>CM068367.1:464976743-465609563 GCA_034769895.1 Magicicada septendecula
TTTTGAAACACACTTTACTACACTGCAGGAACAAATTGTAGCTACACACTATATTATTTAAGTACAAATAATGTAAGGTAGTGTACTTTTTATTATAATCATTATTAATATTTTTCTTGTAATCACAAGGACCCAGATTTTGAACGATAATAAATGTAAACAGACAACACTGTCGCCATACTTAACTAAATTGCTCGTTCATAATCGATTTTCGCCGAACCCCTAGAGATATTAGACTCATATTAATTGTCGGTGCAAAATTGTTAATAACCATGAATAATTTGATTGTCAAACTGAATAATTACCATTCAATAATTAAAGAAACTAGTAGAGAGTGTAACCATTGTTTTTATTTCATAGGGAAGTGTATTGTATAAATTGTGTATTGTATAGCAGAGACCAGCGAGAATGACGGCAACCGCTCACGCCGCCAACTCTACGAACTAACTGCTTGATTAAGTAGGTCGAACGAAGGCGGGAACAAATGTGAATGCTCCAGGCCGTCATAACGAAGATCGCTAAACCACAATATTTATTAATTTAATTGTTTTGAGTAAATAATTTGGCGCCACCCGGGATTATTAAACCCCTATGAAACAACAGGTAAGGTTTCCACTTGCGTTGTACTGGTAATTGAAGGATCGCTACGGAAATCACTAGCGCAACACATAGATGTAACGACACCAGTGTGAGGCGAACACACAACATATACATAATTACAGAGACGACAACATCACTTCGTTACAGATTGGCTTCCATCGCGGGGCTTAAACGAGGCAGACATAATCATCATTGACGGTACAATATATATATTACAACGTTATTTTTAGACACTTACTTATACACATATGCCCTTACTCATTTGTGCGCACTTACCCACGTCTCGGAGGTATACTCTTCTTCTGTAGTATTTACCTTGATGTTCCCCAGCTGGGTCGCAGGCTTTGGTCGTTGATTGAGTGTGGATAAGCACGTGAATATCGTTATATAAGTTTAATACAAGTAAAGAGTATTGAGGATTTAGTACTGGTTGTGAAATTAGTACGACTGTTTTAATAAAATCATATTCATTTGATTTATTCTTTAAAAATTCAAATTACCATCTTATTAATTGTTTTGTGTGGGTTAATTATTATTTGAACCCTTATATTCAATCTGAATATAATGCAATTATAACGTGTTTAAATCTTATTTCTTATAATTCTAAGACATAGTATACACATACATAAATCATATATGACCTGAAATATTACACAGACATATAATATATATATAACACATATAATTATTATAAAACGTGATTAATACGTATAAAATTTAATATTGTAGAAAGCGTGTTTATTAGTGTTTTAAAATTGAATTTGGTTGTTTAAGCTTTTGCGAACGTTATGGTGTCTCGTTTGGTGTGATTTAAGCGTCGTGGAGCCTGTGTGCCTTACCTGTCCCTTCTCACTCTTTTGTACTTCCCGATAGGCGCCAAATTGTTTTGCTAGAAAACAATTAAAAAGTTTTTACCTGGGTTGTTTTACAGTATGGTAGTGTCGATTCGAATTGTTCGCCAACTGACATGAACTCGAATCTCGTTTGAGTGGGGGAAACGTGTTACCAATGTGAAATAATGTTGGTTAGTTTATTCGCTGTTACAAAACAAAACATACATAATATTTTTCTGTAAATAATTACTGGACAGTTGTTAATAATACACACTTTTTTATTTGGC
The DNA here is from genome assembly GCA_034769895.1 of Magicicada septendecula. Lineage (NCBI taxonomy): Eukaryota > Metazoa > Arthropoda > Insecta > Hemiptera > Cicadidae > Magicicada > Magicicada septendecula. Next base: position 464,978,464 of record CM068367.1, read on the forward strand.
TCAGAACTGTTAATCCTTGTTAACGCTTATACAAAATTTGTAATTAATATAATAATTTTAGCCTCGGCAAATAATAGTCGTTCACTCAGCGGATGGCTGGGTTGGCAATACAATGTTTTCTTTCGCCACAAGACGGCGTTGATTATTATTTACACAATAAATTTGCCAAATGAGTCCTTTTAAGTATGACAAAGAAGTTTTAAAACAAGATAATAAATTACAATATATCACTTTATAATCGTGAGCATTAAAATTGGATAAGGTTTACTTTAAATTCAATGTTGTGGTGTTAAGGTGTGTGAAGGTGTCATTTGTGTAATACATAGGTTATAATCAGTTATTTAGTGTTCATAAATTACGTTTATTCATCAATCCTTGAAAAAATAATACCTTCAGGGCTAGTGAGAGTTTCACAGTTTAGTAAGAAATTTGAAAGAGAATTTATTTTAAGAAGTTCAATTAATTCAGCAATACTTATCGTCAGTTGATAGGAAGTGTATTGTCAATAGTTAACGTAGGTTGATTCGTCGATGTCGATTCTTCTTTCTTCAAATCTTGGGCTTCAGGTACGTCTTGCATCTTCTTCTTGTTAATTTCCTTATTTTCAATACCTCTGGATTAAATTAAGCTGGTCCTTGGTCTGGGTTGAATGTATCATTCTCTCATCAGTTGGTATGGTCCTTCTCTTCATATAATATGGGCACTTTTAATGTTTTATAATAAAATTTTGGGCCCTTCACGGTGTGGCATCTCTTCATGTAAGCGTCACTATAGATTCTCTCGTTCCTAACTAAAAATTGTCAATATTCTGCTGTTGTCATGGTAACTCAAAAATTCTGATTGGTTAAAATTGGCTTAAGACCATTGTTAGGAGATTTGAATTTTTATTTAAATGGTTACAGATCTTCTAAATGCAATTAATCTTCAGTTTTCAAAGTTGAGTATTAAATATCATCACCACTGTTCGTATTTTGGTTCAAGGATTAATTTGACATCCAATAAGATTGGGTTTACTTATGTACTTATTACTTATTTTGACAGTTATGTTGATATTGTTTAATTACACTGTTTTCTTAATTTATCTGATTACTTTAATATTTCTTTCTTAACATGATTGCCTAATCGTCTTTTATTGTTTACTTGCATTAGTTTTGCTAATGTTATTGTTTAATTCTCAAAATTGAAGTTTTTGTATTTTTACAGTTAGGCATTTGCCTAAGCCTAAACAGCAATTGGCTATTTTTTTTTAAATTACAGAGATTACATTTTATTTTCCCCTTGTATGGGTTCTGATTGGTTTAATACATGATTTGTTCATTTGTTCTATGGTTTTATGTCTGTTCTATTGTAATTGTATGTGATTTTATGGTTCCATATTCTGGCTTGTCTATTGTCATAACTGCCTTTTAGTATCCTTGTATTTGTCTGTATTTATTTTGTTTCTTGTTTACTGCTTTTGTTTGTTTTTAACTATTATTTCTTATTTTTTATTATTTAACATATAACATTTAATCTTATAGTCTAATAATTCCCACAGACATAATTCTATTCATTAAACATAATTATTTGCTTGTCATTACTCACAATGTTCAATTTCTTCATCTCCTCATACTCTTTGGTGAGTAATACTTATTACATAGTATAAAAACAAACATATAAACATTAATTAAATATTTAAACATAATGATAATTCCTTATTACTAATTCTATATGACATTAGGTCATTAACATGACACTCTAATAACATTTTACTATATTTTTTATTAAAATCTTTTAATGATTATATTATTATTAAATGTCTTTCCCCTGTCATTTTGGGTTAATAATATTTGATTTTATACCTCTGTACACTGGAAATTCTCTATACTGTGTATTATCACACTAATAGTCAATTTTTCTTAAACACATAGGTAATAACATAAATTGCCACTTAGAATACTAATTGTTCAATATTTAATATATGATATGTAGTCACTACTACTGCTATCTTAATTCTATTGAGTATTTAATCTACTACACTTTAGTTTAGTTTGTCATATACTGGTGTTCACTTATAATTGCTTTTGATTGCCACAGTCCTTTCTGTGTTTAGCAATTATTAGCCTTCACTCACTTTTTATGCACTCTTAAAACTTTTTCCACTGATTTATCAGTGTTTATCACTATCAATGTGGTTCTATTTACTTTGGGTATTTTAATACTAACACCTTGCACTCTATATTTGGTTTAAGTGTTACTGGTGGGTATTGCTTACTAAAATTCTCTTTCTCATTTTTTTTTTTAATGTTCATTATTATTTTAATTCACTATCTCTCACTCTACTAGGTTTGATTATACAGTTATCAAGTTTGTGTCGTGCTAGTTTGATTTGTCATAGTTATCTCTATTCATTTAGGTTAATGTACCCTTCTAAAACTTAAGTCATTAAAATTTAACACTTCTTATTTTACATGGTTTGCTTGTGTTTACAATCATCATCATTATATACAATTATTATTGATTGGTCTCTTTTCATGGTTTATCACTGGTGATGTGCACTTTCACTGTCTTTACTTCGTTTGTTATAATTCATATATCCCTTTCTTGGTTTTGGGACTGGTCCTACCTTCTCACTTGCTTTGTGATAATTATTTATACATCCTTATGTTAGTGTTGGCTGGTTCTACTTATTCACTTACAATGTGTTATCATTTATATATTCTTTCCTTGGATTTGGGGCTGGTTCTACCTTCTCACTTACAATGTGTTATCATTTATATATTCTTTCCTTGGTTTTGGGGCTGGTTCTACTTTCTCACTTACAATCTATTGGGTCATTGTGGTTAAATCGCCATGTAGCATTGTTTTCAACCTTTCGGTCCATTGCTTGTTACTTTTTTCTTATTAGAGGTTACTTTCATGATTACTTTCATATGTTTGATCGTATTATTAATTTTTAATCACCCATTCTTTAATCTCTGACTCATCCCTTTTTATCATAGTGTTGAGTATTTAAATAATTTATTTTTGTCATGTTTCTTCATTATTGTTTGTTGAAGATATGTACCATTACAATATTCATCTTGTCTTTGCAAGTGTGGTTTTTAATGTAGGCTATACCACTTAATAAAACTTTTAATTAATTAAATATTTATTAATATATTAATATAGAACATTTATTACTTTAATTGATTCTATTATTTAATGTCTCAATTAATTAACAATCTTCTAATTACGTAACTCTCATATTTGAATTTAGCTATCTAACCAACTACAAAAATATAATAAAAATATGGTTCTTCCTTGACCATTTATTTATGAGATTACTACAGTTATATTCTCTATTATCAATTATAGTTTGAACATTTATTTATTCATTATGCAAATTTAAAAATATACTAATGTTCTTGTAAACTTGTATATGGAAACTAGAACTTTTTTTCGATAGACCTCAGGGTCATTTATAATATTAAATAAATGTCTGACTTCACCTGCATTTTTCTGCAACCATTTAACCTTGTCGTTACCATCATCTGGACTCTCGAGTTTGTTGATCTGTCTCTGCGTCGTTGAAATTCCTCGCTCCGTCTCCTGGATGCTGAGTTCTGACATGGACCTCTGGTCGTGATGATGTACGGCTGGATGTAGCTGCATGTGGCTGTCCCTGCGTCTTCTTGTCTTCTTGTTCTAGTTCCTCTCCTCTTCTTATCTTGTCCCTCGTAGATGTCTAGAAGTTCTATGTAGACTTCTCAAATTTCATCGTAGTTACAACTCTCGTAGATTTGTTAGTATAGTCTTTTTAAAATCACTCGTGTTCATTAATACTTGCACCGACGTAATGCCGGTTCCATCGCACTTCACGTTATTGAATACTGTTTAAAAACCTTACATGATTTTGTAAAATTCGCGGTTGCGAGATACGTGGATCTTACGTGTCAAAGTGAGTTCATCTGAGCTTTATCTGAGAAAGAGTGTGTCGCTCGCTGGGGTTTTATACTGCTGCCGTCGTTAAAATTCCTGTTGGAAACTGTTTTGACAACATTGAACAGGTCGGCGCGTCGATTTAATTGTTACTTTCAACCTACGCGTCTTTCTATGAAGCGCACACTTTTTTATAAATATTATTTCACCCATCGTTCAGTATAATATTAAACTTTGTTTATGCAAATTATGAATGTTAAGGTGTGTAAATTATGGCAGTTATGGCAAAATTTCACATGGTGGCTGAACGGTTCCCATGATTAATGACCACTTAATGCCAAACTGAAGCGCCAGACGTCAGCTATGTTTTTACATACGTCGCTGATTCGTGTGACTTTTGGTTATCGTTCAGTACTTAAAAAACTGTGTAAAATCTTCCACCCTCGTTTGCATAATTCAACCTGTCTGTCGTTTACACATGTACACATACACACACACGCAGACTGATACACAAGCGGCGGCAGGTCGCTCTGACATCACCTCTCCCGGTCAGCGCATGTCAATTTCTCCCCTTCGCTACATTTAAACTAACTAAGCTATTTGATTCCATATGCAGGCTTACTTACAATATTGGATTTATTTAAAATTAAATACTACGTTTATTTCTTATATTATCTATTATATCTAACGTATATTTATTACATTATTTTTATTATTTACATTTTATATATCTCATACGTGCTTTCATATGCTATCATACCTCAGTCAGGGGTTGATACATATACTTATGCTAAACGTATCATTGCAATATATATATATATAAAATTTTATTTGTATGTTTATTTCCAAATTTTCTCTGCTGATGCTGTTGGTATCTTGCTATCAGAAGTGTACACAAACATGAAACTCAGTATACATAAACACATCTTCCAAATGTTCTTCAGAGTAACTTGAAAGGTCTATCTTCAAGCTTTGATTCAAAATAAAATACAGAAGAAATGTATTGTAATTGTAGATTTTATCAAAAAATTCCCAAGTCATTTTGATACTTTTGTAGTAGTACTTCAGATTTAACTTTGAGTTCCTTTTCGTATATGCAGTCTCTCATTTAATTATGCTGATATTGTAACGTAACAGAATTGAGGTCCCCCAACGTTACATAAAAAAATGAATTAACTATGGTCAAGGACCATACCCCGATATTAAGGCTACTCAGTAATTAGTAAATCTGAGATGTACCTCAAGTTAAGAGATGTAATAAATAACGTTGAGTATAAAATACTATACCAATTAATGGTTAATGTAATAAATTGTACTTGTTTTTATACTGTAGCATGGTAGTGTTCACAGAATATTTATTTTATATTTTGAGTATAGTAAGAGTGAACTGTTGTTTTATAGGAATACTAAATCAGTGGTAATCTTTTTGTTTATGTTAAAATTGTCTTTAGACAATTAAGTATAATTACCTGTGTTAGGCATTATACTATGTTATATGTATTGACTAAAATTGAATAATGAAGTTGTTTTGAGTTAATGTTTGTAAACTTGGCCAGGATAGCAATAAGTGTTTAAAAGGTGACAAGTAGTTCTGATAATTATGTTGTAAACTAATGAAAAGTTCCAGGACGAATTAATTAATGTAATAAAGTAAAACCAGGAAATTAAAATTAATGTAAATAACCATGAACCAGTAACTAATTGTACAGTAGGTCAGAGAAAATTAAGTTAAAAAATGAAATTATTATAACATTGTAAGAAAACCTATAGGCCTAAATTTAAAATTTGTAAAAGGAAATTAATACCTTTTTAATAAGTCCAGTCCAATGAAACTGTAGTAAATTATATACGGTATAATAAGGTAGGTTAGGTGAGAGTTTTAGGTAATTTGGTATAATTCTAAGCATGGAGTATTTTATTAAAAAAGAGTAGTAATATTTTATAATTCTGGCTCTAGGATATCAAATTTCATCCAATTACAGAAAATAGTGGTTGTTAGGGCAACTAAAATGTAAAAGCTTGTTGATTTTGGAATCATTCGTTTCGATTGTTATATGCTATTGAGTTCAGATGATGAGACACATTTAAAAAAGAATGATAAAATTTGAAAAAAAAATAAATCTAAATTAATAAATCCAAATTGAAACATAATTCTATAACACCACTGATGAATAATAAAACCAATTAGACTTCCAAATTATAACCAAATACCTCTGAAAGAGTCGAGAATTCCTTACTTCATTCACCAGGATAATTCCGCTGGATTCGGTATTAAACCGATTTCCCATGTAATCAGATGACTAATTGAGGGAAGCAAAGGCCGAAACTAACAGACTTATAGAGAAGATATACGAAGACCTCGTTTCTGCAGAATTAACATTCACCTTCAAGAAGAAGCTATAATACGATTTCCATTCCACCGGGACTGACAATCACTAGAATCGTAAGAGAAGAACGGCAGTCAGAAGAGTTCCTGGGACTTTCCAGTACATCACACCGTCAATTTTATTAAGGATCAGAACACTTTTTCCTGGATGAAGGTAATCTAAGGAGACCATTTTCAACTGTTTACAGACATCCTATGCCATTTTGAGATTCGCCAAACCGGTAAAACCAACTTATTTTTAATTTCAATATATTTAGAGTTAATAACATTCTGTAATACTTTAGTAACCTTAATTTTGCATTACCTGGCCTTACTAATGGTTAAAAGAATATCACGAACCCTGGGATAAGAGATATTTAGTATTATATTTAATTTGTATAAGTCAAAAGGAACTTGGTCAATTGACGATCGATCTACTATTGTATAATCGATTTAATGATATCATTATCTTGGAGAGAACTGTTAGTGTGAAATAAAGTACAAAATTAATAAAGCATCTTTCTTGTATAAGATAATGTTTTATGTTATTGCAGAATAGGTATTAAATGTTGTGGGTGGAGTAAGTTACAGGAAAAAGGGTGAATAAAATCTGGTGAACGTTTAACCTAGACGCAAGCCTATTACAAATAACAGCGCTAATTGTCAACAGCTGGTGGAACGGGAGATTGCCGAACTAGCGTGTTTTCTGTACCAAATTTGAATGGAATTATCTAATACAGAGGGACTAGGGTTGGCAAGAATTCTTAATACATTCAGTCAATACATGACGTATATCGTTAATATTGCGTAACTATTGAATAATTAGGTAAACCCGTATTATAGTACAGTTAAAGGTTAAAATAACATAATCACAAAAATATTTGCCTATTAAATTTGAATTACAGGAGGTCACCTATAAGACTACATAATTAATAACATAAATAATATTTATAAATAACAGTAAATAAAACACATCATAACAGTTGTATTTCAAATTGGCGAACCCAACAGTGGAGCATCATCATCTTCTATTGACATTTTAAAACAGAGGGGCTTTCAAACATCCTCGAATATAATTAAACACACCATAGAAGGTTTTATTTCAAATTGCCGCCTTCAACGTGGGGCTTGACGTTGATACATGGGAGTCTCATATAAGTAAATAAAAATCTATTAACGGTTTTATTTCAAATTGCCGCCTTCAACGTGAGGCTTGACGTTGATACACGGGAGTCTCATATAAGTATACAAAACATCATAACCGTGGTATTGCAAATTGACGACTCCAACGTGGGGCTGAAATAAGAAGGACTCCCTTTAAAAGTTTTATTTCAATATCCACATAAGACAAGTTTAAAGGAATTTAAGTTGTTATGTATATAATAATGAGAAGTTTGTGGTTTTCAACTACAAAAATGGATTTCTTATCCAATGTGTGCTGTACCTAAGGTGATAATTATTAAGAGTAAAATAATTTAGTTCAAGTATCTAGTGAATAACGTTTCTACCTTGTTTAATCTAGCTGATAAGTGTAAATAGTCTAGTCTAAAATGTTAATCTAATCTAAAAGTGTTATGTTCATTTCAGAGAAACATTTGATCACTACAAAGATAATCTGGCCAGTTTTTTTAAGGATCGCCCTCCTACTTTATGGTCATTCCATCCTAATATTGTATTTGGAAGATTCCAACTGTTCTTAGAGAGACTATTACTTATAAATGTATGTGTCTATGTACATTCATCAGTATTACTATTAAGTGCTATTGATTAAATTGATTAAAATTACTATTAATGCATGTTAATATCAGGGGTATAATTGTTATTTTAATGAAACACTGTACTTGTAAGAATTGTTTGTATGCTTGATTAATAAGCTGGCCTGAAAACATTTGTTATGCTACAAATTAAATTATTTTTAAAATTTTAATAACAATATATACATGATATTGTTATAATAAACTAAAATGATTAAATATAAAAATAGTACAGTAATTTTGATAATCCGTTGTGCACTATTTCCAACTATGGAACACCGACTTTTAGATTTCTTTTTTAATAAAATTTTACCTTTGCCTGAGCTAGCATTTGCTTTTTGCAAACTTTATCAGAGGCCAGAAAGTGAAAAGCACAAAAAGCAAAAGCTTGCTCAAGAGAAGATACAATTTTATTTGAAAAAATGTATATACAAAGTTGATGTTTTTTCTAATTCTATAGTGTATTAATAATGCAGTGCATTACATATTATTAATACTTGGACATGTCGTAGCCAACAAAAGCCAAGTAATTTTGATTAGTATGATAAATAAAGATAACTTGCAAAGTTTTTTTTATAAAAATAAATCTTTACGCTTGATTAAAAATGGAAATTTTATTTCTATTAGATCATAATGTAATATTTGATACATTTTTCATTATTCATAAAAGTATAAAGTTTCAATAAGTATTTAGTAATTATGACTTTATATAATAACAGTGGTATAGCCTGGGACAGAATTTGCAAGCTCATTCATGCTCAAGTCTGTGTCAACAATTCTTTCATATGGATTCTAATGTGTATCTGTTGTAGTTGTACATGAAATGCCACAAACTGTTTTAAATTTCCTTTATAAGTTTAAAATGCATTTAAGCTTATTTGTACCATGTTGAATATTATCCAACATCATTGCATAAATATAACAAAAGTGCTATTTCACTCTTTATTACTGTTATGTTAGGTTAAGGTTAAGGTTAGGTTAGAATTATTTTGTGCAGCAAATTGAATTTTGCGTGTTTGCTATTTAAGTTATTTCAGAAACCTCACAATTGTACAATAAAACATAAGAAAACTATAAGAAAAAGTTAAGCTAAATGAGAGTATGTCATTAAACATCCAGTACTTATATGTTTAAGTATTTAATTTATTAAAGAATAAGTTTATTAGTAAATAAAAATACTTAGAGAATAAGTTTGCTAATTGAAGTAAAGCAGACATTAAGCACCCATATTAACAGTTTTTCTTATTTTAGTTTTTCTTTGACACTGTACTGGAATTCATGAAATTGGAACGTGTGGAAGTTGGTGGACTGAAAGGACGCCTTTTAAGCATAAAGATTGTTGAAGTGTCTAAGGAATTTAATGAACTTTTTGCTGTGTTTTCAACAAAAACATATGACTTACTGGATCCTGAAGATTCTAGTTTTATAATAGACTGTAATTAATATTTTATATATTTACATCACTTTTATCAAATCTATAATATAACGTGCTAGGTAGTGTGTCAGTCATCGGTATGTTACCATAGTAACAAGTAAATAAACAAATGATATTTACCGGCATCGAATGTATACATTTATCCGTTCCTATAGTTTTTAATGTTTTTACTATGCGATTGTGTTGATATGTTTTGTAATTTTGTATACAGGTACGTCTATATATTTTGTAATTGTCCTATATTTCTGTATATGTTTTAATTGTAAAATTTATGTTTATACGTATTTCTGATGAGCCAATGAATAAGTAATGAATTTGTTCAAAGTAAGTATTTATTCCAAGAGTTATTCTTGCACCCAGTGACCCTGACCTTCCCTTTACATTAAGACGAAAACAGTTTCCATTTAGACTTGCTTTTTTTATGACCATCAACAAAAGCCAAGGACAAACACTGGATTCAGTTGGTATTTATTTGCCATTTCCAGTATTCAGTCATGGACAACTTTATGTTGCATTTTCAAGAACAAAGTCCTTTCAGCAAGTCAAGGTAAAAGTCTTAGGAACTGACCAACAAGGCAACTTAAAAAAAGACCACAGAGTTTACACCAAAAATGTGGTATACAAAGAAGTTTTCGCCCAATAATTAAACTTCATAGCCAACCGTGGCTTTATCAATATGTGCCAATAAAAATGCTCGCCACCCGGGCATAGAATGGGTACTTCAGCTAGTTAAATATATATTTTTATTCATTGTTTGGCATAGACTATTATATAAAAATAAAAATTATCAGTAGTAATTAATTATGGATGATACAAGTGATTTGTATTTTGATGATGTGTAATATTTTTATATGATGGTTTTGTTTTTAAATGTTTCTGCTATTTTTAACATTTTTAAGTTATAGTAATGTAAAAAACTGCATTATCATCTTGTCTTTTAGTGCATTTATTTCCTCATTTCTCACTTTTAATTAATTTTTCTTAACTTTGCTTAATTATTTTGTTAAGCTTTTATGGTGAGAATGTTACTTCATGTGAAAATGGATAGTTTTTAAATAATTTTATTATAATATAATTATAAATAATGTGTAATTATATTATATAATAATTATATGTATCCTTTATTACAATACTATAATCACATAATTGTATATTATAACCAATACTCAAGTTTATGAAACTTCACCACTCAGTCGCCAAAATAAAATCAAGTACTTTCCACATTTGGAAAGTACGATCAAGTCTACATATGTTAAAAGAGCACAGCAAATATATAAGAATGTGTTGAATAAAAATCAACATTGTTTCCTTAATAGTGTTTTATAATATTGTGAACACAAATGTGCTATATAACCTGACGATGGTCTATGACCGAAATCGATCGCTTTAAGAATATAAATAATAACATCATATGGTACCTTTGGGCTATATAAAAAAGAATACAATAAAAATAGGATTTAATTATTATGAAGAATCTTATTAACAGTTGTTCTTTATTATTAGGAATCATTATCATTATAATTAGATCATTCAGCTATAAACAATGTTTGCACATACAATACAAAATAGAAAGTATTTTGTCCAATTACAAAATACTAAACTTTAACAAGTGATAGTATGCATTTGTGTTTATTACTTTTATTATTTATTATATATATTTTAATAATATCTATGGTGGTAAATAAGTTTTCATTTTGTGGTATGTTAGAGATATGTGGTTAACATAAATGTTTACTGATTCAATGAGTAAATACAAATTTTCACTACTTTAAAGTAATTTTGTAATGTTTTCCTTAATCACACACACACACACACACACACACACACACACACACACACACACACACACACACAATATTATGAAATTATTCAATATATTTCTTCTGCAAGTTGTGTATTATGTTCTTGTCATTTTAATACCTGATGCAGGTTTCACTGAAACACGTCAGCATCATCAGAGGTTTGTAAATAAATCAATAAAATTCAAAATGCATTTATTTCATAATTTAAACATAAATTTAATCATTTTGACTATCTGAATTTTATTTTAGTTGACTATCATTTCTGATGATGATAGTTGAATACTATTGAATCATTGTAATTCACAATTCACAAAAAACTAATAAGAAGTATATTCTTTTAAAAAAAATGTTGTTATTATTAATAATAATTATATATATATATATATATAGCTTACCAGTAGTAGTTATAGTTTGTATAAAAGTATTGCAACACAACACCCATATAATTTTTGCTACTTTATGAAATATTAAAAAATAAAACTTCCTAAAAAAACAATTTGACTGCTCTTTAGAATGTGATTCCTGTAAAACTATAATCAATGTAAAAACTAAATAAAGGTTTTCTAATAGGACCATTTATAAAATACGCACATTTAGAGAACAAAAATCACAAAAACTAAAGACTATAAAGCATAAGGTTAAGGAAACAATAGTTAATTTTTTTGAGATCAAAGAGAAATAATTTTCACTTTTGATTTGAAAATATTCTGTGTGTGTATGTTTTGTGGTCATGCATGCACACGTGTGTTTTTATTTTATGTATTAACAGACTCTAGTATAATATAATTTTATTTGTACATTTCATGTTTCATTTTCTATATTTTACAGTTGAAGTATTTCAAGCCAATATCAAAGATCTCGATCGTAGACTTGCTTCTATATTTAGTCAAGCATTTGATGACTGTGGTAATCTGGAAAGTATTTTCAAGGTATCTTTTTAAATTGAATAATTAAGTTTTTTCTATTCATTTTCTTAATCATAAGCAATTAGTTATTATTACATTTGAAAATCTAAACAAATGTATTTCAAGAAAGTTTGATTATAAATAATTGTAATAAAAGTGAAAAACAATAAAATAATTTTTGTTAATAATATTTAATATGAAATTCCAAAATAAGTTTTATATTATAAAGTACATGAATGAAACATAACCTAGACTCTACAGGCATAAATGTTTTACCATCTGTCTCTTGAGAACTGGAATTTCTCCACTGTCATTAATTTTATGGTTTCCTGGTTTGTGTAAAATTTCACAGTGCAACAATTTGTCTACAAAATGTCTTATTTAACCTCAGTAACATTATTAGGTTTGAAAGCTGTTAACAATAAATTGAAAAAAGTAGCCTAAGCAATTTCTTGTTGCAGTATATAAAACGCTATTCAAATGTATTATTTAAATATAGTGAATAAAATTTAGAATTTGTATATTAATCTACAATACATATGCAAAGTAGTGATGTGATACCCAACTATTGTCAGGCTAAGCTAACTTCTCTTTCTCTTAAGTCACCATAGTTTTTGTCACTTCTAAATTTTATTGATTAATAGCCATTTATTTTCTATTAACCAGTCACTTGTTTACCTCCATTTGCCTTAAAGATGACATTACTGAGTACCAGTCATTACTTTAAAAAGATCAATTTTCAGTAACCAATTGACAGTCAGCAACAAACACTATTCTAACATGGAGCATTGGTATTTTAGATACAAATTTTAAATAATGTTTACATTATTGATTGAGCCAGCTTTTCCTCATTGTAATTTCTGAAAGCTGGCTCAGGCGATAAGGGAATTTTTTTATTATTACTAAAATACTAGTGTTCCACATTGGAATAGTGTTTACATTATAAGCATTTAAATTTTGAGCTTATAAAGTGTGCGTCAACCTTGCTGCACAACCATTTATTGTGCTTTATAAATCTGTGCTGAACAACTGGTCATATTCCTGAAGAGTGGTGGGTGGTAAAGGTAATCCCCATATTCAAGAAAGAAGATTGTAATGACTGTGATAACTATGGAGGGATCAGCCAGCTTAGTACATCTTACAAATTGTATGCTTCTATCCCAACAAAACGACTGACTGTAATAACATAGATCATTCTCTCGGAGGCCCAGCATGGTTTCAGGAAGGAATAATCATGTTTAGATTGCATCTTTAAAACAGCCAGGTCACTGAAAATCACATACGTAGAAAATCAACTGCTCACATAAACAGCTTTAATCAAGTTCTGAAAGGCATTTGAGAGAGTGAATAGGGACTCACAGTTGGTAAAAAATCTTAATTGAAACAGGAAGATGGAGCATAACTCCTAGTGTGGATACGACAAGGGTGGCCAGTATTACCTTCTATTTTTAACATAAACAGTTATAATGTCACGTATGATTGGCAGGTGAAACTTCCAGAGCATTTTATGGTTAGGAACTTTGCAGTTGACATATTACTGTTTGCTGATTACCAGGCTATCCTATATTCTTATTGTGTTTAAAATTCCATTTAATTTGATACAAAACATGGACTTGGTGATTTTTTCATAATTTTGATCCCCTTACATTTTCACTTCCCATTCCCCTCTTTTGGGGGATTAATCTAAAAAATGATATGGATCTGTAGGGTAAAAGTATGGATATGAGTACCAAGTTTTATGAAAATTGGTTTATGCGTTCAAATGTTATCATAAGACATATCTCAAGTAGACAGACAAATGACAAACGGTTCATTTAAAACTGGGAACTTACTTCGCTTGTTCAATAACAAAATACAAATTTTATTGTAATTTGTCATATTTGGGTGGTATAAACATTATAATAATATTAATTGTTAATTTATTTATTCATTGTAAGTGTCAAATTACGTACTTCTTCAGTTAGTTTACGTCTTCTCCTTCATCACTTATGTCTTGTCCATTTCTGTTGCTGTCACTGTCACTTTCTTGGAGGTTAATGATAATGTGTTGCATATTATTGCCATGGTGACTTTCTTTCACAAAATCTTCCTCTTGGAATTGCCTAGCATGGTGCACACACTTCATCCCATGCTTAGTAGCCTTCAGTGGTTACATGGCTGAGCACATCTAAAAGTCTCCTTACTTCCTTTATTTTGAAGGTGATCTTCGTCTGGCCTACATTTCTTTTCACTTGTGCCCATACTGGGTTGTACTGACATTGATAGAAGTGGAAATACCCCTTAATTATGCATATTCCAGAACAATACTACCAAGCTTACACTGCCTGTACTGATTTGTGTGCCACCTCACAATATTCAGTAGTTCTGCAGCCATGCGGCTTGGATTGTAATGTAAACCTTTACTGGTCAGCACTTCTACAATACCAGCTTTTTAGGTTTTGGTGGCAGGTAATTTTTCTTAACTTTTGTGTGGTAGCTCATATTGTATATAACAGTGATGCATCTGTCGTCTAATCCTCACATCAAGTCTACAAATACAATAAACTGTATGGTTTATTTCTGTGTGGTAATCGTCTGTGCTCTTTTTGACTGGATTATGAGCTGTGCTCCTTCCAGAAAGCAGTGTTGTGCACTGAACCAGCATGACAGATTGGCAGCCTAAAAAGCACATTTGTTCATGGAATTCTGCTTATATACATGATCCACTTATTGTGATTTTTCTGTTTCTGTGGAACAAAAACATATTGTCTATGGGAGTTTCAGTGTTATTCTTCAAGTTGAATCTTGGGTGTTTATTTCCTTCTAATGTTATTCACTGAACACTTTTAAGGTACAAATAGTTGTTGTTGCATTGCTTTTTGGGTGTTAGTAAATACTTCATTCATGGTAGGGTTTATTACTGCATCCTTAAGTTAACTTTATGCACTGAAAACTATATTTTTTTTACTAATGTTTAATATTTAGACTAGTAACAACCATTTTAAATGATTCACAATTAAGAAATGCTAAATAAAAAAATATATAATAGAACAAAATATGCTTTCTGCTCCACAATCTATATAACAAATCTCTAGGCGGTCTACGTTTGTCCGCGGTAATCTTAGAATCTACTGAACCGATTTCAATGAAACGTTGCACGCTGATAGCAGGTACCCAACGGAAGGTTTTCCACTTTATTTTATAATGATACGTTGAAAAGAACCGAAGTTATTGCAAAAAAACGCATTTTTTTAACCCGCGGCTTCGATAGCGAATAACGATAGGTTAAAAAGAACCGAAGTTATTGCAAAAAAACTCATTTTTTTAAACCTGTGGCTTCGATCGCGAATATTTGTATATGATTGTTGTGGTAACTGTTGAGTTGGTAAATTGCTAATGGCACATCTATATTAATACCGGTAATATTCTTATATTGTAAGTTATGAATATCCAAAAAGTGTGAAGCAATAGATCCACCATTCATGTTTCCTCAATACGTTAAATCAAAATCTGATAATTTAGTAGATATTTACAAACATGTAGTAACACAATTAGATGAAATGTTTATTCGTATAGAATAATACAAATAGTGTATACATAAGTACATTGATATCAGTTAGTCCATTTGAATATTTACATTTTAGTAGGGATATGGAATTCTTATCAGCATATGGAATTCTTGGATTTCGTTGTCCATGACGTGTCCGTTACTTAACTAAATATCACTATAATATTGACGACTCGGAACACAATGTTTTTTATAAGTAAAAACGTAAAGTTTTACCTTACAGCCTAAACCGGCTTTCACCTATAGAAGGCTTCATCAGAGGCTGTCGTTAGTAGCGCTGCTCGTCTTGTTGTTGGCGACGAGAAAGTGTTTCAAAAGATTGAAGCTGTGTGTGTGTGGTGAGATGTGTTCGAATAATGCGTGCGATTTGAATTGTGTCTGTTCGTTTAGGATGTCGTTTTTATTTGTTTTTGTGTGTTTGTATATTTCTAATTGTTCTAGAGTGTCTAGTTTTCGGCCTTTTGTGTGTACGTGTAGTATGTTCATGTTATTGTCGATGTTTTTATATGTGTGGTTTGCTTCAATGAGGTGGTTTGCGAAGGTAGATTCTGTAGTGGTGTGGAGTGCTTTTGTGTGTTCAATGTATCTCTGTTTGAAGCTACGTCCTGTCTGGCCTATGTAGAATTTACTGCAATTTGAACAATTTAGTTTATATACACCGGGTAGATCGAATTTGTTTTGTGCTTTGGGCATGCGTTTTGATAGTGTGTGTTCTGTTTTGTTAGTAGTTTTGTAAGCGATTCTGTATCCTGCTTTTTTGAATTTGTGGGCAATTTTTTCTGTTTGTTTGTTGATGTATGTTAGTGTTATGAATTTGTTGTTTTCTGTCTTTGTCTGTTGTTTGTTTTGTGTTTTGTGTAGGAGTTTACTGACTATTGTTCTGTCATAACCGTTAGATTCTGCTAGATATTTTATCGTGTTTAGTTCGTCTTTGTAGTCTTATATGGAATTCATATAAACAATACAATAATTCATTGTTTGATTATATTGTAACATTGATTATATAGTACATGTTGATTCTGACAAACCATACTCTTCGACATTTGAATATTCAGTAGGCCTATGTGCAGCAGGAATAATTAATTGTCGAGAATTATACTTAACCTACTTCATCGAGAATTATGTGATGAGCGTCAGTGATGTAGTATCAATGCCTTTTTTTGTTAATTTTATGTCATCGGTAAGTTACATGTGCAGTATGTATTGTATTGTATAAATTATTAATTGCCCCCTAGAGATTTATTAGTATAGATCAAATAAATACAGTTCCCTTCTTTTAGCTTTGCAATGCCAAAAAGACGATCATGTTTAGGAAGATCAACTGCTGCTGCTGCGGAAAGAAAGAGGCCTTAGAGCATCTGAAAATGACGTCGAAGGAGTCAAAATGCAATCAGCTCCTAGAAACTCTTCAGAAAGATCTGGATTAGAAGAAGTCTCACGGGTTGAAAGTCCTACGATTCGTGAAAATAGATTAGCGGCACAAAGACGCAGGCAAGCGACTCTCAGATCACGAGGTCCTACTTTACGATGGAATGCAACATTAAATAGTGGTTTCAATTATAATCCAGTTATTAACTACGCGAATGAAACAGATATCGGGTTACCGAGTATGGTTTGCCCTCATTGCAAAGCTTTAAAGTGGAAAAATGAATCACATGGATTATGTTGCTCTGCAGGAAAAATGCGATTAGACCCCATACTTCCTCCTCCAGAACCGTTAAAATCATTATTAAATGGAGAACATCTTTTATCGAAAAAAATTTTGAATGCATTAAGATCGTACAATTCAGCTTTTCAATTTACATCATTCGGAGCCAATGAAATAGTCGAAGGGAGGTTCATGCCTACTTTCAAAATTCAAGGGCAAGTATATCACCTCATGGGATCATTACTCCCCACACAAAACAAAGTACCAAAATTTCTACAGGTGTATTTCATAGCTGATTATTTACAGCAATCTGAAACAAGAATGGATCATATTCGTAACTTGGATAAGCCATTAGTAACAGAACTTCAAAATTTACTTCACGCAATCAACCCATATGTTAGTGAACTGAAAAGTGCGTTTGAATTTGTAACATCTGCAAATAATAATCAGTACAATATTGTGATTCATGCTGATCAAACAGAAAATAATGAAGAGCACAGGGGTCGCTACAATGCACCGACAACTAATGAGGTGGCAGTAGTTTTAGTTAACCAGGAATGCGATAAACTCGATATAATAATCCGTGTGAGGGATCATACGCTACATCGAATTGCAGAAACACATCGAGCTTATGATGCTTTACAGTACCCTTTAATGTTTTGCAGAGGAGAAGATGGTTATCATTTTACATTAAAATTAGTCGATCCTCAGACTGGGTTACAAATTACTAACTCGACAGTTACCACAACAATCACATACAAATATTCGTGTGCGAAGCCGCAGGTACCTGCTAGTATCTAAATAAAATAAGTCACAAGTAGAACAACATGCGAAGTCATGAAACATAACAGTGTACAGTAGTAGCTTGGTGGGGTAAGCAGGAGGAAGTTGTGCTTGACCTCAGAAAGCCGATTAAATTAAGTAATATTGATAGTAACAATATGAACATCTGAACTAAAATAATCATATCAATCGACTGGATAAAAATCCATGAATGTTCTATACTGTAACTGATGATCGCTCTATGCACATGAACAATGTAAAATGGGGATCACGTAAATATGTAAAACACATATGTCTGCACAAATAATAATAATAATAATAATAATAATAATGAAGGTAAAAGTCTATTTGAAACAATAATATTGAAGCATAAGTTTATAGTAACTTCCTTGTCATGCACCACTTCTAATCCTACCATATCTTTCTTATAAAAAATAAATTATTTTTATTAAAACCGTATTCACCTTTTACAGTTTTTCTTGACTTTAATTATATGTTCAATAAAACTAAGATTATTGATATTACTCTTTATATTAATTAACAATATTCATTCTTGACATTTTTATTGTCCTGAAAGTAAGCAAATGTATTGTTAATCAAACTCTCCTTATTCTACTCATCCTTCTCATCTTCTTTTTGATGTGAAGTGTTGGAGTCCTCCAGCCAATTTCTAAACTCCCTTGTAGTACATAAATCTCTAGGATGAGGTTTTTCACTCCCCCCTAGTAAGGTATTATCCCCCCCCCCACACACACACACACACAAGATCTGTCTAGAAAGTATCCACCTAATACTTTCAAAAAATTACTTATCTAGCACAATGGAGCCTAAGTCCCCTTTGGACTAAACTCCATTTGGACTTCATACACTTATCACAGTGAATATTTCAATGAGTCTTCCTATTTTGGAATTGCTATAAGCTCTCTCATCACATTTTTATGAATCTTGCCTGCTGTTTGAAATATCCTCTCTTTCAGTTAAGACTTTAATGTTACAAAGAGCCAGAAGTTGGATGGAACCAAATCAGGACTGTATGGTAGCTAAGTGACCTGTGTGATATGATGTTTTTCCCAGCAATCATGTATCAGGTATATAGAATGTGGATGTGATTGCTGTGGGGAAGCTGCCAGATACAACTTGTTTATGTCTGCTTCCATTTCCTCCTCACAGGATTCTTCAGCTTGTGATGAATGTCTATGTAGTACTCCTTAGTAATTGTCTGGCCTGGATGAATGTACACCTACACAATATGGCATACACAACACTCAACATGGCCTTGATGTTCCTTCCAGATAGTGTGTTGCTTTTAAGAACTCCCAGCCATCTTGGAAATGCCATTACTAAATTTTACTAAATATAATTATTTCACTACTGACTCGGAACACTAAACTTTTTATGGGTAAAAACGTAAAAGTTTTACCTTATAATCTGAACCGGTTTTTGCTTTTAAAAAGCTTCTTCAGAGGTTCAGATTATAAGGTAAAACTTTTACGTTTTTACCCATAAAAAGTTTTGTGTTCCGAGTCAGTAGTGAAATAATTATATTTAGTTAAGTAACGGACACGTCATGGACAACAAAATCCAAGAACCAAATTTTAATTTGAGCAAATTTTAATTTTAAGAATTCTCCATGAAAACCCTGTTAATCATTTAAATGATTCTAAAGGTGACTGTGTAAGTTCAAAATAAAACTCACTGATCTACTCAGTTAGACATCGTGAAATCAATGGTCACACGAATCACAAGCTTATTTAATAGCATCTAACTACCAATGAGGGTTCCGACAGAAGTATAATTTTTTATAAGTTGGAGAAGTGTAATAAGGTCTCCAACAATTGACTACATAGTTTTGGCACATTATCAAGATATTCAAAATGTCTGGATATTTTCTGGACAGAGCTCATATTCTACCCATTCATATCTTCGTCTTCCTCTTCCTCATATTGGGTGTGCATCCATGATGAGCTTTGGTTTTACATTACATGTCCAAACCATTGTAGTGTCTCCTCTTGACTATCTTCACAACTGATTTCTACTGAAACTGCCCACTTCAAAATCTCATTATACTTGCTTGTAATCTGCTTGTATGCTTCTTTAATAGGGTGAAGCCTTGTATCCTGTATAGTAACATGGATAGAAAGTTGTCTTGTAACCCTGTCAACCAAACTCTATACCCTATGTGACAAAAGATTTCAAGTATATTAATATAATGTTGCTTTGTGTAAGCTTATGCTAAGTCATTTCTTGTCTCCACACATTTCATCATTAAGGAAAAAAAAAAAAAATAAATAAAAATAACAAAATGAGGAACAAGAATAATTTATTAATTAAGAATAATTAAATTAATTTATATTTTAAATTAAATTAAAGAATAATTTTTATTTTTTTTTTAAGAATTTATTCTAGCATGTTTTAAATGTATTTTTAAGTTTGTAATTTACAACTTCCATGTTTACATGACACAACATGTGTTTTGGTCTTATATGGCTCACACTAATTTCATTCATATTAACTTTTATTCATGCTTTGAAGAATTTTTTTTAATTAATTTATTGTCAACTCTTAGTAAATAGGTTATTTTCTGCATTGTGTGCTGATTTCCAAATTTCTCTTTTAACTTGATGCTGACAAATCAAGTTTATTGTTTTTGTATGTGCATAAAACATTTATATTTTTTGTATTATAAGTGCTTTGTCCACACCAATGTAACACTGTTTTACATTTTCTGAGGTTTGCTGTTTTACAGAGTGGGTAAATTGACATGTCTGTAGAATAAACAATATTATGTAATAAAACATATTTTACTACATATGCACCCAATATGAAATAAGTGTTTCAATTTTTTAGCGTATGTATGTATGCAGAAAATGTAAATGCTTTGCGTATTAAATATGATTATTGTAATTTTCAAAAAAGATTTTAATGTGCGATTAATTCAATATTACGTAATTGCTTAATGAATTGTTTGTCTGCAGTTAATAGAAATTGTTGGTTCTGTTCTTGAACGGCCACTTATCAAAGAAGAATTTACAAGTAAATATTGTCTTATTGTCAGCATGTTGGAATCAGAAATGACAGCAGCAGAGGTAATATAGTTTATCAAAAATTTTTGTCTTTTGTGCTGTCCTGTAGATTCTGTTATGTTTTGTAGAGTTATTATATTACTGTAGAGGCATTACAGTGAAACCTTGATATAACGCTCTTTTGCGGACCGGCCAAAAAGCGCTTTATATTGAGGGTCATTTTGTATAAAGGTCCCAAGTTTAACTATTTAGTTTGCCGGGACTGTGAAAAATGAGCTTTATATCAAGGGTAGCATTATATCACAGGGGTGTTATATCGAGGTTCTACTGTATATATATTTTCATGAAGATATAATTAATAATAGTAGGTACTAATAACTCTTATTACTATTCACATGCATACAGCTATTAACATTTGTATAGTTATTAGTTATTTCATGTGTTTTTATCTGTGTGGTAAAGTACCAGTATTTATCTTTTAACCTTGTTACCAATTATAATAACTTTTCTATTTTTCATAGGTTTATATTAAAATATTAACTCTTATAATTTATAAAACAGGAACTGGACTGCTTGTCCAAAAAAATATTCTTTGAGCAGTAACTTCAAAGTTTTCAAATTGCAGTGTTAAAATAATTTGTCTATTATTTTTTGAATAATGTAAGCACTATTTTTAAACTATATGTTACATGATAATATAAACTAATTTTTTTAAAATAAAGTAATTACTAATAAACAGTAATTACCATATATCTAGATTGACTCCAAAAGTACTATTTGTTACAATAATTAAGTAACTATAAGTAATTATATAATGATTAAGTAGCATTAAAATTAATTGTTACATGTTTTCATTAACTTACTGCTATATTTATATGCCTAAATGAATTACTGTCTTGTTTCTAAACAATTGTCATCAATGTATAGTTACACTATGTAACGAAAACGAGTGTATATGTGTGTGTTGTGTTACAAAATATATTTTTATGTGTTTGTGTATTAATAAAAATTGTTTATATAAAAAAAAAATTTTTTTAATTAAAATTTTTTTCTTTCTTTTATTGATTAATTAATTAAGAACAATTAATTAATTAAGTTTTGTGGTGTTCCGAAACGTATATCCCTTAATTTAAATGTTTTATAGGCTTTTGGGTATTTGTTAAAAAAACTCTAGCCACTTATAGGATTGTCTCCAATAGCAATCGATCCTTGTTTATTTTCGGTTTGGAGGTTATCTTCCTTCTGGTGGTGAGATTCTTATAGTAATTTCTGTTTAAATTAAGGTATTGTGTTGGTTGTCTATATTAGAAATGAAAAAAAAACGGTTTAAATATGAAATATATTAATAATTTTATTAACAATTAGGTATTTTGACTCTTGTCGATATGTAAATCGATTCTCAGGGTTATTATCGATCGTTTTGTTATTACAAATTTTTTATATAAAGGTTCTTTGAACAGCTATGTTAGGGAAAGTCAGAGAAATAGGGCAAAGATTGAAAAGTATAACATTACAAGGTAAATTCTTAAAATTAACAGTACATATTAGATTCAAAATATAGACATAAATAAATTTGTTGCGAACCGTCCAGCAGGCTGTGTTGATTTGAGTTGTTGGAAATCAGCAATGGCCGCCGTTACGATTGAAACTCGTCACCTCACAGTTTTGGTGTTCAAATAAAGATGTTTTCCTTGTGAATTTACGTCCTGGTGTCTGCAAATCTTTCTTCTTGTATTGGTGGAGTGTCACTGGTTCAGTTTTGGTGTTGTATTCGGAAAATTGATGTAGTTATAAGTCAGGTTCACTTTTGTCGGTTAGGCACTTTTTTGGTTAAGTCTTATTACTGTTTTATTGGGTTTAAATGTTATTTCCACTGGTGTTCTGTGCTGTATAATGTTAGTTCGGTGTTGTTATATGTTTATTTCACTGTGTATGACTTTAAAAATGTTTTTTACTGAAACTCCTGATTTTCACTTTCGACTCATACAATTATTCGCCATTACGGTCTTCGTAACTAGGTTAATTCAGTTAAATTGCTCGTGTCAAGTGTCCCATACAATGTTCAATAATTAACTCCCTTACTTCCTTCATCTCCGACTAAAACCTTAGCCAAAGCAATATTATTCCTTCCATTGTTCGAATTTTATTTTGCATCCTGTGCATGTAATAAAGTTACATTATATAACTGATTATACTTTGGTTATTCTTCAAATTTATTAGCTAGTTGTTACTTAATTTTATCCTTCAGTTCATTCGGCGTAATTTGATAACAAATAATGCCGTTTTATTAAGTTTTTGATCTAAAATTGATAATTTTCTTCATTTTGTAAATTCTAAGTTCTAAAGTCTAGCTTCCTGTTATTTTCCAAATTCTGCCATTATCAAGTTATATTAATAATTATTAAATCTCATATTGTAATAAAAGGTTTATATTCCCTTAATTTCTTTCAATTAGATGAATTGGTTAAGTTTTAAAATTATATGTTGGAATATATGACTCCCCTCTCCAAATTTTTGAGTTCTGTCATCTCCATTTTTATCAATAATTCTGGCTATAATTTTACAAAATCTTTCTTAGTTATATTTCTTATTACATGGCTTGTTTCTGATTTACATTATCTAAATCCCTTCAGTTTAAATGTATTTATGTACTTAGTTTCTTAGTTTTGATGATGTTTAGTTTTTAACTTTTGGCCTAGATTCCTAACAGTTTTTACATACAAATTTTTATAAATAATACATTTAATAATATATATAAACTTTCACTAATGAACTTACTGTTGTCACTTCCCAAACGTTTCGAGATGTTGTTTCTCTTCTTCAGTGGGTGTATACTGATTGTCGATTACAGAATAACCGTTACGGAAAAATGGTGTGTGTAGTGGGGGTTGATGGTGGGAAGGGATTGGCGCTGAGGTTCGAATTGTGTGTGTGGATCAGTGTATCGAATAGTGTATGTGATTTATAATGTATTTGTTCATTTGTGGATGAACAACTTCTGTAATGCACAAATTAGCAACGTTTGCTTCATTGGTTCCCAAGCTTTCAATACTGAATAAATAGCATCTTTATGGTAATAAGATTGTAATAATAGGGACCTCCCAACTGTAATAAGACTAGCATCTACTTCAACAAGCCTTTTCATTAAGTTAAAACTATATTAATTTTTCAAAGTTGCAGTTACATCCTGGTCCATAGGCTGACAAAGCCTAGTGAAATTAGGAGGTAAAAACGTAGCTTTCATTTCACCATCATCTGATATTAGATCTGATTTGAATAGCTGGAAGGGGTATTATCAATTAAAAATGCCTTATTCAGTAAACGTTTTGATGATAAGTGCTTGTACACAGTCAGTATAAATGTTTGAAAGAACATGTTTTAAAAATGTCTCTGTCCATTCAACCGAAATCCATCGGTTAATGAACCGATAAAAAACTTATGTGAATTCCATGAAAACATTGTGGCTTTTTTACTTTTCTACAACTGTCAATTGTAATGTATGCTTGCCAGGCAGCAGCATTAGCAGCTCACATAATTGGAATTCTCTCTTTGCTGACTTCATGTCCAGGAACGCTTTTTTCATTTTGGCAGCTCAAAATGATTGGTAGATGTTGATAATTGAGACTGGTTCATCAGCATTGTCCATTTGTTAAAATGTCAACTGATTTTCACTCACAACACCCCTCAAACTATTTTCTAAATTCAGTCACCACCACCAAATCTCACCTTGCACTGATAACTCACATACACCATACCATGCTTTAAAACTGTGTAGCTAGCTGGCATTAAAATTCACATCAAAACCAAGTGCATCATTAAAAACTTTTGATCAAGATTTAGATTGGATCTAACATTTGAACAAGCATGGATCCAGATAGAGGGACATCTTGTGCTCGCTTTTTTCTGATTCATAAAAAAGAGTGTTTCATCAAGGTCATCTAAATCCCTCTTTTCGTTGTTTTTCTTTTAGATAGTCTCCAGTCATCAGGGGCAGCTGGTGTTAAGGTTGTAAGGTTGCACATCCACCAGTATTTATATGTCTAACATCACAGTGTGTGTGTATGTATTACAACGCGTCTTTTTATCTAACACACTTATATAATATATTTAATGATAGATAAAACGTTACTTACCCGTGATTTTACTTTACCTGGGCACCAGAACAAATCCCAGATATAAATGACACGGATTCAGCTTAGCTCAGAGCAGAGACACACTATCTCAGGATTCGTTCAGTGATTGTGGAATTCAAGGGGAATCGTTACAAATAACACTTAAAATTTTTGTTGAAGTTTGTTTAATTACCGTTTTAATTATTTTGTTAACTTCTTGAAAAATACTAATTGTAGGACTTATTGCTACCCTAACTCTTATAATTAATGAGTGTGCGTGAAAAGTGAAGATTAAAATGTCCAAACGACCTATTGCTCTTATCTGGTTTAATTAAGAAAATTTATATCTCCCAAACCAGTGCTAAAGAACAGGTCTGCAATAATTTGCACGTTCAATACTACACCTCATTTTCCATTCAACACATTATATACTATGTTATAACTAATCTTACTAATTAAATACAAAGTGTGAAGTTACTTAGTGTCTTTTAAAATTGTTTATTTTTTTATTATTTATTTATTATTTATTTCATTGATCAATGAATCTATTTCTTACTGCATGATGCGTCGACCGTAGATGGGATTCTGTAGAGATCCTCCTTTTGATGGTTCAGCACAGAAGAAATGATGTTGACCGATCCTGTTGAACGATGATCTGGGCAATTACAGATGCTGTAGCTCTCTGTTGCACCCGTCACTTCACAATTGATTATTAATTAATTATTTAATTAATTAATGTGGTGTTACACAGCGAGAGTTGTTGTCGAACTGTACTAGTTCCTCTGCAACTGCGGACTACTTCTCGAACTTTTTACTTAAATGAAACTTTGCATGTTTGTGAAATTAAGCACGTAATTTACACACGTCTAGCGCATTGAAGATCCGAACGAAGAGTGCTCGCTACCCTCCGTCAGAGTTGGCGTCTGTTCTAAATGCAGGATTCTGATTGGTTGTTCAAATAAATCATGCGTTTTTCCAGTTGAAACAATATCGGACAGGTTGACCAAACGCCCCTTGACTGGTCTGAGATGGCACAGAATTACTGGCTAAAATTGTACTTCCTTTGTTTGCAAATCGTTTGATTACAGGTATTTGCAAACGTGTTTTCAAAGATCTGACCACAGAATATTGTTGCTTAGGTCTTTATCTGTGTGTGTGTGCGAAAACACCTAATTCGTACCTAGCATAATTCTCGAGTTATTTCGCATGGCGTTCTTCTTCTGTATATCTTCTGTAAATGTTAATTATATTGGTTGATATTTTGGCTACTTATAGAGCTTTAATTGCTGAACACTATGCTGTTTTCAGAATTGCTGTATATTTATTGGTTTTAAAGATATTGCAGTTTTAACACATAAATTCAATTGAGTAAAATTTCATGTCTGTACCAACATTTGTCGTAGCAGTGACGAGGTTAGACAGAGGTGGCTGCAATTATACGCTCTCTCTCTTGCTTAAGTCGCTATACTCGTTCCGTTTGACACTTTCATATAGTGCTCAGATAGGACGACAATATGGCTCGTTATAATATATATATATATTGTAACACCACAAAATGTTACATAACCAAGACACACACCAGAAGGGTAAAATATGACACTAAAGTTATATAGTGAATCATTTGTAATGAATGTAACAAAGAAGAGAAGGGACCAGCATAGAAGAAAGAAGAGGAAGGATCCCAAGAAGCAGTGATGAATACACTGCATGACACTACAACTCAAACACAATGACTGACTATAACTAATGGACATGCAAAGTTCACAAATAAGCTGTCAAGTGAGCCAGTTCATGACATTAATGTGTAGAGTCATGTAAATAGAAAATATATAACAAATGACTTTAATAAAATTAAACACAATAACAGCATTTTGGCTGAAAATAGAACAATGATATGTAAATAACAAAGACTATTACTATACTAGCTATAGCCACAAAGCTACAAAAAGACTAGCTTTACCAACAAAGATGTAACATTATAGAATAAGGATAATTGTAAAAGGAAGTCTTATGTGTATAAGCAACTTCCTAATTAAACGAGATGTGATTAGAGGTAATAATAAACAGGTAATAAACCCTGTACCATAAATGTATCTAGACCCTGCATAAACGAATTTATGTCAGTAAGTTAATAGGGAAACAGGACCCCAATGAACATTAAATTTACTGAACAATAACTATGACGAATAAGGTGTGAAATACCATCACTCAATTAATATTGTATACCTTTAAAATGAGTAGGCCAAGTAAAATGTATTTAGAGAATAAGGAATTTTCATAATAACGTATTATCATAATTATATTAAGATTTAATATT
This sequence comes from Magicicada septendecula, assembly GCA_034769895.1. Taxonomy (NCBI): domain Eukaryota; kingdom Metazoa; phylum Arthropoda; class Insecta; order Hemiptera; family Cicadidae; genus Magicicada; species Magicicada septendecula. The sequence continues at coordinate 465,006,055 of CM068367.1, forward strand.
GTTCCACTGTAAATAGCTTTGAATTGTAATAATGTATGTATTTTATTTATGTAATAACGTTCCAAAAGAGAACACAGGTGTAAATAACAAAATGTAAAAGATAGGGAAATAGTCGCATTGTGCATTATTAGCAGACGACAATAAGAAACCATGTTTAAAAACACTATTTTATGTATTGTCAGTGAAAGCTAGGTGCAAACCGGCATTATGCCACATCAAAATAAAGAGCAGACAATAAACTTTAATTTGATGATAATAACTTAGAGATTGGAAGTGTAATAAGTTAATAGTGAGTGTTAGCATCATTTTTTAACCAGATTTAAGAAATTGCCGGTGAAAACCAACAATAACGACAATGTGGGTACGAGAGAGCGCTGGTGGCGGTTAACACAAACATTACGTCACTGTAACGGATTTTTGTACCAATCACAAAGGAGTTTACTCAGCGACTTTTGTCCCTAACGGCGATCTAAGACCGGGGTATATAATCAGTGAGACGCTGAGAAATTCACATTCGCTTCCTTCATCATGAGCTAAACAGTTGCGGCTCGACATCGTTTTATATTTTATTAATTTGCTATAACACAATAGTAGTAAATACTTCAAATGTTATTAAAATAATTATTAGAACAGCGATTCATCATACAAGAGTGCATCAACAAGTAATAGTGAATCTTTTTAGACAGTGCGTGTAAAAGGAACGAGCAAATTGAACTTAACCTGTAAAGTTAACAACCCGTTATTAGTTAGAAGAGGGTTATTTCTCGTTCCCAGTGCGACTAAAGTGCAGTTATATAGCGATCAATATAATCCGATCGCTAAGGTGTTTATTTTTAATCTATAAGATTAAAAAAGCAAGGTAGTACAGTGACCAATTTTATTGTTTATCTGCCTTCTACTGATCGTAACTATCAACACATTGTACTGACGCAAAAAACAATCACACTATTAATAACGAACACTGTATTCATTTATTTAGAGGATTTAATAATCCGAAGTAAGAATTTATGTGTTAGAATTAGTTTTTATAATATTAATTAGGATCTAAGCAGACGAAATTATCGTTAACCTAAAATATAATTGCAAGTTTTGAAGAGGCCAAAAAATGAATTACTATCATAGTAGTATCTATTAAAGCAATTAATAACGTTCTATTTTGTATTTACAAGAACCTACCCATGAGGTATCTAGTTAAAAGATTAAAATTTTGTTAATAACCATAAGAGTTTTTAGATTGTGCTTAACTGAGCTAGACCAGATAGCAGACGGATAACCTGAGATCCGAATTGTATTATTGTAACCATGTTTTATTCAATTTGATTTTTGAGGGTATAATAATAAACCCATAATGTTATACAGCATAACCTTTGTTTCCAATTATTTCAATTAAGATAAGCAACTCTCAGTATAGCATACACTGAGATACATTTGAAACATAAATTTTTCAGTACACTGTTGGAATTATTTTAAATGCCATAAGCATTTAAACATAAGAAAAAGTGAACACACACAATTTTAAATTTAGAAATTTGTTTTTTATGGGAACTTTATGGTTCTCAAGAAAACCCATATGGCGCCCACATATGGCTATTCAACCTTGATTATAAAGTTTAAACTGGTCAAAATAACCTTGACAGTTTATTCAGTAGCGGTGAACGTCGGAACATATAGTACGACAACCAGGTACGTGAAAAGTGTTCTTTATATTAATTTATTTGTCCAGACAACACTTGACTTTACTTACACTGACGACATTTTTCTACCGAAGAGGAGTTCGACTTCAAGTTTGACGCTACCGTTACATTCATTTACCGACCAGCAATTATTATTTTATCCATAATAAATTATCACACTATAATTAAATAAATCATATTTATCAATTATCATAAAAGATAATTACTGCATGTAATACACGAGAATCAATTAAACAACAATCGATAATTAAATCTATAAATTATATCCAATTTTTTATAGAGGGGGATCTCGTTTTATTACTATATATATATATATATATATATATATATATATATATATATATATATATATAGTTAAATAAAGACCTTTTGTTGGTGTCCCTTTGTAATAAATCTCGATCTGTCGGTGCGTTTATTCAGTCGCACGGTGAATAAAACCTTTAGTGTTTTGTGAAACCTTTTGACATGTGTGTTTGTTTAGTCGCACGTCAAATGCGTCACTGTGTTATCAACAGCGCCCTAGGGCACCTGACGCGGCGAGGGGGTGGTGCATTCTCCATGCTGTTAAGCCTTTGGAGATGCGGATAAGGGGACTTGCCGGACTTGGCAAACAAATTCGTTGCCAGGGACCAGACTTGGCAAACAAATTCGTTGCCAGGGACCAGACGAAGACCTCTAAGGTGGGAACACGGAGACCCCGGTGTATGGCGGAATTTCGCACATACCACGGGGACCTCGTGAGGGAGCGTAGGGTCCAGTTCTGAAATGTAGTCAGCCTATGCCTGTTGGTGGCCGACAGGAGAGGCCACCAAGCGGGTGCCGCATAAGTGAGTACTGTTCGGAGGAACAGTAGATACAATGTTAGTTTTGTACGGACAGCCAGGCGGCTGTTCGGCGAAAGCATAGGTGATAGTTTGGCTCTGACACCACGAGCCAAGTTGAGGGTTGAGGTCACGTGGGCGTTGAAGTTTAGGTGCCGATCAAGCCGAACACCTAGGTACTTCACCGTCTCAGTCCAGTTGATGGGTCTCCCCTCTAAGGAGAGGGATTGGCATCGGGAAATGGACTTATGCGTAAAGCAGATCGCCTCGGATTTCTCCGTATTGATCGCTACCCGCCATTTCCTTAGCCAGTCCGGAAGCATAGCCAACTGGCGTTGTAACATTACGCTCGTCCGCCAAGGCGAAAGCGAGCTAAAATGAAACATCGCGTCGTCGGCAAATAGAGATAACGTGACCCCGGTATAAACAGGCAGATCGTTCGTGTACAGTACGTACAGAACGGGGCCGAGGACAGATCCTTGTGGGACACCAGCGGCGACAGGGCGAACCCGAGAGAACGCCCCATCTACGCTGATCCTGAAGGTGCGATCCGTCAGATAGGATCGGAGCAAGTGGACGATAGCTGTCGGGATTGGCAAATGCACCAGTTTGTAGAGCAGGCCTTCGTGCCAGACTTTATCGAAGGCTTTGCTCACATCCAACAGGACGGCGCCTGTTGCCTGATGATTGTTGGCGGCGTCGGCTAGACAGGTGACAACCCGTACTAGCTGAAGAGTAGTCGAGTGCCTCGGCCTAAACCCAAACTGCTCCTCGTGGATGAAACCATCCACCAGAGCCCGAATACGGGCCAGGAGAAGACGCTCGAATACCTTCGAGATTACTGGCAATAGTGATATCGGGCGGTAGCTTCCAGGTAGCGTGGGCGGCTTTTTAGATTTCTGGATCATGATGACATTTGCGGTTTTCCACAGGCGGGGGAAGTAACTCAGCCGGAGACAGGAGTTGAACAGCTCAAAAAGAACGTCAACTGCCGAAGGCGGGAGATTCTGCAACGCAGCGGCGCCGATGCGATCGGGGCCAGGGGCCTTTCTCTTCTTCAGTCGGCTTAGGACAGACGCAAGGTCATCCTCGTCGACCGAAATAGGAGGATCATTGGGGGAGCAGAAAAGTATCCAGATAGGAAATCCCTGACGTCGGCCAAATGAGCCGGGTCAGAGATGCCTCTATGGACGGTGAACTGTTCCTCAATACAGTCGGCGAAGACTTCCGCCTTGCCTTCTGCAGAGTATACAGTGCTGTCCGGGGTATTCAAGGGATGGCGAGTCCTCTTTTCGCCTTTTAGTCTACCAGCGGCTCTCCATACGGAGGCGTGGTCGACTTCCAAGGACTCCAAATAGGAGTCCCATCGATTCGCGTTTATGTCAAGCAGAAGCTGCAAGACGTGTTCCGACTGGGCTCGAAAGCGCCGTCTAGCGGCAGGGTCACGGGTATGGTGCCATCTGCGGCGGAGCTGGCGCCGTAATCGGATGGCTTGGAGAACTTCCGCAGGAAGGTCGGAGCGTTTATTACTCACCGGAACAGTATAGGTGTTTTAGTCCATTGCAGACTGGACGAGGTCCTGTAGCTGATGTACCCGGAGATCCATGTCGTCACAAGAGGCGAGTGGGTCCGGAGGGACAGATGGTAACTGCCTGGCCAGATTATCATGGTAGGGTCGCCAATTGACTCTCCTAACAGGATGATCGGGAAGTCGGGGTGAGACCGACGGCAGCAAGACAGTTACAAGTAGGGGGTCGTGATCGGACGATAGGTCCGACACCGCGCTGACTTGTAGATGAAAGGGGATGGCCTTGACAATTACAATATCAAGGACATCCGGCGGATAACCCGCAGTGGGAAAGTGTGTCGGTTCGGACGGGCCAATGATGGCCGGGCTCTGGGATCATCTTCGACAGCCCTACGGAGAGAATTGCCGTAGGGGTTTGACGTTCTGTTGTTCCAAGAGGGATGCTTGGCGTTAAGGTCTCCGGCTACGATGGTTGGGAGATCGCTGTCCCACTCCTCATGCGGTGGAGCTCGTTGGCCGGGCGGGTGGTACGCAGAAACAAAGCGCACCTCCAGGCCGGCAACATCCAGCGCCACAGCACATGCTTCGATGAGGGTAGTTTCAGGGGCAGGGAGTTCTCTATGAGAGTGCCGCCTGTGGACTAAGATCGCCACTCCGCCAGAATAAATTGTAGATGAGGAATACAATAGTATTAAGGGTTAGTGTTACCATGGTTAGAGAGTAAAGTTTATTTAAGAAAGAATGTGGTAAAGAATAGAAAGGCAAAATCAATAAGCATGCTATGTTCTAAGGGATAGTTAGTTAAGTAAAGTTAAATGGTGTGATGATGTTTATCACCAAAAAATAAGTAAGAATAAATCAAATGTAAACAAGAGTAGTATAATAACTGTTAAAGAATTGTTTGATTAAGTTTTATGTATAGGAATATGGCTGAAGAGTTATACAGACCATAAACCTAAATGTTATGTTATATTTTATAGAGAATAGTAAATAATAGCCAAATTATAAACAATGACAATATAAATAAGAAAAAAGATAAATTAATATAAATCTAATAATACTGGAAAGGCCGTTAGAAAATAATAGACAAACCATAATATGGAAACTAATAAAAACATTCAATTATGATAAAACAGACCCAAAACAATTCAACAAGTAAACAAATCATTTATAACACAAAACAAAACATGCACAAGGGTAAAATAATATGTAATCTGTATAAAATAAGAAAATATGGCCAATTACTACCTAGGCCTATGAAATGCCTAACTGTATAAAACCAATAACAACAAATTGTAAGAAATTAACTATAATATTAGCAAATCAAAGGCAAGTAACTAATCAATGATAATTAATGGATCATATTAAAAGATAAATGTTAAATTAAGGACATAAAATAAGAAAGAAATGTAATTAAATAATATCAACATGATTGTTCAAACATTAATAAATAAGCAAACCCAGCTTTGTGGGATGTCAAAATGATCTTTGAAGAAATTACGAACAGTTGTGATAATAGTTCATACTTAAATAAGGAGACCAAAGAATAATAGCAATCAGAAGATATTTAATCATTTTGAATAAAAATTCAAATATTCTAACAATGGGCTTAAGTCATGAATAGCCAATCAGAATCAATCAGTTACCATGACAACTGAACGTTATGTATGAATATTCTGTTAGAAACTATTAATTCCATAGTGACGCTCAAGAGGAAGAGACGCCAAGTAGTAAATGGCCCAATTTTTTATTTAAAACAGTCAAAAGTAACCAGATTTGTTAAAGTGAAGGACCAAACTACCTGATGAGGAACTAATACATCCAACCTAGGCAACAGACCAGATTAATTAATTCCAAATTAATTAAATTCGATCCACTCATACGAAAAAGACGCAAGGCGTGATTGAATCCAAAGATGATTAAAGATTGAAGACCAACACCGATGACCCAACCTATTTCAACTGTATGACACTACACCTTAAATCAACTGATTGATAAGTATTGCTGAATTACCCGAATTCAAATTAAAAATTCTCTATAAATTTTCTCATAACACTTTGAACTCTCACTATAAACTGATGATATTATTTCTTTCAAAGAGTAATTAAGAAAAAATATTTATGAATACCAAGTAACTAAATTATAACCTATGTATTAAACGAATAACACTGGCACACACTTTTAACACCACAGAATTGAATTTAATGTAAACCTCTTTCATACTTAATTACCACAATTGTCAGGTGGTGTGCTTTATATAAATATCTTGTTCTAAACTTTTTTGTCGTACTTAAAAGAATTCATTGGCAATTTTATTTTGTATAAATAAGAAGACGGCGTCCATCATGGCGTCAGATTAACTTATGCTGCCACCCTGCTCTCTGCTGAGTGAACAATTAATTTATTGCTGATGCTAAAAACTATTATATTAATCTCATTTGTACAACCATTATTGAAAATTAATAAGCTATCAAGCTAAATAAATAAGTGTGAACCGTTACTAGCTGTCCTGTAATTATTTCAAGTGTATTATGTATGTTGTGTTCTGTAGCAGTGAATAGAATTAGCCAACATTTTATGCTGGCAACATGTCCCCCCACACAAGCGAAATTCGAGTTCCCGCCAGTCGGCGAATAATTCGAATCACTCATTACAGTACCGTAACCAACGGAGATAGAATTTTTTAATTGTTTTTCTGCAAAACAATTTGGCACCTATCAGGAAGAAAAAACTAGTGAGTAAGGACAGGTAAGGACTATCAGATCACACTAAGCGTTGATAACACAGTGACGCATTTGACGTGCGACTAAACAAACACACATGTCAAAAGGTTTCACAAAACACTAAAGGTTTTATTCACCGTGCGACTGAATAAACGCACCGACAGATCGAGATTTATTACAAAGGGACACCAACAAAAGGTCTTTATTTAACAATATATATATATATATATATATACAGTAATAAAACGAGATCCCCTCTATAAAAATTTGATATAATTTATAGATTTAATTATCAATTGTTGTTTAATTGATTCTCGTGTATTACATGCAGTAATTATCTTTTATGATAATTGATAAATATGATTTATTTAATTATAGTGTGATAATTTATTATGGATAAAATAATAATTGCTGGTCGGTAAATGAATGTAACGGTAGCGTCAAACTTGAAGTCGAACTCCTCTTCGGTAGAAAAATGTCGTCAGTGTAAGTAAAGTCAAGTGTTGTCTGGACAAATAAATTAATATAAAGAACACTTTTCACGTACCTGGTTGTCGTACTATATGTTCCGACGTTCACCGCTACTGAATAAACTGTCAAGGTTATTTTGACCAGTTTAAACTTTATAATCAAGGTTGAATAGCCATATGTGGGCGCCATATGGGTTTTCTTGAGAACCATAAAGTTCCCATAAAAAACAAATTTCTAAATTTAAAATTGTGTGTGTTCACTTTTTCTTATGTTTAAATGCTTATGGCATTTAAAATAATTCCAACAGTGTACTGAAAAATTTATGTTTCAAATGTATCTCAGTGTATGCTATACTGAGAGTTGCTTATCTTAATTGAAATAATTGGAAACAAAGGTTATGCTGTATAACATTATGGGTTTATTATTATACCCTCAAAAATCAAATTGAATAAAACATGGTTACAATAATACAATTCGGATCTCAGGTTATCCGTCTGCTATCTGGTCTAGCTCAGTTAAGCACAATCTAAAAACTCTTATGGTTATTAACAAAATTTTAATCTTTTAACTAGATACCTCATGGGTAGGTTCTTGTAAATACAAAATAGAACGTTATTAATTGCTTTAATAGATACTACTATGATAGTAATTCATTTTTTGGCCTCTTCAAAACTTGCAATTATATTTTAGGTTAACGATAATTTCGTCTGCTTAGATCCTAATTAATATTATAAAAACTAATTCTAACACATAAATTCTTACTTCGGATTATTAAATCCTCTAAATAAATGAATACAGTGTTCGTTATTAATAGTGTGATTGTTTTTTGCGTCAGTACAATGTGTTGATAGTTACGATCAGTAGAAGGCAGATAAACAATAAAATTGGTCACTGTACTACCTTGCTTTTTTAATCTTATAGATTAAAAATAAACACCTTAGCGATCGGATTATATTGATCGCTATATAACTGCACTTTAGTCGCACTGGGAACGAGAAATAACCCTCTTCTAACTAATAACGGGTTGTTAACTTTACAGGTTAAGTTCAATTTGCTCGTTCCTTTTACACGCACTGTCTAAAAAGATTCACTATTACTTGTTGATGCACTCTTGTATGATGAATCGCTGTTCTAATAATTATTTTAATAACATTTGAAGTATTTACTACTATTGTGTTATAGCAAATTAATAAAATATAAAACGATGTCGAGCCGCAACTGTTTAGCTCATGATGAAGGAAGCGAATGTGAATTTCTCAGCGTCTCACTGATTATATACCCCGGTCTTAGATCGCCGTTAGGGACAAAAGTCGCTGAGTAAACTCCTTTGTGATTGGTACAAAAATCCGTTACAGTGACGTAATGTTTGTGTTAACCGCCACCAGCGCGCTCTCGTACCCACATTGTCGTTATTGTTGGTTTTCACCGGCAATTTCTTAAATCTGGTTAAAAAATGATGCTAACGCTCACTATTAACTTATTACACTTCCAATCTCTTAAGTTTGGTACAAAAATCCGTTACAGTGACGTAATGTTTGTGTTAACCGCCACCAGCGCGCTCTCGTACCCACATTGTCGTTATTGTTGGTTTTCACCGGCAATTTCTTAAATCTGGTTAAAAAATGATGCTAACACTCACTATTAACTTATTACACTTCCAATCTCTTAAGTTATCATCAAATTAAAGTTTATTGTCTGCTCTTTATTTTGATGTGGCATAATGCCGGTTTGCACCTAGCTTTCACTGACAATACATAAAAATAGTGTTTTTAAACATGGTTTCTTATTGTCGTCTGCTAATAATGCACAATGCGACTATTTCCCTATCTTTTACATTTTGTTATTTACACCTGTGTTCTCTTTTGGAACGTTATTACATAAATAAAATACATACATTATTACAATTCAAAGCTATTTACAGTGGAACAATATTAAATCTTAATATAATTATGATAATATGTTATTATGAAAATTCCTTATTCTCTAAATACATTTTACTTGGCCTACTCATTTTAAAGGTATACAATATTAATTGAGTGATGGTATTTCACACCTTATTCGTCATATTTATTGTTCAGTAAATTTAATGTTCATTGGGGTCTTGTTTCCCTATTAACTTACTGACATAAATTCATTTATGCAGGGTCTAGATACATTTATGGTACAGGGTTTATTACCTGTTTATTATTACTTCTAATCACATCTCGTTTAATTAGGAAGTTGCTGATACACATAAGACTTCCTTTTACAATTATCCTTATTCTATAATGTTACATCTTTGTTGGTAAAGCTAGTCTTTTTGTAGCTTTGTGGCTATAGCTAGTATAGTAATAGTCTTTGTTATTTACATATCATTGTTCTTCTATTTTCAGCCAAAATGCTGTTATTGTGTTTACTTTTATTAAAGTCATTTGTTATTTAGTTTCTATTTACATGACTCTACACATTAATGTCATGAACTGGCTCGCTTGACAGCTTATTTGTGAACTTTGCATGTCCATTAGTTATAGTCAGTCATTGTGTTTGAGTTGTAGTGTCATGCAGTGTATTCATCACTGCTTCTTGGGATCCTTCCTCTTCTTTCTTCTATGCTGGTCCCTTCTCTTCTTTGTTACATTCATTACAAATGATTCACTATATAACTTTAGTGTCATATTCGGACGATGTTCTGAGTTGCCTCCGAACAGTATTTTCCTTTAAATACATCCTTGAACTCCTCGTAACTCGTGAGGTCGTGTCTCGTTGCCGTCCACCAGTTGTCATTTATGTCCCGGAAGTATTCGTCCAAGTATCCTCGGATGATGGTCCATCGATTTTCCCGAGTCTTTGCCAGCTGTTCATCAACTCTCAAGCAATTCCATCGGGTTCCGCTTGTATTGTTTAAAATTGATGACCTCCTGTTTGTCAATGTGTTGGAATTGCGATATAATGGGTGGTTTGCTATTAATAATTTCAAACTCCTCTCTGATTTTGGCGATCTCCCATTTCTGGATCTCTTCAATTTTATCCTGATTGTTTTGACCTTGCCCGCAAACCTCGCTTACGGCGGTGTCGATCTCCCGACATCTCTTTCGGAAGTCTGTCCGCACCTGGGTTACGTTTTCTTCGGTTGCGGTTCGTATGGACTCCATTCGAATCTGACTATCTTCTTCAAGGGCAGTCATTCGGTTGCCGAAGTCTTCCTTCATTTGTTATTTGTTGTAATTCCTGACTTGTGTTTTCCCATTTTCCGTTTATTTCGGAAACCTCTTGTCAGATCCCCGTCATCTCCTCCTCGATCTTCTCATTTATCTGTTCGTTATTATTTTCGATAGTTTTGCTTCTTTCAACTCCTCCAAGTTTTTCTGGTTGTCTTGTTTCAGTTCGTCTATTTTCTTATTATTTTCGGCCATTTGCTGGCTGTTGTTGTCTATTTTTTCTTCCATCTTCTTGCTGTTCTTGTCCAATTTTTCATTAATTTCCTCCTTCATTTGTTTACTATCGTCCTTAATTTGTTTCAGACTCTCATCGTTTCTGTCGAATTTTTCGTTCATTTGTTTAAAATTCTCGTTTATTTGTTCCATAAATTTCAGAAAATTTGGATCTCCTCTAGTTTTTCCTCCCTTACTACCGGTTCTACATCCTCAACCGATGTCACTTCCTTCTCTTTCACTCTAACTTCTTTTTTGGCCTCCTTCGTCCGTCTCAGTGATGACGCCCTCTTATGCATCTTGTTCTTCTTTTTCCGTACTTGCCGCTAGATATTATTCTTCTTGTAAATCTAGCCTCACTAGTTGGTGCGCCACTTTGTTAAATAATACATTTGGTGTTTGTGTTTGTTAAGTCGCACGTCAAATGCGTCACTTTGCTATCAACGCTTAGTGTGATCTGATAGTCCTTACCTGTCCTTACTCACTAGTTTTTTCTTCCCGATAGGCACCAAATTGTTTTGCAGAAAAACAATTTAAGGATTCTATCTCCGTTGGTTACGGTACTGTAATGAGTGATTCGAATTATCCGCCGACTGGCGGGAACTCGAATGTCGCTTGTGTGGGGGACGTGTTGTAAACATAAAATGTTGCTGGCTAATTCTATTCACTGCTACAGAACACAACATATATAGTACACTTGAAATAATTACAGGACAGCTAGTAACGGTTCACACTTATTTATTTGGCTTGATAGCTTATTAATTTTGAATAATGGTTGTACAAATGAGATTAATATAATAGTTTTTAGCCTCGGCAATAAATTAATTGTTCACTCAGCAGAGAGCAGGGTGGCAGCATAAGTTAATCTGACGCCATGATGGACGCCGTCTTCTTATTTATACAAAATAAAATTGCCAATGAATTCTTTTAAGTACGACAAAAAAGTTTAGAACAAGATATTTATATAAAGTACACCACCTGACAATTGTGATAATTAAGTATGAAAGAGGTTTACATTAAATTCAATTCTGTGGTGTTAAAAGTGTGTGCCAGTGTTATTCGTTTAATACATAGGTTATAATTTAGTTACTTGGTATTCATAAATATTTTTTCTTAATTACTCTTTGAAAGAAATAATATCATCAGTTTATAGTGAGAGTTCAAAGTGTTATGAGAAAATTTATAGAGAATTTTTAATTTGAATTCGGGTAATTCAGCAATACTTATCAATCAGTTGATTTAAGGTGTAGTGTCATACAGTTGAAATAGGTTGGGTCATCGTTGTTGGTTTTCAATCTTCAATAATCTTTGGATTCAATCACGCCTTGCGTCTTTTTCGTATGAGTTGATTGAATTTAATTAATTTGGAATTAATTAATCTGGTCTGTTGCCTAGGTTGGATGTATTAGTTCCTCATCAGGTAGTTTGGTCCTTCACTTTAACAAATCTGGTTACTTTTCACTGTTTTAAATAAAAAATTGGGCCATTTACTACTTGGCGTCTCTTCCTCTTGAGCGTCACTATGGAATTAATAGTTTCTAACAGAATATTCATACATAACGTTCAGTTGTCATGGTAACTGATAAATTCTGATTGGCTATTCATGACTTAAGCCCATTGTTAGAATATTTGAATTTTTATTCAAAATGATTAAATATCTTCTGATTGCTATTATTCTTCGGTCTTCTTATTTAAGTATGAACTATTATCACAACTGTTCGTAATTTCTTCAAAGATCATTTTGACATCCCACAAAGCTGGGTTTGCTTATTTATTAATGTTTGAACAATCATGTTGATATTATTTAATTACATTTCTTTCTTATTTTATGTCCTTAATTTAACATTTATCTTTTAATATGATCCATTAATTATCATTGACTAGTTACTTGCCTTTGATTTGCTAATATTATAGTTAATTTCTTACAATTTGTTGGCATTGGTTTTATACAGTTAGGCATTTCATAGGCCTAGGTAGTAATTGGCTATATTTTCTTATTTTATACAGATTACATATTATTTTACCCTTGTACATGTTTTGTTTTGTGTTATAAATGATTTGTTTACTTGTTGAATTGTTTTGGGTCTGTTTTATCATAATTGAATGTTTTTATTAGTTTCCATATTATGGTTTGTCTATTATTTTCTAACGGCCTTTCCAGTATTATTAGATTTATATTAATTTATCTTTTTTCTTATTTATATTGTCATTGTTTATAATTTGGCTATTATTTACTATTCTCTATAAAATATAGCATAACATTTAGGTTTATGGTCTGTATAACACTTCAGCCATATTCCTATACATAAACTTAATCAAACAATTCTTTAACAGTTATTATACTACTCTTGTTTACATTTGATTTATTCTTACTTATTTTTTGGTGATAAACATCATCACACCATTTAACTTTACTTAACTAACTATCCCTTAGAACATAGGATGCTTATTGATTTTGACTTTCTATTCTTTACCACATTCTTTCTTAAATAAATTTTACTCTCTAACCATGGTAATACTAACCCTTAATACTATTGTATTCCTCATCTACAATTTATCTTAATACTAATAATAACAAAATCCTTATTTAATAACATTTTTCACCGATAAACCTTTAGTGTTTATCACTGATTATCAGGTGTTTATACCTATCAATAGGGTTTCTATTTAATTTGGGGTTTTACACTGTCACTTTGCACTTTTTATATTTTATTTAAGTGTTACTAGTGGGTATTACCTAACATTAAATTCTCTTTCTCACATACTCTTTCTCACATCTCTCTGTTTCTTTATCTCTCACTTTACAATGGTTAATTATACTGTTAACAAGTTCATATCATAATAGAGTGATTATAATATTTATTCTCTATTTATTTGGTTAGTGTACTTTGTTTATCTTTAAGTTATTGAATTTTAACAATTATCATTTACATTGCTTATTTGGTTGACTCTAATAATTATCATTTACATTTATCATTTATTGGTTTCTTTTTCATTACTTTATTTGAGTGTAATATTTCTCCCTTTTTGTTCTATATTATTCGTTTGTGTCTTTTCATTTCATTTCATTTATATTATGGTTTTCACCTTCTCATTTGGTTTCATTTTATTTGGTCAATCACTGGTGTTGTGGCTGGTTCTACCTATTCACTTATTTTATTTCTTTTTATATATATTTTCACTGGTGTTGGGGCTGGTTCTACCTTCTCACTTCTTTTATTTCTTTTTATATATCTTTTCACTGGTGTTGGGGCTGGTTGTACCTATTCACTTACCATATCTATTGGGTTATTTTGGTTAAATCGCATTGTACTATCGTTTTCAACGTTTGCTTCATTGCTTGCTACATTTCTCTTATCAGAGGTTACTTTTACTATTACTTTTATTTGTTTGATCGTATAATTATGTTAATTACCCATTCCTTTATCTCTGACTCATCCCTTTTTATTCATAGTGTTAATCATTTAGTGTTTTATTCTTATCATGTTGCTTCATTAATGCATGTTGAAGATATGTACCCTTACAATATATATATATATATATATATATTACATTTAATATTTTTAAATAAATTAACCTCTAGATATACCTTTTTTTTCCTTATTAGGAACATGTTTCAGGTACCATCTTGTACCCATCCTAAGCCTTCCGGTTTTTGTGTCTGGTGAAGTACATACGTGTTGGTTGACTATTATTATTGTGGCTTCCTGTTGGCTTCTGGTACTTCAAATTGGTTTCATTGTGTGTGATTGTGGTGTATGTGTTAGTTTTTTGTGTATTTTCGATGATGAGTGCTTTGAATATTGTGTCATGTTTTGTATTGATTTGTATTTGTTCAGGTATTAGTTTGTTTTGTGTTTTATGTTTGTATATTTGTAAATTTTCCCAAATGTTCATTATAGTGCCTTTGTGTGGTATATGTTTTATTAGTGTCATATTGGTTATGTCTGGGAATTCATGTCCTGTGTTTATTGCATGTGTGGCTTAATTGGATTTATATATTTCTGGTTTTTTGTATGCGTTTAGGTGTTCAAAATAACGTTTCTTCAGCTGTTTCTTTGTTTGTCCTATGTAACATTTATTGCAATCTTGGCATTCAATTTTGTATATACCGTTAGTTGTTGTATTACCTTTGTTGTGTGGGCTATTTAGTTTTTGTAAATTATTTTTATTAGTATTGTATTGTTTTTTTAATATCTGTGGTTTTAAATAGTTTTGTTAGTTTTGTCATTTTATTATTTATGTATGTGAATGTGGCCCATTTTTGTTGTTGTTATTATTTATGTGTTGTTCATTTTCATTAATTCTTAATTGTTCAATTTTGCCAGTTTCTTGTTTGTTTAGGGGTATTTTGTACATTCTGTTAAATAGCGAATAGAATGCTGCCATTTCATGTTGTGGTGGGTGGTCAGAATGGTTAGGTATAATGATGTTAGTAGAAGTTGGTTTTCTATATATTGCATATTGTATGTGGTTGTCGTATCATGTGATGGTTATTTCTAAATAGTTGATTTGTTATGTTTTTCTTTTTCTTCTGTGAATTGTATTTTAGGATGTATGTTATTGATTTGTTTCAGTATGTTCTCTGCATTTGTGTTTTTGTTATTTGATACATATAGCCCATCATTTACATATCTTATCCATATGCCATTTGGACCATATGATTTTATAATATTTTGTATTTTGGTTTCTATGACTATCAATGCCTGCAAGATAGTCCACCGGTGTACCTCGTCAGTGAAGTGCGGATTTATCATCGACTTAGATTAAAAGGGATTAAACGAAACACAAAGTTAAATAATTTTTTTACTCGAACTTATAAAACAACAACTAAATAATAACAGTTAGACTTCTTAAAACTGTATTGTTACAACACAAAAAGCCACCCCAATACCAGGGAAAAAACTATAATGAATCAACTATATTAAACTAATGAAAATAAAATGAGTATGACGAGACGAATGACTATGACCCAACCCAAGTGATTGACCCAATAAAAGAAAATAAAATGAGAAGGTATATGAAAAAGACACAAACAAATGATAAAGAAAATAAAAGGAGAAATATTAAACTCAAATGATGATGAAAAAGGCACAAACAAATAATAAATGTAAATGACAAATATTAAAATCAAATAAAATAATCTCAATTAAAGTACACTAACCAGAGAAATAGATATTATATGTTATGAATAACCCTATGATGATAAGTGAATCAGAACATGAAATTTGTTAACATAATAACTAATAATAAAATTGTGAATAAAACAATAAAAAACCCTGAAGTGAGAGATAGGTAGGAAGTGAAAGTGATTAAGTGAGTATGAGAAATCAATATTAGGGAATAACCACTAGTAACACTAAAGTACCGTACAGTAAAAAATGCAAAGTGCCAGTGTAAAATAAGAAGATATAGCCAATTACTACTTAGGCCTATAAAATGCCTAACTGTATAAATCCAAAATAAACAAATTGTAAGAAATTAACTGTTGTATTAGAAAATCCAGGGCAAGTAACTAGTTAAGTACAATTAGTGAATCATAATAAGATGTCAAAGTTAGATTAAAAACATAAAATAAGAAAGAAATGTAATAACATAATATTAATGTTATTGTCAAAACTTTAATACATAAACAAACCTAGCTTTGTGGAATGTCAAAATGATCTTTAAAAGAAAATATAAACAGTTGTGATAATATCTAATACATAGATAAGAAGACAGAAGAATAATAGTAATCAGAAGATATTTATTCATTTTGAATTAAAATTCAAATATTATAACAATAGACATAAATATGATCAGCCAATGACAGGGGCGGATCCAGAAAGCTTCTATGGGGGGGGGCAGAAACCTTCTAAGGGGGGGCAAAAGTATTTGTGGTGTGTGTGTGTGTGCGCGCGCGCGCGCGCATAATTGATACCATGGGAATCAGAATGAGATAAATTTTTGTACAATAAAGGATATGTGGTTCTGCTATGGATTAGAATGACTGAAAAACAATTGTTACAAAAGTAAAATGTATTACTCTACATTCTACATTGAGTTTATTATTAAAGTACAGTATATATGTATATATTTACAAGTAATATACAAGTAAACTTCAAAAACGAAGATTTATTTAAATTTTAAAATTAATCAAATAGTTACATTATATATTTACTATACTTTATATTTCTTTGTACACTCTATCAGCTGTTTTCTATAATTAAAATATTTTCTTTATATTTACATTTACAGTACTTTCATATTTTTTACTGATATTAGGAGAACACATACTATTATCAATATCATATACATAGAAATAAGGTATCTAATCTAGGACAAACTCGTCACGATGTTTCCTAATTTTGGCGTATCGGTTAACAATATTTTCTGGACTTACATTTATATCGCGATGGATATTGAGTAAAGCCAGCCCAGTGAGCCTCTCTTGTGCCATCGTTGACCTCAACCAACTCTTGAGTCTCCGCAGCTAGAAAACGTTCGTTCTGCAGTTGCGTTAGAGACTGGCAGTGTGATTAGAATGTTTAGTAAAAAATGTATATAAGGATAAACAACCTTATCGCAGTTTTCTAGCATATCAATTGCAGTTTGTGGACATCCATGGTTCGCTCGTTTCCATTTTAACTTCCATGATTCCAATTCTGATTCAAACATTCTATGTAGTACCTCGATTGGTTTATTGAAGAAGTGTCCATATTTTACGGTCAATTGCTGCATAATCTCTTTTTTGCTGTCATCTGTTTGATTAGGGAAAAGGATATGCAAATTGTAAAGTTGAAGTGTTTCACGACTGAATCGTGTCTTTAGATCACCCAAAATATGGTCAAGAGCCGGGATGTACATTGATTGCCTGAAGTAACTACAATTATCATTAACAATAACAGGGTGATTCTCTCTTTGAGTTTGTTTGCCAACTATTCGAGGTCTAGTGATCGATACACCTAATTCTTCGGCAATAACACAAGCCTCTTCAAAAAGAGTAGCAAAAACCAATTCAGCATTCTTGCGCCTGGATTCTAGTCGAATTATTGTGTCATTTAGTTCCTCTTGCGCCGATTTCAAGTCCAAACAGATCCGTTGAAAAAACACGCTTAATTGATGGGTACACGTGAGTAAATCTGAGAGACATAGGATTGCAATGATTGTTTGACTATTACAAAGAGAGGATTTCAATCCTCTAGCCTTCACGGATGACTGTGGATCATTCCATTTTCCGAATGACTCAAGAGCAGAAATTATTTTTGGGAGCGCAGATCTAAATTGAAGGACACCATCGTGGCGTTCTATCCATCGAGTTTCACAGAGACCCGAAAGTTGGTGTCCTAATGCTTTTTTTAACACTTGCATCCTTTTTGGCGAAGCTCTGAAAAAATATATAGTCTCCTGCATTGTGTCTACTGCGTTTTTAATTTGACGGATTTTAGACGTTTGCGAGATAGATAAATTTAGAGCATGTTTATGACATGGCGAGTATACTGCATTAGTTGCTTCCTTCTTTATAGTTGCAACAGCACCACGAGCCTGTGACACCATCACACTGCATCCGTCAGTAGATATCCCAACACAGTTTTTCAAATCCAGATTGAGATCTCGCAATTTCTGGATGACAACTTTGCCTATGTCAATACCAGTTACTTTTGGTTCAGTATCGGTTACCTCATCAGTATTCCCGCCAAAAACGTTACTACGAATATCTATGAATCCGACAAATGATTCGTACACAGCATTCTCATGTAGATACCTCAATATGAGTGTCAATTGTGTAATTTCAGAGCAATCTGCACTCTCATCAAACATAATACTGAATATTCCCGCAGATTGGATTCTTTTCAGAATTGTAGTTAAAATTTCATCACCACAAGCGCCAATGATTTCATTTTGAGTGGTTTTACTTATATATGTAGCACGCGCAGATGCATTTTTCAAATGATCTCTCAATATGGTATCGCCACTTTGAACTCGCAGTTTCAATAAAGCACGAAAATTCCCTTCATTAATAACACTAGTTTTCTAGGTTCAATGGACCATCGTCTCGATGACCCCGAAATGCTATGTTTTGCTGCCCCATTAAAATGATAGTTTCTACTACAGGTTTCAATCGGTCACGGTTTTCCTTTACCTGACTGTCCCTTTCTGCGTTCACCCTATTTAAAATACATAGCTCCGAATGTTCATTTGTATTTAAAAAATCCTTTGCTGCTTGTACGGCATTTTTATGGTATTTATTATTATTGTGAGTGTCTAAATATCCATCCTTTCCATATAGTTTAGCGTAGGTATTTAGTGGTTCTGTTACTAACCGCTTCAAAGGAGTACTATTTTGTGGTCCTCCAAGACCAGCATTTACAAAAAGTGGACAGTATTTACAGAAGAATCCCTGTTCTGCATTCGAGTAAACTAACCACTCATAGGAATTCAAATGCTTATGACTTGCAAAACGCTTGGTTTTGTTATTATTATGCAGGGAGGAAGAAAACTTGTAGTCTTTATCTGGCATCCACGGGTGTAAAAGAATATTACGTCTCGTCAAATCATCAATCGGTTTGCCCACGTAATTGCCGATATCGTACGTAGATCCTGTTTGATCATTACATGTTTTTAGCTGTTCCTGCTCACGTGCTTGCTGTTCAGGTTTTGCCTCATTTGGAGAATTATTATCACGAGGTTCAGAGACAATGATTGTACGCGGTAGATTTGAATCAAGCTCCTGTAAATCAGGGGATGACATAATAACTTCAGGCATTACATTTGGAAGGGACTCGTCAGAACTAGGCGATGCAAGTTCAGCAGATAGAGAATGAGTTTTTGTTGGACAGGTAAAATACTTCTCAATGGTATTATCAGCCTTTCGTTTAGTTGTCGTCTTCTTTAATGAGGTTGACTGAAATAAAACAATATTCCGATCAGGAGATATAAAAATAAATATAAAAATGAAATTGTCATGAAAATTGTATTCGTTAGGAATCACTCAACTTGTGTTATAAGGTGATGCTCAATAAATCAATTAAATTTTGAACAATTTGTAGGTAAAGTTTTTATTTATTTTTACTGCGACCTTGCGAAGGTTCGATTGTATGTTGAAGGATGAAGGAGGCATATTAATATTGAAAGCGTGGCACTGAAATGTGAGCTTGAATTCCCAGAAAAGGGCATACTGTAATTATGAACTTGCAGTTAAATATTTACAGATAGGTTTCGTTAATATAATAAAAGCGAATGATGAATTATAAATTAACGAGATGAGCATCAACACACATATGGAGTGACTAATTGAAGCAACATTAAATGTGCATTATGTTTGAATTATTAATTTGTAAGTCGCTTTAGCATGAGCGCCACATGCTTTCATTTTCAGCGAAAATTGTAATAACATGTTTATTAAATTGCTATGTTAACCAAGCTATTTTGGAGAAAAACTATTTTCACACAATTTCTATAACGTGTATTGGTTTAACAATAATAAAACCAAATACTTAAACCACCATTTAATTTAAATCTATAAAATAAAATATTGAAATAAAATATATGTATAGCAAATAGTCAGACATATTACGGCGTCAATTTTTTTTGTCAAACGATTTCACAATGAAACAGAGGTTGTTTCAAGTAGCCTATTTACCGACATGTTGAACATCGATAAATTCAGACGAATGTGGGAAAATCTTTGCAGTTCTGTTAAGTCTTGATTCTGGCTCTAATGCAGATTTGAGGTTAGTGATCCTTCTTTCCTTTGTTACACTTTGTAGCTGAGTAAACTGACTAACTCGTTAGGTAAACGCTGTACTACTGCCGTATGGTACGGCCAATTTGTTTTCAGCATATGGCTTGCCGATACCCAGAAAAAGGGATTAAGTTTATTTCTGTAGTCCGTGCAAACCTTAGAAAATAACCATTGTGTTGTGGCAGCGCTTTTGCCTGCCTCTTAGCTTTCACACCCATAAAATACAAACACATGTTACCGTTACTGCCATGAAATACTAATAGGGTAGAGAGTACGGTTATCGCCACCTTTAAGGATTTATAGCTGTTTTTATCTTTATTTCTTTAATACTGTAAGGAAAATTATAAATCAAATTGCTTTAATACATTATTTGGAATATTTTAATGCTGAAAACTTTTTTTTTTTACAGAAAACGATAAAAAACAATTTTAAAATAGATGTTAAAGTTAAAAACTCGATTTGGCACAGTTATCGCCACCATACCATATAAGAACATCATTTGCAAAAATTTTGCGAAACGCAAGTTAATAGATAACAGAACAAATTTTTGAACATTTTGAGACTCTAAAACTATTCGATATTTTTTTAATTAACGAAATGCCCACAGGTGGCGGAAACCGTACTCTCTACCCTACATTGTTTGTGGCAGGTACAGGACCCTACGGTGTGAATTGTGAAAGTTTCATAAGTAGCCTACCGCCGACCTAACGACTATGAAATACTGCAACCTGCTACGTTCGTATTTGACTACATCGTAGGAAAACACGTATAATGAAGCAAGAGGGAGAGCAGTAATTCGTTATTATATTTCCGAATTATAATTTTTTGGGCTTATGGGGGGGGCAGTTGCACCTAGTGCCCCCCCCTGGATCCGCCTATGCAATGAGAGTACAGACAGTTGCCGTAACAACGGAACGTTATTTATTGTAATTCCATTATAAAACAGTTAGTTCATTATTGACGCTCAAGACATACAGAAGCCAAACCATATTCGGCTCAATTTTAATTTAAAATAGTCCAAAATAAGTCAAAAGTTAATAAAATGAAGATGCAAGAAGTCTGATGAAGACCGAATCAAACTAGGAGAGCCAATTAACCAGATTAATAACAATTGAAACTAATTAAAACTTCCAATTGATTGAAAAAGAAGCCAGACGTACTCCAAATTATAAATGAAGGAAGATTGATGATTATATGGACCAACCTAACTAAAAAACTAAATGAGTTTTTACCCGAATTCAACAGATTTGATAAGTATATCTGAAATACCCGAATTTATGGAATAAATTCTAATTAACTTTTTCTCACAACACAAATAACTTTCACTCCGAACTGATAATCATATTTCTTTCAAGGATTAATTGAAAATAAAAACTAAAATTGTATGTAAACAGAAAATAACCTGTATACAAATTACGAATTCTTAACACACACTTTTTAACACTTCAAAATACGAATTGTAATTACCTGTAATAGTATGTAAGTACCATTGATGTAAGGTAGTGTACATTATTATCATCTTATTAATATTTTTTCGTAACCAAAAGAACTCAGATTAAACGAACAGTAAAAATAAACACAAAACAACAGCCATGTCGATTGAGTAACGTTTAATCAACTTTAGCCAACCTTGAGAAAATTGTCTATTTATAGCCGGAGCAACTTTGTTTAATAACAGTATATAATTTTGTATTGAATTGAATAACTGATAATTTCACGTTAATAAATTAGTACTGAGTAGTAATAACCGTCCTTTATTTCATTGTAAATTGCATTATAAAGTTTGTGTACTTTAGCGACGAACGTAATTGTCAGTCAGCGTTAGATGTCGGCAGCACGGCGAACTACTAGAGAGATTCATACGCCCGCCAATTGCGATGGTAATTTGAATCAATCAACACTGTCTAGAACGACCGCTCAATTTCATATTTTTTAATTGTTTTCATAAACAATTTGGCGCCACCCAGGTATGAATTATACTCATTAAAGGACAGGTAAGGGTTACACTCGCGAGATATTGTACTGGTAATTCGTGAGATTGCGACGGACATCGTCAGCATAACAAAAAGAAAAAGTAAGTAAGTAAACATAAGGTAACGACTACAACGTGTGAGGCTAACACACAACACACAATAAAAAATACTTTTATAGAGACGATAAAGATCTCGTCGTTACAAATTGGTGACCAACTAGTGTGGCTAGAATTAAAGACTAGCGGCGGTTATGAGAAATAATGCAACACTCCATGATCACCAGGGGAAGACCAAAGAAGAGGGCTGAAGACACCGACAAGGAAGAACAGGAAACAACACCGGCCGAAGAAATGGAAATGATCAAGGAATTGATCGAAGAGGATGCCCAAGGGGACCAACCAGAGAACCCAATTCAAGACAGGGAGAAGGAACAACAGGAGGGTGACAAGGAAGAAGTTAGAGGAGACCCTAACATACTAAAATTAATGGAATTAATGAATAGTATGAATGACAATTTTAAGAAGCAGAAGGAAGAAACTATAGGAAAAATAGACCAAATGAAGGAAGAAACTAATGACAATTTTAAGAAACAGGAGGGGAAATAAATATAAAATTGGACAGAAACAGTGAAGAATTAAAGAAACAACTCTAGGAGGACATAGAAACTCTGAATGATAAGATGGAAAGCAACCACGAAGCCTTGAAGAGAAACCAAGAGATCTTAGAAGAGAAGAGTGAGGAGTTAAAGAGACAGATCAAGAAAGATCTGGAAATACTGAACAACAAGATCGAGAATAATAGTGAAACACTCCAACGACAACTGAAGGAAGACAGTGAGAAGACTAGAGAAGAATTAAGATACATAATAATAGGGTATCGTGAAGAAGTCAAGCAGACAAAAACGGGGATGAATAAGAAATGGGAAGAAACAAATTACCAAGCAGATCAACTTAATGAAACATCAGATAGTGGTTTCACACAATTGAATGAAACACTAGACAGCACCTCTGAAGGTATCAATGAAAAAATAAGAAATAAAGAAGACAAAAGTGTATTGTTTTCTGAAAATAAAAGTAACAAAAACAAAGAGAAAATTAAGCACATAGACACCAACCGTAGAGCAGTAAAGAAGAACCAAATAATTAAGAAAACAAAATATATAGGAAAAATATGTAAAAGAAAACTAATAAAAACACGAGAAGAACTGGTGATGATGAAGCATGGACTAATTGATATGTTTAATTTACAAATTACTGACCATATTGAATTAATGGATTATAAAGATTGTAGGAGGACTTTAAAAGAAATTATCGAAGGGATTCACAACAAACCAGTGAATAAAAACTTCAGCAAATCTATATTTAAATGGAAAATACCAGAAATAGAAATGCAGAATAAAAAACCAGTGATAATATTAATGAGGGAGGTACAATTGGCTCCTTTGGTTAATAAACAAAATGCTAAAGTGATCAAGGTAGGCATTGATACTAATGAACACATGGTATTAGAAGAATGACTGTACCAGGTAGAAGAGACGTATTTCACAAGGACAGAAATAGTTCTACACACCAGAGTGATCCGAACGACAAGTGCAGATGAAACTATGGACCATGGGTAAACTAGATACCACACACCGAGAAATGGGACAGTTTCACAGTAACAACCAAGCAAACAAATGGAAAGGAAGGAGCATTAAATTCATTAAACCAATGAATAATAATCAAAAGAAAAAACATAAATGACATTTAAGGAAAAAACTTAAGAATAATTGACAAGAAATGACTAAACGACCAAGACAAAGTGAATGAGAAGAGCTATCAAACCATAATAAATAATTTTACGTATTATCCGGAATAAATGTTAACCAACAAACATTTGAAGGAGAGGAGGAGAAAATCACCAAAGAGAATTATGTAGTGAAGGTTATAAGAAATTATCCAGAATAAATGTTGTCAATAATACATTTGAAGAAGAAAAGGAGAAAATCGCCAAGGTGTATTATATATTAAAGGATAGAAAGGACCTGGAAGATATAGTCAAGGAGATCGTACAACAGCAGAAACAAGATACCAAATTAGCCAACATATGAAGGTATAGCCAAGAAACAATTATTGTTATACGTAGGACCTTATATCATAACAAAAGACAATGGCAACAATACGTATGAAGTAAGCAATCCAATAACTAAAAAGATCAAAGGAGTATATAACCAAGTTTCCATCAAAAAGTTCTACGAGGATGGATGAACAATCATAATAACAATTTACAAAATTCAAAACAATATGTAAGATCAACTTACACTACCATTTAGGAAACATATGAGATAAGAGATAACATAAAGTAAAAAACTACAAAATTCCTAAATAGTAAGTACAACCAACTTACACTAATATTTTGAAAATAGGTGAGATAAAATGAAATAAACAAACGAAATGAAAACAAGAATTAATAATACAAGAGAATTAGAAAGGAAATCAATTAAAATAAACAAAAATAGAACCAAGCAAGATCAGCCAAGACAAATACATAAAATTGTAAAGAATATAGAATATAGAATATTCAAAAGAAAAAAAAAGAAAACTGGTACAAGAAAAAGAAAAAAATATAAAGCAAATATACTGCAAGTGGCTAAAGCAAAATAAGGCTAATCAACAAAGGAAAAGAAAAGAAAAAATGTCTAAAATAATTAAAATGGTCACAAGAAAAGAAAAGAAAAACAAACTAATTAAAAGTTATAAATAATGAAATTAACAAATAAATAAATAAAAACAATCAACTGTGTGAGTATGTAACAGAATATAGCAAAGGTACAGCAGAAGGAAGAAAGAGTAGAAAAAAGTTAAAATGATCTAAGGAACTATGAAGTGGACAATCCCCAAAATATTATTATTAATGAAAGTCACAAGATGACAAGAAAGTATTTAAGATTGACTGAGAATAGGTCCAGCAATCAATTGACTGAACAGAGATGATGTTCCTCTGGTCTCAGAAAAAAAGGTAGTAATGGATGAAACCAGCTACTAAAGTTTAGTGAAATTATATATAACAGGGAGAACGCACTAATGGAAATAAGTAAAAGTAGATCTAAAAAATAACTAAATAAAAAGGAGTGGAACAAGTAAGAAGAGAAACAAGAAGGAAGAAATAAACAAGAAGAAAAAGGAAAAAATTATATATAACTGATAATTTCATAAAAAAATATAATAGTTTTAACCAAATGATGAATTTTGATGGGAGGCATTATTTTACAACACAAAAAGCCACCCCAATACCAGGGAAAAAACTATAATGAATCAACTATATTAAACTAATGAAAATAAAATGACTAAGACGAGACGAATGACTATGACCCAACCCAAGTGACTGACCCAATAAAATAAAATAAAATGAGAAGGTATATGAAAAAGACACAAACAAATGATAAAGAAAATAAAAGGAGAAATGTTAAACTCAAATGATGATGAAAAAGGCACAAACAAATAATAAATGTAAATGACAAATATTAAAATAAAATAAAATAATCTCAATTAAAGTACACTAACCAGAGAAATAGATATTATATGTTATGAATAACCCTATGATGATAAGTGATTCAGAACATGAAATTTGTTAACATAATAACTAATAATAAAATTGTGAATAAAACAATAAAAAACCCTGAAGTGAGAGATAGGTAGGAAGTGAAAGTGATTAAGTGAGTAAGAGAAATCAATATTAGGGAATAACCACTAGTAACACTAAAGTACCGTACAGTAAAAAATGCAAAGTGCCAGTGTAAAATAAGAAGATATAGCCAATTACTACTTAGGCCTATAAAATGCCTAACTGTATAAATCCAAAATAAACAAATTGTAAGAAATTAACTGTTGTATTAGAAAATCCAGGGCAAGTAACTAGTTAAGTACAATTAGTGAATCATAATAAGATGTCAAAGTTAGATTAAAAACATAAAATAAGAAAGAAATGTAATAACATAATATTAATGTTATTGTCAAAACTTTAATACATAAACAAACCTAGCTTTGTGGAATGTCCAAATGATCTTTAAAAGAAAATATAAACAGTTGTGATAATATCTAATACATAGATAAGAAGACAGAAGAATAATAGTAATCAGAAGATATTTTTTCATTTTGAATTAAAATTCAAATATTATAACAATAGACATAAATATGATCAGCCAATGAGAGTACAGACAGTTGCCGTAACAACGGAACGTTATTTATTATAATTCCATTATAAAACAGTTAGTTCATTATTGACGCTCAAGACATACAGAAGCCAAACCATATTCGGCTCAATTTTAATTTAAAATAGTACAGAATAAGTCAAAAGTTAATAAAATGAAGATGCAAGAAGTCTGATGAAGACCGAATCAAACTAGGAGAGCCAATTAACCAGATTAATAACAATTGAAACTAATTAAAACTTCCAATTGATTGAAAAAGAAGCCAGACGTACTCCAAATTATAAATGAAGGAAGATTGATGATTATATGGACCAACCTAAGTAAAAAACTAAATGAGTTTTTACCCGAATTCAACAGATTTGATAAGTATATCTGAAATACCCGAATTTATGGAATAAATTCTAATTAACTTTTTCTCACAACACAAATAACTCTCACTCCGAACTGATAATCATATTTCTTTCAAGGATTAATTGAAAATAAAAACTAAAATTGTATGTAAACAGAAAATAACCTGTATACAAATTACGAATTCTTAACACACACTTTTTAACACTTCAAAATACGAATTGTAATTAAATGTAATAGTATATACGTACCATTGATGTAAGGTAGTGTACTTAATTATCATCTTATTAATATTTTTTTGTAACCAAAAGAACTCAGATTAAACGAACAGTAAAAATAAACACAAAACAACAGCCATGTCGATTGAGTAACGTTTAATCAACTTTAGCCAACCTTGAGAAAATTGTCTATTTATTGCCGGAGCAACTTTGTTTAATAACAGTATATAATTTTGTATTGAATTGAATAACTGATAATTTCACGTTAATAAACTAGTACCGGTACCGAGTAGTAATAACCGTCCTTTATTTCATTGTAAATAGCATTATAAAGTTTGTGTACTTTAGCGACGAACGAAATTGTTAGTCAGCATTAGATGTCGGCAGCACGGCGAACTACTAGAGAGATTCATACGCCCGCCAATTGCGAGGGTAATTTGAATCAATCAACACCGTCTAGAATGACCGCTCAATTTCATATTTTTTAATTGTTTTCATAAACAATTTGGCGCCACCCGGGAATGAATTATACTCATTAAAGGACAGGTAAGGGTTACACTCGCAAGATATTGTACTGGTAATTCTTGAGATCGCGACGGACATTGTCAGCGTAACAAAAAGAAAAAGTAAGTAAGTAAACATAAGATAACGACTACAACGTGTGAGGCTAACACACAACACACAATAAAAAATACTTTTATAGAGACGATAAAGATCTCGTCATTACAAATTGGTGACCAACTAGTGTGGCTAGAATTAAAGACTAGCGGCGGTTACGAGAAATAATGCAACACTCCATGATCACCAGGGGAAGACCAAAGAAGAGGGCTGAAGACACCGACAAGGAAGAACAGGAAACAACACCGGCCGAAGAAATGGAAATGATCGAGGAATTGATCGAAGAGGATGCCCAAGGCGACCAACCAGAAAACCCAATTTAAGTCAGGGAGAAGGAACAACAGGAGGGTGACAAGGAAGAAGTTAGAGGAGACCCTAACATACTAAAATTAATGGAATTAATGAATAGTATGAATGACAATTTTAAGAAGCAGAAGGAAGAAACTATTGGAAAAATAGGCCAAATGAAGGAAGAAACTAATGACAATTTTAAGAAACAGGAGGGGAAATAAATGAAAAATTGGACAGAAACAGTGAAGAATTAAAGAAACAACTCTAGGAGGACATAGAAACTCTGAATGATAAGATGGAAAGCAACCATGAAGCCTTGAAGAGAAACCAAGAGATCTTAGAAGAGAAGAGTGAGGAGTTAAAGAGACAGATCAAGAAAGATCTGGAAATACTGAACAACAAGATCGAGAATAATAGTGAAACACTCCAACGACAACTGAAGGAAGACAGTGAGAAGACTAGAGAAGAATTAAGATACATAATAATAGGGTATCGTGAAGAAGTCAAGCAGACAAAAACGGGGATGAATAAGAAATGGGAAGAAACAAATTACCAAGCAGATCAACTTAATGAAACATCAGATAGTGGTTTCACACAATTGAATGAAACACTAGACAGCACCTCTGAAGGTATCAATGAAAAAATAAGAAATAAAGAAGACAAAAGTGTATTGTTTTCTGAAAATAAAAATAACAAAAACAAAGAGAAAATTAAGCACATAGACACCAACCGTAGAGAAGTAAAGAAGAACCAAATAATTAAGAAAACAAAATATATAGGAAAAATATGTAAAAGGAAACTAATAAAAACACGAGAAGAATTGGTGATGATGAAGCATGGACTAATTGATGTGTTTAATTTACAAATTACCGACCATATTGAATTAATGGATTATAAAGATTGTAGGAGGACTTTAAAAGAAATTATCGAAGGGATTCACAACAAACCAGTGAATAAAAACTTCAGCAAATCTATATTTAAATGGAAGATACCAGAAATAGAAATGCAGATTAAAAAACCAGTGATAATATTAATGAGGCTTCTCTGGTACGAATACAACCACCAACCACCAGTGGTATTGTATTGGTAATATTACAATTGGCTTCTTTGGTTAATAAACAAAATGCTAAAGTGATCAAGGTAGGCATTGATACTAATGAACACATGGTATTAGAAGAATGGCTGTACCAGGTAGAAGAGACCTATTTCACAAGGACGGAAATAGTTCTACACACCAGAGTGATCCGAATGAGAAGTGCAGATGAAACTATGGACCATGGGTAAACTAGATACCACACACCGAGAAATGGGACTGAGTTTCAGAGTAATGACCAAGCAAACCAATGGAAAGGAAGGAGCATTAAATTCATTAAACCAATGAATAATAATCAAAAGAAAAAACATAAATGACATTTAAGGAAAAAACTTAAGAATAATTGACAAGACATGATTAACGACCAAGACAAAGTGAATGAGAAGAGCTATCAAACCATAATAAATAATTTTACGTATTATCCAGAATAAATGTGAACCAGCAAACATTTGAAGGAGAAGAGAAGAAAATCACCAAAGAGAATTATGTAGTGAAGGTTATAAGAAATTATCCAGAATAAATGTTTTCAATCAGACATTTGAAGGAGAAAAGGAGAAAATCGCCAAGGTGTATTATATATTAAAGGATAGAAAGGACCTGGAAGAGATAGTCAATGAGATCGTACAACAGCAGAAACAAGATACCAAATTAGCCAACATACGAAGGTATAGCCAAGAAACTATTATTGTTGTACGTAGGACCTTATATCATAACAAAAGACAATGGCAACAATACGTATGAAGTAAGCAATCCAATAACTAAAAAGATCAAAGGTTTATAACCAAGTTTCCATCAAAAAGTTCTACGAGGATGGATGAACAATCATAATAACAAATTACAAAATTCAAAACAATATGTAAGATCAACTTACACTACCATTTAGGAAACATATGAGATAAGAGATAAAATAAAGGAATAAACTACAAAAGTCCTAAATAGTAAGTACAACCAACTTACACTAATATTTTGAAAATAGGTGAGATAAAATGAAATAAACAAACGAAGTCAAAACAAGAATTAATAATACAAGAGAATTAGAAAGGAGATCAATTAAAATAAACAAAAATAGAACCAAGCAAGATCTGCCAAGACAAATACATAAAATTGTAAAGAATATAGAATATAGAATATTCAAAAGAAAAAAAAAGAAAACTGGTACAAGAAAAAGAAAAAAATATAAAGCAAATATACTGCAAGTGGCTAAAGCAAAATAAGGGTAATCAACAAAGGAAAAGAAAAGAAAAAATGTCTAAAATAATTAAAATGGTCACAAGAAAAGAAAAGAAAAACAAACTAATTAAAAGTTATAAATAATGAAATTAACAAATAAATAAATAAAAACAATCAACTGTGTGAGTATGTAACAGTATATAGCAAAGGTACAGCAGAAGGAAGAAAGAGTAGAAAAAAGTTAAAATGATCTAAGGAACTATGAAGTGGACAATCCCCAAAATATTATTATTAATGAAAGTCACAAGATGACAAGAAAGTATTTAAGATTGACTGAGAATAGGTCCAGCAATCAATTGACTGAACAGAGATGATGTTCCTCTGGTCTCAGAAAAAAAGGTAGTAATGGATGAAACCAGCTACTAAAGTTTAGTGAAATTATATATAACAGGGAGAACGCACTAATGGAAATAAGTAAAAGTAGATCTAAAAAATAACTAAATAAAAAGGAGTGGAACAAGTAAGAAGAGAAACAAGAAGGAAGAAATAAACAAGAAGAAAAAGGAAAAAATTATATATAACTGATAATTTCATAAAAAAATATAATAGTGTTAACCAAATGATGAATTTTGATGGGAGGCATTATTTTACAACACAAAAAGCCACCCCAATACCAGGGAAAAAACTATAATGAATCAACTATATTAAACTAATGAAAATAAAATGACTAAGACGAGACGAATGACTATGACCCAACCCAAGTGACTGACCCAATAAAATAAAATAAAATGAGAAGGTATATGAAAAAGACACAAACAAATGATAAAGAAAATAAAAGGAGAAATGTTAAACTCAAATGATGATGAAAAAGGCACAAACAAATAATAAATGTAAATGACAAATATTAAAATAAAATAAAATAATCTCAATTAAAGTACACTAACCAGAGAAATAGATATTATATGTTATGAATAACCCTATGATGATAAGTGATTCAGAACATGAAATTTGTTAACATAATAACTAATAATAAAATTGTGAATAAAACAATAAAAAACCCTGAAGTGAGAGATAGGTAGGAAGTGAAAGTGATTAAGTGAGTAAGAGAAATCAATATTAGGGAATAACCACTAGTAACACTAAAGTACCGTACAGTAAAAAATGCAAAGTGCCAGTGTAAAATAAGAAGATATAGCCAATTACTACTTAGGCCTATAAAATGCCTAACTGTATAAATCCAAAATAAACAAATTGTAAGAAATTAACTGTTGTATTAGAAAATCCAGGGCAAGTAACTAGTTAAGTACAATTAGTGAATCATAATAAGATGTCAAAGTTAGATTAAAAACATAAAATAAGAAAGAAATGTAATAACATAATATTAATGTTATTGTCAAAACTTTAATACATAAACAAACCTAGCTTTGTGGAATGTCCAAATGATCTTTAAAAGAAAATATAAACAGTTGTGATAATATCTAATACATAGATAAGAAGACAGAAGAATAATAGTAATCAGAAGATATTTTTTCATTTTGAATTAAAATTCAAATATTATAACAATAGACATAAATATGATCAGCCAATGAGAGTACAGACAGTTGCCGTAACAACGGAACGTTATTTATTATAATTCCATTATAAAACAGTTAGTTCATTATTGACGCTCAAGACATACAGAAGCCAAACCATATTCGGCTCAATTTTAATTTAAAATAGTACAGAATAAGTCAAAAGTTAATAAAATGAAGATGCAAGAAGTCTGATGAAGACCGAATCAAACTAGGAGAGCCAATTAACCAGATTAATAACAATTGAAACTAATTAAAACTTCCAATTGATTGAAAAAGAAGCCAGACGTACTCCAAATTATAAATGAAGGAAGATTGATGATTATATGGACCAACCTAAGTAAAAAACTAAATGAGTTTTTACCCGAATTCAACAGATTTGATAAGTATATCTGAAATACCCGAATTTATGGAATAAATTCTAATTAACTTTTTCTCACAACACAAATAACTCTCACTCCGAACTGATAATCATATTTCTTTCAAGGATTAATTGAAAATAAAAACTAAAATTGTATGTAAACAGAAAATAACCTGTATACAAATTACGAATTCTTAACACACACTTTTTAACACTTCAAAATACGAATTGTAATTAAATGTAATAGTATATACGTACCATTGATGTAAGGTAGTGTACTTAATTATCATCTTATTAATATTTTTTCGTAACCAAAAGAACTCAGATTAAACGAACAGTAAAAATAAACACAAAACAACAGCCATGTCGATTGAGTAACGTTTAATCAACTTTAGCCAACCTTGAGAAAATTGTCTATTTATTGCCGGAGCAACTTTGTTTAATAACAGTATATAATTTTGTATTGAATTGAATAACTGATAATTTCACGTTAATAAACTAGTACCGGTACCGAGTAGTAATAACCGTCCTTTATTTCATTGTAAATAGCATTATAAAGTTTGTGTACTTTAGCGACGAACGAAATTGTTAGTCAGCATTAGATGTCGGCAGCACGGCGAACTACTAGAGAGATTCATACGCCCGCCAATTGCGAGGGTAATTTGAATCAATCAACACCGTCTAGAATGACCGCTCAATTTCATATTTTTTAATTGTTTTCATAAACAATTTGGCGCCACCCGGGAATGAATTATACTCATTAAAGGACAGGTAAGGGTTACACTCGCAAGATATTGTACTGGTAATTCTTGAGATCGCGACGGACATTGTCAGCGTAACAAAAAGAAAAAGTAAGTAAGTAAACATAAGATAACGACTACAACGTGTGAGGCTAACACACAACACACAATAAAAAATACTTTTATAGAGACGATAAAGATCTCGTCGTTACAAATTGGTGACCAACTAGTGTGGCTAGAATTAAAGACTAGCGGCGGTTACGAGAAATAATGCAACACTCCATGATCACCAGGGGAAGACCAAAGAAGAGGGCTGAAGACACCGACAAGGAAGAACAGGAAACAACACCGGCCGAAGAAATGGAAATGATCGAGGAATTGATCGAAGAGGATGCCCAAGGCGACCAACCAGAAAACCCAATTTAAGTCAGGGAGAAGGAACAACAGGAGGGTGACAAGGAAGAAGTTAGAGGAGACCCTAACATACTAAAATTAATGGAATTAATGAATAGTATGAATGACAATTTTAAGAAGCAGAAGGAAGAAACTATTGGAAAAATAGGCCAAATGAAGGAAGAAACTAATGACAATTTTAAGAAACAGGAGGGGAAATAAATGAAAAATTGGACAGAAACAGTGAAGAATTAAAGAAACAACTCTAGGAGGACATAGAAACTCTGAATGATAAGATGGAAAGCAACCATGAAGCCTTGAAGAGAAACCAAGAGATCTTAGAAGAGAAGAGTGAGGAGTTAAAGAGACAGATCAAGAAAGATCTGGAAATACTGAACAACAAGATCGAGAATAATAGTGAAACACTCCAACGACAACTGAAGGAAGACAGTGAGAAGACTAGAGAAGAATTAAGATACATAATAATAGGGTATCGTGAAGAAGTCAAGCAGACAAAAACGGGGATGAATAAGAAATGGGAAGAAACAAATTACCAAGCAGATCAACTTAATGAAACATCAGATAGTGGTTTCACACAATTGAATGAAACACTAGACAGCACCTCTGAAGGTATCAATGAAAAAATAAGAAATAAAGAAGACAAAAGTGTATTGTTTTCTGAAAATAAAAATAACAAAAACAAAGAGAAAATTAAGCACATAGACACCAACCATAGAGAAGTAAAGAAGAACCAAATAATTAAGAAAACAAAATATATAGGAAAAATATGTAAAAGGAAACTAATAAAAACACGAGAAGAATTGGTGATGATGAAGCATGGACTAATTGATGTGTTTAATTTACAAATTACCGACCATATTGAATTAATGGATTATAAAGATTGTAGGAGGACTTTAAAAGAAATTATCGAAGGGATTCACAACAAACCAGTGAATAAAAACTTCAGCAAATCTATATTTAAATGGAAGATACCAGAAATAGAAATGCAGATTAAAAAACCAGTGATAATATTAATGAGGCTTCTCTGGTACGAATACAACCACCAACCGCCAGTGGTATTGTATTGGTAATATTACAATTGGCTTCTTTGGTTAATAAACAAAATGCTAAAGTGATCAAGGTAGGCATTGATACTAATGAACACATGGTATTAGAAGAATGGCTGTACCAGGTAGAAGAGACCTATTTCACAAGGACGGAAATAGTTCTACACACCAGAGTGATCCGAATGAGAAGTGCAGATGAAACTATGGACCATGGGTAAACTAGATACCACACACCGAGAAATGGGACTGAGTTTCAGAGTAATGACCAAGCAAACCAATGGAAAGGAAGGAGCATTAAATTCATTAAACCAATGAATAATAATCAAAAGAAAAAACATAAATGACATTTAAGGAAAAAACTTAAGAATAATTGACAAGACATGATTAACGACCAAGACAAAGTGAATGAGAAGAGCTATCAAACCATAATAAATAATTTTACGTATTATCCAGAATAAATGTGAACCAGCAAACATTTGAAGGAGAAGAGGAGAAAATCACCAAAGAGAATTATGTAGTGAAGGTTATAAGAAATTATCCAGAATAAATGTTTTCAATCAGACATTTGAAGGAGAAAAGGAGAAAATCGCCAAGGTGTATTATATATTAAAGGATAGAAAGGACCTGGAAGAGATAGTCAATGAGATCGTACAACAGCAGAAACAAGATACCAAATTAGCCAACATACGAAGGTATAGCCAAGAAACTATTATTGTTGTACGTAGGACCTTATATCATAACAAAAGACAATGGCAACAATACGTATGAAGTAAGCAATCCAATAACTAAAAAGATCAAAGGTTTATAACCAAGTTTCCATCAAAAAGTTCTACGAGGATGGATGAACAATCATAATAACAAATTACAAAATTCAAAACAATATGTAAGATCAACTTACACTACCATTTAGGAAACATATGAGATAAGAGATAAAATAAAGGAATAAACTACAAAAGTCCTAAATAGTAAGTACAACCAACTTACACTAATATTTTGAAAATAGGTGAGATAAAATGAAATAAACAAACGAAGTCAAAACAAGAATTAATAATACAAGAGAATTAGAAAGGAGATCAATTAAAATAAACAAAAATAGAACCAAGCAAGATCTGCCAAGACTAATACATAAAATTGTAAAGAATATAGAATATAGAATATTCAGAAGAAAAAAAAAGAAAACTGGTACAAGAAAAAGAAAAAAATATAAAGCAAATATACTGCAAGTGGCTAAAGCAAAATAAGGGTAATCAACAAAGGAAAAGAAAAGAAAAAATGTCTAAAATAATTAAAATGATCACAAGAAAAGAAAAGAAAAACAAACTAATTAAAAGTTATAAATAATGAAATTAACAACTAAATAAATAAAAACAATCAACTGTGCGAGTATATAACAGAATATAGCAGAGGTACAGTGGAAGGAAGAAAGAGTAGAAAAAAGTTAAAATGATCTAAAGAACTATGAAGTGGACAATCCCCAAAATATTATTATTAATGAAAGTCACAAGATGACAAGAAAGTATTTAAGATTGACTGAGAATAGGTCCAGCAATCAATTAACTGAGCAGAGATGATGTTCCTCTGGTCTCAGAAAAAAAGGTAGTAACGGATGAAACCAGCTACTAAAGTTTAGTGAAATTATATATAACAGGGAAAACGCACTAATGGAAATAAGTAAGAACAGATCTAAAAAATAACTAAATAAAAAGGAGTGGAACAAGTAAGAAGAGAAACACTAAGGAAGAAATAAACAAGAAGAAAAAGGAAATAATTATATATAACTGATAATTTCATAAAAAACTTTGCTAGTGTTTTACCAAAATGATGAATTTTGATGGGAGGCATTATGTTACAACACAAAAAGCCACCCCAATACCAGTGAAAAAACTATAATGAATCAACTATATTAAACTAATGAAAATAAAATGACTATGACGAGACGAATGACTATGACCAAACCCAAGTGATTGACCCAATGAAAGAATATAAAATGAGAAGGTATATGAAAAAGACACAAACAAATGGTAAAGAAAATAAAAGGAGAAATATTAAACTCAAATGATGATGAAAAAGGCACAAACAAATAATAAATTTAAATGACAAATATTAAAATAAAATAAAATAATCTCAATTAAAGTACACTAACCAGAGAAATAGATATTATATGTTATGAATAACCCTATGATGATAAGTGAATCAGAACATGAAATTTGTTAACATAATAACTAAATATCAAGGTGACCGAGCTTTTATCGGTTTTCACATTTATTTATAAATATACAGATTAAAAAAAAAACATTATTTATTATTAATTATTTATTTATTTTTATTACTTATTTATTTTTTGATATTTATTATCATATATAAACATATCGATACTACTCCGTTTGCTTTTATCGACGGTTTCTGTTATTGGAATCACAATTATTTAATACTTCTTTCCATACAACGATTATTGTATGGCGAGGATTTTCTGGTGGTAAAAGAACTTTTAAGCCACTTCGCCTTTTGACTCTGGAAAATGCTACATACAACATGCCGTGCATAAACACAGGAATTGATAAGTGAATTCCCACCACTTCAAATGTTTGACTTTGAGCCTTGTGAATAGTAATAGCAAAAGCTGCTCTGACGGGAAATTGATGCCTTTGCATAGTGCACCCAAGCTGACTTTTGCTGGAATCTATTGTAATCCTTGGAATATGAACTTCTCGGTCTGAATATTCACCCGTGATAATCTTGGCTTTAATAATGTTATTTACATAATTCAGTCACGACCAATCTCGTTCCATTTCACAGCCCTTCAGAGACGTCCAAGTTTCGTAAAAGCATTATTATTGCATTTTTTTAAAGCTTTAATTCGTGTGGAGGTAAGTCAGCCATCTCAACAGAATTTAGAAATTCAGAAGTGAATTGTAGAGCTCCTTCTGGTTGATCTTTAACAGAATCGTAGCTTTTATATACTTTATAATATTCTCCAGGAAGCTTTTTAATAATTTGGTCGTTAATTTTATTTACGTCTTTATTCGAAGGCGCTAATATAGCTCTGTCTTTCATATCTTCGTATCTGTTGTTTGCCAAACAATCACCAAATACTTCATCAATAAGATTCCCGTTAGACAGAATATCCTCTGGTAGTTCAACCTCGTCCATAGTATTTACTGGTAACTCTCCATTGCCAATTTTTAATAAATATTCAGCAAAATCTCTTTGTTCCGGATCAACACGCATATTTTCTGTTAATGAAAAGAAATGAAAATGGTGCCAAAGATTACTTTTCTTAATGGAAAGGTCCACTAATTCACTTCGGTTAGCACGTGGTTGAACGGGCAAACATTGCCGAAAATCTCCTCCGAGTACCATGATCTTGCTACCAAAGGTCAAATTAGGGTTGCCAATAGAGCGTAGTAGCTGGTCCATGTTGTTTAATCCATACGTAGGTAACATAGGGGCTTCATCCATTAGGAAAACGTCGATTCTGGCAAGTTCTTTGGCTTTAGCAGACCCTGGGTTGATATTTGATTTTGACTCAGGAGTTAATGGAACCTGCAATGTAATGCAAGTATAAAATATTATTATTTTGCTACAAAATACAAAGAAAATTAAAATAAATCATCTTAAAAATTATTACCTGAAGTCCAAACGTTTTATGAGAAGTTCGTCCGTTTGGAAGAAGAATCGAAGCTATTCCTGTAAACACCATACATTTGACATTGTAGTTTCGCCCAGAAAGAATATAATACAGTGTTTTGTATACAAAAGTTTTGCCCGTCCCATCAGGTCCATCGATGAAATAACATCTTTGTGCAGACTGCTCATTGTTACATGAATTTAGAATTTTGTTGACAATTTCTAACTGTCTACCTTTAAGAAGTTGAAACATCTGTTGTCCAAGGGCAGCGTTTTCATCAATGTTTAATATCACTTTGTTTTTTTTTCATTTTCATAATCTTCAGTATCATCCATATTGTATCGTTGAACCCAAAAGCGAAAGTTCCTGCCTTCTGTTGCTTCAGTGTTAAGTTTATAAGCAATAATTCTGTAAGCTCGTTTTATTGCTTCAGCAATAGAACTACCATTTCGCCTTGCATTCCATATAAAATCTTCAGCTAAATTTTCCTTGAATGTATCCCATAAAGCTTTGGGATTTTCCGGAGATCCAAAAATAAGAATCTGTATAAAAAGTGTTCTCATGGCCCTAGGCATTTTGGACATAGTAGATTCTTGTAGACCTTCAATCCACTGTTTATCGTCATAAGCAAGTCCTTGAGCAAGGCAAGCTTGCTTATAAGTTGCATGCCTAACACCATTTACCATTAGTAGATTATCAAAGCTCGCAGCATCTTTGACGTGATATAATAGCAAGCGTAGGTGGTAAAGTTCTGGTTGCAAAATAAAATTGACATTGTGTTTTCTACCAATAACACGAATGCTTCTAATTCTAGGCACCCACTCGCTTGTCGTTCCAAGCCATCTAAAATATTCGGGCATCTGCCAGTAGTAGTGGTATATAATTTCTTCTTGATTTCCTTGTTGCTGTTGCCTGAGAGCTCGATTGTGGCGAAAATATGCTTCTAAAGTTGACCCTTTCTGCCCAATATCAGCTAGATCTTCTTGAGATTGGTCAATATTTATATTTTGAAATTTACCAGGAAGATGAATGTCCAAACGCTGAACAGTGTGACTTTTTTTCTGAATTTCGTTACCAAATAGACGCCAGCATGCTTCAGGTGGAGTAATGCAACGTCCTTGAATGTAGGCATCTGCTTCATTGTAATCGAGTCTTCTTTGATGTTCGACAACCTTAATAAATGCGCAGTCATGTCCTTTATAGATGTATTTATAAAGAATTTAACTGCGCGGATACTTCCTACATATTCTACGTTGATATGACAATTAAACCTTTTGAGAAGATATGCATTATATGTAGCTACAATGGCGGTTATCTCTTGTTATCCGATGACCTTGAGCATCCTTGCAATAAATGGCATGTTCATGAGAAAAATGTGGATTGCGTGGATCTAATTTCGGATCATAACGACGACGATAATTAGGCTTCTCATCATCTGTCAAGGATGTTACTTCCAGATGTGGTTTTGGAAAGCCAAATCAACATTTCATACGTCCATTCTTGTTGACCATACAGAATGCGCGAGGATTCAGATCTCCACATGAATTATGTATCATCCACTTTATTACCAATTCCCGCAGCTCCGGATCATCGCTATCAGGAATTTCAGCTGAAATTAGATCGTCGAGTTCTTCAGTATTATGAATTTTATCACCAGAAGACATGATCAGCAAGAGATGGATATGAGGCAGCCCACGTTTTTGAAATTCTATAGTATAAACGTAGGCAGAAATGTTTCCAAAAATTTGTTTTTTATCCAAGTCATCAATCAATTCGTCAAATTTGAGCTTCGCAATTCTAGCCACCAGGTCAGGTTGGTCTTGGGCTAGTTGTTGCAAAGTTGATCCATCCTCAAACGTTATACGAGCTGCTTCTTTCATTTCTGGCCACTCAGGATTGCAAGTCATCGTGATAAAGAAATCTCGTGATCCAAGACGACGAACCAAGGCCATGGCATCTTCAAAGTGTTCAGTGTAATATCTTGTAGATCCAGGGAATTAAGAAGGCTGTTTCACCAACAACAGCATTTTTTTTCTCAGCCAGTTCATTCAAAAATTTTATGACTCCACTGTAGTTATCAGCAAGAAGTTTTTTCTGATTTGCTTTGATCCATTGGATACGGTCATGTTCCACCCTGATAAAAGTATCAACCAGATACTGTTGGAAAAGCCGGCCTCCAAAGTGTAAGGCGTTGAACTTGAAAAGGCGGAGATCGGGAATGCTTGAATTAATTTCAGAAGAAAACTGTTTGGTGAGTTGAGGTCTAAATGCTACTCGGTATTGAGCGAGTTCAAGTCTAGTCAAATGTTGACGACTGACATACGGACTTCTTAAAGGTAGATTTATAGAGAACCCTAAAGTACCCTTTGGGTAAAATAATGGATATGTAAATGGCTCAACACGATTGTCTATATTTTTCATGGTTACCACAGATTTTCCTCTCTGACGAATCACTAACTCATTATCCGGAAAGCGTTGGTCGGCGTTCAGCGTAACAACAGCACATACTTCATTCTGAAAGGGGATGTTAAATCTTCTGTGGTCAACATCAGGTACAGCAAAAAGAAGCTTAATGT
The DNA here is from genome assembly GCA_034769895.1 of Magicicada septendecula. Classification (NCBI taxonomy): domain Eukaryota; kingdom Metazoa; phylum Arthropoda; class Insecta; order Hemiptera; family Cicadidae; genus Magicicada; species Magicicada septendecula. The sequence continues at coordinate 465,046,662 of CM068367.1, forward strand.
AAGGTGGCTCATTTCCTTCTGCAGCAGCGCATCCATTAGCCTCTTCCTCTCTTCCTCTACTTCTCGCATCATCATAAATCCACGTATGAAAGGATTTTGAGATCTTACACTATGTTCCCACAAACTAATCAGACCTTCGCTGATCCCATGGTTGATAGGATTGTTTATGCGTTCACTAACAGCATCGTCGCTATCCAAGAAGTATATTTGTCCATATTGAGGTCTTTCAAATTCACCGTCAGGATTTTGAGAGGGATGAGCTGCCACATTAAGTTTATGATAAACTTGACTGCTGGCAATATAGCTATATACACCTCGGTTGTTAATTGTTCGGTCGTCATCTACGATGAAGGAAGCCATTGTGAAACATGCGTTCAAATTTCGAATCCATTTATGAAATTCACCAGAAAATGGATGACATCGAAGGAACAGTCACTCCAGCTCATTTGGAAATTCTGGATGTGGTACATCAATCCTACCATGCAAGCAACAGCTCCCAAAGGAGTCTCTTTGAATTCAATTCGTTATTCGTTCTTCAGCGAAATGTAATGCTCCACAGTGAATGCAAGCAACATTAAAAGGTTGTAAACTGTAATAAGAAGTATCCGCATTCGTGGCTGCTTTGTAGGTACTTAGCCCGTTTAGTTGAAGAGCTTGTTGACGTCTAGAATTTCTATGGCATTCTTCTTCCAATCGCTGATGCCGGCGATCATCAGTTTCATTTGCTCATCTTTGAGCTGCTAGTTCGCGCATGTCTTGGAGCCGCTGAGTTCTTTGTTGTTCTGGTTCTCCTGCTCGTCTTTGAGCTGCTAGTTCGCGCATGTCTTGGAGCCGCTGAGTTCTTTGTTGTTCTGGTTCTCCTGCTCGTCTTTGAAGTGTACGTTCACGCATCTGATCTAAGCGTCATTGACGATCCTCAGCAGGTTCAACATTTCGTTTTCTTCTTTTAAGATCGTTAGTCTCCTGAGATTGAGAATCGATGAGATCATTAATGATCCCAACTAATCTATTGATACATGTCGTCTTTGCTTTCCGGCCCGGTCTTACAGAAGTGGGAAAATTTTCTTCGTTCGAAGGTCCAAAGTCCCTTGAGGTACCAGGAATAGGGTTATCAGCCGAACTGGTCACATGTTCCATTTGCTCCTGACGTTCATCTTCTGGCTGTTCCTGTGGTCGCTGGTTAAAGTTAAAAGTTCGTTTTTTTGGAGGACGTCCCTTGGTAGGCATACCACTTACCTCAGAGAATGTAACCGCAAAAAACACAACAGCGTATAGAGAACACTTAATAGTTTAGATTATGTATAATAGATAGATTGTACAAAAATCATTGCGCAGAAACCCACAATTGTATGTCTCAACTCTTAGTTTGTTTATTTACAGTCATAGCAACATCTGTTTATATTATTTATAAACATCGATACTGCGCCGTTTTGGCCGCAGGTTAACGACCTATAAAGACCCTACGGTATCGTTAGAGCTGTTTCAAGGACATACATAGATTAGATTGTATGTCTCAACTCTTAGTATGTTTATTTACATTCATTGCAACAGCTATTTTATATTATTTATAAACATCGATAAGATCTATTCTTTATGAACAGAATTAAAATTAACGTTTTAATTTCAAATAAAAAATATTTTTTTTAAATATTTGTTGCTGGGTGACAGAGTTATAACAATAGAAATTGTTGTGTGAATTATTTAAACCTACATGAATTAAAATGTATACTTAAAAGACCCTACGGTTTAGGTTTTAGGCGATTTTTGCGGAAAATGAGACCTAGCCCAATCGATTTTTAGTGTCCAAATACGCTTAAGTACCAAATTTCGAGAAAATCGTTAGAGCCGTTTCCGAGAAAATAAGGACATACATACATACAAAGATTGCTCGTTTAATAGTATAAGATAATCGTCAATAAAACAATAAAAAACCCTGAAGTGAGAGATAGGTAGGAAGTGAAAGTGATTAAGTGAGTAAGAGAAATCAATATTAGGGAATAACCACTAGTAACACTAAAGTACCGTACAGTAAAAAATGCAAAGTGCCAGTGTAAAATAAGAAGATATAGGCAATTACTACTTAGGCCTATAAAATGCCTAACTGTATAAATCCAAAATAAACAAATTGTAAGAAATTAACTATTGTATTAGAAAATCCAGGGCAAGTAACTAGTTAAGTACAATTAGTGAATCATAATAAGATGTCAAAGTTAGATTAAAAACATAAAATAAGAAAGAAATGTAATAACATAATATTAATGTTATTGTCAAAACTTTAATACATAAACAAACCCAGCTTTGTGGGATGTCAAAATGATCTTTGAAAGAAAATATAAACAGTTGTGATAATATCTAATACATAGATAAGAAGACAGAAGAATAATAGTAATCAGAAGATATTTATTCATTTTGAATTAAAATTCAAATATTATAACAATAGACATAAATATGATCAGCCAATGAGAGTACAGACAGTTGCCGTAACAACGGAACGTTATTTATTATAATTCCATTATAAAACAGTTAGTTCATTATTGACGCTCAAGACATACAGAAGCCAAACCATATTCGGCTCAATTTTAATTTAAAATAGTCCAAAGTGTAAGTCAAAAGTTAATAAAATTAAGATGCAAGAAGTCTGATGAAGACCGAATCAAACTAGGAGAGCCAATTAACCAGATTAATAACAACTGAAAATAATTAAAACTTCCAATTGATTGAAAAAGAAGCCAAACGTACTCCAAATTATAAATGAAGGAAGATTGATGATTATATGGACCAACCTAAGTAAAAAACTGAATGAGTTTTCACCCGAATTCAACAGATTTGATAAGTATATCTGAAATACCCGAATTTATGGAATAAATTCTAATTAACTTTCTCTCACAACACAAATAACTCTCACTCCGAACTGATAACCATATTTCTTTCAAGGATTAATTGAAAATAAAAACTAAACTTGTATGTAAACAGAAAATAACCTGTATACAAATTACGAATTCTTAACACACATTTTTTAACACTTCAAAAAACAAATTGTAATTAACTGTAATAGTATATAAGTACCATTGATGTAAGGTAGTGTACTTTATTATCATCTTATTAATATTTTTTCGTAACCAAAAGAACTCAGATTAAACAAACAGTAAAAAATAAACACAAAACGACAGCCATGTTGATTGAGTAACGTTTAATCAACTTTAGCCAACCTTGAGAAAATTGTCTATTTATTGCCTAAACCAACTTTGTTTAATGACAGTATATAATTTTGTATTGAATTGAATAACTGATAATTTCACGTTAATAAACTAGTACCGGTACTGAGTAGTAATAACCGTCCTTTATTTCATTGTAAATTGCATTATAAAGATTGTGTACTTTAGCGACGAACAAAATTGTCGGTCAGCGTTAGACTTCCGTAGCACGGCGAACTACTAGAGAGATTCATACGCCCGCCAATTGCGAGGGTAATTTGAATCAGTCAACACCGTCTAGAACGACCGCTCAATTTCATATTTTTTAATTGTTTTCATAAACAATTTGGTGACACCCGGTAGTGAAATATACTCATTAAAGGACAGGTAAGGGTTACACTCGCGAGATATTGTACTGGTAATTCATGAGATCGCGACGGACATCGTCAGCGTAACAAAAAGAAAAAGTAAGTAAGTAAACAAAGTAATGACTACAACGTGTGAGGCTAACACACAACACACGATAAAAAATACTTTTATAGAGACGATAAAGATCTTGTTGTTACAAATTGGCGACCAACTAGTGTGGCTAGAATTAAAGACTAGCGGCGGTTACGAGAAATAATGCAACACTCCATGATCACCAGGGGAAGACCAAAGAAGAGGGCTGAAGACACCGACAAGGAAGAACAGGAAACAACACCGGCCGAAGAAATGGAAATGATCAAGGAATTGATCGAAGAGGATGCCCAAGGCGACCAACCAGAAAACCCAATTCAAGACAGGGAGAAGGAACAACAGGAGGGTGACAAGGAAGAAGTTAGAGGAGACCCTAACATACTAAAATTAATGGAATTAATGAATAGTATGAATGACAATTTTAAGAAACAGAAGGAAGAAACTATTGGAAAAATAGACCAAATGAAGGAAGAAACTAATGACAATTTTAAGAAACAGGAGGAGAAAATAAATGAAAAATTGGACAGAAACAGTGAAGAATTAAAGAAACAACTCTAGGAGGACATATAAACTCTGAATGATAAGATGGAAAGCAACCACGAAGCCTTGAAGAGAAACCAAGAGATCTTAGAAAAGAAGAGTGAGGAGTTAAAGAGACAGATCAAGAAAGATCTGGAAATACTGAACAACAAGATCGAGAATAATAGTGAAACACTCCAACGACAAATGAAGGAAGACAGTGAGAAGACTAGAGAAGAATTAAGATACATACTAATAGGGTATCGTGAAGAAGTCAAGCAGACAAAAATGGGGATGAATAAGAAATGGGAAGAAACAAATTACCAAGCAGATCAACTTAATGAAACATCAGATAGTGGTTTCACACAATTGAATGAAACACTAGACAGCACCTTTGAAGGTATCAATGAAAAAATAAGAAATAAAGAAGACAAAAGTGTATGTTTTCTGAAAATAAAAGTAACAAAAACAAAGATAAAATTAAGCACATAGACACCAACCGTAGAGAAGTAAAGAAGAACCAAATAATTAAGAAAACAAAATATATAGGAAAAATATGTAAAAGGAAACTAATAAAAACACGAGAAGAACTGGTGATGATGAAGCATGGACTAACTGATGTGTTTAATTTACAAATTACCGACCATATTGAATTAATGGATTATAAAGATTGTAGGAGGACTTTAAAAGAAATTATCGAAGGGATTCACAACAAACCAGTGAATAAAAACTTCAGCAAATCTATATTTAAATGGAAGATACCAGAAATAGAAATGCAGAATAAAAAACCAGTGATAATATTAATGAGGAAGGTACAATTGGCTTCTTTGGTTAATAAACAAAATGCTAAAGTGATCAAGGTAGGCATTGATACTAATGAACACATGGAATTAGAAGAATGGCTGTACCAGGTAGAAGAGACCTATTTCACAAGGACAGAAATAGTTCTACACACCAGAGTGATCCGAATGACAAGTGCAGATGAAACTATGGGCCATGGGTAAACTAGATACCACACACCGAGAAATGGGACTGAATTTCAGAGTAATGACCAAGCAAACCAATGGAAAGCAAGGAGCATTAAATTCATTAAACCAATGAATAATAATCAAAAGAAAAAACATAAATGACATTTAAGGAAAAAACTTAAGAATAATTGACAAGACATGACTAAACGACCAAGACAAAGTGAATGAGAAGAGCTATCAAACCATAATAAATAATTTTACGTATTATCCAGAATAAATGTGAAACCAGCAAACATTTGAAGGAGAAGAGGAGAAAATCACCAAAGAGAGTTATATAGTGAAGGTTATAAGAAATTATCCAGAATAAATGTTGTCAATCAGACATTTGAAGGAGAAAAGGAGAAAATCGCCAAGGTGTATTATATATTAAAGAATAGAAGGACCTGGAAGAGATAGTCAATGAGATCGTACAACAGCAGAAACAACATACCAAATTAGCCAACATACGAAGGTATAGCCAAGAAACTGTTATTGTTATACGTAGGACCTTATATCATAACAAAAGACAATGGCAACAACACGTATGAAGTAAGCAATCCAATAACTAAAAAGATCAAAGGAGTATATAACCAAGTTTCCATCAAAAAGTTCTACGAGGATGGATGAACAATCATAATAACAAATTACAAAATTCAAAACAATATGTAAGATCAACTTACACTACCATTTAGGAAACATATGAGATAAGAGATAAAATAAAGGAATAAACTACAAAATTCCTAAATAGTAAGTACAACCAACTATCACTAATATTTTGAAAATAGGTGAGATAAAATGAAATAAACAAACGAAGTCAAAACAAGAATTAATAATACAAGAGAATTAGAAAGGAGATCAATTAAAATAAACAAAAATAGAACCAAGCAAGATCTGCCAAGACAAATACATAAAATTGTAAAGAATATAGAATATTCAGAAGAAGAAAAAAGAAAACTGGTACAAGAAAAAGAAAAAAATATAAAGCAAATATACAGCAAGTGGCTAAAGCAAAATAAGGGTAATCAACAAATGAAAAGAAAAGAAAAAATGTCTAAAATAATTAAAATGGTCACAAGAAAAGAAAAGAAAAACAAACTAATTAAAAGTTAGAAATAATGAAATTAACAACTAAATAAATAAAAACAATCAACTGTGTGAGTATATAACAGAATATAGCAAAGGTACAGCGGAAGGAAGAAAGAGTAGAAAAAAGTTAAAATGATCTAAAGAACTATGAAGTGGACAATCCCCAAAATATTATTATTAATGAAAGTCACAAGATGACAAGAAAGTATTTAAGATTGACTGAGAATAGGTCCAGCAATCAATTAACTCAGCAGAGATGATGTTCTTCTGGTCTCAGAAAAAAAGGTAGTAATGGATGAAACCAGCTACTAAAGTTTAGTGAAATTATATATAACAGGGAGAACGCACTAATAGAAATAAGTAAAAACAGATCTAAAAAATAACTAAATAAAAAGGAGTGGAACAAGTAAGAAGAGAAACAAGAAGGAATAAGTAAACAAGAAGAACAAGGAAAAAATTATATATAACTGATAATTTCTTAAAAAACTATGCTAGTGTTTTACCAAAATGATGAATTTTGATGGGAGGCATTATGTTACAACACAAAAAGCCACCCCAATTCCAGGGAAAAAACTATAATGAATCAACTATATTAAACTAATGAAAATAAAATGACTATAACCCAACCCAAGTGATTGACCCAATAAAAGAAAAGAAAATGAGAAGTTATATGAAAAAGACACAAACAAATGATAAAGAAAATAAAAGGAGAAATATTCAAATAAAATAAAATAATCTCAATTAAAGTACACTAACCAGAGAAATAGATATTATATGTTATGAATAACCAAATATCATTATTGTAATAACGACTCAGAACACTAAGTTTTTTATAAGTAAAATCGTAAAGATTTACCTTACAGCCTAAACCGGCTTTCAGCTTTAAAAGGCTTCTTCAGAGGCTGCCGTAGGTAGCGCTGTCCGTCTTGTTGTTGGTGAAGGGGATAGATTTTCGAAAGATCGATGCTGTGTGTGTGTGGTGAGATGTGTTCGAATAATGCGTGCGATTTGAATTGTGTCTGTTCATTTAGGATGTCGTTTTTGTTTGTTTTTGTGTGTTTGTATATTTCTAATTGTTCTAGAGTGTCTAGTTTTCGGCCTTTTGTGTGTACGTGTAGAATGTTCATGTTATTATCGATGTTTTTATATGTATGGTTTGCTTCAATGAGGTGGTTTGCAAAGGTGGATTCTGTAGTGGTGTGGAGTGTCTTTGTGTGTTCAATGTATCTCTGTTTGAAGCTACGTCCTGTCTGGCCTATGTAGAATTTATTGCAACTTGAGCAATTTAGCTTGTATACACCAGGTAGATCGAATTTGTTTTGTGCTTTGTGCGTGTGTTTTGCGTGCGTGCGAAATCCAAGAATGAATAACCCTATGATGATAAGTGAATCAGAACATGAAATTTGTTAACATAATAACTAATAATTGTGAATAAAACAATAAAAAACCCTGAAGTGAGAGATAGGTAGGAAGTGAAAGTGATTAAGTGAGTAAGAGAAATCAATATTAGGGAATGAACAGACCTAAATGATAAGGTTTTCATAATTGATGTTAGTGTACTAGTAACACTAAAGTACCGTACAGTAAAAAATGCAAAGTGCCAGTGTAAAATAAGAAGATATAGCCAATTACTACTTAGGCCTATAAAATGCCTAACTGTATAAATCCAAAATAAACAAATTGTAAGAAATTAACTATTGTATTAGAAAATCCAGGGCAAGTAACTAGTTAAGTACAATTAGTGAATCATAATAAGATGTCAAAGTTAGATTAAAAACATAAAATAAGAAAGAAATGTAATAACATAATATTAACATTATTGTCAAAACTTTAATACATAAACAAACCAAGCTTTGTGGGATGTCAAAATGATCTTTGAAAGAAAATATAAACAGTTGTGATAATATCTAATACATAGATAAGAAGACAGAAGAATAATAGTAATCAGAAGATATTTATTCATTTTGAATTAAAATTCAAATATTATAACAATAGACATAAATATGATCAGCCAATGAGAGTACAGACAGTTGCCATAACAACGGAACGTTATTTATTATAATTTCCTTATAAAACAGTTAGTTCATTAATTGACGCTCAAGACATACAGAAGCCAAACCATATTCGGCTCAATTTTAATTTAAAATAGTCCAAAATATAAGTCAAAAGTTAATAAAATGAAGATGCAAGAAGTCTGATGAAGACCGAATCAAACTAGGAGAGCCAATTAACCAGATTAATAACAATTGAAAATAATTAAAACTTCCAATTGATTGAAAAAGAAGCCAGACATACTCGAAATTATAAATGAAGGAAGATAGGAAGATTGATGATTATATGGACCAACCTAACTAAAAAACTGAATGAGTTTTCACCCGAATTCAACAGATTTGATAAGTACAGTAGACTCTCGGCTATCCGACTCCCGACTATTCGACCTCCGGCCTATCCGACCCCCTCTACTCAAAAAAAAAAAAGTATTTTTTGAGTACGGTACGTATGCAGTATTTCCGATCCGATTACTAGCGCCTTCAAACGTCATGTGAGCAATCCCGCCACGCGGGACTTACGCGAAGGCACTTACGCGTGAATCACCAGTTAACAATACAGTATGCCAATTGTTTCATGTTGTGACAGGAATGTTTCTTGTTCCTACTTGAGTGTGTAACAGGTGCATCAGTCAGTCTGTGCGGTTCAGTCGTTCGTGGATTGTTAATTTGTTATAAAGTGTGTATACAGTATTGTTGGTGGCTTTTATTTTTAAGTGAAATATGGGTGACAAACAAAAGAAAGTGGTAGTAACTTTGGAAGAAAAACTGCAAGCAATAAAAAGAATGGATTCTGGTGAGTCGGTAAACAAAATTGCACTGGAGTTAGGAGTTGAAAAAACTACTGTGGGTGATTGGCGAAGAAATCGCGCAGAGATTGAAAAATGGTGTTCTAACCAAGCAAGTGGCAGTGGCGTGAAAGTTAGAAAAACTATGCAAAAAGGAAAACATGTGGAAGTTGAAGAGGCTTTATATCTGTGGTATGAAAATGTGAGGGGGAAAGGATTGACGGTTTCAGGCCCCTTGCTCCAAGAAAAAGCGATTCAGTTTAAAAAACAGATCGAAGGAGACAATGGTGAGTTTACTGCCAGTGACGGGTGGCGCTTGATCGCTGGAAGAAACGTTTTGGAGTTCATCAGATGACGATTAGTGGTGAAGCATTGTCTGCTAATAAGGACGCTGTCCCTGACTTTAAAAAACACTTTTTTGACCTGCTTGATAAGGAAAGTATTTCCGGAGAACAAGTGTACAACTGTGATGAGAAGGGTTTGAATTACCGTCTAAAACAGTAGCGTCTAAACAGGAAAAGGCCACACCAGGGTTCAAGAAGAGCAAGGACCGCGTTACAGTTTTAGCTTGTAGTAACGCAACCGGAAACCACAAGTTGAGACTGACCTTGATTGGAAAATCTCACAAGCCTAGGGCTTTTAAAAATCTTAAAGTTTTAAGTTCTTTGCCCCTGCATTATACCCATCAAAAAAAGGCGTGGATGAATAGAGAAATTTTCAAAATTGTTTTGAACAGGAATTTGTGCCACAAGTTGAAAAACATTTAGCTGAAAACAGTTTAACAAGGAAAGCAATCCTAGTTTTGGATAACGCTCCTTCACATCCAGCAAATGACCAATTAAAAGATGGAGACATAAAAGCTTTGTTCTTGCCTGCAAATGTTACATCTATATGTCAGCCAATGGATCAGGGAGTGCTCCAAGCTTTGAAAAAGAAATATCGACGTAGGCTACTAAGCTATATCATCGCGACAATTGATAATACAGAAGTTGCGACGGCACTACAGTCAGTAGACATGCTTGACGTCATCAGATGGGTGTCCAAGGCATGGGATGAAATTCCATCTTTAACACTTGTGCGATTGTGGAAAATTTTGCTGGATCACAGAGCCAGTGATAAGTGGGAAGAGGTAGAACAGCAATGTGATGTGGAAAATGCAACTGATAACACTGCGCTTGTATCGCTGTTAGAAAAAATTCCCGGATGTGAGGAAGCTTCATTGGAAGACATCACAGAATGGTTGGCAAAGGACGAAATCGAAGAAATTGCAGACGAAGATATTATAGTGATGGTATTAAATGAACAGCCGATTGAAGAGGAACAAGGTGATGAACCCTCTGATCGTATAACCCACTCCGAAGGCCTGAAGGCGATCGAGACGGCAGTGGAATACATTGGCCAGCAAGAAGAAGCAACACCAGCAGACATCATATGTTTACGTAAGTAGAAGGATATAGCGGCGAGGAAATTAATGCGAGGAAAGAAGCAGGTCTCAATTACAGACTTTTTCAAACCTTAGACAATGTAAGTTTCACTTGTTCTTTCATTATACAGTACGTAGTTTTAGGTTATTATAATTTGATTTATATTAACAACTAATTTGGTTGAAAGCTTTCGTATAAATTAAAACTCATAGTAAAACTCATTCAACTTATTGTTAACTACACATTTTGTTTCGTCCTTCAAATAAAGGTTTTGTGAAAGATACTGTAGTTGCGAATTCTTATTTCATTTCTTTCTAATTCATTTATTACTGTACGTCATTTATAAGGACAAACTGATATGACGTACGCATCCAAATAGCAACAAGTACATTCAACGCAATAGGGTGGCGGTCATTGACCTTACAGAGGCTGGTATGCCTACGGCTCCGGTGTATCCGACTTTTTTGCTATCCGACCCGGCCGACCACCACATTAGGTCGGATAGTTGAGAGTCTACTGTATATCTGAAATACCCGAATTTATGGAATAAATTCTAATTAACTTTTTCTCACAGCAAAAATAACTCTCACTCCGAACTGATAACCATATTTCTTTCAAGGATTAATTGAAAATAAAAACTAAACTTGTATGTAAACAGAAAATAACCTGTATACAAATTACGAATTCTTAACACACATTTTTTAACACTTTATTATCATCTTATTAATATTTTTTGTAACCAAAAGAACTCAGATTAAACGAACAGTAAAAAATAAACACAAAACGACAGCCATGTCGATTGAGTAACGTTTAATCAACTTTAGCCAACCTTGAGAAAATTGTCTATTTATTGCCGGAGCAACTTTGTTTAATAACAGTATATAATTTTGTATTGAATTGAATAACTGATAATTTCATGTTAATAAACTAGTACTGAGTAGTAATAACCGTCCTTTATTTCATTGTAAATTGCATTATAAAGTTTGTGTACTTTAGTGACGAACGAAATTGTCAGTCAGCGTTGACGTCGGCAGCACGGCGAACTACTAGAGTGATTCATACGCCCACCAATGAAGAAGAACAATGAGAGGGTAATTTGAATCAGTCAACACCGTCTATAACGACCGCTTAATTTCATATTTTTTAATTGTTTTCATAAACAATTTGGCACCACCCGGTAGTGAAATATACTCATTAAAGGACAGGTAAGGGTTACACTCGCGAGATATTGTACTGGTAATTCGTGAGATCGCGACGGACATCGTCAGCGTAACAAAAAGAAAAAGTAAGTAAGTAAACATAAAGTAACGACTACAACGTGTGAGGCTAACACACAACACACGATAAAAAATACTTTTATAGAGACGATAAAGATCTCGTCGTTACAAATTGGCGACCAACTAGTGTGGCTAGAATTAAAGACTAGCGGCGGTTACGAGAAATAATGCAACACTCCATGATCACCAGGGAAAGACCAAAGAAGAGGGCTGAAGACACCGGCAAGGAAGAACAGGAAACAACACCGGCCGAAGAAATGGAAATGATCGAGGAATTGATCGAAGAGGATGCCCAAGGGGACCAACCAGAAAACCCAATTCAAGACAGGGAGAAGGAACAACAGGAGGGTGACAAGGAAGAAGTTAGAGGAGACCCTAACATACTAAAATTAATGGAAATAATGAATAGTATGAATGACAATTTTAAGAAGCAGAAGGAAGAAACTATAGGAAAAATAGACCAAATGAAGGAAGAAACTAATGACAATTTTAAGAAACAGGAGGGGAAATAAATGAAAAATTGGACAGAAACAGTGAAGAATTAAAGAACAACTCTAGGAGGACATAGAAACTCTGAATGATAAGATGGAAAGCCACCATGTAGCCTTGAAGAGAAACCAAGAGATCTTAGAAGAGAAGAGTGAGGAGTTAAAGAGACAGATCAAGAAAGATCTGGAAATACTGAACAACAAGATCGAGAATAATAGTGAAACACTCCAACGACAACTGAAGGAAGACAGTGAGAAGACTAGAGAAGAATTAAGATACATAATAATAGGGTATCGTGAAGAAGTCAAGCAGACAAAAACGGGGATGAATAAGAAATGGGAAGAAAAAAATTACCAAGCAGATCAACTTAATGAAACATCAGATAGTGGTTTCACACAATTGAATGAAACACTAGACAGCACCTCTGAAGGTATCAATGAAAAAATAAGAAATAAAGAAGACAAAAGTGTATTGTTTTTTGAAAATAAAAATAACAAAAACAAAGAGAAAATTAAGCACATAGACACCAACCGTAGAGGAGTAAAGAAGAACCAAATAATTAAGAAAACAAAATATATAGGAAAAATATGTAAAAGGAAACTAATAAAAACACGAGAAGAATTGGTGATGATGAAGCATGGACTAATTGATGTTTTTAATTTACAAATTACCGACCATATTGAATTAATGGATTATAAAGATTGTAGGAGGACTTTAAAAGAAATTATCGAAGGGATTCACAACAAACCAGTGAATAAAAACTTCAGCAAATCTACATTTAAATGGAAAATAGAGATAAAGATCTCGTCGACGTCTTCCATATATATATATTGTAACGTATCAAAACCAAGGTCCCCTATGTTACATAAAAAATTATAATAAAAAAACGCTAGTTATTCATTGTAATGAAGGTCAGAAGTGTAAACCCTTATTAAGTAAAAAATAAATGATATCAAATAAAATTACAATGTAGTAGAGTCACAGATAAATGTATAGAAATACAAACTATGAAGCGGTCAGTGCAAAGAGTGAGTGATAAGTACAGTTTTAAATAATATGAACAATAGTATAAACAGTTTATTCAATGCTCGAGAATGATTACATTGAGAGTGTATTAAATAATTGATGTTAATTTAATTTATAATAATGAACATGTTATCATGGCATTTATGTTGGAGTTTTGTATGTAGGAGGTGTTAAGCAATTGCATTAAGAGTGTATTAAATAATTGATGTTAATTTAATTTATGGTAACGAACATGTCACCATGGAATTTATGGTAAATTTGGTATAGAGTAAATATTTTATACTCATATTAAATAGATAATAGTTGTGTTGTTAGATTATAATTGTAAACTTGGCCAGGAAGGCAATAATTGGTGATAAAATGGCAAAGGGTTTTATTGTAACTATGTTGTGGACATACAAAAGGTTCTATACTGAACTATGTAATAATAAATTAAAAATCAGAATGGAGTGGAAAATTGAATTATTGGCCCTAAGCCAGTGACACATTGTACAGGAAGCCATGTCAGAAAAGTTAGGTAACTAAAAAATGTAAAGACACTAAATGTTATATAATGAATTAGAAGAAAGTAATAGTAGTTGTTAATAGCAGATAAGTGCCATGAATTACAATAAAATCATAATATAGGTAATAGAAAAATAGGCCCAAAATTTGTATTTTGTAATGAGAAGATAGTACTTCTTAGAATGAGAAGATCAAGAGGAAAAAGGTAGCAAAATGTACGTAATTTTATAACAAAGAATATGTGAAAATTTAATATGATATAATGTGAGTTTAGTAATGGAGTATTTTATTAAGTAAGTGCAAGAACACTTTTTAATTATGGCTCCAGGATTACAAACATTAACCAATAACAGAACAAAGATTGGTTGTCAAGGACGACATAAAGGCAAGAAATTTTGTTTACTCGATTGTTATCTGTGAAAGAGTATAGTTCAGCTTATGAATAACAAAATTAAAGAAAGAAAAAATCTAAAGGAATAAATTTCCCAGTTAATCCAAGTAACATGATTCATAATGAAAGTATTAAATAATAAATAAATGAAGAAACAAAAGACCCAAAGAAATTAATGTAATCAAGTACAATAAAAGACAAAAAGAAAAAGAAAAATTGAATGCTGAACCTCAGTTTCTTGCGATCAAGTGAAGAAAACTATTGCTACACAAAATCCATTTGGAACCCATAACCACAAGAAACTTCAACATTAGTGAAGATTAAGAATTGGAAATTCTACTCCATCCAGGGACAAAAACACCAAACTTTTATTTTCGGAACTGGAGACTGGCAATGATTCAGACATCTGTAGACTAGTTAACCAACCATCACGAATTTATCGGTGCGCTGCCATTACGAATGATCTTCGCCGTCAGACGGTAAAACTAACTTACGTTTAAAGATATTAGTTAATAAGATTTTATATTTAAATTTGTAATACCTTGTACTTTTATTTTGCATTTTCTGACCTTCCTAATAGTCACAAGAACCCTTCGAACCCTGAGATTAAGAAAAAATAATAATATAATTAACATTTAATATCTGAAAATCGAATTCTGTAACCTAATCGATTCATTTAAGTGTGGTCGATCTGTTGGACCCAAATGAAGAGAGAATATCTGTTAAAAAATATAAAATAAAGAATCCTTCCTGAAAATGATGAATTATTATTATTTGCTGACTATTTAGTGCGTTTTAGATAATTTGTAGTTTACAGAGAGAAACGAGAGAGAGATACGGTGATTGGAACAACTTAACCTCAAATACTGGCTGATGATAAACCACAGCACAAGCCCTCGTCCCGCAGTTGAACTGCGAGAGAAGAGAAAAACAATTCACAGCTTATACTCTCCTCTCTTAACGTGGTGTACAGCCTAGGCCTTAATAGTAACAATAGAACCACCGAATATACTAACTAATATTGTACGCTACTCGTTCAAAACGGATTTAATTATTATAATATATTAGAGATAAGAACACAGAGAGAGAGAGAGAGAGAGAGAGAGAGAGAGAGACTAAGTGATACAACAAAATTTTTTATGTTCAAACAGTGTTATTTTTCCACAGTTATTTTTCAAACGAACTTATTTTGTTACAGCTGGGCAAATGTTGAAATATAATGTTTAACTCGGCACATCACAGATGACTAAATTAAGCATGCTGCTGGTAGTTGGTTTGTATTTGTCTGGTTGTTTGAGCTCTGCAAAGAGGTGGGCCAGTATACCTGTAACAGGTATTTTTGAATGATATTTAATGTGGAACGGATGTAACAGTGACTGAAATGTTGAAATACCTGTTATTTGCGGCCTCGCTGTTCCGAGTCGAGGCACGCCCCTACGTTACTATACACAAGTAACAAGTAAACAAATACGCCAAGGCCAAATACTAGGCATATCACTGGTACACAAGGAACAACAAGTAAACGAGTATTACAAATACTAGGCGTATCACGAAGAACACTAGTATTTTAGGAACAACTAGTATCAGGAGTATTTTGAGTACGAACTAGTACGAAGCCTCTGTTTGGTCCTCAATACTTCATTCTGCGCAAAGAGACGAAGCTGTTTTTAATAAATGAACAAAATTCATACTGATGTTACACTTATTCTCGTGTGTTATGCAGATATATAATACAGATTATAATAAATTATACAGTATATTATACTAGTCACCAACTTGGTAAATTTTGAAAAACAAATTATATTGTGTTATAACCTACAGAGTGGCTGATAATAGTTCATAGGCCGCTAAGAGCAGATATCTAATGAAATTTTACTGCAAACTGTTTAGGTTATGTTTTTATAAGGGTAATCGGTTTAAATCATGTTTATTCTCATTAACTCTTGTAGCTGACTGTTATGTTGTTATTATGTTTTTGATGTTTTTTTCACATTATTTGTTGTGCTATACATTATACTTTTGTTAATGTGATTTTAACTACACTGTACATCTCACGTAAGTGATGAGATTGTTGTAACGGGCATTTATGCACTTTATCTAGTCCTGTTCATTAAATCTTTACGGTACTGATGTGATAAGGCTATCCTAAAAACAAGGTGTTTTGTAAATTTGTTTCTTTTATCTAAACTGCTGATTTTGAATTTTTGTCTCTATCACTTTACTTATCATTTGACTAATAGTATTTTCCACTTAGTAAAGAAATAAAAATAAACTCCATAACAGACAACACATTTAGGTGTAAATGGTCAAGCTGCAGCCTACAATAAATACACGATCTGATGAAGATAAGAATTTACTAAACTTATTAGAAGGCCATCAATAAAACAAGGTAATAAGAAGAGAAAGTTACAAGTTTATCTGAATTTCTTGGAGACTGTAAAACATTCATGATTGATTTATGATATGGTTGGAAGTTTCCATTATTGCCCAACTTGTGCTTTTGCCAGGACCTATCAGTTGCACAGTTGATCTACTAGCAGTGGTTCCCAACTTTTCAGGACCCGCGTACCACTTCGGTCTTCCTTCCGCAATCTTATCGAGTACTACCTGATAAGAAAATAAAAATAAAATAAGAGGAGATATCTAATGAAATTTTACCGCAAACTGTTTAGGTTGTGTTTTTATAAGGGCAATCGGTTTAAATCATATTTATTCTCATTCACTCTTGAAGCTTACTGTTATGTTATTATTATATGTTTCTGATGTTTTTTCACATTATTTGTTGTTCTATTTTAAATTTCATTGTGTAAGTTTCTCAACTGA
Organism: Magicicada septendecula; assembly: GCA_034769895.1. Lineage (NCBI taxonomy): Eukaryota > Metazoa > Arthropoda > Insecta > Hemiptera > Cicadidae > Magicicada > Magicicada septendecula. Next base: position 465,063,697 of record CM068367.1, read on the forward strand.
TTTGTCTAACCAATGTTAGTTTGTTTACTCTTAGTGAAAACTTAAATTAGTATTCCCAAAGGGAGACAGGCATATAAATTCTCTTGTTTCTTATTTTCTTTTAAACAGTAATAGTTTAATAAAGTCACAGTGTAAAGTAACACTGTTAATACTTTTAGTTTCAATTTCTTTCTTATAACAAATTATATAATATAGGTTATGTAATATCTTCAAATAAATACACTGTAAGTAGGTTTATTAACACATTAATAAGTGTATCTAGGTAAAAATAAACCTACCTGCAGTATATTTATTTGAAGATATTACATAGGAGACCTGCAGGAAACTCGAGTTACTTACAAAGGAATAATATAGGTTATGTATAATTAGTATAAATAACAGGTATTTGTACCTGTTATTTTTTTGGAACGGTATTTTCATACCTATTATTTTAAGATAACAGTTTAGCCCACCCCTACTGCAAACCAGTAAACGCGATCGTTGTGATACGACTTGAACACAGCACAGTGACAAAACCGGTGGTAGGGATTGAATACATGAAGGTTACAAATAGGTTCAGCTGGTGCATTGGGGTACTGCAAACCGCCACCGCAAGCGCTGCTGTGCAGTACAGCACATGAGTGTATCAGACATACCAGTAAACGTTTCCCAGTGTTTGAATTAAAAAAATGATAGTAATAATTTTTGTATAACTGCGATTGTGATAATAAACTGTCATTCGACTTTATATTAATTAAAACTGTGTGTTAACTATTATTTTTTCTTTGTTTAGTGCCGCTGTGCGCTTTTGGGTTTGTGCTTTTTGGAGTTAGTGATTCTGCATGCTTTTAAACAAAGTTTTTTTTTAGTTTAAAATGAATATCGTTAAGAACCAAAAAACTAGGACGCCAAATGCTTCGCTTAACAATAAATCAAATTGTAAAATCAGGCGGTCAACAATTTAATCGATAGTTTAAACTAGAATATAACGAAAATACTAGTGGTTGTGACGAAATAAATTTTTTATTTTGTTTTCCATGTTTATTGTTTGGAGGAGAGGACCCCTGGACAAAATTTGGATTGAAACATATTAATCATCTAGCTGAAAAAAAAGAAATCATCAGGCGTCAAGTGTAGGCCTACATGTAAAGAATGATTTTCAGTTTTCTCTTTTTGGTACAGTTAATATAGCACAGCAGCTAGGCAGTTGATATAGACAAAATATTGTTTTATACAACGAAAGAGTTAGCAGCAGTCGCTACATCTTAAATGTAATAATAAACTGTATCCGCTTCTGTGGAGCTTTTGAATTAGCTTTGCGAGGTCATGATTAGACTGAATCTTCATCAGATCCTGGTATATTTAGAGGCTTAATTGGTTTCAGATCTGAGCTTGACACAGCAATGAAAAATCATTTAGAGGAAGAAACTGTATTTAAGGGCACCTCAAAAACCATTCAAAGTAAACTTTTAAATATAATGTTAGAAATATGCCATGAAAAAAAAATAATATACAAGAAGCGGATTATTTGGCTGTAATTGTTGATGAGACCAATGATGTTGATTGCTAATGTTTTTCAAATGGTCATAGTGTATGGATATATAATAAAAGGCAAACAGGTTGAAAGATTCTGGGGTTTCATTGCTCCTCCTAAACATGATACTCAGTATGTTTGTTAGATGCATTGTCTCGACACAACTTACTTGGAACTTACCACAAATTAATTGCTCAAACAATTGGTAAACAGAAATTTTCTATTTTTCCCATATGACAGCACTATGTATAATGCACATATGTAGTAGATCTGCCTTTTGTTTAATGTGTTCTTTTACCCTTCCCCCCCACTCAACCGACAACTGCAACCACAAAAATGTGGAACCACCAGCCGCCACTGCCAGTCATTATTGGCTGCAAAGTCATGAAGTTTATTTTTATGCTTTTTTAAGTCATATACGGTTTTTACCCCTATGTTAAACTTGCTTGCCAGTTTTGATGCACTTTAGGCTTTTTCAAAATGTTTAATGACATCTGTTTTTGATCTACCTGATAGCACCACGTGTTTCCATTTTGCAGTATTTTTTAAAAGTTTTCACAGTATATTAAAAATAAAAAGCAACAAAAACAGCACTAATAAAATGACAAAGAATAGAAATAAAAAGGTTCAATACAAACACAAGTGAAAAATAGCACTTCATCACACAACAGCAGAAAACCAAATAATACACAACAGAAAAATTGAATACTATGCAACAGCAGAAAACTGAATAATGGTATGTGTATGACACTACAACGTCACTCAACCACTGTACTGTATTTTAGTAAACAAACCTCTTGTAGCCTCTTGTATGTGTGGATGAATTTGTCATATTACTGTGAACTGATGACACATCTAGACCATCCATGTTACATTGACTCCAAGGGAAACAGGGAATTCCCATATCTGAAAACATACGGACTACTACATGACAAAGAAAAGGGTAAATTCCAAAATGTCAAAATTCAGTTATTAAAAACTAACTTGCATATCAAGTTCAATAAAATTTTTTACAAAAGAACATAACTCCTAAGTATGCTACTGTGAAAATTAATTGCTCCTCCAAGGCCGCGAAACTAACACAACAATACGCTGAACGATTTCGCGTCAAGGAAGAAATTAAAGCTTTATACATTAAAAAATCTCTCCTCAACACTCGTTTGCTTAAACTGCATTTGCAGATTCTTAACAATATTCATCCTGCCTTAATCGATAAAGTTTTAGATTCCGTACACAGATACATATATGATATTGTACGTCGTACACATTTTAGTCAATCACGCAAACTTCATATGCTAGAACAAAAACATCGCCAAGAGTCTGCCATTGTTTGTAAACACACATTTTACCCTAGAGTCATGAACTTAACTACAACAGTCTTTGATGATAACGAAATGAAGCTTTTAAATAAAGGGATAAATTATAATCTCCCACCTATCGGTAAAAACAAACTTATTTATGAAGTCGTTGAAGCGGAGGCAGCCGTCAAATCTATTCCAGACCCACACTTACAAAATGAAGCACGCGTACTTATAAATAATAAATTCAATAGAGCCATTAAATTACACAATAGTCTACCTCTTGTTTCACGTGGTCAGTCTAGGTACTCTAGTGAATATAAAACCTTAAAACGCATTAAAACAAAATTAATCGATAACAATGCCCTTATGTTAAGGAAGATAAAGGAAATACGCTAGTCATCATGGACACTGAGTCATACAGTCATAAAGTTCATGATTTTATTTCTAACAATAACATTAATATATTAAATCTGACCCCACTGATTTGTACGTCAGGGAACTTAACAATTGTATTAATAAATGTACCAATTTATTCAATGAAAACACACGACGTTACTTAAAGCCCATCAATGCTAAAGCCCCGATATTCACAGGACTACCTAAAATTCATAAACAAAGCATACCTATCAGACCGCTCGTGAACTTTACCACTGCTCCTGGCTTCAAAACTGCAAAAGCACTAGTTCGGTTGATAAAAGATAATTTACAATTACGTAATAATCATGGTATTAAGAGCAAAATGATTTTATTAATATTAAATCTGTTGAACTGCAACCTAACCACAAATTGGCGTCGTTCGACGTAACTAATTTATACACGAACATCCCAATCATAGATACATTACAGATCTTGAGAAACAATTTATCTGACAATAGTTGCATGAACACACAGACAATAAATGAGTTAATTAATTTACTCGAGGTTATTTTGAAACAAAACTATTTCACTTTTAATGGTTCTTTTTACATTCAAAATGATGGCCTAGCAATGGGCTCACCCCTTTCCGGCCTCCTGGCCGATATTTATTTAAATTATTATGAGAATACTCACTTGTTGAACAATAATATATATGCAAATAAAATAATATTTTATGCACGTTATGTAGACGATACGTTTTTAATCTTTGATGGTACTATAAGACAAATCGAATTATTTAAAAACTGTCTAAATAAAATAAATAGAAACATCCAGTTTACTCTTGAAACAGAGGTTGATAACAAGATAAACTTTCTAGATTTAACCATCACTCGACAGATGAATAAACTAAAGTTCAACATTTATCAGTGGCGGCTGGTGGTTGAAAAATTGGGGGGTTGCAGTTGGGTTGGATGGTATTAAATTGTTTTATTCTCTGAACAGAAAATGTCCAAATCTCCTCGCCTCCAAACAATATACAAGGAAAGCAAAATAATGCAATTTTAGTGTCACACCCACATGACCACAAATATTATTTATTGTATGAATCTTTTTTAAATTTACGATTAAATATTCTGTTACCTGATTTTACACTTTGATTAAAATTTGAAAGGTCTGGTGTAGGCCTACCTACTCTCTTTAATTTCAATTTTTCTTTAATAGGACATAAACTGAACAGCGTGTTTGTTAAGTTTACAACAGAAATAATTGCTCACTACCAGTTAAATATAATAAATATCTTACACTATGACACCTTAACTCTTTATATGTACTATTATTTACATTTAACGATGAACTGGACTGACACACTTAACTGACACTAACAACGAACTTCCAACCCGGCGCACCATATTATATACACTTGAGTCTGCAGACTGACGATTATGAAACCGCTCGGACAACTTCGGCTACCTTCGTTCTCAGCAAACTGACTGGTGGCGCCGTGAGGTACAAGTGGGGTTTGCAGTCCCTAATCACACCAAGCGAGCCTATACTGCTACAATTGGAACAACCGAGTCTAGCCAGCCACAGCACTACTCCATTGTATTTCCCCATATACAAAGCGCGTCACAGTTGGTGCACACTTGCCATGTACACCGAAGCAAAAGCGTGTATGGTTTTTAGTAATTGCTATGCACTTTTCAATCGGCAAATGATTAATTACGATGCTTTAGCTTGAAAACACTATTATTACTTATTGTCTTATTCATAATTCTATAATTTAAAATACAATTCGGGATTTAATGGGGGTTGTGCAACCTAAGCACGGGCCGCCACTGACATTTATAGGAAACCGACTACCACTGACACCACAATACACGCAGACTCTCATCATCCTCTTTCACATAAAATGGCAGCGTACAATAGTTTCATTCATAGATTATTAACGATTCCTTTGGATGATAATGACTTCCGTGATGAGCTAAATGTCATAAAATATATCGCGGTTGCCAATGGTTACAGTAGTTTAACTATTGACAAATTGTTGAGAAAACATGAAAAAAGAATGCTTAAACCCCGAATAAACAGCAACACGCAAAAAATTTTTATATCTACTAATTACACTAGCTTTATGCCTAAGGTTTTGTGTTCTATATTGAATAATAATAGTTTCACTATTTCATTCAGGACTAATAATAAGTTACTGGATATTCTCAAACCGAAAAAACACACGCCTCCAGAAGAAAAAACTGGCATATATAAGTTAACATGTAATGATTGCGAGTGCTTCTACATTGGACAGACTGGGAGAGGTTTCCTTAAACGATTTCGAGAACATTTACCCAAGAAAATAAGAAATATTGACAACATCAAATCAAATTACGCCCGACACCTGACTTCACACAATCATAATTACACAGATTTTAATTCCAATTTAATACCGTTACATGTGTGTAATAAGGGCCGTTTCATGAATTCCTTGGAGGAATTTGAAATTTACAGTGCATATGCAAACCCAATGAGTCGTGATATCGTGCTAAATGACCACCTGAACTTTGTATCCAACCGATTGTACGATACTGCCTTGAGTCTGCTTGCTGGGGCTACGATAAGGTAGCAACCGCTCAGTAGCAGAATGAACTTGAACGGGTGCGCACCCAAATCCGCGTACGGTTCATATGCATATCTTGACATTTTAACTTTTTAACGATCTCGTATGAGTGACTGTTTTAACTTTTAATATCTGATGATGGAGTATATGCTCCGAAACACGTCATAGACGAAGCATAGGAAATCACACGGCGGATAATTAAGGTAATTAATTTATTAAAAGGGTATTTATTTATTCCTTATGAGTCACTCTAAAGTGCAAAATTGCAGCCTATCTCAAATCTGTAACCACTGTAGACAGCCAGGCATAAACACGAAACTGTTTTTTGCAGTCATAAATATTGCACATGCATAGTTAACCCACACACGAATAATCAGTGCGTTACTGTAAATTGTTTTAAACAAAGTTGTAAAACATGTGAAAGCAAGAGATTGTACATTTTAACAGTTTATTGAACTTTAAAACATAACTCATCACGTTTCCATTGTTAATTTATATAAATGGATTGTTTTTATTTCAATTTTTAGCTTAATATGTCTGTAAGGTGACTGAATATTGTAACGGTACATAACCCGGTCCCAATAAATTAACTCTTGTAATACCATAAAGGTCAGAAATGGGTAAACTATAACGAGCTCAAAATTAAATTGTATCACTAAACATTATAAACAATTCGAGTGATATACAGTGACAAGTGAGTTATAGTGTACCCATTGAGGTAAAAAGTGAAAGGGAAGGGAACTTCTTACAGAATTGTGCTGTAGGTATGAGAATTATAAACGATGATAGTAGACTATAATGCTACTAACTGATTATGTATTTTGTTAATGTATTGTAATGTTTATATTGTGTAGACAACCAAGTTTAATACCTAAGTTAATTTTATATTTTTTCAAATATTTGTGTTATAGTATAAGATAACCCAGGGTTCATTTTAAAAAACATAAAAGATTTAAATATCAGATGATAATAAAAAATTAAAATAATACTGTATGAGGGAAATGGCAGAAGGAAGTAGTGCAGTGTAGGAATACTATGAGAGACTAATAAATAATATATAAATTCATTTAAAGTTAATAAAACTATTAAATACTTATATCCAAGGTTATAAGAAAATGAACAGAAACCTATTATGTAAACCAAATTGGAAAAGAAACCGAAATTAAAAAGAATTATTTTTCTGTAAATAAAATATAAATTTATAATAATTACAAACTGCCTATATACAAAAAAGTAAATAGCAGAACCAATAAAAAGATATAAAAAAATTATGGGTTAATAAGAGTGATGAAAATAACAAGTACAGTCGACTCCCTCTCGTTCGGACTCCGATGGTTCGGACGCCGGATGGTCCGGACTACTTCTTGGAAATGAGTCATCACCGCGCGCCGGGTTTCTCACGGCCGAAAACGACAGGATTGAGCGTGTCTGTTTATTTCCGGCCTACGTGTAAACAAAGATCCTCAGTTCGGCTTACGATTGCGTTTGCTCCGGATCGTCATACAGTGTACTGTAGCTGTTTTTACTAATTACTACTGATATTGTTGTGTGTTTTAATAATTTTCAATGTGAGTTACATATGTTATTATAAGTGAGTTTATTTGTTAGGTGAAATTGTAGTTTCAGTAACTCTGATTATTTGACAGTAAAATTCTCAAAAATGAGTGAAAAACGGAAGCATAATACGGTTAAAATGCAAGACAGACTTAATATTTTACAACGTTTAGATAAGGGTGAATCAGTGCAAAGTATTTGTATGGAGTTTAATGTAGGGAAAAGCACAGTTTATGATTGGCGGAAAAACAGAAAATCGATCGAGGATTTTTGTATGCAAATTGAAGTCGAATCCGTCCTTTCTACTCGATCTACCTTGGAAAAACCACACCATAAACTTGTTGATGACGCATTATGGTTGTGGTTCATGCAGGAACGTAGAAGAGGGACTCCTATAAATGGGCCGATTTTGAAAGAAAAAGCCGTCATTCTTCATTCAAAACTTGGGGAAAAAGGAAACTTCTCGGCAAGCGATGGGTGGCTAACGAGATGGAAAAAACGGCATGGAGTGCATTTCCTTGGAGTTTGCGGGGAGAAGCTTTCAGCAGACCAACTGGCAGCTAATGATTTTTCTGAAAAATTGAAGCGTATCATTGAGCGTGAAAAACTAACCCCAGAACAAGTGTACAATATCGATGAGACCGGGCTTAACTATAAACTTTTGCCTAATAAAACCTTTGCCACTCCTCAAGAAAAGTCTGCTTCAGGCTTTAAAGTAAATAAAGAAAGGATCACTGTTGCACTATGCTCAAACGCAACTGGGACACACAAGATGCCGCTATTTGTGATTGGAAAGTCGGCCAAACCCAGAGTATTCAAAAACTTAAACATGTCTTCCCTTCCAGTGTATTACAGGTCACAAAAGTCTGCCTGGATGGATTCTTATTTGTTTAAGGAGTGGTTCGTGGCTCAATTTGTTCCGTCTGTAAAAGAACATTTGACATCCTTGAAATTGCCAGTAAAAGCAGTTCTTGTGCTTGATAATGCCCCTACGCATCCAGAGGAAGGTCTCGAATGTGATAGTTACAGTGACATCAAGCTTTTATATATGCCTCCAAATGTAACAAGTATCGCACAGCCCATGGACCAGGGTGTAATCGAATGCTTTAAGAGAAAATACCGGAGGAAGCTTCTTTCAGAAATTTTGGATAAGATGGATGGTAATGACAATGCAGGTCTCATCCAGACGCTCAAGACAATTAACATTAAGGACGTCATTTATATCGCTGCTAAATCGTATGATGAAATCCCATCATCTACGTTTACCAAATCCTGGAGAAAATTGTGGCCAGATGTTGAAACTCTCGTTGAGAAGAGACAAGAAGACAACCCAAATACAATAGGGTTAAATATTCATGCAACTGAACCTGATGACAACCACTCAATTTTAAAGGATTTACAACGGCTGCCTGATTTTGCTAGTATTAATGAGAATGACGTTGTGGAATGGATTTCGCGAGCTGATGATGAACTGGCTAATGAAATCCTGAATGATGACGAAATCGTCGATGTAGTCCTTCATCAAGAGGAAGAAAAAGAAGAAGACGACGACGAAGGTGATAGTGAAGCGGGAAATGGCGTGGGAATTTTGACTCATGCAGAGGGTAGGGCAGCACTGGAACTGGCAACTACCTACGTCGAACAACAGCCTGGCGCATCAGCTGTGGATGTTATGTTTCTAAGGAAGTGGCGTGATTATGCCTCCAAGAAAACAGTTGAAGTAAAGAAGCAGAAGAAAATAACAGATTTCTTTTAATATTGCAAAGCCAAGTTTTTCATTAGTTTTAGGTTTAAGTTTATTCGTTTGGGACAATTTTATGAACCTAAAATTGTGTTCCGTACACTTGAAAATTGTCTTAAAATGTGATTTATAAATATAGATACGCTATTACAGGTTGTAATTTACATAAGTAAAAAACCGCCGGATGGTCCGGAAATTTTTTAATCCGGACAGGGATCCGGTCCCGAGGTGTCCGGATTAGAGGGAGTCGACTGTATTGTTAATCGAAAAAAAATTAAACCTGGCGAGTTGACAAAATGATGCGACCACAATTTTATTAAAATATCCTTTTAGAAACCGTTGAGAAGTGCAAAATTGGTACAAAATTAAACAACAGTATGAACATTATATACTCCTACCTTATTTATCAAAGTTAAATTGCTATACTCCATAATAAAAGTGAAAGAAAAACCTTTTTGGACGATCAGGCCTAGTTTCGCTATGTTTCAAGTTTGACGATATAATATTGGCCAGACGGTAATGAAATTACAACCAAAGACGGACACCACCGGAGAAACGGCTTCATTCAAGTAAGAACTGTAAGAAGAGAGGTAATATAAACATTTCGTTTAATATTTAACGAAGAAAACTCATTCCGAATGGTTGTATAGAACAAAAACTATTAAAAATTAATCACATGTTCTAATGAAAACAAACGCACTCTGCTCTCTTACGGACATTTCCGGAACTACGTACTAAGCAAAAATAAACAAATTTTTGAATATTTTTCGGTATTTGTAAAGCGTAGTATAATTATCCATTTCTGACCATCTCATAACAAAAAGAACTTACCCTTAACCCTGGGGAAATAACAAAGAATTATGTATTGATTGATGTTTTAAATATAGTATAAAATTTGGTCAAAAACCATATATATTTTTTTCTTGACAATTCCATGTTTACTCAATGAAGTCGATATCTTGTTTTTAAATAAGGAAAAGATCGATTGTGAGATTTGTATTTTGGCAGAAGAGAAAAAAACCAATAATATTTTTAATAAATATTATTGAAAAATTGAGATTTAAAAATAAAAATGTGTGTACTTTCTTGTAGTGGGTAGTTGTATTAAGTTTCAGAACAGCTAAGAAGAAGACGATCCACCAGGTTGTCTACTGCCACAGTGTCGTCTGGTTAATCTATATTTGGAGACTAGTGTTAAAGTCAGCTGATTCGGTGCATGGCGAATATTTGAAAATTTAGAAATCGTTCAAACTGAGGGTAAACCAACGGTACTAGCTCTCTCTTCCAAAATCAGGCTAAACAACTTACCTACTTGACCCAAATCACACACCCTCGATTTCTGCTTTGTTAGAGTAACATTACCAACTACTTTATTTAAACTTCGGTCTTTATAATTCATAAGTGGCGACTGCTAAGAGGTGTTCGGACAGATCAGAGGGACACGCTCGAGGAGAACGTTACAAATTGGCGCTTACAACATTGGGGCTTGAATAAGACGGACGTTTCGCTAACACCTCGCTAAAAAACCGCTACGTTACAATATATATTTTTTGTCTGTAATCTTCATACATGTCAGATAAATAATATTCCTTGTATATTTCTTGATTGTTTAAAGGTAAATATAATTTAAAAATTTGTAGAATGATGGAGATTATATTATAAAATCTTAAAAATTATAAACCTCTAATTTTAATTTTTGGACAAGTAAATTCTCTAATTGCACAGTACATACAAATAGAAAACCCATATACACAATGTACTTCCCTATCTTCCCTATTGTGTAATGTAAATTCTGAATTAAGTATATTAGATCAGATAAGTACAAATAAAAGCTGATAATGGCTGTAAAAATAAATAGGAGTATGCAGGGATAGGAAGCAGCAACCAAAGTGCATATTTTTTACATTTAGTTTTTTGACAGTTAAATAAATTTTTAAATTAATTGATCAAGAGTATTTTTATTTTGTACATTTTTGTAATCTTCAACATATAGTTTTCTCTGTTTTGAGGATGCATTACTTCATATATTAATGATGTTATTTCTCTTGTCCATAATTTCACTATTATTTGTATATTCCTCTTTTTAAAAAAAATAAGAACTGCTCCTACGTGTCTTTAGTATTTCAGAGAAGTTTGTGTATTAAATAACATGAATTACAGTATTTGAATTAAATTATTTGACAAACCTTCTCATTCTACTGTGCTATTAACATATTCCCAAAGTAATTTTATGGAACTGAAATTTTGCTGGTAAAGAAGTATCAACCACAAGATTCTTGTTGGCTTTTATAAATGACAAAAAAAAATTTGACCAATAATTAGAAAATAAAAAAGTTAGCAAACTAATTTAAACAAATAATGTAGCAGAAAAATAACAATACAACACTACTAAAACTCACTGAAGTTCTGGTATAGAAAGAAGATGCTTTACATATACCCATGTCCCTGTTAAGTATGCATAGTGTACCTGAAACATTATTTATGCTTGGCTATCTTATCCATTTACCCACCATTGATATTTGTTTCACTCTCTCTTCCTGCTTTACCAAGTTTCTGAATGGCATGTTTCACCATTTTTATTGATTTACAGTCTAACAGTCTTGTGTAAACTCTTTATATCTACATACTTTTACTTTTACATCTCGTGTTGCCACATGCCTATTTCATTAATGTAAGTTATCTCTTTCTTGACAGTTTATTCATCCATTGTTCCTTAATGACAGTATTAACATCTCAAAATATTATGCCCATCATGCATGGATGCATGCTCATCATGCATAAACTTGTTTATGATTATTCATAAATTGTACGTGCAGGTGTAGTGAAAATACAAGGAGAAAAAGTATTTACTAAGATTTGCAGAGAATGGTTGTCATCTTGATTGAGAAACTGGAGTGATCAGGGAATGTGCTTAATAGAACATGGACATGTTAATTAAATAGAAATTTGACCTAAATGTCAATACGGATGAGATCAAAATAATGAAAATCTGTTGAAATGTTCTGTTCTATTGTGCTTGTAGTCAAACTAGACATGTCATTTTTTTTACTTCCTTTAGTGACATTTCCAACATCCATGTTAAACTAGGGCCTCATTTGCATAGGTCATGTCCAGGTGCAGTTTGTCCAAAACACTATTTTGTCTTGCCATAGTTAATTTAAATTCCTAATTTATTGAGTTTTCAAAATTATTTATTTTAATTCATCGATGGAAAGACTGGAATAAGCCTACGTACACATGGTAAAGTCATGATAATATACGACCATCACATGATTTCGATTGTATATGTAGGCCTGTACCTGTATAGGTCTATATATGTGGTACCTATGGCAAACCAAATAGTGCTCTTTTGGTTATATTAGCACATTAAATCTTTGGCTTATCATATTTGTGTTATTTCAGTTGTGTTAGCGCAAAAGTTGTTAAATTTTAATTTCAGTTAATTATTTAATTTTTAATAATTCCAAAACAAAAATGTGCATTCAGTCAGAATTAAAAGAACAATAGTCTTTTATTGTGCAGCTTGGTGGTTTGGATGATAAAGATAGGTGGTCGATTTGCCGATAAGGGAGAGGAATATTGAGGAACAAATTAATTAAGAAAACATGACAAATGCATTCAGTACTGTAACTAAATTTAAATAAGTTGGCTTATTAGATAACAAATTGCTGTGAATTGATGTTAAAAGTTCAGCTATATTTATCAACAGTACAGTGCAATTATTGTAATCATACAATTTAAAACATTAAACTAAAGTTTTGCATTCATTTTCATATCTAACATTGAGTTCACAATAAATTTTTATTGTGACTTCAAATGCAAAATGCAGACATAGTATAGAACTTGTAACAACTTTCTGCAGTTTCTATAGGCTAAATAATGCTCTGTTTCAGGGGTGTATGTTAATTTCTTCTGAGTGGACCATTTTTTAACTCTAATTAAAGTAAATATTTAGTTAATCAATGTCATGGACAACAAAATCCAAGAATCTAATTAAAGTTTCCAACGTCTTTACTAAAGTTACTTGTTTTACTAACACTTTTGGACCCAGTTTGTAAAGCTCATTTAATTGACTGTTCTATAATAATTGTTAATGTTGTTTCTGACTGGTATAATAAATTGCATATATATTGTTACGAAATGACAGAACAGTCTACATGTTTGTCGAATGTGCCAGTAGAATCTCGCTCTTATGTATGTGGCATACGTGACTGTCAACGCATCCGCGAGAGTCTTCTCGAAGCCACAAGCCATGCGGACTGTGTCAAAGCCGCAGTTAATTACATAGTTCACACTGGCACTAAGACACAATTAGGAATGTTCTGGTCTGTGAGTTGAGGTATAAATACATGGCGGCAGCGGCCTTAGTTTTCAGTATAGTGGCGATATATTTACAGTGCGGGTTGAGAGTTATTGTTGGGCGATTACAAACGATATTACTGTGTGCGTTCAAGTGGTTATTAGTTAAGTGTTGTGTTTTATAATCGGACGGTATATTGTAATACAATTGTGTTTTAATATTTGTTGACATTTATTTGCGTGTAAACAATTTTTATTTGATTTGTTATAAGAGACTGTGTTATTAATTACGAACTGTTTAACTGTGAAAATTAAAGCTGGTGATTAGTGACTTAATTGTGTCTTGTACTTATTTTGTTTTCCACTGTACCTACTACGATCAAGTAGACCGTCGTAACAATATCCTATTTTGAATACACACAGGATGAATTGACAACAACATACATCAAAGTGACACCAGTTTTTTAGGCCCTATGTGAACTTGTTCATATGAACAATTTGAATTTGCACATTTAGTCACCCACACTGTGGGAGAAATTGCATGCTTCAATTGTGCATGCTGTTGGTGGAACAGCGTCCATAGCATGTTAAGGACTGAAGTTAAACAGGAACACTTTTATTTCTACAATGTTAAATGAATAAACTGTAACATGAAACATGATTCTCGTCTGAATATTGAAATGAATTTTAAGTAAGCCTACATTTTTATACTTACGTAGTTATAATTTGTTACAGGAACTATTTGAAGAACAAATGAATATTTTTCAGTCAACTGGGAGAATGCCTGTTGCTGTAAACATGCCTCCTGTGGCTGGAGCACTTTGCTGGACAGATCAGCTTTTCAACAGAATAACGTTACCAGTGAAAATCTTTAAAGCACTTGATCATCCGTAATTTTATTTCAACATTTATTACATGAATATAATCATAAATATTCATTGACATCTCTCACAGTAATTAGAGAAATGTATAGTAATTAAAACAAATTCAGCAGTTTGTGACATTTCATGGTATTTACTTCCAGACCATTTTCAAAAAGTACACAGTAGTTACTGAAGGTTTTACTAAATAATATTTTTGGTGTGCAGTATTGTGTTAATGTGCATGCATGTGTGTGTGTGTGTGTGGGGGGGGGGGGTAACTAACAATGGCAAACCTTCCTACCTGTCATATGAAAACAAAATTTCTAACAAACAAAAGTAGAGCAAGATATGAAAACGTAAGACTCTTATTAGAATGCATTTTATAAAATAGCAAAATAAATATTGTGGAAAATTAATAAGCACTGAATTTGTTTGATTTAATTGGTGCTGAATTGTATTGTATTATATTGTCTGTTCATTGAGGACTAATTTTATAATAATGTAACTAATTTGTGTACTACTGTACTGTCTATAACCTATTATATTTTTGTATTAAGAATTTTATTATTTTTTTATTATTATATTTTAGTGTAAGTGGTAAAACATATTTGCTGCATTTTTGCATTGGATGGCCAGTGTTCTAAAATATTTAGTAGTATATAATCTACCATTTAACTGCTCATAATTTGTCTGCAGTATAATGGGTGTGAGCTCCACAGTAGTTAGGTTAGCTTAAATTAATTTGAATTAGTAGTTACAAATTTCATGTTAGACACATTAGGAAGTTTACACATTTAGTCACTTTTTAGTTACAGTAGAGTCTCGGTTATCCGCCCTTCGATTATCCGCCGTTCCATGTTATCCGCCGCCCAAGCGGCGTAAAAAAACATAAACGTAAAAAAATATTTTCTTTAATTACTGCAATGAAAATAGTGTGCCAATAGTTTGTGGGCGTGAGTGTACGTGCTCTCTTTGTGATTGCTCCTGACTGTACCGCAGGAATTTGGCCTACTGCCCATCGCCTATTATAGCCTAGCTGTGACTCATGTGTCATTCACCCCACCCCACCCCCAACATCCAACACTATCGCTCACATGCTCATCGCTTAGTAGACTGCAGTTTCTTGTTGTGTGCTGTAGTGAGCAGTGAGGCTATTTTTACGCGGTGTGTCCGTGAGTGACTAGTGCAGTTTTGGTGAAAGTGTCGTAGTGTAGTCTTGTTAATAGTGTTGCGATTATAGCTACAAAAAGGAAGAAAATTGTTTTATCAATAAAAGACAAGCTTGAGGCATTAAAAAGCCTGGATAAAGGGGAAACGCTGCAGAAGGTGGCTGACCACTACGGCGTCGGTCATTGCACAGTTGGAGATTGGAAGAAGAGACGATTAGAATTAGAAAAATGGTGTTCCTCACGAGTTACTGAGACTGCTTTTAAAGATAGAAAAACTATGAAAAATAGTGATTATGAAAAAGTTATCGAAGCGTTGTACATTTGGTTTACACAGTTCAGGGAGAAAGGGGTGCCTATTTCGGGACCTATCTTAAAAGAAAAGGCGTTGCAGTTTCAAAAAGAATTTAACGAAGGTGATGAAGATTTTACAGCAAGCGTTGGCTGGCTTGATAGATGGAAGAAGCGTTATGGAATCCGTCAGTTGAATATTTGCGGCGAGAAACTGTCATCAAACTTTCAAAAAATGGAGCAGTTTAAGAAAAAATTTCAAGACTTTGTTGAAACTGAAAGCTTAACAGGAGATCAAGTATTTAATTATGATGAAACAGGCCTTAATTTCAAAATGTTACCGAGTAAGAGCCTTGCAGCTAGAACTGAAGCTGCAGCCCCTGGCTATAAATGTAGTAAAGAGAGAGTGACTATTTTACCATGCAGTAATGCCACAGCAAACCATAAAATGGACCTGGCAATGATTGGAAAGTCCAAAAACCCTAGGGCTTTTAAAACCATTTCAAAACATGCTCTTCCAGTAAAATATTTCAATCAAAAAAGTGCATGGATGACTAGTGAAATTTTTAAGGAATGGTTTTTTAAAGAGTTTGTTCCTTCTACAGAGAAGTTTTTAAAAGACAACAACCTACCCAGAAAAGCAGTTTTACTGCTAGACAATGTCCCAACTCACCCTGATCCAGACGAACTTAGAGATGGGGACATAAAGGCTATGTTTTTGCCACCAAATGTGACTGCCATTTGTCAGCCTATGGACCAGGGTGTTTTGGAAACACTTAAACGAAACTATCGAAGAAAGCTTCTGTCAACAGTCATACAAGAAATTGAAGATGGGCAAAACTTGATTAAGAAGTTGAAAAGTATAAATTTGAAGGATGTCGCTTATTGGGTCGCAAGGGCCTGGGCCGACGTCGGGGCACAAACAATTGCGAAGTCGTGGCATAAGCTGTTGGGTGAGGATGAAAATATGGCTGAAAGCATGCTGGATGAACTTCATGAAAGTATTTTGCCCTTGGTGCAACGTATCCCTGGATGTGAGGATGCATCGTTGGATGAAATAAGGAATTGGCTTTCAGGAGATGACCAATATGAAATAACTGACGAAGAAATTGTAACACTTGTTAATAGCGATGATGTTGTTGAAGATCAAGAATCTGAAACTGTTGAGCCCCAAAAGATCACACGAAGAAGGGGTTAAAGCTCTTGAAGCAGCTATTCAGTACGTTGAGCAGCAAGAGGAAGCCAGGGTTGTCGACATAATGATGCTCCAAAGATGGCGAGACTTAGCAGCAAAGAAGCGGGAATCATCAGGGAGGCAGTCGAAGATCACTAATTTTTTTCACTCATCATGAACTGAACTCTCACTTCCAACATTTCTGACAGTGTAAGTCAATTTTATTATGTACACATTAGTCTGATTCTATATTTATTTTTAGTAAATTTTTCTTGTTAAAATTTACTGAATTCTTAAACTTGAAGCGTGAAGTACTAAAGTAGGCGTAATTGTTTTCTCTTTTTTTTGTAAGTGTATAACTTTAATATTGTTGCTTGTTCTCTAAAATGTTTTACTATAATTTTGTAATATAATTGTACAGTACTGTATTGTTTTCTCTATTGATTTGTTGTAAAACGTGATGTTTATTAATTATATTTACAAAATTACAACGTAATTTTATGATAAATTTGCGTTTTATTTAACTCTCCCTATTATCCGCCATTCCAGCTTATCCACCCTTCCACCAGCCCGTTTATGGCGGATAACCGGGACTCTACTGTACTTGTTTGTCTAATGGTAACTTTAAACTGTTTGTTTTCAGAACTCCTTAACATTTAAATAATATAACAAGAGGAGTAAGCAAATATAAACACACACATACAAATCTATGTGAAACATCAACAAAGTCACAAGGTCAGGGTGGATCAGAAGGGGTGACTGACACTCACATTAGTGACTTGTCACAGTTATAAGAATAATTTCTATTTGGAACAGATAATTTCACAATTTTAATGTAAAACAAAATTTTAATCAAATTTTTTTGTAGTCTAGAAGAAAACTTTTTTCTGTACCGTACGTACTGTTTCCAAGACTTCTCTTTTCTAATAATTAAAAGCTGTGTGTATTTTTAATATTTGTATTAATTAAAAATTACATTTGCATCTTCTCATAGTTATTCTTGTATAACTGATATTATTAATAATAAATAATGCTTGTTACAAGATAATAATACTTTACTTTTTATAAGAATATATTTTTTATATACTTACACTGTTTTGACAGTATTAACTGTCAACACATAACATTTAGAATATACAACTTAATAAAATTGTGAAACCAATTCTGTATAAATATGTAATATAAATATATAAAAAATATATTCTTCTAAAATTACAACTATTATTTATTATTAAAAATATTAATTGAAAATTATATACAACATGTACAATCTTAAAGTTATTTTGTAATTCATGTGTGAAATTTTTCTGAATGTCACTTAAGCTAGATCCAGTCTAGAGGAAGAATATGATAAACAAGTGTACAACAAAACAGGAACTGTTATTAATTACTTTTTTCTATCACATAGTTTTCTCCATCTAATTTTGTGATTAAAATTTCATTTAAGTAATGTCATAGAAGCAAGAGGACTGTCTTCTGAAATATATTATTGTTCCCTTGGTAGTAAATATTGATGATTTTATAAGAAATCAACTAATTAAATAGTTTTGTCATGGAGTAGTTGAGTGTTGTATTGTTGTTCTTTTTTTAAGATGCCAAGGAGTTTGTTATTTGTTTAAAAGTTAGTTAAATTTATCATTAAGGTGTTTGTTCTTTGAGTAAATAGAGGTGGATCTATCTGTAGAAAATATCACATATATTTTTACCTGCATTACACAGTGGAGAAGCAAATTCATTCTGTCTCCAACAGTGAATAGTCGCACTTTTTTTAAGTCAAGTTAACAGAGCTTTATGTCTGTATTCAGATTTGAATTTACATTCTGAATAATCATGTAACAGATTAAAAGTTTAACACTTAAAAAAGACGAGAGTAAGATTAGTGTCAACAATGAGATATATACCATCTAAGAACAAATAAAAATACAATGTGTAGCAATTTCAAACAGAACAGAGCAATTGTGACTGTCTATTTTACCTTGTTACATATAATACCAGAACTTCATACTAGTTTCACCAGGTTCACTAGTTTGCACTGAATCATGAGAGGAAAATAACTGTCTACAACAATGTAATATTGTAATATTTACAGGGAGCGGCAAAATGATCTTACGGTTTTCATCGAAGCACATTTGAGCGAGTAAGCGTACAGTGGTGGCAGGGAGTGGCTTGATCAACTGCATACCCGACGCCATTTTGGTTCCCAGTGTCATTTCAGTAGCTATGGAGCAGTGGTCAGGTGTGCACCGTGCTTTTGTAATTGAAGCGTTTTTAAAAGTGGCGATTCTTGTGTTGCTACCCAACGTCAGTTTCGCCAGCACTTCAACGTCGGTAGAGGACGTGTTCCATCCCGAAACACAATTTTGTCATGGGTGCAAAACTTCAGAAAATTAGGTTCAGCTCTAAAACGCAAGTCAACAGGTCATCCAAGGTCAGGCAGAATACCAGAAAACATTGAGCAAATAAGACAACCTGTGGAGGCAAGCCCGCACCGGCCAGCTCATAAACATGCTGTTGCTATGCATCTCTCTGATCACACAGTACAGTGAATACTGCATTTTGATTTGCACTTCCACCCTTACAAAATGGCCTTCGTTCAGTAGTTGAAGCCTCAAGATTACGCCTGTCGTACAACATTTTCAGAACAAATGATTGACTGGATGACTGATGACATGATTCTCATAATGAGTCACAAAGCTCATTTCCATTTGTCTGGTTATGTAAACAACCAAAACTTCCGTTATTGGTCGGATACAAACCATAAAGAGCTTCATAGTGTGAAAGTGACAGTGTGGTGTGGAGTTACGAAGAATTGTGTCATTGGGCCATACTTATTTGAGGAGAATGGGCAAACAGTTACAGTGAATGCAGCGCGTTACCTATCAATGCTACAACATTTCCTGATACCCGAACTAAGAAGGAGACGCCTACTTCACAACCATGTCTGGTTTCAGCAAGATGGGGCAACTGCTCACACAGCTAACATTGTGATGGATTACTTGAAAGTAAAGTTTCCTGGGTGCCTAATCTCTTGTAATGGTGACATTGCTTGGCCCGCCTGTTCCCCAGACCTCACCATCTGTGACTTTTTCTTGTGGGGGTTCCTTAAATCAAGAGTGTATGTAAACAAACCACGCACATTGGATGAACTGAAAAGGGCAATATGCCAGGAAATCTTAATGGTTATTAAATAGCATATGTACCCTAATGTATTAAAAAAATAAACGTGTAAAAATGTTGACTAATGTGAGAGTTGTTATTAATTAGAAACCGTCAGGTCTTTTTGCCGCACCCTGTATTTTTTTTCTCATAGTGGGAATCTAACCACAATTACTGTGAGCTAGCACCTTATCCATTACACCAAGATCACTCTTTACAAATTTACTTTTTCAGTACCAGTTCAATAACATGGAATTACAAAAATATTTAATGTCATCATACAGCAATCCATATAAAATATGAATTAATAACAAATTATTTCACACTTTGATTTTAAAGTTTGCTCATTTGTTCTCATTCCGTAAGTAGTAAACCATGTCATATATGTATTTCAAATAAGCTGGTACATCTTGACACTCTATTTTTGGTATTATATGTTAATGAAAACCAAACAAACGATCATTTAATTTTTGACTAATATTTTTTCTAACAAAAATACTGTCAAATTGTAAAACAGTTTACAAGTTTTGTGACTAACTTATACAAGTGATAACAAAACACAAGCTTTTTAGTCTTAATTTAATTACACATGAAGCTAGAATAAGACATAATATTCTCTATGTAGTATATTTATTATTAATGATTATTTAAATCATATAATTAAAAATTATAAACATTGTATATTACTGCTGATTTTTAAGTGATTTTGAAATATATTTTTGTATACAGAATTGTTCAGAGCAATGAAGCTCAAGCAGTCATAAAAAGATATGAGAATTTTGTTGTATTACTGCGAGAATTTGAAGAAAAGCTATTTTTAGAATGGGCTAATGCCATACCTTCACAAATAGAGAGAAATATGAAGCACTGTTTATTGGCAAGATCAAAAAATAACAGTGATCTCCTTCTGAACTTCCATCCTCAGGTAATTTTAAGCTTTAATTGTAGATATGGTGTTGGTTTTTAATATAATAATTCTCAATTTTTGTCAAATAATAGGATGACCCTTTAAAGAAGACTTTCATTTTCTGATACAAATATGGTTCCTTGATATATATGTATACATAATATAGTACTTGTTATTTTAAAATTAATTATGATTCATTAATAATATATTAGTAATAGTGAAAATTTAGAAAATACATATACCCAGTTCTACAGCACATCACCTTATCCTATTAGTTGTAAGTTGTAAATTATTTTAATTGCACAAAATATTTAAAATAGTGGCAACAGATACATTTTCAGTGTTCAAGACATTGACAGATCTATTTTCAAGAACAATTGTATTAGCGTCATTCACTTAAAACCTTCAGCTGCATGTTATGGGCCAACCAATGCTGAATTCTATTGAGTTTATATTGTTAATTTAGTTTTTTTAATGGAAAAATGTGTGTGTACTGTAACATGTGTACACAATTTAGATGTATTAGGAGTAATCATGTATAGACCTACATTTAAACAAACTTATTATTCCAGATTTTTGTCCTGTTGTTTTAATTAGAACATAAATAAAATAAAAATTTTGTTTTGCTTCAAGTTATAATTTTTCTTATTTTCTACTAATAAGAGGTGAGGTAGAACAGACTCCAAAACAATTGTATTCTATAAACATTTGTTTGGGTCCTTTTTTAAAATCTGATAAATTGGAATTGGGCAATATTATAAGAAGACTGTTATAGTTTTTCATGTAAAAAGAAAAAAAAGAGTCAAATGAACCACTTATGTCTTCCACTAAGTCTGCAAAAAATGCCAGTTTGAATCACAATATTTAGTATTTATTTAGCGTATGTTATGGCAAGTGGAACTTTTGAAAAACTCATGTGTAAGCAAACAAGATGTTATTTTCTGTATTGCTAGGATACTTTTATCTGGATTTAACTTAATTCTAAAAAGAATTCATATCTTCTTAGCTGTTTTTGGTTTTTTCAGTTGGTTGCTGGTTTAAGAGAGGTTCGGTACTTACAGTTGGCTGAAAAAGATGGTATACCAGAAGAAGCCATGATGTTGTATGACCGTGACGAAGTGTTCAGAAAGTATACTGTACATTTAAATACTACCATTGAGTGGTGAGGAAGACAAATTGTAACATGTAATTAATGTAAAATTATTTAAATAATTAAAAATATTAATAAGAGCAACATATGTGTGAACGTATTTGTAGGTACAACAAAGTAAAACAAAATAGTCGTGAAGTAGAGTTTGAACTTGTGCGTGAACAAGTTGAAGAAATAGATGCACTAATAAAGAAGGGTCAAAGTGGTCTGGATTGGAATTCTCCTGGTTAGTATTTATAATTACTATAAGTGCGTTTGTGTGGTATATGTTTTATTAGTGTTATGTTGCTTATGTCTGGAAATTTATGTCCTGCATTTATTGCGTGTGTGGCTAAATTAGATTTATAATCTTTAACCTTTTGTATTAAGTGTTGAAAGTAATGGTTATGGTTTTTATTTATTTATTTATTTATTTTATTTTTTTGTTTGGCCTATGTAAAATTTGTTGCAGTCTTTGCATTCTGTTTTGTAAGTGCCATTGTTTATTGTATTGTCTTTGTTGTATGAGTTATTTAGTATTTGTGTTTTCTTTCTGTTTGTTGTATAAACTATTTTAATAATGTGATGGTAGAAACCATAGACAAAAATATAACATGGGGTAAATCCTTTAATCATTGTAATTTTGGGTTATAATTTAAATAAAACGGCCAGAAAATACGGGGTCGAAGCTTGGGTGTACATCGTAAGCCAGTGAATCAACAGCTATTTCTAGCAATGCCAAACCTAAAGCATTGTGTTTCGACTGATGTCACAAAACACGTCATGGGCCTAACCCATGTTTACATAACCTTGGAATGTGGGCTAGGCATTACCAAGCCTTAAAATTTTTGCCAGCGTGGAACGTTTAGCGGAGAAGGGGAACCACGTGATCAACGTTCAATGAAACCATTCGCGAGCGATTTTCTGGGCAGATTTGTCTTCAATCCCGTACCGTACGGCAGCGTAACAGTCCGCGGACTGAATTTAAATAGTCCGTGCCCCACCAAAAGGGAAAATGAGTAATTAAGTGATTTTTGGAAGCATCAAACTGTCAAACGATTTTTGAAAGTGCGTGACCAAAAGTGAAAATGAGTAATCAAGTGATTTTTGGAAACATCAAACAGTCATAAGCCAATTTTCGAAAGTGTGTGAACAAATAAAATGAATAATTAAGTGATTTTTTGGAAGCATCAAACAGTCATAAGCCGATTTTCGAAAGTGCGTGAGCAAAAGGACATGGTAACTTCAGGACCTAAACAGATAAGTAACTAGTTCGGTGGGGGGGGGGGGGGTAACAAATAATTCAAAATTATGTCCCTTTAGAAAGCTTCACCTTTTACCATCAAATAACTAAATTGAGATCTCAAAAGGGAGGTTTATTAAATGGTATGAAAGTGTGTGTGTAATACGAAAGGTACTGGTTTGCCATAATAATATTTAATTTTACTTCTATATTTGTTCACATTTATAACAAGGATATCTAACCATGAAAAAGATATAAATCCTCATTTAATTTACATTTATGTTTGTTAACATTTTCTTTTGTTTGAAATTTGTAAAAGAAATGAAAAAAGATAAAAAAGGGTTTTTTTGCTAGTGTCAATAAAAATGAGACTAAGTCATTTTACTTCAAATAACCCCATTCTGCTCTCAGGTTCATCCAAAGGACCTTGGCCCCACCTTCCGGTAAGTAATGACGTCGTATTTGTAAAATCATAAGTTGGCAACAGTTACAAAATGGCGTCTGGTAAAGTGGACGTAACGACAGCTGTTTTTGCATGCAAGTGTTTGAGAAGTTAATCATGAAGTTTTAAAGAGTTACAATATCTGTATTTTTAAATAGTTTAGTTAGTTTTGTCACCATGCTGTTTAAGTGCATGAATGTAGGCAGTTCCTTGTATTATTACCTGTGTATGATTATAATTGATCAATTCTAAATATGTTGTCTTTATTTTATTTTCTATTTTGTTTATGGTTTTTCTTCATAACCTGTATTTTCAACAATTGGATAAATTATACTTCTTTCTTCTTTTATTTCTTGTATGGCTATATTGGCTAAATGATAGAGAGCAACTTACATTTTGTATAAAAATACTGCATTGTCAAGAATTATGTTTTCTATTAAAACAAACAAATAAATATAGCCCAATTGCAAAAGAAATCTCATAATTTGTAAACAATATAACTTAATTAAATAGTTGATCATTTTAAGATATACAACACACATGGCATTTAAGCAACTGCGGGGCACTACCTCTGGGGGTATGATGTTGTCTATTAGGAATACAAAGCACTGAGCTTTTAAAATTCTGTCCTACCAAAAGTTTTCCTAGGATTCTTTCCATAACCACGAAACCGTTTTTAAAGATCATGTGGATTTTGAATTTAATGATCATAATCATGTGGATGTTTTTATGATCCTATGACCATGTGGATTTTGATGCCTAAGTATGAAATGTTATCACCCAAGTGTGCATCATTATGATTATTTGTTTTTCAATGTAGATCTATTGTATGAAACTGTTGTCCTATTTTGAAATTAGTCACTAAAGCTTATTTTTATGGAGGAAAAATAAATTGGTATGAAGAATTTTCAAGCGATTATAATGGTCAAGGAAAATTCAATAATCTCTCAAGTGATAATTAGGCTACTAATTACTTAAAAGATTAAATTTCCAATACTGAATTTCATATTCTTGTTCACAAATAAGAGTGATTATGTGGTTATAAATATGTTGTGTGTGGGGGGGGGAGAGTCAAGTGTTTATTGGTTTATTGTTTAATTTATATTTTTTATTGTGTACATATGGTTGAATACAGTGGGACACATTATACCATACTTAAAATTATACCGTCTATCCCGTGCTCTGGCACAGACATGGCATAGGCGGGAGGGATGGGAAGGCGAAACTCGCAAGGTCGGCAGTAGAGACAGAAGATGGCTTATGGCGGGAGGGGTAATCAAGCAGTGCTTGGGGGGGAGCATTTGTGGCATCTAGGTTGTGCACCTATTGTCTGTGCTAAGATGACAGAGGTGGGGCTAGGTAGAAACAGAGGCTTGGTTAAATAATGTGAGTGCTAGGGATTGAACAAACTAACTGCCCCTGCCTCTAACAGTTTTTTATATAGGTTGGTAACATGAATGGACTTAAAGAGGGAGATGCCCTAGCCTGCCTACTGTTCAACATGGCACTTGAAAAGGTAATATGAGACTCTGGAATACAAACAGGAGGACATATTTTTAATAAAGGAGTTCAGCTCCTAGCTTATGCAGATGATATAGATATTATCAGCAGAAATGAAAATAATCTGAAGAATCCCTTTAGAGCACTTGAATCATTGGCTAAGAGTATGGTACTTGCTATAAATGAAAATAAAACAAAGTTTATGTCTGTGGGAAACAATAGTGTTAATATTTCAAATAATATAGTAATAGATGGCTATAATTTTTGGAAGGGTAAAAGGCTTCGTATATCTGGGGGGACATATGTCGATGCTGAGAATAACTGCACAAAAGAAATAGAAAGAAGAATTCTGTCTGATAATAGAAGCTATTATGGACTGACTAAACATTTTAAATCAAGACTGTTAACCACAGAAACTAAAGCCACGCTTTATAAGACATTGGTAAGGCCTGTATTGATATATGGCTCTAAGTGCTGGGTACTCGAGAAAAGAGAAAATTGCTGGTTGTGTTTGAAAGGAAGATACTGAGAAAGATTTATGAGCCAATTCGACAGGACCGAGTCTGGAGAAAGAGAAATAATAATGAAATATATGCTAAGTACAATGACATTACAGTTGTCCGATTTACCAAAATTAATAGATTAAGATGGGCAGGACACATTCAGAGAATTGATGATGAACGTACAGGAAAAAAGAAAATTTGAAGATTGGAAAAGGAAGATTGGAAGACCAAAGAACAGATGGTTGGACCAGGTTGGCAGTGATGCGAGGAAGCTGGGCACAGTGAATTAGTGGTGGATGGCTGAGGACAGGAATAAGTGGAGGCAATTTCTTTTGGAGGCCAAGGCTCGATCTAGGCTGTAGAGCCAAGGATGTATGTATGTATGTATAGGTTGGTAAAGACACCATTCACCAACATGTGTCACTTATGAGAAACGTCTAGTAAATTCCAGACATAAATTCGAGAATCTGGTAGAATAAACTGTTTATCTATAAATGTGTAGTAGTATTGGTACAGAATGTCTAGTGTATTCTATAAATACTGTCTCTATAATATTATGCAATAATATACATAAGTTATACATAAATAGTGGATAACGTAAATATATGTAAGTATGTACAATGTACTTAACCTATGTGAGTAACATAACCTACATATTTAACCTAGTATTATTCTAATGACAAATAGTGTTAATAATCTTAATATATTATGCAATAATATTATTTTGAATGTGGGTTGGGGGTTCTATAATGTACAACTCATACATTATATGTCTTGATTTTTAGATAGACATGCAAGACATTTGTCTTAATGATATGGGATGATTATCTCATGAGGGCTAATATGTAATACTAATAGTTTCTATTTTTCGTTGTTACTTCTAGAAAAAAGCTGCTCCCAGAAAAAAATTGTTACTCCCAGTAAAAATACAATTTTCTAAAATATCAGTAAAGAATTCAACTGAAATTGCAACTTTGAGACATCAGTTTAATAATTAAAGCAATATTAATTTGCTTTGTCTTGAAACATGAAATTTATTTCACATTCAGGTTGGTTATGTACATATGTCGGAATTGTTAATGTAGTTAGTTAAACAAATAAAAATGTATATAAATTTAATTATATATGTCAAATATCAAATTTATAAGTTATGTCAAATTTTGTTAATCCTGAGGCACAGCTATTATATTATGAATATGGACAAATGCATTGAGCATCAATATTGATCTGTTAATAACCAGTGTTTGATAATACAAGAGGAGCACAACATTACAAAATCATATACAGTATATGGTTGTGTGTACTGTTGCATAAACAGAAATTTGATATAAGTTAATATGTTATATGTCCATACATTAAGTTTCTTTACAGAATTATCTCAAATCTGCTTTTCTGACATTTCAGATTTATGGGGATTTATTGAAATTCTACATGATCTTGTGAAAAAATTGCAAGCTTGTGTTCACAAAACACAAGGAAATGTTAACAAAATAAGGAATATTATGTCTCAGTGGAGTAAAGTTGCACTTTTTGAACGAAAAGATGGAAAGAAAGATACATTACTTTGCATTGATGATCGATCCGACAGAATTTCAAAAAGGTATTTTTAGCAAACATTCATTGAATGTTTAATACTATATCTGCTTTGTGTTGTACGGTATATTTGATATGCACACACACACACACACATGTGTGTGTGAGAGAGAGAGAGAGAGAGAGGTAGAGAGAGAGAGAGAGAGAGAGAGAGAGAGAGAGAGAGAGTGAGGGGGGGCAAGGTCTGTTGGTTTATTGTTTAATCTTTAATTTATATTTTTAATGTACATATTTTTATTTATTTATGTATGTTTGAATACAGTGGGACATATTATACCATACATAAAAATTATTGTATAGAAAGCCAGCAAATTTTATCAAACCTACTATCTTCATAATACCAGTGAAAGATCAGTGCCTTCCAAACTCACTGCCTTCAGACTCTCATACACATACAATGCATGGAAAACAACACAGGTTTAAATATTTCTTTGTCACAAATAGCTTTAGCAATCATAAGACTCAAAACAGTACCAGTACTTCAAACTAGTTTGCTTTTCATATAGATTTTTGTATTTTGAAGATAGTGGATTTGGAAAGTTTGCTGGCTTATCATGTAGACCTAATCATTTTTAAGTATAATTAGGACTAGTTCCCTTTAATAATAACATAACCTAGAATCTGCATATTCTACTTTTTCTGTTAAGCTTTTGTCTTTGAGTATTCAGCCTCTCTGGTTTTCTTCTGCTTTCCTCCTCTTGTTAAAAGTTGCTCCCTTTTTCTTTGGTTTGAGTACCATATATTTCTCTATGACTAAGGAAACTGTCTGTGATAGAGAATACATAGTGTTTTTTTCATAGGGCTACGTATGAATTTAAAAAACACTAAATTTAGTAAGTCTGCTGGTTTTCCTATAATAATTTTTAAGTTAAATTATTTCGCGATTATTAACTGATTTGAATCCATAAAAACAATTGATTGGCAACTGTCAGTGTGATAACGATACTTTTATTTTAATTAGAGTCTTCTTTTTTTATAATGCTAGATTTATTATGAAATTATCATATAACACCATTACAGAAATGTCAATCATATATGCATGTGTGTGTGTGTGTGTGTGTGTGTGCTTGTGTAGTTGTTGCATTTGTATTGCATTTATATACCAGGTACAGAAATAAGGTGTGTCATAATTCTAAGTTGAACTTTTATTTGTTTGTACAGATATGCAGAAATCAGTGCAGCAAGTGCTGAGATCCATGACTTAATCAGTGAAAACTGTTCACTCTACAATATGACAACTATGCAAACTTCCAAGCAGTGGATTAACTACATAGATTATATCGACAGTATAATTTATGATTCATTACTTCATGCAGTGGGCTACAGGTAGTCTTGTTTTAATATAAATCGTTTGGTTTATCTTTATGTATAAGCCGACAGTATCTGTCAGAGGTGTTGAATATAATTGCATGCTTATGAAACTGATTATTCATTTAATTGATGGGTCTCAGTGATTATTTAATTAATATAGTTCCCATCAGCCTCTTAACAATTACATTGACTTATTTTAAGATTTTATTCAATTGCTAGTATTAATTGTGTGCACTTACAAAAGATTGGGAGAGAAAATTTAGAGTTTTATGAAATACAGTCTAATACAAATAAAATACTATCCTTACTATAAATACAGTAGTATACACTTGCAGTCTTGTTAAAAAATTTAAAAGCGGATCAATGTAGTTGGGAAGTAAAATAACAACAATCATAATAAGGTGAACAAATGTGATAATTGTAAGCTTGAGTTGAGAAAAATTTATTTCAGTTGATAGTAATTAGCATCATTATAGATTTGACAACTGAGAAATGAGGTACTCATACTTTATGTTATGGCCTGCCACTAACAATCTGAATAAAATCTTGTACAGGATCAAATAACATCTGAAGGCCTACAATAATGAGCACAAGGTTTTGTACAGTATCTTCTATTAACCAACTAAAATTTTGCCAATAATCGGAGCTTGTATATGATTCCTATTTATAAAATTTTGTCTCAAATTTCTTGTCATCTGTTGTTCAAGTACATACTAACAGAAGAAAATACTGCATCTCATGAAGAAGCCACAAGTAGAGATGAATAATATCAAATTGTGTGTGTGTGTGTATGTGTGTGTGTGTGTGTGTGCGTGCGATTCTCATATATTGTTTCTCTTATTGCTTTAAATATAGTATTGTGTTTAGTGTTTATTTGTATTTGTTCAGCAATTAAACTATTGTTTTTGTGATTGATTTTATTTATGAGAAGGTTCTCTAAGATGTCCATTTTTTCACTTTTTGATATTGATTTTTAAGTTTAACATATTCTGTATCAAGAAATGGATGTGTTGTCTTGGTAGCTTATGACATTAGATTCTTCTTCTTCTTCAGTCCATTGTGAACCCTGGATTCCAACACCAATCTTCTCCAACGTCTCCTATCCATTGCCATCTTAACATAACCCCTCACACCCTTTCTTCTGAGATCTTCCAGAACATCATCCAACCAACTTATCCTAGATCAATCTCTCTTTCTGTTTTTTTATACCTGTGCCCTCAGGATTTTCTTGGTGATCATCCATCTGTTTTTGGTGGGCTAGCCATTGTATTCATTGACCTTTTATGAATCTTACAATGCCCCTTGCTTCAATAGCACATCTATCTCCTGGTTATTTCTTATTCTATTCTCCATTTGTCACTTACTTAACTATGACAAACAAATTCAAATTGTTCAATCTTTTCTTCAAACCTTCTCAGTAGTTCTTTTTTTTAATATATATATATACTTTCACTTATGAACTTACTTTTGTCACTTCCCAAACGTTTCGAGATGTTGTTTCTCTTCTTCAGTGGGTTTAATACTAACATCGATTAGTATAATAGATGATAATAGATGATAATGAGCTAATGAGCTTCCTTCTAAATAGTTGTAGTTTTAAGCAGATGTGACAAGTGCTTAACAAAATCATAGAAAAATATAACATAATTCACTATAATTCTTAAAAAACAAACTATAATTGGCCTAACAGTACTCCTCTTTAACCTCATTAACCTAACCATACTAACGTTTGGGAAGTGACAAAAGTAAGTTCATAAGTGAAAGTATATATATATATTAAATTAATAAAGTGAACGAAGAGGATGCAACAACAAGATTCTTTATTTTTCTTCTAATGTTTACATCTCACATCCATAAGCAACAAACGGACTAATAAGTGTCTGATATATTTTCAGTTTTCTGTTGTGACTAATGAGCTTCCTTCTAAATAGTTGTAGTTTTAAGCAGATGTGACAAGTGCTTAACAAAATCATAGAAAAATATAACATAATTCACTATAATTATTAAAAAACAAACTATAATTGGCCTAACAGTACTCCTCTTTAATATGATCAACTCTATAACAACATTTACAACTAAGAGTAATTTTTTGTGATAATTTGGCATTTATACTTAATCATAACATTATTGGTTCTATGGGAAAATTCTTATTCATGTTGGTTAGGAAAGTTTCTTTTTGCTAACTGTAGGTTATATATAGAGTAGGTGCCCTGTATTTATTGACGGTTAATTTTATTACTAATTATTTTTCATGTCATTTCCAGGTAACTGCTTTCTTTGTTGTTTTCTATTTCCATTGGAATTTTATATTTTTATGTGATTCGGTTATTTAATGTAAGATGTTGTTGGGGTTTGTGTTGCTCACCATTACACATAATCCATCAACAATGTATCCAAACAATACATTTTTGTGTAGTAAACAATTTATTGAATTTGTATACATTTTGGGAGAAATTTCGGATAGTACTGCATTCGTAGGGGATCCCTTTATGAGGTGTCATTCATTTTGTAAATTGTGTCATTGTGAATAAAACTAATAAGCTCCCTAAGCTACATGATCAACTCATTAATTTGAACAAAATACATTTATTATCAGATAAATTTCAGTTGAAAACAATGTAACGTTTCGCCGCGTTACAAATCCAGGGAACCCATCTTAACTGAGCTCTGTCAATTGTATGGGCTGCCTACGTTGTAACGAAAAGTATCCACAATTAATTCACTTAACAAATTATTTTATAACTGTGTAAGGAAACAAGGGAAGGTATTTTATTGATTTACGCACTCATTATATGTGTGTAACAAGACGACTTCTCTTTATTTAACATTTAAAAACATTTACTGACAGATCCCATGATATCACTAATTAAACTAAAATTATTTCAAAGCTTTCTTTAAACTTTGGGATCAAAATTGATTCTATTTAGCTATACCTCGGATCCGGGTTAACTTTCTGTATTTAGTAGTTAAGACTTTTAGTTATACTCAATTCATGATATTAGCTTGCAAGACTTCTTTTTTTATAACCATTTGAAGAATGGTATTATTACTTGGAATTGTACTACGATACATTAACATATAAACCGTTACAACGTATGATATTTGAGTAGTTACATTAAAACTCTTAGATTTAATCTTTTAATGTTTACAAAATTAATAGTCTCTGAAAAGTCTCTTTTAACGTGTGTTGTGTAACAAATATTAGTAACCCTCGATAGACAGGCTATCGAGTCACCTTTAGAATGGAAAGTAGAAACCTCGTCCTGGGGTGTCCGTCTTGGGAATCCTTGAATGCGCCATCATCATCTCGGTCTGGTCTTCGTCAATAATGGGTCAAACGTCCGCAGAGTAGATTGAACCTTCTACGATGCAGGTACATGTAGATTCTCGGATGTCTTGAGCTGCATATTCTGTCGGGTCTACGAGTGTTTATAAGTTCTGGTAGTTCACATCTCCAGGAATGATGTTGAAAGTGTAGTTAGTTCTTGAAGTTAGCAGTCATCTTGTTTTACACCATTTTTATGTTTCGTGTTATAAGTTATGTCTCTTGTTTTCACATAACTATACTGATTAATACATAACACATGCTTTTAGCAGTAATTTCTCGTATACAATATTTAAGTAAAACAAAAAGAATTAGCAACATTGTGTTAGAGCTTTCGCTCCTACGTCTGCACTGCATGAAGTCAACATAGCGAGAGAGAGATTTTCTCCTCGCTTCGACTGGTACATAACAAGGGGGAGTAGGGCCACTATTGCGCGAGAATATTGTTCCTATCTTTCTTCAAGTTAACATTTTTATTTACACTAACTATACCTAAATAAATATACATAATTTAAATAAGTTGTTTTAGCGACTATCTGTGTCTTCAGATTTTTTATTATTAACATTAGGTTTTTTATCTTATTCTAAATTACAGACGACTCGGGAGACATGTCGAGTCCAGAATTAACAGGTCCGCGCCTGACAACAAGCAAAGGGTTAAATACGACAATAATAACTATTTACAATATGCTTTTTTATTA
Source organism: Magicicada septendecula (assembly GCA_034769895.1). NCBI lineage: Eukaryota > Metazoa > Arthropoda > Insecta > Hemiptera > Cicadidae > Magicicada > Magicicada septendecula. The sequence continues at coordinate 465,096,377 of CM068367.1, forward strand.
AAGTATCTTCGTACTTCTTAATTACTTCTTCCTCTCATACTGAGTACATACAGGTGTTTTAGGTATTATAGTGAGATTTAAATGGCTTAATCGCTTGCGAACTTAATGTTTAATTTTTTTTTTTTAACGATTATTGTTACAATTTAAATCGTCACAACAATTTTTCCATTTCCAGAAAAAACTATAAAAACCGTTATTAGTCCATTATTTTATAAGTAAAATAACAATCCTAAAGCAGACAATCACATGATAAACACTAAAAATTTCAAACTACTTAATAGGCTTTTAGTTAAATTTATAACCATACAGTAATTTGCGTAAAATGACAATAAGTTAATCCTAACTTTTAATTTATGTATGTTTGTATAGATACCTACTGCCCTATGTTTATCACTTTTCACAAGTATATTTAATGATAAGAATATGTGAAGTTTTTGCAAGCATAACTTACTAGCTTTTTGAAGATGGTACAAAATTTGCAAAAAGTGTTGAGATATATGAATTTTGTCAAATTAATAAAGACATTGAGTTTGTATTTTGAATAAAATTCCTTGATGGCCTACATGGACTTAACAATTTTCTTAAAATTTTAATTTCAATTTTTGGCCTATGGCACCACTTGAGTTAAAAAAGTTTCAAAGTATACATTCATTCATGTTTGAATTAAAATTCCCTTTATTCTGTTGTGGCATCTTCAAATTTTGTATGCCTTTTTTGGGCCCTGATGTTTAAATTTTGAAATTTCTAAAACTGAACACTACATTCAGATTTTGGTTAATATTCTCTTTGGTTTTATATTATTTTTGGGGGGGGACTCTAAAACAATAGGGTTTTATTTATTTACAATTTAAATCGTCACATACTCCACCGCTTAATTTGCACGTTACGGTTTAAAATACTTTTTTTTTTACTGGGGACTTGGAGTATGAATGGTGTCAGTGTGTGTAATTTCTTTCACATAGTTATTGGTTAGCATTATATTTACTTGCTTCTTCTCCACAACACAATATACCTTTATATATTCTTATTAACTACCTTTTTTTTTTTTTTTTTTTTTTTTTTTTTACATACTATTCACACTTAATATTTACACAATTAAACACAAAACTCTTTCTTATCTCTATCACTTAAATCTACTACCGGTTTTTTTTTCCTTACTCTCTCTCTCTAGAGTAATTTTCTAAATCTTTGCTATTTAGAATTCTATCTTGTCTTCATTGAGTCCTAGATAACTCATCTAGTTAATGAGTATTAGTTCTCCTCTAGTTAACTAGTATTCATTAATGTATGCTTCGCAGAACTGGAATTTAGGTTGATCAGGCCTCATTTCCAAACTCTACTTTTAACATTTTCCACGGTTTCAGAAGTATAATTTTCTTCACTACCTAGTATTCCCTTTTCTATTTTGGGTTATACTATTCCGTCTCTTCTTCTTATACAATTTTAGCTGTGAAATATGCGTTCTCCGCACATATTTCTGAGTCGCAGGTTCGCACAGGGCTACTGTAACTGGAGTTAGGTACTTCTGGATTTGGTAAGGGCCACACCATCGGAATGATAGTTTAGAGGTGGTCTTATCAATCGCACTACTAATGGGGTGAGTCTTATACATCACTAAGTCACCTACTTGGTACCTAATTGAATTGTTATGATTACCTTTCTCGTGGTATCTTCTGGATTTTTCTATGTTTGCTCTTAAGTTAGAGCGGGCTTTATTCCATATTCGCTTTATCTGCTTATCCGTTATTTGCGGAGGCAGCAGATCGTGTATATTCCATCTTGTGGACAAAGGGTGGTTTGGTCGGTATTTGTACAGTAACTCAAACGGGGTCGACTTGTGACCTTCGTGATAAGCTGAATTAAAAGCGTATTGAATCCAGGATAGGTTTTGGTCCCACGACGTGTGATCGTTCGCATGATAGGTGATTAGCGCAGATTTGAGGTTTCGTAGATACCTTTCAGCAATATTGCCTTGCGGTCGATACTCTGTAGTGGTTATATGGTCTATCCCTAACTTGAAACACATATTCTTAAATTCTTTCGCTTTAAACTGTGGACCGTTATCAGATACTATACGTACTGGAGTACCGTAGTCTTTAAATAGTCTTTCCTGTAATATTTTTACAGTCGTCGATGCTAATGCTCGTCGCATGGGATACATCCAAACAAATTTGGTGAACAAATCTACACAGATCAGTAACATGGTATTACCTGATTTGGATCGTGGATATGGACCTGAGAAATCTAGATAAAGTTTCGAAAAAGGGGTCTTTGGGATTTCTGAAATCAATTGGCTTACTTGAGTATTTCTGGCGGGTTTACTGAGGGAGCATAAAGTACATTTCTTTACAAAGTTGGCTATTTCGCTGTTCATATTGTTCCAATGATATTCCTTTCGAATACGATGTATTGTCTTATTGATTCCCATATGGGCTCCTATGGTAGATGAATGGAAGTATTCCATCAGCATGGGCTTAATTACATCCGGGGCTATTATTCTTAATTCCTTTCCGTTTCTTATCTTGAGACACAGTACATTTTTACTCAATACGTACTTCTCGGATTTAATACCTTGCGTAAGTTGTTCAATGATAGGCTTCAGTAAGGGGTCTTGTTGTTGATACAGGGCAATGTTTGTAAAAGCAAGGGGGAATTCAGTAATTACGGCGTTAGTAAGTGCTATTTCCGGATTCACTTTGTTTTCGGGAGTTTTAGTGGGCGACTGGAACATACGGGACAGGGTATCAGTGACTACGTTCTGAGTACCTTTAATATGCTGCACTCTGAATTTGTAGCAGTTTAATTTCAATATCCATCTTCCAATTCGTCCTAACTGTTTAGGGTGATTCAATAACCAAGATAACGCCTGATTGTCGGTTTCCAAAAGGAAATCTTTATGTTCTAGGAAGGGTTTAAACTTCTCGAACGCAAAAACAATTGCTAAACATTCCAATTCATAAGCAGAATACTTTCTTTCTTGATCGCTCAATGTTCGTGATGCATAACTAATAGGTAGTCTACAGTTATCTATCTCTTGATATATCACTGCACCTAACGCTACACTGGAACTGTCAGTTTGTACTACGAAAGGTTTCGTGAAATCCGCTAGTTGCAAAACTGGGGGAGATATAATACTTTCTTTAAGTTGCTCAAACGCGTTTTGATGTAGTGAGCTCCATTCGAACTTCGTTCCCTTTTTTCGTAAGGAGTTTAGGGGTGCTGCTATTTCGGCAAGATGGGGAATATATTTGTGGAAATAATTTACCATACCCAAAAATCGGGCTATACCTTTTGCATCTCGTGGGGGTGAAAATTCTCTAATAGCGCGGGTTCGTTCGGGGTCAATGCTTACCTTTCCATTGGCTTTCACGATGTGACGTAAGAAAGAAAACTGAGGGACTGCAAAACTTACTTTATTTGGGTTCACCGTTAATCCTGCTCTTAGTAACCGAGATAACACTTCGCGTAAATGTTTAAGATGTTGGTCCATAGATTCGCTGTATATAACGATGTCGTCCAAATAGTGATACACATATTTAAATTTAATATCGTGAAATATCTTTTCTAATAGTCTACTACATACGGAACTTCCTTGAGATATTCCAAAGGGTACCCTAGTAAATTGGTACAAGTTAAAAGGAACTGCAAACGCGGTTAGACGTTTTGATTCTTCTGAAAGAGGTATTTGGTGAAAAGCTTGATTCAGATCCATTACCGTAAAGACCATAGCTTTAGTAAAATAATGAAAGGCACTATGGATGTCTGGAAGAGGGATGGATTCAAATTCTATTCTTTTGTTTAATTGCCTGTAGTCCACAACTAGTCGGTGTTTGTCTTGACCTTTTGGTACTAAAAAGGAGGGTGAAGAATATGGAGACGTAGAGGGTTCGATGACTCCTTGGTCCAATAACTTGTTGATATGGTTTCGCATTACTTCCATCTTGGGAGGCGACAACTTGTACGGAGGTAGCCGTATTACTTTCTGATCGCTCAGATTAATTTTATACTCTATTAGGTTAGTGAGTCCTAGTTTAGGTGTAAGAACTGAGGAAAATTCTTTTATTAGTTTTAGTATTCTCACTCTATCTCTTCTTTCTAGGTGAGATAAATCTGAGTCTTGGTGTATTACATGTGCAGTAGATGAACAATATTTTTCTTTATTACTATCAAATCTATATTTCCGTGTACAGTCAAATCTGAAATAATATACTTGCTCATGGATATCAAGAATCATTCCTGTTTTACTAATAAAGTCTGCACCTAATATTAAATCAGGTCCTAATTCTTTACATACTAACATTGTAAACATCCAGGTTAGGTTTTTGATTTTAACCTTAACGGTAATGCTCAGGTTTATGTTTATATTACGCTTATCGGCGGTAGCACACTTTATATTCACCGGTTGATTCCGTTTTACTAGATGGTTTTTCGCTAATATGTTCGCTAATTCTTGGCTGATTAAAGTTCTGCTAGATCCCGAATCAATTAAGGCGATGGTGGATGTAACGCCTAAGTCAACTCGTATTAATGGTAATAAATTTTTTGTCCAGTTACATTTATTAATCGCGTTACATTTTTCACGAAATTCTCTCACATAGGGATCGATTTCTTTCGAACCTTTTTTTTTTTCACGTTGGTTATAAAATATTTTATTATTATTATTAATTTCTTTGCGTTCACCCGATTTAGAGTAGCTGCGGAAGACACAGGATTTCGGGTCTCCCTGCCTTACATGTTTTTTGAATTAGGGTTATTCCGTTCCAATGGCTTACTTTTGCAGTCTTTTCTTATGTGCCCATATTTTCCACGATTATAACAGGTGGGTTTTTTGCGAGGTGGATACTTTGTTTCCGCTTTATATGGAGTTACACTTAACTTACCAGATTTGCGCACATGGTGAGGTCTACTAAAAACTTGTCTTTCATGCGAGGTTGTTACATCAGGCACTAGTGCTCGCAATTCATTTCTATTAGTTCCAGCGGTTTTCATTGCTTCTCTATTTTGATCGGAGTACCATACATTTGAAGAATGGATACTGCACTGTTCTAGATCCGCAATTGTATTGGGTCTATTCATCAATGATAGACGAGATCTTTCTTCAGGTGACACTCCTATTAAAATGGTGTCCACCAGTTGTGTTTCATTCCAGTCTACACATAGTAGTCGAGATGACTCCCTAATGTCGGAGATGTAGTGAGCTAATCTCTCCTGATGTCCTTGTACTCGGAGTACTGTCTTTCTTTTTATTTCCTCATAGATGCCGGTGGGAATAAAGTATTTTATAATAGAGCTATTCTATAGCTTTATATATATTATATAGCTATGTAGCTCATCTACTGGGAATGTAGAGGTTAGGGCTTCTAGAACACGATTTTTCAACGGGGGTTTACACTTTGGTAACAGAACTTGCAAAATTTGCCAGTCATTCAGCTGCTGTAGATCTTTTATCTGGAGAAGATAACTAATGAATGTTAATAGTTTGGAAACATTTAAGCCATCTGTGTAAGGGATTTCGGTTAAGATTTTCTCCACAGGATGAGTCATTTTACCGTATAGGTCCGCGTTATAGTTCATAGGTGTCATTCCTTGATGAGGGCGATTTGATTCATTGGAGGTGGTGGTCAATTCATGATTTCCGGGACGAAACTGAAAATGCTCGGGAGGAGGGGCATTAAAATCTTTATCAGTATTTTGCTCTTGGTTCGCTTGCACTTGCGATACTGTGGGTGAGTTCCGATCCGTGTTAGGCGGAGGTAAATCAGTAGTGGGGGATTGTACTGGAGAGATGTGTAAGTTCTTTAAGGACTTCTCTATTTCGTCCATCCTGAATGAGTCGGATTTTCGTCTTAAATCATTAATAATTGAAGGTAAGCGGTGTAGAGCTTCGTCTGCTAGGTTTTGTACGTCAACAGGTATTTCCGTGAGATTAGGCCAGATCGACAAATTTTTTATTCGCCTGGTTAAATGCTCTATTCTTTGGCTAGTCCGCAAAATTATTGCCAGAGATTTCTCGTCTTGGAGTGTTTGAGACAATAAGGTAAGTTCACTATACTTGGCATTACAAATTTCTTTCTTGCTTTCATAATCGAGTTCGCTTAGGTAGTTTAATTGCATGGGTGTATCAAATCCACATTCGCGGATAGACCTACGTAATTCCGCGACTGTTACATTCGCATGGGGTAGTCCACGCAAAAGAGCTTCGTAAGACAGCTCGTCTTTTAATAACAAATCTGGGTTAAATTGGGCCATTTTCCTTTTCTAACACCTTAAAACGTACTTAAAATTAATTCTACAACACTACACATATATTACACATATATAGGATAAATTCTTAAGTAATTAATTTACACAAATTAGAAAAGAACAATTTCTCTTCTAAGGGAGAGACAGAAATTCCACACACATATTTATCAAGTTAAATAGCCGATCAGCTGTTTTCTGGAATGTAGGTCACCCTCTGTATTTAGTTAACAAAGGAAGGCTGAGTGTGTGTCAGTGAGAATGGGGGTTTGCTTTTACGTATTGTTGCCTACACAATGCCACCGAATAACTAAACGACCGGTTTAAACTGGAGGGCAGCACAGACGTTAGGGTGAATCTTATTCAACAACTCTATTATTACGCTTTGTAACACTTTGACTCCATTCATTCATATAATTTCCTCACTTATATCAATTAATTATTTTACTCACAATTTCAAATTACGAAATTCTTCCCACTTAATTAGCTGGGTGTACATTACGTGCATGCTCTTGCGTAATGAGCATTAATATTAACAAAGTTATTTTTAATTTTTTTTTTATTACACATACTAGTGTATGTCCAACATATACTGTGCAGAAGTATTCAAGAAACAACAGGTCATGGATTGTCGTAAACAAACCTGTTACAGATTGTCAACTGAGCAAAATTGTAATGTTTGCTCACAATTCATGTATGCAAGTAGGTACCTGCATATATAGCTTATTTGATTGTATGAAGCTAATGATATTTCAATTTATACAGACTATCATTTACATATTTTGTAAAATATGATATATGTTTTGAAAATTAAATTTACATTAATTACATTCTCTGAGTGCATAGATCAATAACTGAATATACAAATTATCCAAGCAAAGTGCCGCAATTTTGTTTACGTGTCACGATGCTTACACAACCTTTTATAAAAATTAGCAGAGTGGCGCAATTTTGTTTGTGACACTCTGTACACGAATAAATCTCTCTCCTTTTTTTTTTTAAAGCAGAGTGGCGCAATTTTGTTTTGTTTCGCCGCGTTACAAATCCAGGGAACCCATCTTAACTGAGCTCTGTCAATTATATGGGCTGCCTACGTTGTAACGAAAAGTATCCACAATTAATTCACTTAACAAATTATTTTATAACTGTGTAAGGAAACAAGGGAAGGTATTTTATTGATTTACGCACTCATTATATGTGTGTAACAAGACAACTTCTCTTTATTTAACATTTAAAAACATTTACTGACAGATCCCATGATATCACTAATTAAACTAAAATTATTTCAAAGCTTTCTTTAAACTTTGGGATCAAAATTGATTCTATTTAGCTATACCTCGGATCCGGGTTAACTTTCTGTATTTAGTAGTTAAGACTTTTAGTTATACTCAATTCATGATATTAGCTTGCAAGACTTCTTTTTTTATAACCATTTGAAGAATGGTATTATTACTTGGAATTGTACTACGATACATTAACATATAAACCGTTACAACGTATGATATTTGAGTAGTTACATTAAAACTCTTAGATTTAATCTTTTAATGTTTACAAAATTAATAGTCTCTGAAAAGTCTCTTTTAACGTGTGTTGTGTAACAAATATTAGTAACCCTCGATAGACAGGCTATCGAGTCACCTTTAGAATGGAAAGTAGAAACCTCGTCCTGGGGTTTCTGTCTTGGGAATCCTTGAATGCGCCGTTATCATCTCGGTCTGGTCTTCGTCAATAATGGGTCAAACGTCCGCAGAGTAGATTGAACCTTCTACGATGCAGGTACATGTAGATTCTCGGATGTCTTGAGCTGCATATTCTGTCGGGTCTACGAGTGTTTATAAGTTCTGGTAGTTCACATCTCCAGGAATGATGTTGAAAGTGTAGTTAGTTCTTGAAGTTAGCAGTCATCTTGTTTTACACCATTTTTATGTTTCGTGTTATAAGTTATGTCTCTTGTTTTCACATAACTATACTGATTAATACATAACACATGCTTTTAGCAGTAATTTCTCGTATACAATATTTAAGTAAAACAAAAAGAATTAGCAACATTGTGTTAGAGCTTTCGCTCCTACGTCTGCACTGCATGAAGTCAACATAGCGAGAGAGAGATTTTCTCCTCGCTTCGACTGGTACATAACAAGGGGGAGTAGGGCCACTATTGCGCGAGAATATTGTTCCTATCTTTCTTCAAGTTAACATTTTTATTTACACTAACTATACCTAAATAAATATACATAATTTAAATAAGTTGTTTTAGCGACTATCTGTGTCTTCAGATTTTTTATTATTAACATTAGGTTTTTTATCTTATTCTAAATTACAGACGACTCGGGAGACATGTCGAGTCCGGAATTAACAGGTCCGCGCCTGACAACAAGCAAAGGGTTAAATACGACAATAATAACTATTTACAATATGCTTTTTTATTAAAGTATCTTCGTACTTCTTAATTACTTCTTCCTCTCATACTGAGTACATACAGGTGTTTTAGGTATTATAGTGAGATTTAAATGGCTTAATCGCTTGCGAACTTAATGTTTAATTTTTTTTTTTTTTAACGATTATTGTTACAATTTAAATCGTCACAACAATTTTTCCATTTCCAGAAAAAACTATAAAAACCGTTATTAGTCCATTATTTTATAAGTAAAATAACAATCCTAAAGCAGACAATCACATGATAAACACTAAAAATTTCAAACTACTTAATAGGCTTTTAGTTAAATTTATAACCATACAGTAATTTGCGTAAAATGACAATAAGTTAATCCTAACTTTTAATTTATGTATGTTTGTATAGATACCTACTGCCCTATGTTTATCACTTTTCACAAGTATATTTAATGATAAGAATATGTGAAGTTTTTGCAAGCATAACTTACTAGCTTTTTGAAGATGGTACAAAATTTGCAAAAAGTGTTGAGATATATGAATTTTGTCAAATTAATAAAGACATTGAGTTTGTATTTTGAATAAAATTCCTTGATGGCCTACATGGACTTAACAATTTTCTTAAAATTTTAATTTCAATTTTTGGCCTATGGCACCACTTGAGTTAAAAAAGTTTCAAAGTATACATTCATTCATGTTTGAATTAAAATTCCCTTTATTCTGTTGTGGCATCTTCAAATTTTGTATGCCTTTTTTGGGCCCTGATGTTTAAATTTTGAAATTTCTAAAACTGAACACTACATTCAGATTTTGGTTAATATTCTCTTTGGTTTTATATTATTTTTTGGGGGGGGACTCTAAAACAATAGGGATCTATGGGGTAAAAATATGGACAAAATCCTAAGTTTTATCCCAAGTTTAAAAGTCAGTTGAGGCATTCACCTGAGAACTTGCTTTGTTCATTAAATTGTAAATACAAAACAAAGAAAAAACAGATCATTATGATTCATCTAACAGAAGGCTTAAATAGAAGCAGTATATAAAATACCCAAATATAGTAAACTGTACATGGGCCATATAGAAAAAAAGAATATTTATTAATACTTTGAACACAAGAAAGTGTTTTTTAACCAATAAAGTTAAAGAGCAATGTGGCAGTACCGGTATACACTTTATATTGTATGTAATATATATAAAATTAAATAACAAATTACTTCAGCAAGTGTATTTTTCTTATTTCTGTCATTACATTTGCAACTACTTATTTAATTATTTTTGAAACATTATTGAAATATCTAATCGAAGAGGAGCCTACTGTCGGATTTTTTATTATGGATACTCGAGTTTAAGCGTTAATTACAAGTGAACCTGTAGGTCTACTTATAAACTAGTTACATCAAATTTTTGTGCATTTAATTTTGCGTTGATCTGTGTAAGAAACATATTTTTTGAAGGTTGAATTAAATTTTTTTTTGCGGTTAGAGTAAAAAGTCCATGTTTTTTTGTGTTTTTCAAGAAACAGCTCTCTTTGAAATTATATAAATTAAAAACCCTTGGTTCAATCATAACTAAATTTTTATACAGTATGGGCACAAGTGTTTTCAATACATTACTTAAGTTACAAAATTGTTTTTTGATCCAAAAAAAAGTTATCAGTTTTGTGAAACAACTTTTTCTCGTTACAGGATAGTCGTACAAAGGCAGACTTGGTCTGGTTTTAAAGCTCTTGATCGTGGTTATCAAAATCCACAACTGCTGCAAACATACTTTGAGATGCCGATTTTATACAGAGTAATATTCATGCAAGGGTGTGTGTGCGCTGGACCGTGTGTAAGCGGGCCTTCCGGCATCGAAAGCGGGTGCCGTGTTGCCACGTTCAATCACCCCGGCCGCTTCACTGCAGTTGAACAGTTGCTGTTTGGATAATTTTAACACCTTATTAATGTTATAACATTGTTTTCTATTATCCATTTCCCATCACCTTTTCTCATGAGGGCCGTGTGGCAAGCGGGCCGCCTTCACGGCAGTGAAGGCGGGTGCGGTGTTTCCACGATGATTCACCCCAGACCCGGACTTTGCCCTGGCTTTTGTGGCCTACCCCCAGACACGTATGATTTGCTCGTTAAAAATGATTCATTTGAACATTGGTCAGTCTGAGTCATCAGTTCTTTAAATCTGCTTCGTCCGCATGCCACTTGTCATTCTGGCTGTGTTGGTCGTTGTGTTTATATCATGTCAAGATGCCTCCGAGACCTCCACTCTCAGAGGGTGAATGAAGTTGCGATGATTTTAAGTGCTATATGTTTTTTTAAGAGTGAAGGAGAAAAGGTTGGCGACAAGAGGTTTCCTGTATACCAGAAAGTATCACAGTGTCTTGGAGTATCCTTAGCGTCTGTGAAGAGAGTGAGTGCCTCTACCGACAAGAACGAAGAAAATACGTCACCTGGATCAAGAAAGAAGCAGTGTGTCAGGCGAGGACGTCTGAAAATCCAACTTGATGACTTCACTTTGGGCACAATACGGAGGAGCATACATGATTTTTACATAAACAAGATTTTTCCCACAATCAAAAACCTCCACACAAAACTTGTTGAAAATATGGCAGATTTTCCTGAGATGTTAAGATCTACTCTCTTGGGATTTAGATATAAGAAGCTTAATAAGAAGCCAGTCCTGATGGAATCTGTGACAGTTGCTGCGTCCTGGCATACCTTCCTGAGAAAAATGAGAGAGCTACGTTCCCAGGGGTACAAGATATTCTTTACAGACGAGACCTGGTGCGGACAGAACCACAGGATGAGGTACGGGTGGCAAGAAAACGTGCTGGATGCATTAGAAAATAATTTTGACAACTATGATCAATACAGAGGACACATTCAGCAGATTTATGGATGGCGAGGAGGATTCAAGACACCGTCTGGTGATGGGAAATGGATAATAGAAAACATAATGTTATAACATTAATAAGGTGTTAAAATTATCCAAACAGCAACTGTTCAACTGCAGTGAAGCGGCCGGGGTGATTGAACGTGGCAACACAGCACCCGCTTTCAACGCCGGAAGGCCCGCTTACACACACCCTTGCATGAATATCACTCTGTATAAAATCGGCATCTCAATGTATGTTTGCAGCAGTTGTGGATTTTGATAACCACGATCAAGAGCTTTAAAACAAGACCAAGTCTGCCTTTGTACGACTATGGACCAAGGGTTTTTAATTTATATAATTTCAAAGAGAGCTGTTTCTTGAAAAACACAAAAAAACATGGACTTTTTGTACTCTAACCACGAAAAAAAATTTAAATCAACCTTCAAAAAATATGTTTGTTACACAGATCAACGCAAAATTAAATGCGCACAAATTTGATGTAACTAGTTTATAAGTAGACCTACAGGTTCACTTGTAATTAACGCTTAAACTCGAGTATCCATAATAACAAATCCGACAGTAATCCTAAATTTTTTACAAAAAATGCTAAAATAATTTTAAAAATCAACAATAAATTAAGCAAAATACAACAAAAATTCAATATAATTGGGTGACAGTTAAAATACCTATTATGACAAACCTTTACTTAAACAAATAACACAAAAACAGTAGGCTAATTTCTGAATAAAGACAAATACAGACTGAGCACATTACTATTTGAAGCAATAATAGATTAACAATTTAACTCTCTCTCTCTCTCTCTCTCTCTCTCTCTCTCTCTCTCTCTCTCTCTCTCTCTCTCTCTCTCTCTCTCTCTCTCTCTCTCCCTCCCTCCCTCCCTCTCTCTCACACACACACACACACACTGCAACAATAGTATGAAGCAGATGGGCACACATACATTATGTGTGTGTGGGGGAGGTATAATAAATTCACTTTTTCTTACAACAAAATTTTATTTCAGTAACCATACATACATGTTAATGGAAAGGATATTTAATTTTGCACAATTTTGTTATAATTGATATTCATCCAATTTAATAAAAATATCTTTGTTTTATAAAGTATATGTATATTATTTTAGCATTATATATTTAGTAGATTATACATTATATTTAGTATTTTAGTATGTTATATATTATGTAAACAGCTGATACCTTTCTGAATATAACTCCAAAGCACAAATTCATATACTAATTTGATGTTGTTTATATTAGTTTGGGTTACTTGGCAGAACATATGGATGCTGAAAATTCAATGGCTCCACTCTTTGAAGCATACTTTGAGTTAAGAGAACCAGAACTTGTTTTTGTTCCACCTTTGGACAGTAACAAAGATTGTAGTTTTGCCAGTACAGTACAAAATTTAATAGACGACATACTCAAAATGGGAACATTGGTCCCCTGTATTAAAGTAAATGGAGACTCTCAAACGTATATGGTAAGCAGTCCTTTACATTTACTAAGCTTCACATGTGTATATTAGTAAGTGTATTCTGTTTTAACTTTCTTAAGTGATATTGTCAGTATTTTATAATAAAACTTCATTGTTGCATAGTAAATTATTAAATGCATGCCAACTTTGAATTCCATAGAATGTGAAAAACAAATTTATTTCTTTAAGCAAATGAATTAAATAATAAATGAGAAATGCATAAACTATTTTACAGTATAATGCATAGTACAACTATTTTGTAGCTGCTTAAATCCAGAAAAAAATAGGTATTGTATACCTGATATCAAGGTATTAATTTATTGTTTATTCAGTATGTATTGTTTCATTCATATCTGAATCTGTCTGTCTGTCTCCCATCCTCTTCCCCCACTCTCTCCCTCTTACGTACATTACAATGTATTGTCTACTGAATACATAGATTTGGTCTCAGATTACATTTAATATTTATTAAGCCATTTTACTTCAGTTCAAGTGGATATGAATTGTGCAGTGATGATAATCATTACATGTGAGGATAATCATGGTACCATAGGCAAGCCTGTAAGGGATTGTTATGTTAAAGTACCTTTTGCACAACAAAGTAAAACAACAGACTAATCCATATTCATTTACATGAATATCAGATGATTTAAAAGTCAGTTATTGCCTGAATACAGTAAGGAATCTGTTCAAAATGGTTTTTAGTTGGTAATAATGTTTCTTATTATTTTATAAAAATTATAGTTATACCTAGAGACCGGATTATATGCAAATGCATATTTGCATATGCATTTGCATATTTTGGTTATTTTTACAGGTTTTAGCATATTTTACTGAAAACCTGCTGATGGGGCATATTTGTGCTTTTTTTACAGATCTTAATAGTTGTAGCCAACCTAAACAGTGAAACGCATGGCTCGTATGAGCGAGCCCTCTACCGCTCTTAGCAGCCGCGCGTATTTTGTCTATACAATTAAACACAGTGACAGAACCGCGTAAGCCAAGGACTACTTACTGGTTACATGCCTACCACACTACTCTGACACGACAGTCAAAACAAAATGCGCACGTTGTTGTTGATTATAACTTGCTAGGCTCTGCACGTTTTATGTTAGTTTCGAGATTAACTGGCTAGGATACACACGTTTTATGTTAGTTCGATCGTCTTTCTTATATTTGTGCCAATTTTAAAGTGTACGATGCCTCCGGTGAAAAAAAGTGTCTCAACGTGGATAGTAGACTATCCTGGAATATTTACTTATGACGGAAACATTTTATATTGTCAAGTTTGCGAGAAAAGTGTTTCGTGCACGAAAAAATTTCAAATAGACCAGCATGTTAAGACAAGTCATCATATCGCAGTGTTGAACAACAAAGGTCCGCGACAACAACTTTTAACACAGGCAAGTACCAGTGTCTCTACTTCTAAAGACAAACAAAAAAATGAGTTTTGCATGGATTTATGTGAAGCATTCCTTGCAAGTAACATTCCGGTTTACAAACTTTCAAATCCTACCTTCAGACGTTTTCTAGGAAAATATTGTTTGAATCAAAATGTACCAGATGAATCAACATTACATAAAAATTATATATCAACAATTTACCAACATGTCTTGGACCAAATACGGAATGACCTTAATAATAGCATTATATGGATTTCAGCTGACAAACTACAGACAGTTGTGGCCGTTATATTGCGAATTCGATCATCGGGAAATTGGAACTTGAGCCTTCTTCTTCTTATTTGGTAGGCTGCAAAGAACTTGAAAAGACAAATCATTCTACCATTGCCAGATTTGTGAATGAGGGTATTAAAAAAATATTTCCTGATCCTTCTATAGATGAAAGAGTGTACATATTTCTCTCAGATGCTGCACCCTATATGATTAAGGCAGCCAAAGCCCTCCAGGTATTTTATCCTAATTTGATTCACGTCACCTGCTTTTCTCACGGAGTCCATCGACTCGCCGAAGAAGTACGATGCACGTTTGGAAAAGTAAATAAATTGATTTCGTCAACAAAGAAAGTATTCCTCAAGTCACCTGCTCGCATTAAGGCCTATAAAGAAAAACTTCCTACTGTGCCTTTACCACCTGAACCAGTGGTAACTCGATGGGGAACGTGGCATGAAGCTGTACTGTTCTACAATCAACATTTTGATGCCATTAAAGGTGTAATAAATGACTTCGACAGCGCAGATTGTATGATAGTTCGTCAGTGCAAGGAAGCATTTGAAGACTCTTTTATTAAAAAGAGCATTGCTATGATTAGCACCCATTTTTCCCACATACCGGAGAGTATTAAAAAGCTTGAATCTCATGGTTTGACGTTGAATGAATCCATTCAGTTGATGAGCAAAATCTGTCAATTGAACTCCGAATTGCCAGAGATATTCCCGCATAAACTTAAAGAAAAGTTTGAAAACATTTTACACAACAACCCCGGCTTCGAACCTTTATGTCAAATAAATAGTTTTATTAATGGCATGGGTGAACTTTTACCTGAGACAATACACGCTAATGTAGCACCTAAGTTCAAGTACTGCCCGGTAACCTCGGTGGACGTGGAATGTTCATTTTCAAATTATAAAAATATTTTGACTGATAGAAGGCACAACCTTACAACAGAAAATTTAGAAAAATACCTGATTGTGAACATTTATAAAAACAAAGATTGTTAAAAATAAAGACTGTTGAAAATTTAGAGAAATACATGATTGTAAACATTTATAAACACAAAGATTGTTAAAAAATAAAGATTCTTGATGTAATATTTTTGCATATTTTCATACTTTACTTGCATATTTTAAGCATTTTTCATGCATATTTGCATGCATATTTCAGCCTTTTTATGTTGCATATAATCTGGTCTCTAGTTATACCATACTAAAATATATTTAAATATCATACGTCATACAAACTTTCTTCAGTGTTCAAGATACATTTCAAAAAATTTAATAACATGTATATTTTTGACAAGTATATAAGTTTTAAATAAGACTTCACAGTTACTTGACTATTGTCTATGTACTTACTCAACTTATTACCATTAACAAAAGACACATAATTGTATTTTCAGCATTGCATGAATTCACAAACACCTACCTTTTATGGGTCCAGGATCCTTTTACACGAACTCACAGTCTGTAAGAGAGGTTACTGGGTTTGTTACACAATAACTACGCTGTTCTACTACATTAATCAGATGTGTTTATTTTCTCAACTTTAACATTTAATTTACTTCTCTTTAAGTTTACTGAGTGTTCATTTTCTTCTAAAATTTTATTCTTATTGATTTGATTTTTTCTTCTTTGAATGTACAACACATTCCTTTGGTATGATATACGAGGGGGTACCCAAAAATAACCGGAATTTTTTTTTAAAGCTATGTATTTAATTTTTTTTACAAAACAACCTTATCACCTTCAAAGTAATCTCCATTACACTTAATACATTTGTCCAATCTGCGATCCCATTCCTGGAAACATTTTTCAAACTCGTCTGTTGTGATGGCCGACAGCTCCTGCCTCGTTTTTTTCTTTACCACTTCCACGTCGTCAAAACGTTGTCCTTTCATGTCCCTCTTCATTCGCAGAAACAAGAAGAAATCGCACGGAGCGAGGTCAGGTGAGTAAGGGGCGTGGGGCAAGGGAGTCATGTTGTTTTTTGCTAAAAACTGGCGCACTGAAATGGCTGCGTGAGCAGGTGCATTGTCACGGTGGAAAAACCAGTCCCTCGTCTGCCACAAATCAGGCCTTTTTGTCACACATTGTTACGCAATCTTTTTAAAACCTCCAAATAGAAAGTCTGATTAACAGTCTGCCTGGTGGGACGAATTCAGAATGCACTACCCCTGTCACATCGAAAAAACAAATGAGCATCGTCTTGATGTTTGATTTCACGTGACGAGCTTTTTTTGGGCGAGGCGACAATGATGTTTTCCACTGGCTTGACTGTTGTTTAGTTTCGGGGTCATAACCATAGCACCATGACTCGTCACCAGTAATGACCTTGGAGAAAAAATCTGGGTTGGTTCGGAGCTGGTCTTTCAATGCACGGCATGTTTCAACCCGATTCTCTTTTTGCTGTTCAGTCAGGACCCGAGGCACAAATTTTGCAGTGACCCTTCTCATCCCCAAATCTTCTGACAAAAATTCGCTGAACCGAGCTCCAAGTTATTCCAGATAACTTACTAATCTCTTCAATGGTCCGTCGTCGGTCTTCAAGCACGATTGCATGAACTTTTTTAACATTTTCGTCAATTCTGGAAGTTGACGGACGTCCAGAACGAGGTTTGTCATCAATTGACATTTCACCTTCTTTGAAACGAGAAAACCATTGGTACACTTGAGTTTTTCCCATAGCACTATCCTTGTAAGCTGTTTTCAACATCACAACAGTTTCTGTGGCGTTTTTCCCAAGCAGGAAACAAAATTTCACAGCAGCTTACTTATTAAATCCGTTCACTTAAATCCGCCATGACAAAAAACGAGGAGCAAGCGAAACTGCTTTTACAAAACGAATTACTGTGACCGGACATAACCTTCTCAGGCGACAACAATGACGGCACTGAACTCGGAACGAATTGCGCTACACTCGCCTAGCGGGAGAAATGCGTACTACATAAGCTCCGCCAGTCGCAGCGCTATTCTGGTTATTTTTGGGTACCCCCTCATATATCATAATAACTAATACCTTAACGAATATTTTATACATCATATTAAGACAGCCCAGTAATTGCTCACACACACACACACACACACACACACACACACACACACACACACACACACACACACACACACACACACACACACACACACACACACACACACACACACACACACACACACACACACACACACACACCGATTACCCGCTTTTAATATAGCATAAGAATAAATTTAATTGGATACTGTTACGTTAGGGCGTCGTTCCTGTCGATCGCATGGCGCGTTACACGCAGTTCTCTGATTTGCGGTCCAAAAAGTTGTTGTTTCACTGTATCAAAAAAATTCACTGTTCCGTAGTTATTTTAAATATTTTTACACTATTTATACATTCTCAATGTGCACTGGTTGGGTCGGCCGACCTTCATTAAACTCGAGTAAAAGATTTAGATGACCGCACGCAGTCTGTATTGGTAGTCAACTGTCTGACTCCATGCTAAGCATCGGTAAAGTTCATTTCCGTCAGCTCACTCTCTGATTGGTTGATGCGCTCACGTGGCAGGTTAATTCGCCACGTGGTGGTAACTTCCGCCAACGCTTTTGGGTTCAAGATTATCGACAACGGCACATGAGCGCACACACCCCCGCATTCCAATGTCTTTATCTCTCTGGTACTAGGCACGGACTGGCACGGATTTGAATGTAGGGTGTTACACAAAGCAGGTCTTAGTGGCCATAAAGGGCGCCCAAACAGATTGGCCCCAAATAATTATTAAATGAAATAAAAATTATAGACCCTTCAAAATTGCCCCATTACAATACCCCCCCCCCCCAATGAGAGGTCTTCTGCCGAAACAGAAGAACTCTCATTGCTAAACCCCTAAGAGGATTGGTGAGGATATGGCGCCAACAACCCCCCGTTAATTCTTAACACATCATGGGTAAACTACCCCCCTAGCTCGGCGACTATGGCTGCACCTGAACGAGATTACTGGACTTCTCTGTTTGAGATCCCAACACCATAAAATCGGACAGATACTCACCATAGTACACCTAACCTTCTAGCATTCCGCCCAAAAAATCAAAACACTGGCCTTATACCATACCAGATCCTCAACCGATATGTTCCCCCTTACATGCATCCTGGGTTGCCTTTAGCAAGTACTGGGAGCATACACATACTCATTATTACTTATCATAACATCTACATTCCATTTTTTACTTTCAAATTTCAAAATAATTTCTGTTTTATTTTCAATTTCTTTTCTCAAATCATCGTTACTTTTCAAATCAAAACAAAGCAAACAACTTGAATTTAAATCATTTAACTTTTGTTCAAAAATTAATCTAAGTCCAATAACAAAATGTTATATTACCATTACTTTCATTAAAATCCCAAAAATCCTTTACATGAATCTACCATTTTTCTTCACCAACTACTAACAATCATAAAAACAAACAAACTGAACATTTTATTAAACCATAAATTCACTTATCCTAACATTTGTTTATAACACATATAATATGAATAACCTAAATCAGTTAACACATTAACAATACATACAATCCACAAAATATTCTGAACATCAAAACACCATCTATACGGCAGGCACAATGAAAAATTAATTTTTTTTTTCAAAAAAAAATTTTTATTTTCCCAAAATATTTCTTTTATCAATATCAAGAAAAAATAAAATTATTTAATTTAATTAAGTAACAAAATTTCATGAATCAATTACTAGAAACCTGTCCTGTCTCTAACATCAGCCATCAGCTGATCTCTCTGGGTCAGGTGAATGACCTTGACCTCTATACACTACACAAAGCTACACCATAAAATACATGAAACATGTTTGTAACTTTTACCTTCAAACATAATACAACATAATAAACATAGAACATTCAAAATTAGCATTGTTGTTATTACCTTACAATAAACAATAAACAATTCTTCACATTTAAGTTGACCAAAATTTACACACTTTATAGCTTTATTTTATTTTCAAATTCTATTAAAATCTTTCACTTGCTTCAATTATTATTACCTTTTAACTCTGATTCTCTCTAACATTTTCATTCTCAATTAGTTTAGGTGACTCTTAGTTATTCATAACATTTCGATTTACAACTTGGGTGTTTAAATATAACTTTATCTCCCTTCTGACTCTAACACTTACTAACAGATTTACATAGTCTGACACCACTCTCTCAAAATATTTACCAATAATTCTCTAACTCCAGTCACATCATTCTACCCTTATAACAAAATACTCTCTACCCTCTGTGTACTTAGGCCGTGTGTTCCCTCCCTATGCTCATTCCCTTATTGGTTCCTGACTCCCCCTAGGTAACTCCGCCAAACCCCATTAAAAACTATTCACCTCCCGCCACAATGCTTTTCGTTGAGGACTCCTTATCACACCAACCCTTTTACAAAATTCCCCATCATCTAATTATTTTCCCATTACCTCACTTTCATTTTTCTATATTTACTCACTATCGCTACTGTGTCACTATTAATACTCAGTTTTCTATCTTACTTTTATTCACAAAATCTTATTTCTGTTTAACACCCATTTAACGTTACCTTGGACTGACTTAAATGTCCTGTCGAAATAATAATCACCCGAATTCTAACCTTTACCACATTTCACATCTATATGTTTATTGAAAAATCCCACCATAAAATTCATAACTACCTTCAATTAATTTAATTATTTTAATTTAACCTTTGAACACATTTAAAATTTATTATTCACATATTTAATTATATTGACAAAATCTGCAAATCAATTATAAAGGACATACTACATATATAACCCCAACAGTCAGCTGATGTCTCAATGTCATGTGAATGACCTTTCTCTAGATACATTTCAAAATTTATACAAAGTACACATGTTTATAATCCTTACCCCTAACATACTGCATACAATTAACACAAATACACAAAATTATATAGTTGCAATCATAAATATGCTCTAAAATTAACATCATCATAATTGACCCTAACACTTAAAATTGTTTTCTCTCATGCGTGAAATACATCACTAATCATTGAGTCATAGTTATAGCAACAGTTACTGAACAGCCCTCTGGGTTGTCAACCCCCAACTCTCTCTATAGAGCCGGTTAAATTGACTGCCCGCTGTTTACAGAGGTCGTCACCCTCTCACTGAATTTTCAGCTACCCTCCTGCTTCATCAATTACTTAAAATCCCCCCTTTATACCCAGTTACAATTAGGTAACCACCCGCTGGATAAACCGGATCGAGCGTTTGCCTTATGCACAGATGCATTATCTGTGCCCCTGGCTTGTAACGGCCAGCTCCTTTTCCACACACACTATTGTTTCCTGGTGTTGGAGTGTGGCGCCCATTTGCATCCCCAAGAACTGAAGTTTACATATATATGGTATAGACGCTGCCTATACCGTTCTTCGTTCAGTGTTATATAAAAATTCGGCATTACTGATGTCCGAGGACACCAGTAATCCTACTAAAATGATTCACACACCCTTAAAACGGCACTATCACACAGCACTATTAAAACTTCGATGATAGCCACTGTTCCATAGTTATGTAGTTTCCCCTGAGTTACCCTCCGGTCAATTTCTATGTTCACCAATTTAGAATATACTTACATAAATCCACGGTCAGGGTTTGGTGAAGCCGTGACCGCCCGAAATGTGGGGAAACTACCAAAAGACATATAAGGCTCACACTGACACCGTTACTACAATTCACGGATGGTCAACTCTTATATGTTTGGTTATTTTATTATTCAAATTTTCATGTTTAACATCTTTTAGATTCATCTATACTTTTAACTTTTAAACATCAAACATTTCACTTTCCTTAACTCGTACTACAAACTTCATAATTATATATGGTCAATTATTTACTTAAAATAAAATATAGCTACTGACATAGATTTAAAATTATAAACATTCCAAATTATATATTGATAAGTATTTACATTGGAGGCTAATTCTTATCCTTATTAGCGAAAAGTGGTAAGGTCGTAGCCGCCCGAAAAGATGGGGTTTTGCCGAGACGAGGTAGGGGATGGACAGACATACTACGTGAATTCACGTTCCCCTTCTACGACCACTAGTTGATATTAGCTTACTCTAATTCCAACACAAAACACACTCTCTTTTACTTCTCATTTATCCAAACCCGCTCTGTCCGTCGTCTAACTCACCTCCGCAAAACACATCTTTTTTAAATACACTGTAACTGCTCTCATTGACTAAATTTATTTTCACCAATGACACTAGAAAATTTTATGTGAACGCACTGCGTTGTTAGAATATAGCCTCCATTAAATTATTTACATGCACTCTTAGGCAATGCTGGTACGTGGTAGGGTGCACCTTATCTATGCACCTTGAGTGTAAAATATTTTGTACCCCGTACCCTCGGGGTCCCCCTCCTCGTTCAATAGTATAGTGAAATTTCTACTTCATACCAATTTTGGTGGAGCCGGACCATCGTCGTTTCACCACCCGAAGGAAGTTCCGCCAACCATGGTCCGCCCCCAAGTGCCGAAACCCACAGCCAGGACTGGTAAGGTCGAAAATGGGGGATGTTCCCTTCTGAAAACACAAAATAACATATTGAAATTCAAATTCTTTACCTTGACCAATATAATTTCAAATTTGTAGCATTCTGCGTACCCACTATCTCCTGCGTTGTTCGATTGCGTAGTACATAGGCATTATTCATCTTTATTTCTACTATCTCGTAGGGTCCTTCATATAACAGGAAAAACTTTTTTATTTCTTTCTCTTGAGCACTAGATAAATCATGTCTCCTTACCAACACTAATTGTCCTACCTCGTATTTGACCCACTTACGCTTTTCGTCATGTTTCCGCTTTCTCCGCTCCCCTTTAGTGAGTAGACTCTCGTTTGCTAGCTGGATTTTTACATTTCTGTCGATGGTCCTTTCTTCTGGTGGATATTCGAAAAGTTGTTCTAATATTCTAGGTGGCCCGGTCCCTTTTATTAGTTCGTATGGTGTAAACCCCGTAGAATCGTGGGTAGTACTATTTAACCAGTTTTCCACTTTCTTTACGTACAAAGGCCATTCAGTATGTTTAGCGTGACAATACGCCCTGAAGATCCTTCCGATTTCTCGCATTACCCGCTCGCAAGAGTCTGTCTCCACTTACCGCTGATGAATTGTGGTCCATGATCAGATAAAATTACCTTTGGCTTACCTACGTTAATCATGTAGTCCTTGGTGATCTTTTCACTTAGCACCCGGCTTGTAGCTCTTTTCACGCTGTACAACCTAACAAACTTAGAAAAAGTGTCCAACACAACAAAAACATATACTACTCCACCTCTACCCTTGGGCAATGGCCCATACAAATCTACAGCGACTAAATCAAACGGTCTATCAACTTTAATATAATTCATTTCCCCTTCATCCCTATAATTCACTACTTTTGACTTCTGACACAAATTGCATACTCTTAACACTCTTCTAACTCGCCTCTCCATATTCTTAAAAACACAAGACTCTTTTAACACATTTGTACATTTTTTCGCCCCAAAATGCCCATATCTTACATGACAATCCCAAATGATTTTATCTACTAACTCTTCAGGTACAATCAGCCTCCAATCACGTTTACCCCCTCTACTTTCTTGAACAGAATTCCCTGATATATTTGGAAATGTGTATTATATTCTGACCCATTTACATCTGCTTCTAAACTAGCGATTACTTTACTCAATTTATTTTCTGATCTTTGCATGTTTTTAATCTCCCTTAATTCCTCACCAAAAATTCTACCTTCCCTTGTTAATAAAAAAATCTCTATTTCTTTGAGATCCCTCCCTGTTTTGTTATCTATTACATCTACCCTGGAAAGAGTGTCTGGTACTTTATTATCTGTCCCCTTAATATATTCCCATGAAAAGTGATATTCTTGTAATGCTAACACCCACCTGGTTAATCTGCTATGAGTTAATTTGCAAGTATTCAAAAATGACAACGCCTTGTGATCTGTCCTAATGATGGTCTGGTTCCCTAGAAGGTATGTACGGAATTTTCTCACCACAAAAACGATACTCAGCAACTCCTTCTCCGTTGTCGTGTAGTTCCCATCTGCTGCTAACAAAGTCCGGCTGGCAAAAGCTATGGTCCGGTGTTCCTTATCCTTACCCTCCTGGTATAGTTCTGCGCCGAGGGCTATGTTGCTGGCATCCGTCTGTAAATAAAATTTTTTCTGAAAATCGGGATCATTCATCATTATCATATTTATAAACTTCTTTTAATTTCATTAGAAACAACTCTTTCCTCCTCACCCCATCTCCATTGTTTATTCTTTTGTAACACCGCACTTAACTTAGAGGTTACATGTGCATAATTTCTCAGAAAATTCCGATAAAAGTTGCATAAGCTGTGACGGTAGCGATATGCGAACATCTGCTCTCCAGTACCAGCGGTGGACACAGCGAGCCAATCAAACAACGTGCTCGGAGCGAGCCAATCAGCGATCCCGGTTAGTCAATAAAACCCGGGCCGGCAGAAAATTTTGCACACACTTCATCGCCACGCCATCGAACGCACTTCATCTCCTCTCCTCTCTCGGACGACATCGGGGCGGAGTCAGCCGGAAGGAACAGCCGAAGAATAGAACCGCCGCCGTTCTTGCGTCTTCGCACTCCCGTTCCGCGCCAGCGATGGATTTCGCTGGGCCGGCAGCCGACTCTACAACCGGTGCCGAAAGAAGAGGAGGACTGCAGTACGCCACGATCAGCGGGCGCAGCCGCCGAACATCTCAGCGCGGCACGACCAACATCAGCTTTCTCGCCACAAGGTCCTTTTTAGGGCCACCAAAAACGATAGTGTGTACGATTGGCGCCAGTTGTCATGCGGCAAGCCTTTTGTCCGGTGACAAAGCCCAAAAAACTTTGTAGCTGCTTAATATTTTTAGGTTCTGGAAAACGCATAATAGCTTCTACTTTATCTGGATTGGCTAGAATTCCTTCTGGAGTAATAATAAAACCTAAAAAATGGATTTCAGTTTGTAGAAACCTCGACTTCTCCCAATTTACTGTTAAACCCCCATTTTGCAATTTATTTAATACGTATTCTATATGCTCTAAATGATCAGAGAATGTTCTTGACGCTATCAATATGTCATCAACGTATACAGTCAAAAAAATTTAAGTTCTTAGGTTGTAGTATCATATCTAAACATTTTATAAAACTTGCTACACTAGTGTTTAATCTGAATGGTAAATGGTTAAACTGATAGTTCTTACCATTGAAGAGAAATGCAGTATATTTCTGGCCTGGCGCTACTGGAACTTGCCAGTATCCTGCTGTCAAATCTAAAGATGTCATATACTTGACTCCGCTAAATTTCTGGAAAATTTCATTCATGGGTTCCTGTGACTCCCTGTCAGGTATTATAATTTGGTTAATTTTCCTAGCATCTAAGCACAACCTTACCTTTCCATCCTTCTTGATGACCACTACTAATGGATTCGAGTATGGTGATATCGATCTCTCAATAATGTCTCCTTCCATCATCCTGTCCAACTCCTCTTGTACTGCTCTCCTCTTTGAAAACGGCACTGGATAGCTCCTCTGCATGTAGGGTGAGTGTTCTCGAACCTTCAACTCGCATACATAGTCCCTGGCTTTTCCAGGCAACTCACAAACACATCTCTAAAACGATCTACCACTGCCCACAACTCCTGTCGTTGGGGACTCCCTACAACTCCACCCTCACTAAAACACTTATCCGCCCTATTTTCCCATACTCTCTCATCATTCACATACATCTCTCTCTCCTCATTTTCTACACTTTCACTCTCTCGACATATATTTACTCTTGTTTCTATATCTCCATTGCCTACTCGTTTATGTATTAATTTTATTCCCGTAACTTTAACCTCATTTATCACCCTCTTAAAATTAACCCTGACTGGTTCATTCCCCTTATTGAATTCTACTATTTTCTTATTAAAATCTATTACTGCTTTATTTCTCTCCAAAAAATCATTTTCCAGAATTATATCTAAATTCAGTCCCTTAACTACTAAAAAGGTATTTTCAAATTCTGTTTGATTAATGTATATATTTAATTGCACCTGTCTAGTAACCCTTTTACTCCATACCCCGGTACCCCCACTACTGTTACACCCGCAACTGGTAATGATGGAATATGTTTATTTACCCCTTGTAACTCTACCATTACATTTTCTGAAATCACTGATACCTCACTTCCTGTATCTATTAATGTTTTAAAGTTCTTACCTTCGATGTTGACGATTACCTCTGTCAACCCAGCTTTTGTCTCCATCATTTCTGCTTCATCTTCCTCCAGCAACTCCTTCGTCATATCCATTTGGATCACATTGTTCTTATATTCTTCAATTACCTGGACCCTGTTGTCATCTGTGGACAATGGTGTGGTCCTGACTCCCATTGTCGGTCTCAGTTTTCCGTGGACGTACCCGCCACAGCCTGGTTGTATCCTCCTCTACCTCTCGTCACATGTCCACCTCCTCTGTCATTACCTCCTCCTCGTTGTTGTTGATTATGTTGATTGGGGACCACGTTGCCCCGTTGGCAATCTCTCACATTGTTGCATCTGTAACATACTGTTTGGATAGCATAATTCTCGTATTCACAATTTAGGCATTTCCACATTTCGCCTCTATAGTTATTATTATTACTTCCACGCATCCCTCTATAAGAGTTTGGTGTTCCCCTAGATTGATGATAATTCCCGTTAGTATGTGCCGCTGGTGGATTCGGACGCCTTCCCATTTCGCGGTCCCTAATGTTTTGTAATACATCTAACACGTTCTCAAGTTCATTTATGTCTACTATCTCTCTTGTCATTAACGTAATTTGTACTTCTCTGGGCAGGTGTTTACTAACATGTCTAACAAATGACCAAAAGAGCAACGGCGGTTCTAGGTACTTGGTCTCATTAAATATTCTCATTATGTACATGGTTAGGTGGTTGTTTATTCCCCCAAAATTCCCGGTTCCCATGATTTTACTGTGTAAAATTTCCTGATCTTCTTCGGACCAATACTTCTTCCGGAATGCTGACTCGAATTTTTCATAACTACTCCACTCTGTATTATGTACTTCCACCCATATTTCAGAATTACCTTTACAACACTTCAAAATCTTTAATAATTTGATCTCCCAACTACTACTATTAAACCGGTTAAATTCCCTTACCCTACTCAAAAATTCCATCGGGTGTACTCTCCGGCTGTCACAATTAAATATTGTTCAAGTTCTATATCATCTTTTGCTTCGCGAGTATACAATACTCGCTCCGCAACACTATTTTAATTTTGGCTTATGGCCACATGTAATTCATCTTTAATTTCTATTATGTCTTGCTCAATTACTTTTAATTTATTATCATTTTTAATTTCATATTGAAGGTTATGTTTACTCATAGCCCCCATACTCTCTTGCATAGATTGTTTACACACATTTTCTACCTCCATTATTTTAATTTCTATGTCATTATTATGTTCATTAATCTTATTTATACATTTACTTTCTATCTCTACATACTGCTCTTTGACTTGAGTTTTAATTTTGTCTGTCATTTTTTCATTTACGTCATTTATTTTACTTTCAATATTTTCTGTGATTTCACAAATTTTTTCATTGAACTTACCATCTACAGATTCTAATATCTGCTCTTTAATACCATCACAACGTGTATTAATTTCATTCACTTGTTTACTAAAATTAATATTTTGTTGTCTTATTTCATCTCTGATCTCATTCAACTTTTCATTAAAATTATTTTTAATTTTATCATTCTGTTCATCAAATATAGCATTAAAATTACTATTCTGAACGTCAAAGCGACGATTGAATTTTTCATCATTACTATCTAAACGTTTACTGATGAGGTTAAACAGGTCATTTATTGATAACTCTTTTTTTTCATTTTAGTTGCTACGGGAGTGGAATTTGCTCCCGCCTCACTAATTATTACAGATTCATCTGTCAGGTTTGGAGTTGTCTCCATTCCTGAATCGTTTACATTATCTACTTCATAGAAAACATTCTCTTTGCCCCCATTCGGGTCTGAATGACTTTCTACCTCCCCCGTTACCGTACTGACTTTACTTTCATTATTTTCCATTTTTATAAATTTAATTATTCTTTACGACATTTTAATCTTACACAAATTTAGCCTTACACTTATCACTCATATTACAACGTACTCTTATTTTAATTTTATTCTATAAATATTTCCTGTACTTAATTTTCGTTCATATGTAACTCCCACTAGCGTATCTTACATCTGTGAGTAGGCATAGCCTATACGAAATATCATTTATATAGACTGTCCCTGTTCGGGCGCCATTTGTACTTACTCAACTTATTACCATTAACAAAAGACACATAATCGTATTTTCAGCATTGCATGAATTCACAAACACCTATCTTTTATGGGTCCAGGATCCTTTTACACGAACTCACAGTCTGTAATAGAGGTTACTGGGTTTGTTACACAATAACTACGCTGTTTTACTACATTAATCAGATCTGTTTATTTTCTCAACTTTAACATTTAATTTACTTCTCTTTAAGTTTACTGAGTGTTCATTTTCTTCTAAAATTTTATTCTTATTGATTTGATTTTTTCTTCTTTGAATGTACAACACATTCCTTTGATATGATATATATCCTAATAACTAGTACCTTAACGAATATTTTATTACATCATATTAAGACAACCCAGTAATTGCTCACACACACACACACACACACGCATACCGATTACCCCCTTTTAATATAGCATAAGCATAAATTTAATTGGATACTGTTACGTTAGGGCGTCGTTCCTGTCGATCGCATGGCGCGTTACACGCAGTTCTCTGATTTGCGGTCCAAAAAGTTGTTGTTTCACTGTATCAAAAAAATTCACTGTTCCGTAGTTATTTTAAATATTTTTACACTATTTACAGATTCTCAATGTGCACTGGTTGGGTCAGCCGACCTTGATTAAACTCGAGTAAAAGATTTAGATGACCGCATGCGGTCTGTATTGGTAGTCGACTGTCTGACTCCATGCTAAGCGTCGGTAAAGTTCATTTCCGTCAGCTCACTCTCTGATTGGTTGATGTGCTCACGTGGCAGGTTAATTCGCCACATGGTGGTAACTTCCGCCAACGCCTTTGGGTTCAAGATTATCGACAACGGCACACGAGCGCACACACCCCCGCATTCCAATGTCTTTATCTCTCTGGTACTAGGCACGGACTGGCACGGATTTGAATATAGGCTTCACTGTGTTACACAAAGCAGGTCTTAGTGGCCATAAAGGGCGCCCAAACAGATTAGCCCCAAATACCGTATTTTCGCGTGTACCACGTGCCCTCGTGTAACACGCGCACCCCTTATTTTTAGGTCCTACAAAAAAAAAATCGTGTATTCAAAAATGTGAAAAAAATCATATACCGGTATTTGGAATAGTATTACCATATATCTATTGTAAGGGAAAAACTGTAATAACTAATGAAATAAATGTCAAGTTACTTTTTTTGTTACACTAACTTACGGATTTATTTTTTATTACAAGTAAAAAATGTATGTTTATTACAATGACAATTAATATTTATTACAATTAGATACAGTAATTAGAAGCGAAGGTTACAGCAATCGTTACACAACCAGCCGTAATTGTAAATTCGGGTTTGCCAACCTAAAGAAAATTAAGTGTGCATTAGAACAGTAAATCAATGAAAACGAATACAGTTATAAACCCAAGGGATACCGGTATGTTTGACGTAGTTTATGAAATTTTTTTACTAGTGTTTTACCTGATTTTCACTCGTCGTTGCTACTGTTGAATGGGGAGTCTTCATCAGAAGCAGACGCTGCCTCATCTTCACTAACGAACAGTTTATCGTCTTCACTGCCATCCAAGGCGTTGGAAATGCCAGTTTTTTTTTAAACTTTTCTTTATTAAGTCTTCTGGTATACTGTCCCATGCTTTGATGATCCAACTGCAGATCAGCATCAGTGATGGCCTTCGGAGTCTTCCTGTCGGCGTCAGCTCATGTGGTGCAGTACTCATCCACTGGGTGTACATTTTTTTTAACTGGCACTTGAAGGGCTTATTTATGCACACATCAAGTGGCTGGACCATCGAAGTCATTCCACCTGGAATAATCACTTGTTCAGTCTTTGTTTCTGATAAAACTTTCTTAACGTCGTCAGTCAGATGGCCACGAAAACTATCCATAACAAGCATCCCTGGGTGTTTTAATAATGCTCCAGGTTGCCGATTCCAAATGCGCTTTATCCAATCAAGCACTAACTCATTGTCCATCCACCCTTTTTCTTGAGCTTTCATTATCAAACCTGGTGGGAAACTTTCATTTTTTGGTAGGTTTTTCTGCTTAAGATTACATAAGGAGGCAGTTTCTTTCCATCGGCTAACACAGTAAGCATTACAGTGCACCGTTGTTTCTCGCAACCAGCTGTATGCATTTTTACAGTTTTGTCACCAACTTTATTTACTGTCGTATCCACAGGCATCTCGAAACAAACTGGAGTTTGATCCGCGTTGCCAATCTGGCATAGTGGATAATTCATTTTTCAGTTTTCATAGTTCAGTTTTCTTAACTGAATTACGTAACGCTGAAAACACAAGAGTTTATCAGTATACGCCTCTGGTAATCGTTGAGATATTGTTGTTTTCCGTCGAACAGAAAGGTTACTTCTTTTAAAAAACCTTTGAAGCCATCCCCTGCTTGCTTTAAACTCATTTATGTTAATATTCAGCTCCTTCGCAATCTTAATTGCCTCTATTTGGCACATTTATGTGGACACAGCATAACCATATTGACGCTTATCATCTATAAAAGCTGTAAGTTTAACTTCTAGTTGAGAATATTTTGCAGCTTTACCTCGAAAAGCTTTTTTCTTTAAAGGAGCTTCCGTTAATTTTTCTTTTTTCTTATGCCAGTCTCTGATACACGATTCCGACACGTCGTATATTCGACCCGCTGCTCTATTTCCTATTACCTCTGCTTCGTTTATAATTTTTAACTTCTCACCGGCAGTAAACGAACACAATCTTTTCCCACATTCCGTTGTAAAACGAAACAACACCTTGATAAATTAAAAGAACACAAAACACAAAAGAAGATAAATTGTTTAAAATGATATGATATAGTACGATATACCGTAGTAATTACGATTGCCGTAAATTCGATATTAAATAACGTAAATAACACAATAAACATTTGATGAATACCGTAAAACATGTCAAAACACAGCTTATGTTTTCACAAACCGGTACAGAACGAACCGAATTTTAACAGTAGACTGTTAGAAACACTATGAAATGCTACCTGCTATTTTGCAGTGGGGGTTGAAAGAGTTGTCTGTGCAATGCTTTAGTCAAGGTCAATATCCGCCCATAGTAGTGACTGAGGTTTGAACAGGAATTGCGGTAGCATAAGGTCAATGACCACTCTGATGAAGACTGGCAAGTTAGTTTCCTCGTGTAACACTCGCACCCCATTTCTACGAAATATTTTTTGGTAAAAAAGGTGCGCGTGGTACACGCGAAAATACGGTAATTATTAAATGAAATAAAAGTTATAGACCCTTCAAAATTGCCCTGTTACATCTAATACAGATTAGACTAAATATAAAACTAATATAAATCCAATTATTTTATATTTTTAATTATTTATTTATACTTTTTAAAACGCCATGCTGTGTAGTAATATCTAGTGCTGTATAGTGTTGTCTAGTATTTTAGTAAGATAATGATTTTTGATAGATTTTTTTATATTAAGAAGTGATCGATATCTAATGGTTTCAAGGAATTTTATTTACCAATTAAAATAACTATCTACTTTTTTACTGAGCTCACATATGAAATTTAATGCTAATGTTTAACAATCAATTAAGTAAACTCCAAAATGAGATGAACCTGTGCATAAACATTTTGAACAATTTTTGATAAATTAATTCTAATCTACAAGTGAGTTTTATATTATCATCGCTAAAATCAGACATAGTTTCTATGCAACATGTTTTCTAGTTTGTCATTTTGTCATAAATTACACTGTTGCACGCTGTTATAAAATATTTACAATAGAATATCATTATGAGGTACAAATTAATTTCATATGTAAATAAAAAAATAGTTAACTCACTTAACCTTTAAGGTGTAACTTGACTGAATAACTGAAATGGTATAACAGTTGCCACTGTTATTAAATAGTTCAGTTAATTATTATTATTCTAGTTAACTAGTATTATTATTCAATTACAATTAATGCAACATCCTTGTTACACAAATAAAGAATTAGTTATATATAAGAAACTATTCAGAATAGGGAATATCAATCACTAAGGTTTAAATTAACTATGTAGAAGTTAGAAGTGAGTAAATATTTACAACACTTTATACACTTGCAATTAAAGTGTATAATAATATTGCTATGGAACAACTGTCTTAACTAAATAAAATTTCATGCTTCATCTGCATTTATATATATTGCAGTGAAGGCCCCACTCCTTTGTTCTTTGACATTCTGGAATTTTGCTGTTTATAACTTATTACACACCATATTGTTACATGATCAATTATAATGTTGTGAAAAAACAGTTTACTTGATGTTGTATTTTGCTTTCCATGTCAACATAAAACTACTCTGTCTTTAAGCCTGTGGCAACTTCTTTCTATTACACAGCAAACATAGTTCAATTTTCCGCTTGTACAGTAGACACCCTCTCGTCCGGCCACCCCGGCCGGATTACAAAATGGCCAGACGAACCGAAAATACGCTATAATGATGAAATAACGCTCTTTAATGAATCATCCATAATATAAATGACCCAATACAGTATATATAAATTACTAATAATTATAATTACTCACCCTTACTTTATGGTAGAAAGTAAAAAAGCAAACAAGGGAAAATTACTATATAAATTTGGCATTCCTGCGTAAACCATAACCACAAAGCATCGTCTACTAATTCGTTATTTGTTTTTTTTTTTTTAAAGTGCATCGCGTTGAAAGCACTTTTTCAATTTCAATTTGAGTGCAGGAAGTCTCAATCGATTTTCTGTTTCGGCACCAGTCATTAAAATTACTCTTGCCTACATTAAACTCTTGGCAAATACTCTGGACCGATTCGCCCTTATCAAGACGCTGAAGGACTTGTAATTTTTGGTCCATAGTCACGAACGTGTGTTTTTGTTGCGCACTCATGTCGGAAAACATTTTTATTTACACATATACATACAGTATTACTATATACAGATATATTTACACAGACTATATACACAGAACTCACAACATAAGACATACATCCACACATGAACAAAAGTGCGAGTCAACTGAGCTACATATATTTTCCGTTTAACAAGTTGGGGCCTGTCGCTGGAGGCTCGTCTAGACTGTGTGACTCACCGTATGACTGGCCAAACCATCCGACGGCCGATTGTAACTACTATTTTTATCTTCACTCTTCGGACAGTCAATGTAACTATAATTTTGTATTCATAATTAGAACTCAATTAATTTTAATTTATTTCATTGCTTTATTTCTGATTTTTGCGGGCGCCATCTTGTGTTACCAACCACAAGAAAAAAAATATAGGTACTTACCAGGGCCAGGTCCGATTTTAAGCGAACAGGAGATCAGAATGGTTTATTTGCAGTAAATAACTCGTTTATTTATTCGTTACCAATGATATTCCCTTTTATTTTTATTTTCTCCTACACTTGTACATTTAACCCCTTCTTTAAAGCATTTGAACATATTTGGCCACGAGGCTCAATTGATAAAACAAATCAAGTAATTATTTAGTAATTTAGAAGTTATAAGATAACAAATAAATTAATTTTATAAGTTATCGCAACCAGCACTTCTTAATTATATAGATTCTATACTCTCACAC
Organism: Magicicada septendecula; assembly: GCA_034769895.1. NCBI lineage: Eukaryota > Metazoa > Arthropoda > Insecta > Hemiptera > Cicadidae > Magicicada > Magicicada septendecula. Next base: position 465,129,993 of record CM068367.1, read on the forward strand.
AGACATGCACACACAATCATCCCATTCCCTTAGAGATCTCATCTATTGAAATATGTCAATCATATTAAAATTTTGATTTTTTGCCCCCCGTTTTGTTACTTATCTTGCAAATCAGTCCAAAAGAAGTCATATTGCTCCACACGCACTACATCGATTATTTCTTAACTTTCACTGCCTTTACATGTTTTTAAAACTGTTATTCCACTCTGATTAAAGTTAAAATTCATTACTTTACATTTTAGATTTGCGGTATTCACATTTTTACGTGTATGCGGGCGCCCGCGATTTTAGTTCCGGAACTTATAGGTGTTACTCGCGTGAGTTGTTGTTGCAGACTGGGGTGAGACAAACGGGACTATTTTCCGAGTGGTCGTGGGTTACGTGACCAATTCGTATTGTTCTTGTTTGTATTACTACGCCAATATGTGAGTTCGGCTGACACTCCTTGCATACCAGCATGACGTATGAACTGACATAATATCGTACGATCCTTTAAGTTACATAATATGTTAGTCACTCATCAAAAAATAACTGTTTTGCTTGTCACTGGAGTTGACCTTGGCACAATTTCGCTCAATACTTGTTGTGTTGTATAATTTATGAATTAAAGTTTGTTTACTTTTCCCCAAATTATTATTTTATATTATCTTTTATGTTTCCCCAAAATTATTATTACATATGGAAATATTATTTTTATCAAAACATAATAATTTTTTATATTATCCCAGGTAGGCCTAAATGTCCTGTTACAATACCCCCTCAATGAGAGGTTTTATGCCGAAGCATAAAAACTCTCATTGACACATTCATACTGCCTAAAGGGATCAGTCAGGATATGTCGCCACAACCCCCTTTATGGTTTACAAAAAAAATATCTAACTTATCCTGGGTTCTGTGACCGTGACCGCACCTGAATGTCCTTACTGGACTTCTCTCTCGAGATCCCAACACCGCAAGGCCAGTCAGACACTTTACGCTCCTGCTCTGATGCACTGGCTAGCTCAGGACCGCCGCCACAGCATCACCAGATACTGAAACAACAAATCAAAAATATCAAATAGTGGCCTTGCATATTACCATATCCCTAACTGATCTGTTTCCCCTTAGCTGTGCTGGTTTGCGTTAAGAAGCACTGGTTTTTTTTTCTTAACTCTTAATACACATGTATATATGAACACTTAAAATAACATGATACATTTTTAAACTTCCTTATCATCATTCTGTATACCCTTCTCTTGTTTACTCTTATACCAAAATCCAAAATTATTGCCCTGATTCCCATAAGAATTTAAATAAACATTTCCCATTACAATATTACAAATACCTTCCCTTATATAATTCACATTTCAAAATACTTATATTCATTAGTAAAATTCTTACATCGAGTAAATCATATTAAATCAACTACATAATAACAACTTATTTACTTATATCTTTCTCAACTTCTGTTAAACATCTCCATCAAAACATCTCAAATCAACATAAAATCATTTAAGTACATTATAAAATCAACTACATCATTTACATCATTCAATCTAATATTCAATAACTCGTTACTAACAGTTTAATAACCTCCTTCTCCATCAAAATCTAGTATTCCCCCTATATCCCAGTTACAATTAGGTAAATAGGCTCACGGATAAACCATGCAAGGCATTTACCTGGTTGCATAAACACTCTATTGTTTATGCCCCTGGCTTGTAACTGCCAGCTCCTTTTCCACACACTCTATTGTTTATTGATGTTGGACTGTAGCGCCCATTTGCATCCACAAGAACTGCATTTTTAATTAGGGTGTAGACGCTGCCTACCCCATTCTTGCTTCAGCATTATATAAAAATTCGGCATAACTGATGTCCGAGGACACCAGTAATCCTACTATAATGATTCATACGCCCTTAATACGGCACTATCACCACCTTCAATGATAGCCACTGTTCCATAGTGATGTAGATTCCCCTGAGTTACCCCCCCTCCCGGTTAATTTCTAAGTTGTACCAATTTCACAGACAATCAGCTATGGTCAGTTTTACAATAATTCTGCCCACAGCTGATTGTCATCCAAGACCGCGGTCTGGGTTGGTAAGGCCGGGACCGCCCGAAAGTGGGAAATCTATTTAAAAAAACATATTATACATGTTTAAGATTCCTACACTAACATAATACATAATACACTCATAATGAACATTGTTGTTATTACCTTAAAATAAACAATTCACCTTTAAGCTTGACCAAAAATTACACACCTTACATCTTTAAATTTGCATATAAAATTATAAACATTACATTTTAATTTCAATTGAACTTTTATTAAATTTTTATCAATTATTTATCATTTACTACTACTCTCCAGCACTACAGCCCATGGTGAGCCTTGGGTTCCGCTACGACCCGTCTCCACTCATCTCTGTCCACTGCCTTCAGTATCCAGTTCCTAATGCCCATCTTTCTTAGATCTTCTTCCCCATCCTGCTGCCATCTTCTTCGAGGCCTACCTCTTCTTCTTTTGCCCAGTATCGTTCCACTTAATATAGTTTTGGGCATCCTCGTAACATTCATACGGGATACGTGTCCCAGCCATCTAATTCTAGCTGATTTTATGTGTCTCACCAGGTCTTGTCCACCAATCAACTCATTTATTTCACCGTTATTTCGGATCCTATACATATTCCCTTCCTTCACCGGTCCAAATATCTGTCTCAAAATTCTTCTTTCAAAAATTCTTAGTGCACTTATATCCTTATTTACGAGAGTCCATGTCTCGGATGCATAAGTAACAACAGGTCTGATCAGTGTTTTATATAACATCAATTTGGTTCTTGGAGTTAGAAGCTTTGATTTCAGTAATGATTGGTTTGCATAGTAGGCTCTATTGCCGGTTATGATTCTATTTACTATTTCGCTGCTCACTCGGTTTTCATTATTCAGAATAAATTATTTATCATTTACTATACCATTAATTTTTCCAACAATTTTTGACTTTGTTATCAACCTTCATTTTACATAACATTTCATTTATTATTACATTTTAACTATGATTTTCTGTTTAACATTTTCATTATCAATCGGTTCGGGTGATTATGTCATTCACAATTATTTGATTGATTGAATTGGCATTTATATATCTAACCTTACTCACCTTCTTCCTTCTAACAACCACTAACAGATTTGCATAGGGTGACACCAATCTCTCAGTAATAACCCCCTTCAACACTAATTCCCCTTAAATCATTCCCCTCTTATAATAAAATATCTAATACCCTCTTTGTAACTTAGGATGTGTGTTCCCTAACCTGGCAATTCCATTCATAACCTTTTGCCCTCCACCAAATATCGGCAAACGCTCTTCGACCCTTCACAACTACCTGCCCCAATGACGCACGTTGATCACTCCTTACCACCTCACCCTCATCTACAAAATATCACCATCAACTATTTACTCTCTAATTACATTACCCTCTCTTTCTACATATAATCACTCCCTCTACTGTGTCCCTACCATTATCCTATTTCTATATTACTTTTTATTCCAAAATTCTTATTTTATCTAACACCCATTAAAGTTAACTTTGACTGACTCAAATGCCTTATTGAAATAATTATTATCACCCAAACTCCATCTTTTTAAACATTCTACATTAATATGACCCTAGAAAATTCATCACTTACCTCATAATAACAATACATCTCAACACTTGAACATATTATATGTTTAATCATTTATTATTCATTATAGAATTTAAATCTCAGAAAATCATTTAAATTGATTATCAAAATTTATTTGTATGACAATCATTAATCAATTAATTCATCTCAAATTATTTCATTCAATTAGTTTTTTAAAACACAAAGTTATTTTAATTACCTTCTTCCAAAACAATTACAATTCATTTATTACAAACTCTCATCATTTATTTAATCTGATAAAATATTATTATTATTAATAAATCAATTTCTACTACATACACACATTGTTTACATAAAATATATTTTATAACACACACAATTAATTTCACTATCAATTTATTTACAAATTTTTTTTTGTCATTATTTTTCTGTTTACCACACCTCATTACATAATCTAGCCAGGTCATTACCATAAACTAAAATATTTAAAACGTCCATTCATTGATTTTTTATTTAACCCCATCATCATATAATAATCTGATCTTATGACTATACCATTCATTTACAATTGAATACATATGGCTATTAGAATTATAACAATCATCATCATTACTTTTATCCATTATATCAATACTATTGATAATACAAATATTATTGCATCCCATCAATTTAAAATTCCTGTCGACATCAGGTAGGGTAATTTCTCCTTTAGTATTTTCTGTTAAAGTAAGGTAAGTTAGTAATTTGTCAACATTATCTTCTACTTCTTCTACTACATCAGTTTCAATACAAGGTGAGTACTCTATATAATTACCAGCTCTCTTTACATCTAACCTTTCTATAAGTTCTTCATAATTTCTGTTCACCTTAAATAATTGTATCTCTCTATCTACACAGAACTCTCTCTCTCTAAATATCTCTCACCATAACACCATATCATGGACGTAGCCAGGATTTTGGATAGGGGGGGCAGAGGACTAAAGGGTTACCTAAAAATCGCCGGGGGGGGATAAGCAAATTGTTTCGTCTCGGTATGTTATTAAGGCTCGTCAGTATAACTATCGCATACCTATTATAGGAATCTAAGCTAAAAAGAAATTTTTAAAATTAATCCAAAAGGGAATTTAAAAAAGTTTTACTCTATTGATCCAAAGCAGTGATTGTCCGGATCTATTTAAAAGACTTTTATTTTACTTTATTTGTGAGTTCCTCTCACATGAAATTTTTTTTTATTAGCTACTTTTTAGTAACACGCACCGTTATCGAGTTAAAAATTAAAATTTTCCTTTATTTAAAAACTTTAGGAATTTTTTTCTCTGGAATGAAGAATACTACGAAGAAATGTTTCAGATTTAACCATAGTAGTGCACACTTAGATTTGATATATTTTACTTTCGTGGCTGTACTAGGCACTGTTATATTCTTGGGCGATTACTTCTATTTGGTCGTTAAGAGGGTACCCTAGATTGTCAATATATACCGCAAGAAGTTCAAAAATATTTTAATTCAAGGGGTGAAATTAAAGATTGGAACACTTGATCCAAGAAAAGATGTTCTGGGGTGTCTGAGACCCCAAGATGCTTTAAGGGTTAAATAATCACCAAAAGTCACAAATAATAATGTGATTTTAATTAAAATGTGGCAACAATGAAAAAACAGAATTACTTACAAATACCGTGATGAATGACAAAATTAAAGTTTTATAGTACGGTATGATATAAAATTAGTATAGTACAATATAATTTTATACAATTATATATTTTTAAAACAATATTAGTTTTTCGTATGCAAACTAGCAAAGGATATATTATCACAAAGTATTAAACTAAAACATGTTACTAAAATAACTTACTAAAATAAGTTAAACTAAAATAAAAACTAAATCAAATAACTAAAAAATGTTAAACTAAAATAAGTTTTCTTGGATTTTCAGAAAACCTTTTCAGCACTTCCTTCTCCAATTGCTCCTTTTTTTCTAAAGCAGTTTTTCTGTGGACACTCATTAAGCATAGTCCATTGAGACGCTCCCCTGTCATCGTCGACCTAAGCCAGGTCTTTACTCTCCGCAACGTACTAAACGACCGCTCTACAGTACAAGTGGTGCAAGGCAGAGTAATAGAGATAAGCAGCGCTTTTTTTGTGGCCGGGTAAAAGATTTCAGCCTCTTTTACTAGATCTGCTATTGTCAGTTTTTTTAGCTGCTCTTTATTGAGTTTCTTCTTCTCCCACATAGTGTACCATAATTCAACTTCGGAGGCAACATCTTTTAAGTTATAAAAATCTGAGAACTCCTTGCCTTTTATTTTAAAGTCTTTCATGGTTATCATGGATATCATCTAACAGATGTAGAGACAAAATTGAAAAGGCAGGTGAGTGTTCATCTGAAAAACGTGCCTCCAGTGAAGAAACTAATGAATCGAAGTAAGGAATTACCAAGGATCTGTTCCAGTACTCTAAAGGACTGGAAGCTGGAGGATTGGAGCGATGTTTTTGTTTTTGAATAGATCTTGGGACTGTCAATTCCACTCTAACATCTTTGGTAATCTCGTCGACACTATTTACAAGCTCTGTAGTAACTTTCTCTGCATCACTACGATGAGTTGTTATCACTCCAAGGATCCGTGTGATGTGTTTTGAGCATTGGACCAGGTCCAGGGTTTTAAATTGAAGAACATTTACAACAGGTTCCAATAAGGCAGAATATTTGGCTATCAAGGCAACAGCAACAATAAGTTCAGGTTTTGTGGCTGCAGAATGTAATTGAAATGCCTGATTCCTCGTGTTCGAATTTCCTTCTTCCAGTGATAATCTCTTCAACCCTTCAAAAATTTTTATGAAATGCTCGTTAAAAACTGAAATATTCTTGCATTTTTGGGACCATCGCAACTCACAGAGCATTGGAATGTTCGGGGCGTAGCGTCTTCTCAACACTGACTCTCTGAAGAACCTTATAATGTCTTTGATAGTGGCGATGGTGTTGCGTATTTGTGGAACACTATTCAAGTCATTTACAACAAGATTTAATTTGTGTGATGCACAATGAAAGAAGATAGCTTTCTCATACTTATTTCTTATAATTGATTGTACACCTCCATACTTGCCAGCCATAGCTGAACATCCATCATAACCCTGACCTACACATTTCTTCGGGTCAAGTCCTTCTTTTTCCAGAAACTTGTCTATCGCTGTTGCAATCGTGGTGGCATTGAGGGCAGGAAGTTCCACAAAACCCACAAACTCTTCTCGAACTTGCATTTCTTTTTCATCGAAGAAGCGCAAACCGATAGACAGCTGCTCTTTCCCTGATATATCAGCAGTCTCATCTGCCAGCACGCTAAAGGCAAATGCCTTCTTTACTTGTTCTATAATGTCATCTTTGATAACAGCTCAGCAGAGATCAATAATTTTATTCTGGATCTGAGGGGACATATATGTTGCATTTTTTCTCATATTAAGGATATCACAGTGACGTTTTAGTTCTTGGTCACCAGCATCGATTCGGAAGTGGATCAGGTCTTGAAATACACCTTCATGCTGCTCATTTCCCTCAGAGGCAAATCATGGGTACCACAAAATACGATTGTAGAAATTATCGATGCTAAGATTTTTTTGTTTTCTTCTATTAGTATCTTGTGGCCCGATATCACCTGAACGTCGACAGGAATTTCGTCCATAAAGGTTTTGGCTGCACTGACTGCAGCTTTGTGCCAGTGGGTGGAAGCATGACTTTTGCAATTTTCATGTAAATGTTTGTAACGTATAAAAGGAGTTACAATGAATGATCCTAAAACACCCTTCACTGTACCAAGAAGGGGTGGGAACAGCACACAGAATTTGCAGAGTGCGCCTTTCGACCCCTTCGAATATGCTAACCAAGGGGAGTAAGTTTGAAGCCAACCGTGATTAAACTTCCTGCTTGAGAGGCCGACATCTTTAGCAAAGTCATAAGTAGTGGGTGGAACCCAACAGTTTGTCAACAGTTCCTTTTTTTTGGCGCTGTCATCTGAGACGTCCGTTCGATCCACCGACCCAAATCATTCTCACACTCACAGCAGTCTTCAACATCAAGTTTAGGTGACTCACTGAGTGTTGGAATGGAAGAAGGCCCTGGTTGAAGCTCAACAGGGCAAAGTGCTGGTGAGGTTTTAACTTTCTTCTCGCTTTCACGTTTATCACTGTCATCTAAATCCCTTTTTTTGCTCCCTAAAATAAAGATGAGAATTCCCAAATAAAGAAGATTATGCAGGAAAAATTAAACAAATTTATTTTTACATTACCGCATACAGGAAGGTGTGTCCAAATTTCTTTTAGTTTGTTACTTTTCTTTTAATTTTTTATTAAATGAAATAACTTTACATTTTTTCTATATAAATATAATTTTTCACCGTTTAGACATTTCATCAAGAAGTCGCTAGGGTGGCGCTGCTGATGCCGAAACAAGACGAATATAATTGAGCCGGTGAGAATGCTTTATGGCTAATTGGAGAAATTTAATGGTTTGTTAAAATTGTTATTGAAAAATCAAATAAAAAGATACTGTAATACTAAAAACTGATCACTGTCTACATGTAAGTGATTAATCTGATTTATAAATATGTATTCTGCATGTTTTTATATACTTTATATATTCAAATTTTATGACTTATGCCACTTTCATTCTCACCGGCTCAATTAACATAGCAGTTTTGAATATGGCGGAAACCAATCAGCAAGTAGGGATGGGTATCGATCGCCAACTTATTAATATTTGATATCGATAAAATATCGAGTCATTAACATCGATATATAAATATTATCGAAGGAAAACCATCGATATATCGGTCATGATTTAAGTTCAAGTTGGAAGTACAGAGATTTATAATTTCCCCCAAGTGAGTCTGTTCCGTCTTTGATTCTGTTTATCTTTTATGTGACTTGGATAGAAATAATGTAAAAAACAAACATCACTCAGACCAATTGTTATTATGAATAGTAAATATCGATACTTGGACACTCATTTAAATGGATGTTGAATAGCTGAGTGGTTCCTAAACTGTTCCGCAAAAAAACTCAAAAAAGGTAATTTGAAACTGATTTTAAAATAAAACTACACGAAGTCAACTATTCTCGTATTCAGCTGTCAAGGACATAAACAAGAAAATAAGAAAACATTATCATAAAATAAGAAAAACATCGATAACTGAAGGGACAATATCGATATTTTGAGAGATATATATATATATATATATATTACTATAATACTTATAACTATTTTACCTCAAGATATATTTTTTCCTTTAGGAACATGTTTCGGGAGATCCTGTTCTCCCATCTTCAGCCTTCGCCATCTTGCTTCTGGTGCAGTATTTGTGTGTTGGCTTCTGGATGTTATTAAGGTGGTTTGTTGGTCTTTGGTCCTTCAATGTTGCATTATTGTGTGTGGTTGTGGTATTTGTTTTTGTATTTTGTGTATTTTCGATGTTGAGTGCACATCAAAATACATCAAAAATGAGTGCACATTTTCGATGTTGAAAATACACAAAATACAAAAACAAATACCACAACCACACACAATAATGCAACATTGAAGGACCAAAGACCAACAAACCACCTTATAACATCCAGAAGCCAACACACAAATACTGCACCAGAAGCAAGATGGCGAAGGCTGAAGATGGGAGAACAGGATCTCCCGAAACATGTTCCTAAAGGAAAAATATATCTTGAGGTAAAATAGTTATAAGTATTATAGTATTATATACATCAAGAAACGGACTGTAGCAGAAAGTGATTGAAATATATATATATATATATATATATATCGATACCCATCCCTATCAGCAATCTTAAGGCATCAGCACTACTATCCCTAGACTAGACTTATACTCTCATGCTTACTCTGCTACAACCCTGATCACAAGCGTTGTAAAAAAATTATATCCACCATCTTTTTTCAAAAATTTCACAACCCTGGTTATTACGCCAAGTAAGTGAATATTCGCAAAGTGGAACGAGACGAAATGGCCGATTAAAATGTAATTTTTTTTCTTTTTTTATATCTTGTTATTGCGAGAGGTATTTTGAAATCATAAAATACACATCTGCTTGTAATTAGTGTATCCGAAATTTTAGTTTTGGAAATTGGAAGCGTCCGAATAATCGAAACTTAACCTAACTTTCTTCACTCAGGGAGAGTTCTGTAGTCTTGACTTTTTTGAGACAAACAAAATAACGTAACCACTATAGGTATAATTATAAATACTATTATGTGACCAATATATTTTAATACTATTCAACGTTGTAGAAATATCCTGAAATTTTAGAAATCGACATAAAAAATTAATGGCTAATTTACCTTTAAAAAACTTTCGTATATCCATTTTACTACTAACTATTGATGTGTCCTGTAGGTACTGTGGATGAAGTGAGGTCTCTGATGAGGTTAGACTATATTTAAATAAAGACAGAAACTAAAAAGAAGCTTGCAAAGCCGAGTTGAACTATAACGCGACTGGTCTGTTCACCAGGAAAATGGCGGATGCTTTAAAACTAGGGACTTACAAAAGCGGGAAGTTCAAAACTGTAAATTAACTATATATGTTTCTTTAATTCTTTAAAGTAAAGTAAGGATAACTGTCCATCACTGCTTCTGTTCTAGCACTCCTCGCATGCGTTTTTTATCTACTTTTATTTTATATTTTTTACTTTGTAACTTGATCTAGGGGGGGCAGCTGCCCCTCCCTGCCCCCCCTTGGCTACGCCCCTGCACCATATCACACTTTCTCTACCATCCCATACAGAGGGCACTAACTCATAAACATTCAGGGAACAACTCAAAGACCAATAATGTCTTCCAATAATAAGGGACTCTTGCCCTTCAACAACAACATTTGTAAACACCTTGGTTCACAATAAACCTGGGGAAAATTTACCCTCTGCAACTCCTCTACCTCTATACTCTCTCTCCACTTTCTCTCTGACTCATTAACACACACTAACATTCCATTATTACATTCTAACTCCTCTAAAATTTTGTCACCACTATTTCTAATTATATCGTCATAATTCTCACCCCTACTTACCTCATTATATGTCATCTGATTGTCTTTATTTTCATCAAATTTATCGGACTTGTCACTATTCTCTACCCCCATTTTAATCTCACAATTGTCATCTACTTTATTCATTTTAAAGTTGTTAATTATGTCATCTACTCTTGCATTTTGTTTTTCGAACACCTGATTATCGATTCTAATACTTGTTCATTAATTGTATTCAAACGTGTATCAATCTCCTTAATATGCTTATTAAAATTAAAACTCTGTTGTTTAATTTTATCTCTCATCAACTTTATCTCATTATTCTGTTCATTGAATTTATCAATAAAATTACTTTTAATTTCTTTAATTTCGCTTTTTTGCTCATGAATATCCCTTGATATTTTTCGTAACATACTCATTATATCATTATCAAATTGACTGTTACATTTTGTTGAGGTTGGAGTTGATTGAGTATTCGAGCCATCTATAGCTGACTCAGTCCAGCTGTATTCTTTGGACCGATTTACTGGGGTTGAATGACCCCTGGTACCCCTACACCAGCTAACTCGCTCATTTCAACTACAATCTCGTTATTATCCATTTGTTTAAATTATTTGATTTTTTACTTATCTATAATACACATCTATCAATCATATTATAACCTTACTACTTATGTTTACACATTTTTTAGTTACCTTAAACAACCATTCTGTTCTCCCAAGTAGGCCTACATTTATATAAAATTTCTTTATATAAACGTCCATAAGTTCGGAAGCGCCAGTGTAACTACTATTTTTATCTTCACTATTCTGACAGTCAATGTAACTATAATTTTGTATTCATAATTAGAACTCAATTAATTTTAATTCATTTCATTGCTTTATTTCTGATTTTTGCGGGCGCCATCTTGTGTTACCAACCACAAGAAAAAAAATATAGGTACTTACCAGGGCCAGGTCCGATTTTAAGCGAACAGGAGATCAGAATGGTTTATTTGCAGTAAATAACTCGTTTATTTATTTGTTACCAATGACATTCCCTTTTATTTTCATTTTCTCCTACACTTGTACATTTAACCCCTTCTTTAAAACATTTGAACATATTTGGCCACGAGGCTCAATTGATAAAACAAATCAAGTAATTATTTAGTAATTTAGAAGTTATAAGATAACAAATAAAGTAATTTTATAAGTGATCGCAACCAGCACTTCTTAATTATATAGATTCTATACTCTCACACAGACACGCACACACAATCATCCCATTCCCTTAGAGATCTCATCTATTGAAATATGTCAATCATATTAAAATTTTGATTTTTTTCCCTTATTTAAAGATTGTTTTGCCCCCCGTTTTGTTACTTATCTTGCAAATCAGTCCAAAAGAAGTCATATTGCTCCACACGCACTATATCGATTATTTCTTAACTTTCACTGCCTTTACATGTTTTTAAAACTGTTATTCCACTCTGATTAAAGTTAAAATTCGTTACTTTACATTTTAGATTTGCGGTATTCACATTTTTACGTGTATGCGGGCGCCCGCGATTTTAGTTCCGGAACTTATAGGTGTTACTCGTGCGAGTTGTTGTTGCAGACTGGGGTGAGACGAACGGCACTATTTTCCGAAGTGGTCGTGGGTTACATGACCAATTCTTATTGTTCTTGTTTGTATCACTACACCAATATGTGAGTTCGGGTGACACTCCTTGCATACCAGCATGACGTATGAACTGATGTAATATCGTACGATCCTTTAAGTTACATAATATGTTAGGCACTCATCTAAAAATATAACTGTTTTGCTTGTCACTGGAGTTGACCTTGGCACAATTTCGCTCAATACTTGTTGCGTTGTATAATTTATGAATTAAAGTTTGTTACTTTTCCCCAAATTATTATTTTATATTACCTTTTATGTTTCCCCAAAATTATTATTACATATGGAAATATTATTTTGATCAAACCATAATAATTTTTTATATTATCCCAGGTAGGCCTAAATGTCCCGTTACACGATCCAACCGAGGTTGGACTAGAAGGCGTCTACTGTACCTTTAAAAAAATCATGCTTCAAATAAACCTCATGATTTTTAAATCTTTTTTAATCATTGGTTCAATCTTTGGTTCAATCATTTCGATAAACCAAATTGAATGCAGACAGGAAAAGGTAAAATCGATTTGTCTGCAGTGTATTCAGAAAACATAATTTTATTCAATTTATTTGCATACATATATACATATACAGGTTTTTTCTTTTTTCAAAAACGTTAATTTTATTTTAACAGCCTTCTCTAGATACTTTCAAGTTTAACATTTAGTACTGTACAGCTTTTAAGACTAATGAGCAAACAGGTGGAGCCAGCTGTGAGTAATATGAGAAACGTTCTTAAGGTTAGATAAAAGATTAGTGGGTGTGTCAAGCACAGCAAATTCAAGTGGAATGCTTGACTTTACAAAGATGTGATTTAAATAATGGTATTTAAAAGTGTAGTAAGAGTAGTCCTAAGATCATTGATGAGCATATGGTAGATTTTTGAGATTTTCATAAGTTCCATAATTTCTATGAAAATAGAAATATAAATAACCGCAAGGTTTCATTATTTGATAAATATCTTACTTCTATTATATTAGTGGATAGAAAAAGATGGTACTTTAATTGAAGGTAAATTGTTTGTCATCAAAATAAATAATGCATTTGTTTTTGAATAGGAATAACCTACACAAAGCAGTGCGGGAAATATGTAGAGTCAATAAGTATATAAATATTATTTTAGAGATGCGAAGAGAACATAGATGTTAAGTGAGAACTTTACTTAGAAGCAATGTATGAACTAAGCAGCAATTTCATAATCATCGTTATTCGGTGGTGTGATAATTAAGAGATATAGAGATGGGTGAAAGAAATTATGAATGAATGTGTACATAAGTTAATTTTACAAATAATTGGAATGGGGTTTGGAAGATGTACAAATTCAGGCTGATGCATAGATAAGGGTATGGAGACACATGGACTACAAATAAGTAAATTACTTTAAATATATAATAAAGTTTGGTAGTGTTTTGGTACTGATACTATTAAATGTAGAGGTTCATTAGTTTCATGTAAATGTGGATTTCAACAACAGTTAAGTATAGTAGATCTTTAGTCAACTTACATTGTATATTTAAGGTGATCTCACCCTTAAAGAGATTGAGCATCCCATAAGGGCAGCCTTTTGAAGAAGCTTTTTAAAAGCGAAAACTGGTTCAGGCTATAAGTAAAAATTTTACATGTTTACCCATAAAAAAACTTTGTGTTCCGAGTTGGTAGTGAATTAATTATATTTAATCAAAATTTTCATACGCCTTGGAAATGATGTCTCTGTGGAAAGACTTCAAAACATCAGATTATTCATACCAAGCTATTAACCACTTGTTATGAAAACAGAAGATAACAAAATAAGTCAGGGTTAAATATGTATGTCTGATTAGGCCTATATGCTTATAGAGATATACTTGGGTGAATTAGGGACTATAACAAAGTAAAAAGAAGTTCATGATAAAAAAAGAAAGGGAAAATCAGGGGAGAAAGAAGGAATATATCCTAAAGACATGAGTCTTAAAGCAAGACAACTTGAGACTTGAGAGAATAAAAATTTAGATTTAAATGTTAAGAGATTTAAAACTGTTGAAGTTGTGGAAAAATGGAGATGAGAAGAAGATTCAAGGCCTCAAGGGCGATATGAAAGGAGAGCTACATAAAACATGGAAAATATACGTATGGCAAGTGGCAGAAGATAATACTGTAGTAGTAAGAGGTGGTCTGCAGGAAATGGTAGGTAGCCATGAGGTAAGGGAAGGCCTAATTTATACCCAAATCCAGCGTATGTAGTTTTAATTGAACATGGGTATTGCTTGATTGATTCTTTAATGAATAATTATGGAAATTAAATAGAAGACAAATAACAATATTGCTATTTTAAATAAAACAAAGTATATAATTTTGACTGATGTGTATAAACATTTTTAATAACTGACTGTTGATAGAAAACTAATACAGTAGAATGTAATGCAAGTCATTGACGAGAAGGACAAATCTGTTACAAAAATTATATAAAAAATCAAAAATGTAATAAAAAATATGAACAAAAATGCATATATAAGTACACACAAACAATTATTTTTATGTTTTACAGTCATATTACAATATACAGAATATTTACAGAAATATATGAAATGTCTTCCAAGTCACTGTATTATATGAGTTAACTAATTTAAGTACCATAGTGGGCTAACCAACAATTGAAAAGATTCTTTGTTCATATCTCCATAATGTCTAACACTATTCTGTTGGAAGCTAAAAGAATATAAGATAGTACTGTATAAAGGGAGAAACACAACCAGTATAACATATGTTTTATAACATGATATATGTAATTTAACATAATTGATTTTTAATTAAGAATTTACTTTAACAGGAAAGTCTGTCTGCCAATATTGACATCAATGACATGTGTAAAGACATTATGACTAATGTTCAACGAGTAATGAATGAGGTGAGTATATAAAAATTGCTTCAAACTGCGATGCATGTCTGGTTTGTGTATACAGCATGTAGTATAACTTAGTTACCTGACAGTAATAGACCAGAGAGGATATATTAACACGTTCGTTTGATAAAACAGTTCAGCATAATATTAAATATATGAACTGAAGCTGATTGTTAGTCTTTCTTCCCAGTGTTAAACCTTTTATATTCATTTTATGTTGTCTTCTTATGATCATTTAAAACCTTCATTAGCCTGCTTGGTCAAATATGACAGTATTCATTCTTATTTGGTGTTTTTGAACACATTTGTGCATACCTAATACAAAAGAAATTTCAATCTTCCCAGTGTTAAACCTTTTATATTCATTTTCTGTTGTCTTCTTATGATCATTTAAAACCTTCATTAGCCTGCTTGGTCAAATATGACAGTATTCATTCTTATTTGGTGTTTTTGAACACATTTGTGCATACCTAATACAAAAGAAATTTCAATAGTTTCATTAATTACTAATTCTATTAATGATTTGTATTACTCAACTTTCCAGGCTTCTAGCAGACTTACTTAAATAAATAGATGAAGTGTTTTCTTTGTATCTTCTAGGGCAGTGATTGTTCTATATATAGTTGGTAATGATGTCCACCAGCATATATTACTACTGGAATAGTCTAGGTTGTTCCAGGTGTAATATCTAGAACTTGATAGAACAAACTGTGTTTATCTACTGACATGTTTGTTAATATTGTATAATATGTATATGCCAATAATATGTATTGTATATTGACATAGAACATTCTAGTGTATTCTATAAATAGTGTAAGTCAATATACATAAGTTATACATCAATTGTGGATAATGTAAATATAGGTGAGTAACATAACCTATTTATTATGACAAATAGTTTTAATAATACCAATCAATATTTCTTGATATATTATACAATATTCATACTATTACTCTGAATCTGGGTTGGAAGTTCTCTAGTATACAACATTTTTCAAGTCAGTACACTTCTCTATCAACTCTTTGAAATCACGAGGCCTCTTTCACAAGTTACTACCGGTCAGTGCACGAGTTTGTTTTGTTTATGTAGTGTATAAAATTATTTGTCTCTGTGTAGAAAATAAAAACAAAGCTTTTTAATCATAATGTTGCGACAAAAGTCACGTATTTGAACATTTTTTTATCAGATAGTAGGTGAAGTGAGTAAAGTGAAATGTAATCAATGTCAAGCAGTGATTTTGCATGGTGGTGTTGGTAAATTGGCCAATAACACTAGAATGACCAATCATATTAAATACAAACATAGTGAGTTGATGCCTCAGCTAACTGTTGTGATGAAGAGTTCTTCCATGGAGTGATCACCATCTCCGTCTCAGTTTTCGTTGTCACAGGCATCAATTGCATCAACTTCTGCTGTTAATGTCAACTATCTTAACAAACGACACAGGAAGCCATAGCTGTGAAGTGTTCAACTGACGATTAGAGATCGAGGGAATTACATATTTCTGTTGGTAAATTGACTGTGCTTGATAACCAACCAATCTCTATAGTTGAAAATATGGGTTTCACTTTGATGCAGAAATTAAAACCAAAGTATAATTTGCTTAGTAAAAAATATTTTGCTGACAATATTATACCCTATATTTACTCGGAGATGAAAGCTGAAATAAAAACAGGAATTTTCAGTACCATTGCAATTTCTGTCACTACAGATTTATGGACAAACACCAACAATTTACAAAGCTTTTTGAGTGTCACTGCTCACTGGTTAAACAAAAACTTCCAACTTCAACACGCAGTATTACAAATGAAAAATTTTTCCTGTTTACACACAGCTGATAATATAAAACAACATATAGAAGAAATACCTACTTTATGGGATATAAATCCAACCAAAATACATGCTATAGTGCGAGATAAGGGCAGAAAGATGGTCAAAGTGATTGATGATTCCAGATTCCATGCTTCATACAAACATTGCAGTTGGTGATCAACAATGTCCTCAAAGTTGAAAAAACTATTACACAAGTTATAACAAATTCGAAATGAACTGTTACCCATTTTAACCATTCAGAATCAGCACAACAGAAACTCCACAGTATACAAAAACAACTAATTTTACCAAATCATCAACTTGTTCAAGATGTTCGGACCAGGTGGAATTCCACGTACTATACGTTATCTCGGTTAGCAAAACAAAAATGCATGCTCTGTTTATACACAACTGAGCACAGTGTCAAAATCGATCATCTGCTGACATACGAATGGAAGCTTCTTGAAAAATGTATTGCTTTACTAAAGCCATTTGAAGAAGTGACAAAAATGATTAGATCTGCCTGTTCGTCAGTTTCTGAAGTCATTCCTCATCTTAAAGTTCTGTTAAGGTACATTGAAAGTTATATTGGTGAAAGCGAGGAAATAATACAATTGAAAACTGAATTGGAAAATGGTTTGAAAAGAAGGTTCAACTTAGAAGATAATACAATTTTTACACTCGCAACACTTTTAGACCAAAGGTAAAAACTACAATTTTTTGAAGCAGAAAATGCGCATGAAGTGAAATCCCAGTTTTTACTAGAAGCACTAAAAAATAGCACAAATGAAAGAAATGATTTTGAAAAATGAAATGCAGATAACGATTCTCTAAACTCTTCAATCTCTCAATCAGAAGTTAGAGTTCACCATAATTTTTGGGAGTGTTACCAACAAATAGTATCAAAGAAGGTTGAGGGCAATGAAAAATTTTCTTCAGATGAACTTGAGGCACACTGTGCATTGCTGGTAATAAACCGAAATGATGGTTTGTTCATGTGGTGGCAACAAAATTGTACGAGTTACCCTGAGATGGCACGTATTGCTAAAGTATACTTATGTTGTCCAGCCAGCACAGTATATAGTGAGAGACTTTTCTCTGAAGGTGGAAACATTTATGAGACAAAAAGAAATCGACTTCTTCCTGAACGAGCTAAATCTGATATTTCTTCCTCACAATTTACCGTTAATAAATAAAGAAATTTAAATTATATAAGTATTAGAATATTTAAACTTAGTTATGACTGGCGATGTTAATGTTGTTATGTATATTACACTTTAGTTTAATAACTAATATTATGACATATTCAACTAATCTCTAATTATGACAGAAAAAGGGTGAAGAGAGACTAAAATTAGGTGGTTACATAATTAAATACTTATTAAGACTTAATTAAGTAATATGATTGTTCATATTGTTAATCCAAAGGAACAAATTTATTAACAATGTTGATTTAACATAGAAGTTTATGTTTCTGAGTTTATATTAATGCTGAGTAATGTTAAATAATGCCTACGTTGTTTTATTAAACTTAGACGTTTTATTTTTTTATTAGCAAGTAATAATTGTAAACAAGAAACGTGACTAATTAAAAAGATCATAATGGTATAAACCACATATTTTTGTCTATACCTTATTATATTGATTTAAAGTTACTAATTTTGTTAAAGTAATGACATAAAAATTTGAGGCCAACAAATCAGATTTTTTGCCGACTATTTGCCAACTATAAAAACTTATCCGACTAGTCAGATACGTCGTATCCGACTAGTCGGTACATCTCTAAAAAAAGCCTTTTTAAATCTTCCACTTTTTTCTGATTTTGCGTCTGGACAATGAGACATTAATGGTAACACTGTCCATTCTCTCAAAAGCACATCTGCAGATACAGAACGTTTGAAAGATTTCAGAGGCAGTATGAAAATGTATAACAGCAACACTACTTGGAAAATTGATATTCATGTGTTTCTTTTTTATTTATCTGTTTCTTACAAATGTATAGGCTATAGAATACTGCAGCAATTTTGAGGCTTACTCATACCTGTGGTTAGACGACCAGACTGTTTACATACAACAGTTTTTGTTATATGGACGGCAGCTAGCACCAGATGAAGTTGATTTGATTGCTGTAAATGATCCTTCAGCACCTGAAATATGTGCACCTACTATGGACCAATTCAAGGAACAGGTTAATGTTATATTTTAAAGAAACCTAACATTCTAACATCGTATAGAGTTTGACTGCTACACTTTTCACACATACTGTACTCTTTTTCTGAACGTTTGTTACCATTATAAATGCATTTATGTATACAGTAATATTATATAATTTGATACTGAATGTAGAAATAGACAACCTGCATATAAGCAAAGACTTTAAATACAATCTATTGTTTTAGTGATAACTAATAGTCTAAAAATCCAACTTCATCTTCGGAAAAATTCCCACTCAGACAAATTTTTAATTTCTGTATGGAGACCTTGATATTATAATTTGAAACAATGTGTCAAGAGTCTCCATTAATATGACCCCTGCTAAATATTTTGTACAAAGGTAAGAACAATGTTTTTTTGTAGATACCTTGTAACTTTAGTTTTACAACAAAATTGGTTATTATGAAATTTGTAGCCTACAAAATTTTGTAGAAAAATCTTGAAAGTAATCTTTTTAGGAGATATTAGCATGTGAATATACAAATTAAGACTATTATTAGCTCTGTTAATTCCGCAGACTCCTGCTGATAAAGAAATTTATTTTCTAAAATGAGGAAAAACTAAAGTTGAAACAAAAATATACATTTTCTATTAATGTTTAAACTATTTTAAAAACAGTGAAGATGGTACTTTATTTTGCATGCAGTTACTGGGTATGACATCTGCTCTACTTAATAAAAGAAAACTAAAAGTTGTAAAATTAATAGAAAAGCAGGATTAGAGATTGAGCAGAGGTGTTCAAAATGACAGTATGCTCACCACAATAAAATTTTGAAAACGATGTATGCTGTATTTAGGTACATACAATGTACTGTACAATGTAGTATTGATAGGCATTTTCAGAATCAGTGAGACTCAGAAAGACTGTAAAACCATTGACACTTCTCTCAACATCTAGTCTGCTCAATAAAATTTATATCAAGTGTCCTAACAAATACAAATGGTAGGCAACAAACTCAATCCAGAAGAGTGGGGATGGGTGATATTAATGTCGTTTTGAAACCAATTCAGACACCTTTACCAGCTGCTCCAGATATACTCCACAATACTATGTTCTGTAACTGTTCTAAAGTTAGCAGCTTAAAGTGAATGCAGAAAAATTGGTTGTGTGTTGGTAATTTGTTCTGTAGATTGTGGTAACTATCATGACCAGTCTTGCGTGAATTGCAATACCAGACATAATTGAATACAACTATGTTAATGTCTATGATGATATTGTGATATTGATCCCATTGACTTTTTTAGCAGAAGTACAGAACTTGTCAGAAAGCAAGGGTGAAGAGATTCCAGAACTTGAGGGAAAACAGATGATTAATTTCTCATATTTTCAATCACAAATAGTGTGTATTAGATCTACTGGGAACACCACATTAAAAAGTTCCTAGTACCTCCATGGATAGTGTGGAAATGAGATTATTTTTTAAAGAAATGTGAAGTTTATAACTTTAAGCCATTGTATTAAAAAAGTGTTACTTCTACAAGAAAAAAAATCATACAACCTTTTTTGTAGAAAATCTTGTGAGCTATAAATTTTATAATTAGTATTCTGGGTTTTGGAAACCTGATGGGGCCATCGTATTTACCTGATATCATTGTATGACTACCTCCCTACTACATTAACAACCTTCGAAAGGGTCGCCTATTGTTTACTTTCGTTGCAGCTAAGCAAGTCGTCTGTTCATACATATTTAAGAAACCCCAACCAACATGGTCCTGTCTAGTTTCTTAAAGGCTATTTTATTTAGTTGATGTACAGTGTTCTATCAACATCGTGTTTTCTTGAAGCATAGAGCATTAAAATTACAGAGTGTAATCCAGTGCCAGTGAGTTTTGTTACATACAATTTTAAGTGGTAAACTGAACAGCGAGATAGATTTCAACAGTAGAGATTCATTGATAAATTATATACTGACGAGAGGCCTTAAAAACTGTGCTGAAGACTGGAACTTATGAAAAAATCAGCTGAGTGTAAAGTATGGAGGAAACATGCATATTAATTACGGGCAAAATGGAAACTTGATGTACGGATATGGGGCAAAAAACTGTCGAGTGAAAAAACATGTAAGGGGCAGTACTATCTTTGGACTTTCACTCGTTCCTCCCGTCACCTTGTCCGTTTTAATTGCATGACTTTTGAAGTATCCTTTTTCTGTCATTGTGAGGGAGACTGGTTTGTCACAATGAACGACAAGAAAATTAATACATTCTTCAGAGAAATTATTGTTGTGTGGCTAATTGAAAATACTTGTAAAAATGGTGGCGTATGGCAATCTGTCGAAGCCGATGAAAGCGCATTTGTTAGACGGAAATACAGTCGCAGGCGACTAAGTAAATTTAGTTGGCTGTCGGTGGAACCCAACAGTAATCAGTGTATTTCCATATTATCTTAAGTGGCTTGAGATACATTCTACAGAAGCAGTTAAGAAAAATATAATTATGGTAAGTACTTAAAAACATTAATCTTATTTTGTTAGGACAAACAGTAACAGAATAGTCACTGTTCAAACCGAGTATGCTCATTTTATTTTAAAATGTACCTCAAACAATTTAACAGGGCCATCCTAAATTTTATTTGTTATACCTGCAGTTATTGTATTTTGGAACAATAAGTGGCCCTTTAAAGGTTGTAAATGCGTTCGTTTACGACTAAAGCAGGGAGTTTGAATAGATGGCCCTGTCAGGTTTCCATAACCCATATTTTTATTATAAAACTTATAGCTTGTAATATATTCTCAAAGAAAATGTATCTTTTTGCTTTAACTTTCATAAAATTTTTAGCAGTAGTCGTACTGATGTGGACTATGAGACAATGATGATATCAAGGTTACACAAAAATTTAGCTGCTTAAGAATCTTTATGTAGGTTGACCACTTTTTTCTCATGTTGACTGGACTATAAAATTAATCGTGATTTGAAAAAATAGAAGACATTTTTTTGGAATTATGGTTAGTCTAGTTATTTGAGCTTTACTTTGTTAATTTTTTAATAATTTCATTTGGTATGAATTTGAATTATGTACCATACCCATTATATTTTTGTATAGCAAAATACAGTTAGATGCATACTTAAAAAACCTTACGAGCCTTGTAAGTGTAAGTGTATAAAGCTAGAAAACAGGACAAGTATAAAACTGAAATAATAACGATTGCAGATATTACTTGTCAGATATTTTTATTTTGTTTTTTTAAGTTATGTATGAGGCACAAATGAAATAAAAACTCTAAAAAGCATACATCTTTCATTCAAACACTACTTGAATTGTTCTTGAATCACATGATTTGTGTTATTAAACCTTTAAATGTGTGCCATTAATTTTCATGTACATCAGCATATTATATATATAAAACAAAACTGTGTTTTACAGATTGATAACTTTGAAAATTTGTACATGGAAATTGAAGAATTGGATTCATTTATAACATTCAGCTGCTGGTTTCAAGTAGACATACGGCCATTTAAACAAGCACTTTTGAATACTGTGTGTAAATGGGGTCATGTATTCAAGCAACACCTCATGGACCATGTGACTTCTAGGTAAAAATTATGGAATATTATGTAAAATAATAGGTAATTATTATGGAATAATAATATTCACACACACACACACACACACACACACACACACACACACACACACACACACACACACACACACACACACACACACACACACACACACACACACACACACACACACACACACACACACACACACACACACACACACACACACACACACACACACACACACACACACACACACACACACACACACACACACACACACACACACACACACACACACACACACACACACACACACACAGGTGTTCCAGAAAGAATGAACACTATTTCACAGGATGATTCAAGATCTAAAAATAAGATAAAATGTCACGTAACCATAGGTCCAGAAATGCTTTGTTCTCAAATTATAGCCTCTTGAAAATGTTTTCCATTTTCATAGTTCTGATGAAAATCCAGAACCATAATGTCATAATGGAAGACGAACCATCTATGTTTCATAATGGAGGATGAAAATTCTAGAACACAAATTATAGGCAAAATTAGTCGCTCCATATGTTGTTTGACTTGATACACAAAAGAGTTATAGAAATGTATCACCGGTAGATTCCAAAAAAATTACAGATAAGTACAAAATATTGGAATCAGAAAATTATTTTTTAGATTTGGCATAATAACTTTGTTACATTTTTAATAAACAAAGAAAAATTTCAAGTACAAATTGTAAAGAATTTATGTATGAGAAAACTGCTGGTAACAACATTAGTTAAAAACAAATACATGTATGAAAAATTGACTTTAAAATAAAACGTATGCTTACTTTTAATATTTTAAATTAAAATAATTAAAATGTTAATTAAAATAATTTAAAAAAAGAATTAACATTGTTGCACATTGCTATAGAAAAATTATTCCGATTAGTGCTTTCAAGCTTCACAGCTCATAGTTGATACAGCTGATCTGATGAGCTGTGAAGCTTGAAAGTGCCAACGGAATAATATTTTTCTATAGTGGTGTGCAACAGTGTTAATTCTGATTGTGATTATATAAAATAACAATATTATTTTAAAATAAAATAAAATAATTTAATTATTCTGAAATGTATCAAATAATTTATTTTTTAGTCTTTAAAATAAGTAAAGTAATTAAATTTAAGAAAAATAGTGTAATAAAAAAATATATCTAGTTCTGATTCACCATATTGTCAGTATTCTCTAGAGTCAAAAACCTCTCTGTACACCTTCTGCTTTCTTCTGATTTGTGTCTTGACAAGGATACTTATATTAATAAGTAATATTATCTGTTCTCTTGAAAGCATTGTAACACATGCTTGGTGGTCTCTCTCAACTACCATAGCAAATAGTAGATCAATCTCAATATCGAACAGTCCTATTGCATTTTGCCACCCAGTTTCAATATGAGACATTCATCTTCATGAAAAATAGTTTCCTTTGTGGTACACTTGAATTCACTCAATTGAAGATTATTTTTGTACTTGTATTTATGACTACCTGTTGACTTTGTTAATAAGAATCTTCCTGAAAACATTCAATTAAAATGACACCAATGTAAAGGGTTGATAAAGTAAACAATATCCGTGTCTGACTCTTTACCAATATTAAATGGGTTGAAATATTCTGCCAACTGTGTGTGTGTGTGTGTGTGTGTGTGTGTGTGTGTGTGAGAGAGAGAGAGAGAGAGAGAGAGTGTGTGGAATCTTTATGAAAAGATTCTATTTGTTAAAGAATATCTAGAACTTCTAGAGCTTTACTACATACTATCACATGAATTTATAAAAATGTTTTGAATCAGTGTTTTATTGTATCTGTATGATGTGTACAGCTTATCAGACTTAGCAAAATTTATCCATGAGGCAGATGAAGGTTTACTGCAACCTGTTGAAGAAGGTGATTATAATGGCCTGATTACTGTAATGGGGTATTTAATGAATGTTAAGGATCGCCAGGCTAGTACTGATGAAATGTTTGAACCAATCAAAGAAACAATTGAATTACTGAAACAGTATGATCAAGAACTTCCAGAAGAAGTTAATGTCTTACTCCAGGTAATTTTTTATGAATAAGTTTAATTCACTATTTAAAAGAAGTGTAATTTCACTATTTAAAATGATTAATACTGAAATCCATATGTGTGGATGCATGAGCACACACACGCACACACACACACGCACAGAGGTATTATTTGACTATTGATCTTTTGTTGTAAATACAATATGGCTTTTTGTATTGTAAACATATCAGTTATCTTTAGTAAGTAAAGGGGGACTAACAAATAAACTTTTATTACTTCTTAGTTTTTAGTTAATAACTAATGATAAAGTTTATTAATGGTGTTAAAAGGAATATGCCTTGTATTAATTTAAAAACCCTAAATTCCCTTAAACTGCAGTCTTCAGTGCTGATCTTTTATTTGAAGTAGATTGCAGAAAACATCATCTTGGCTATTCCAAGAAATTATAATTCTATGAATAGATGATGTCAACCATATTTTTAATGGCTGGTAAAACATAGAAAAAATCAAATATTTAGGACTGAAGTAGCTTACATTTTCAGTAACCATCAACATACCTACAGATTTGCTTTCCAAGATTTGAAAATCAATATTTTGAGACATAATTTTTTGTTAGTTAACAGAGTTTTTAATCTGTTTATAGAACATAATTGTGCCCTTTTTTAAACTTACAAAAAGTCCCCTCCACTGCTTGAACACATGTATAATTAGATAACTAGAACACATGTATAAAAAGAATTAGATAACTTTATTAACAATAACAAAAGAATTCTGTTTTATTTCAATGCTGGGATTCTGTGATTATTAGTCTTTAAGACCTTTAATTTTTAATGTGTTAACTCTGATTACTTATGTTTCCACTGATTCTTTGAATAATGAATGTTTACTGTATAGGTTTATAAACATGTTACGTACTTGACAGACCCATTGTTTGTCATTCTATCAGTTCCATGAACCATAAATTTTGTTCTCTCAGTCGTAAGCTTTAGGTTTTTATCCAAGAAAAAATAACATTTAGATCTCAATATTGCCTTGGGTATAGTCCCTTTATATTGACTGTTTTAAAAGTCACAAGTCATAATTTTCGAATGAAAATTTAGATTTTATTGTCTATATATTTTTATCTAGTTATTATTTATTGTCAGTTTATTCATGATAATTTATTAATAACACTGTTTTTAATAGCATCAAGTGAATGAGAATGCCTTAAATGGCCAAGGTTTTGATAAAAGTTATGTAAAAACACATTCTATTTCCTAATCGTGGAAGTAATTAAAGTTTATGAAATTATGATAATTTATTTTTTTTAATTTAAGTATTTTCTTTAATACTGTACTTTCAAATATTATACCATTTAATACCTGTTGTTGCATATTTTTAGGAATTACCAGAACAATGGAATAATACAAAGAAAATTGCAACAACCGTCAAACAGCAAGTTGCCCCTCTACAAGCCAGTGAAGTATCTTCTATTCGCAACAGAATAGTTGCATTTGATGTCACTCAGAACCAGTATAGAGATGTTTTTCGCAAATACTCATTTTTCAAGTAATTATTTACTTTAAATTTATAATGTGTGTGTGTGTGTGTGTGTGTGTGTGTGCACTGATCGGTTATCTTGAATATACAGTAGAACTTGGGTAATTCGAAGCTGAAGGGACCAGTAAAAAATTCGAATTATCCAAAAATTCGAATTAGGAAAACTTTTAATAAGGGTAGAAAAATCAAATCAAAAACCTAAATTCAGTAAAGCAATATGTTATTTTATTAAACAATTTCCTTATACATATGTATTACAAACGTATAAACATGTTTCAGTACAAAATATAGCATTTACAGTTTTTTAAAAAAGCTAGAAACTTTTGATTGCATTTTGCAGTTAATACACTGAGTTGTAGTAAACTCTTCAAGTTTATTAAGTGCTTGGAAAATAGCGTCACTTACGTTCTGCTGTCCTTCAACAAACCGTCTCAAGTCTTGAATGTAATTTGATGCCTGTGAAGCTGTTGGAATCGGTATCTCTGGAAGTTCTAGCTGGTCCCCTTCTTCATCTGAAGATGTACCATCATTTCTTTTGTTCATAACATCAGCCACGATCTCCGCATCTGTCTGTTCACCACACACCGCCAAGTCTTCTTCCATGTTTACAAACTCTTCGTAACGAATGCCTGCGTCATGTCCAACATCTTCCCAGTTATCCGTAGTGGGTACGACTTCTCTAGCAGCTTTATTCTACTCTTCACCTTCAATGTGGCAGAAACCACCTTTACGAAAACAATTAGCAATTGTTTTTTGCATAACTTGGTTCCAAGCACTGTTGCACATGCGGGCAGCTTGAAGGATGTTACTCTTGATATTTTCGTGCTCATCTAAATATGCACCTGACAGAATGTTTTGGACCACAAGCCGTCTGTAAAAATGCCTAAAATTTTTTATTACACCTTGGTCCATAGGTTGAACTACTGAAGTCATGTTTGGAGGGAAAAACACAACCTTTACATTTTCCATCACAGGAATAGTGTTGTGCGCTGTATAGTTGTCAATAAACAAGACGATTCTTCTGTTTTGATTCCAAAATTTCCTGTTGATTTTCAAAAGCCATCTTTCGAAAATTTCACCTGTCATCCAAGCTTTATTGTTTGATTCATATTCAACTGGTTTCGTTTTTACATTTTTGAAACAACGTGGGTTGGCTGACTTCCCTATCATTAGCAAAGGCAGTTTTTCCGAGCCATCCATGTTTGCTCCGATTAAAAGTGTTATGCGGTCCTTGCTGTTTGCCGCCACTACAACTTTCTCCTTTAAAAGCAAGTGTTTTGTCGGGGGTTCATTTGAAGAATAAGCCCGTCTCGTCTACGTTAAAAATGTCTTTAGCGTCTCTATCAGAAATCATTTGCAACAAATCGTCTTTCCATGAATTTGCAGCTTCAACGTCAACAGATCCACTTTCCCCACAAACAGTTTTGAAAGACATGCCATTCCTTTCTTTAAAACCATCGAGCCAACCAGTGCTGGCCTTAAAATCATTTTTCCTTAAGTTAGATGCGAATTCCTCAGCTTTGGCTCTGACGAGGGGCCCACTGACTGGAATTTTTTTGTCCCTTGCTTGCTTAAACCACTTCACTACACATTCATCCACGTCAGGATTTTCTGGTCCTCGCGCTCTTTTCCTATCTTTGTCTCTGGCTTTACACACACTATTCAAAATCTTCTCTTTATTTTTTAGATACGTTGGCAGCATATTTGGTGGTATCCCGAATTCCTTGGCAATTTCAGATTTCTTTTTTTCTCCCTTTTCCACTTCCCATATAACGGCAACTTTTTCGGCAAATGTCAATGATTTGTATTGGGTCCGTGTTGGTTTTGAAAGGGCCATGATGAACACACAACACAATAAAACTGCACAATAAGCGTCACTAAAACACACCAGTCTGTATATACAGTACTGTATAAAGAAAGGAACGGTCTCTCACTACAGGACACAGCTCGCACAGTAGAAACTCAAAAAGACTAACACTTCCATGAATGCAGGCAGACTGAACTGAAAGCAACAGTGAGGGTGGCTGACTGACGAGGTGTGGAACAAGGGACAATGGCGGACGGTACCGTTACATGAGCCAGTCATGTGTCATCGCCAGATACTGATGGCAATTCCACGAATTTGACACAAAGGACAAGCGTCTGTTCACAAAGGGCGATGCCTGCTTGTTTGTTTCCAGTCGCGTCTCTATTGTTACGTGGTCTAGCCCATACAGCAGGCGATTTTTTGTAGTTAGAGCAAAATTTTTATTTCGAATTAACCAAAAAATTTCGAATTACAGACGATGTTTTTGCATGGTTTTACATAGGATATTCAAGGGACCATGGTAAAAGTTCGAATTATCCACGAATTCGAATTATGCACGTTCGAATTAGCCAAGTTCTACTGTATAATAGTCAATTAATTATGGAAATGGTAGAGGTGGGAGAGGAAAATCAGAAATGGCATATAGCATTTTTTTAGTAACGTTCGTGATTACAAGATAATAAATAGCAAGTAATGAGTTCTTTTATGAAATTTTTTGTAAATAAATTACAAATCTAAGAAAAGAACTCATTACTTGCTATTTATTATGTTGTAATCAAGAACATAGATGTGGAAACACAAGACTACGGTAATAGATATTGTAAGGTAACAGGTTCGAGCCCAGACCAGACTTGCAGAAAAGAATGCACAATTAGTGAAAATTTAATACATTTATTGTTCTTTCTTGTACAATTAGTATTAAAATGTTCTTTAAATGTTTTATATACAATTAACTTGTTGTTAAAAATTTTACTTGAAATGTCCTTTAAACAAAAGCTTTCTTGCTTTACACAAATTTATGAATTTATGCTCAAAAGTCTTCTTTTATTAAACAAAATTATTTCAAAATTAATGTTCTTTAATGTGCTCTCTAAAATTTTACAATTTGAGAATGATTTAATTTTTGCTTCCCTGTTTGGTCGTCCTCCCGGTCGACGATCTCGATTCGGCCTCCAGCGATCCGTCGTCTCGGTCCACGTTCCAACAGTCGCTTCCAGGTAGTGCCTTACTTAAGGTCTCCGTATTCCAGTCGCTACGATCAGCAAACGATGCCCAGGAATGGTAGTTGACTATTTCAGACTCCGTGCTAGTTTCCCGTTGACAGTCGCCGCTCACTTGACCCTACGGACCCAAGGACGTCTGGAATTAGCGTCGTCTGGAATCACTTCCCACTGCGACCACCTTCGCTGACGAACTTTCAGAGAGACTTCAGAGAGTTATCACAGACTTTCAGAGAGAGAATTCAAAGAAGACTGGCTGCTCCTTTTATAATGCAGTTGAATGTAAAGCACTGCGTTGCTGAGTGACGTTACTGGCACTATGCGCATAGGCGTCGTTTCAATTACTTCAATGTAATTCGTAGCGGCCACGTGTTTCCAACTTATTCTGTCTTGAATGTTCTAGAACACACCTTGTAGCATATGAATATATTTCGCTAACATTCTATTCGTTATTCACATTACACAACACTTCACTCATATGTAAAATTATATTTTCATGGTTCTACATTGTCTTATTTTCTAATTTTCTTCTATTAATTCTAATTATTTTATTAATATTATTTATTTCAAGCATTCATTTATTCATTGAGACACTTAAAATAGCTGATACACATTATTCTTTATATTCATCTATACTAAGACCATTTGTCACGTTGCATGAGCCTCCAGGTTAAATAAAAAAAAAATTATTTTCTTCGAAAATTAATTTTGTTTTCTTTCTAAACTTAAAACATTCCTCTTATATAACTTTCTAAGCACATAATATAATCCAAAACATAATAAGAAATCTTCACAAACTAAAGCTTAATTAACTCTTCATTTAATGTCTTTCTTAACACTATGCAATGTGGCAACAATGTCTATAGGTTTTTCTTCTTTTGTTTTTTTTTTCTTAATCTTTCAGCTAATACATTGTCCATTCATTCACACATAGTAGTTTTTTTTTATGAGCGATTTGCATAAACATAAGTACATTCCATCTTATCATCACTATTATTTTTATTATTTTACTCAGGGCTTTTTTTTTTATGGATTTGGTAGTTCATGACATTAATATTTTTCTCATGCTGCTTTATAACATTGGCTTGTTGCGGATTTAAATAATTATCAGTGTTCATTGTCTGGTCAAATTTAATCGATATGCTAGGCCGCCGTATCAAACTCCAAGTATATGTAAGTCGTTCGCCGTTATTTACATTGTTATCTTTCCACAGCTGACTTTTACGATCACTTATACCCATATGCCTGAAACCGCTATCCAACTCGATCTGAGTCTTACATTTCGTTAGAACATCGATTCCCAGTACAATAATACACATGAGTTTTATTATTATCACCGCTGGACTACTCATTTTCTGTTCATCGTATTTTAATGTAACCTTTACTTGTTCAGTGGCTAGCGTTTTATTTTTATCCGCCGTCCGAACCTGTAATTTATTCGTGGGTATCATTGTAGTGTTTTTAACGTAATTATTATTTATTTGAATACAATTTTCACTACCAGCTGATATTTCTGGTTCTGTGTCAATTAAACTGTGTTCTTTAACGTTCTTTGTGTGAGCATCGAGTGTAGGCCATGTAGTATTACGTTCAAGTTTTTCCGAGCGATCCTTTTCACTTTCTAATACTGTGTCACGCACCTCACATGGATGGATGCCACTAGTTTTGTAACAAGTATCCCCACATTCAACTACTTTATTACTACATTTAGTGCTATGATTTATAGTGATCTTACTGTCTTTATTCAAATCTGTACTAGTGCTATAATGGTGTTTATAAATTAGTGCTTTTGGTTCAGTCTCCACAACTTCTAATACTGTAGGTGAGTACGTATTATTATTTTCTATTGGTTCTAATTCCATTTTTTGTTGGTTAAGTAACGGTGTATTATTCTGTATGTGACCTTGACAGCTTGTAACAGTATTCGGTTGTGCTGTATCCGGTCCATCTGCTGGTGTATGCGTGTCGTCTGTGTATTGAATTTTTGCTACGGGCGTTACTTCCTCCAATTGTTTTTTATCTAGCTCTAACTGCTCTGTTAACGATTTATTAATCTCGGTAGATTGTGTTTGTATCATAGTTTTAAGTTCACGTATTTCAGTTGTACGCTCATCATCACGTTTTTTTAATTCCGCTTTAAATTGATCATGACGTTTTTTACTTTCGGCTGCGATCTCTTGTATCAAACGTTTAATTTCAGCTAGTTCTGCCATCTTTTTATTTCTTTACTTATCAAATTGTTTAGTTCTGATTTAGTTCATGAAAATATAGTTATTTTTATTTACTTTCGAATAATTTCTTAATCCTAATATTCACAGTCCTACACTAACTCATATAAATTGACTAAATGATAACAATTGTCCTAACTACACACACATAAAATTAATTAAAATAATAAAATCATCCTAATTACACACAAATAAAATTAAATAAAATGTTCTGACTTGTCCTTAAATCTTTTACGCATAAAATATATAGTTCCTATTCTAACATAAAATTTGTACTAATTGTACCTTTCACTAATTTGCACTCTAATTTTTATTTTTATTTATTGGGCTACAGCTCAATGCCTTAAAGTTGCAAGCACTATTTTCTGGTTATATTTAATTTATTTAACTTGCACTTTTACTGCCCCATCGTTGCGAGCGCCATTTTCTGCAAGGTAACAGGTTCGAGCCCAGACCAGACTTGCAGAAAAGAATGCACAATTAGTGAAAATTTAATACATTGTAACGTTACCGTTTACGGGGTGCTAATTACTGTTTATTTTGTTTTAAAATTTCAATAACTTTTAGTTTAGTTTATTATTTTTATTGATTTATTTGATTCAATTCAATCTAGCATTGAAGCCAATGTAAATAAATCCGATGAATGCACCGGAAGTTAGTTAGCGAAGTATTTCCAACTTCGGTTAATTTATTTTAAGTTGTTATTCTTCCGTCGACTAGGTGAAAGGGTGACGTAGATTCCTCGCTAAAAGCATAAATTTATTGTAAGAAATGGTGATGGTGATTAAGGAATGGAAGTATGGTGATGGCAAAAAAAATCGTGTTCGAGATTATTGCAGATTCTGATTGTACTACACTCAAAACATGAAAAAAAGTCGTTTTCCGAAAAGTGTCTGTGTGTCTGTCTGTCTGTGTGTCTGTCTGTCTGTCTGTGTGTAGATTTTTTTTTCTATGGCAAACGATAACTGCCGCAAATTCAAACAAAATCAAATAATTTTTTGCATACAGCCCTGATTTGTGGAGTACTCACGACCTATTGTTTTTGGTGAAGATCGGTTGAGGGAAAGGGGTAGTTTACCTGCAATGGTTTTTTTTTATCAAAAGAATTTTTTTGTTTGGCAAACGATAACAGCCGCAAATTCAAACAGAATCAAATAATGTTTCGCATACAGCCCTGAATTGTAGAGTTCTCAAGACCGATTGTTTTTGGTGAAGATTGGTTAAGGGAAAGGGGTAGTTTACCTGTAACATTTTATGTTTTAACAAGGGTATTTCCTATGGCAAACGATAACAGCCACAAATTCAAACAGAATCAAAAGATTATTTGCATACAGCCCTAAATTGCAGAGTTCTCAAGACCTATTGTTTTTGGTGAAGATCGGTTAAGGGAAAGGGGTAGTTTACCAGCAGCGTTTTTTTATCAAGGGTATTTTTTATGGCAAATGATAACAGCCGCAAATTCAAACAGAATCAAATAATTTTTTGCATACAGCCGTGATTTGTAGAGTACTCAAGACCTATTGTTTTTGGTGAAGATCGGTGGAGGGGAAGGGGTAGTTTACCTGCAACGTTTTATATCAAGCGTATTTTCTATGGCAAACGATAACTGCCGCAAATTCAAACAGAATCAAATAAATTTTTGCATACGTCACTGAATTGTAGAGCACTCAAGGCCTTTTGATTTTGGTGTAGATCGGTTAAGGGGAAGGGGTAGTTTACCTGCAACCTTTTACGTTTTAACAAGAGTAAAGTACTTGAAAATTCTTTTAAACTTTTTCAAACAATGGTAATTGTTAAAAATAAAATAATTTTGTTGCCAGGCAATAAAATTATAATTTTTTCATTTTAATGTAAATCTGTACATAGTATAAAGTAAAGTCGGTCCGTTTTCTCTCTGTGTTTGAAATCGCTAATCTCAGGAAGTACTGAACGGATTTTATTCAAGTTTTCGCCAATAGATAGAGTGTCTATCGAGGAACATTTATGTGTATAATTAATACATATACGTTGTACATTAGCTTAGCTGTCACGGTTTATGTCAAGTAAGTGCTATAGTTTACATCTTATATATAAAAATGAATGTTTCTTTGTTTGTCCCATATGCGTTCCTATACCATTCATCCGATTGCGATGAAACTTCGGTGAGTTGTTGTGTGCACGTCCGCGAAGGTTTCTTCCACATCTCCTAAACCACTGTACCGATTTCAACCAAACTTGGCACAAATATTTTACGCAACAGGAGAACCAACATAGGATAGGTGTTTTTTCGATGGGGTCCTTTTGGGTGTTCTTTGGGGTCTTCCACATCACCTCCTAAACCACTGGACCGATTTCAACCAAACTTGGCACAAATATTTAAAGCAAAGTGAGAACCAACATAGGACAAGTGTTTTTTTCGATACGATCCTTTGGGGTCTTCCACGTCTCCACCTAAACCATTGGACCAATTTCAACCAAACTTGGCACAAATATTTTACGCAACGGGAGAACCAACATAGGACAGGTGTTTTTTTTTCGATACGATCCTCTGGGGGGTCCTTTGCGGTCTTAAAAAACTATTAGATCTGGTTACTATGGCAACCCAATAGAATAGATTCTGTTCTAAATATATTATCGCATTAAATTGAAGACCACGCGAACGAAGTTGTGGGCAACAGCTATTTATTTTTAAGAAGCCTACTTTAATTAAACTTTATTAATTAAACTAAAATTTTCATTACGCAACGTGAAACTCCGTAGCGAAGCACGGGTATTCTGGTAGTCATGTATAAGAGAAAATATATCGTGCATGGCAGGCAAGCATATCTCAGTTATGTACTGTTTACGTTTCCATTTTATTATTATCACTACCGCAATAAAAAGGCAGGGAAAACACACACACACAATTCGCGTTATTTCTGGCCTCATTCATGTTTATTTTCTTACAATTGCATGGTTTTTAAATGGAAAGTGCCAAATCCATACCAACATAAAGCATGCAAGCCGAAAAAGTGTCCAGCGTGGATAGCGATTTGCTTCCTGTGGATCGCTGGGCAGTGTAACTGCACGTGTTTACAGAGGAACGATTCATAGACAGACTTTTCGTCTTTAGGGAATGAACCCTCTGCAAGATGCTGAGGGTCCATGAGTGACTTCGGAGTGCTCCTTCTTTTCCGCGTGTTTGTTCTGTGAAACGTACACTGTAGATTCGCAGATTTATTCTAAGCAACGCTCAATAGGAAATGTTGAAAATTTTTGTCCACGGTGAACCCTCATACACACTAAACCTGCTCTGATGTTTTAATTACGGACATCATAATATTAAAACTTTGGAAACTTGAGCACTACTTAATGGAGATCAATCATTAACTTATACAAGCCATTAATTTTATGCATATTTTTTATATATATGTGTACAACGTTATCGGCAACAAAGAAGTAGTTTTTGTTAAAATTCCTTCCCGGGATATTTGGCCATAGTCCAATGTTTTCTACAAAACCAGACGTTTCGGCAATACCACTGACTTCCATCATCAGTGAAAATCGAGTGCGATAACGTGAGGTGGTATATGTTAGTGACCACAGTACTGTGGTTAATGCTGAAGCAGTAAGTAGAAAGAAGTAGTTTCTATGGTAATATTTCATTTCGAAAATGATTTTAAAAATAAATCTTAGAATATGGAAGTCATGTATGGTTCTCCATACCGATATTTGCTACGGGCGTTAGTTCCTCCAATTGTTTTTTATCTAGCTCTAACTGCTCTGTTAACGATTTATTAATCTCGGTAGATTGTGTTTGTATCATAGTTTTAAGTTCACGTATTTCAGTTGTACGCTCATCATCACGTTTTTTTAATTCCGCTTTAAATTGATCAAGACGTTTTTTACTTTCGGCTGCGATCTCTTGTATCAAACGTTTAATTTCAGCTAGTTCTGCCATCTTTTTATTTCTTTACTTATCAAATTGTTTAGTTCTGATTTAGTTCATGAAAATATAGTTATTTTTATTTACTTTTGAATAATTTCTTAATCCTAATATTCACAGTCCTACACTAACTCATATAAATTGACTAAATGATAACAATTGTCCTAACTACACACACATAAAATTAATTAAAATAATAAAATCGTCCTAATTACACACAAATAAAATTAAATAAAATGTTCTGACTTGTCCTTAAATCTTTTACGCATAAAATATATAGTTCCTATTCTAACATAAAATTTGTACTAATTGTACCTTTCACTAATTTGCACTCTAATTTTTATTTTTATTTATTGGGCTACAGCTCAATGCCTTAAAGTTGCAAGCACTATTTTCTGGTTATATTTAATTTATTTAACTTGCACTTTTACTGCCCCATCGTTGCGAGCGCCATTTTCTGCAAGGTAACAGGTTCGAGCCTAGACCAGACTTGCAGAAAAGAATGCACAATTAGTGAAAATTTAATACATTGTAACGTTACCGTTTATGGGGTGCTAATTACTGTTTATTTTGTTTTAAAATTTCAATAACTTTTAGTTTAGTTTATTATTTTTATTGATTTATTTGATTCAATTCAATCTAGCATTGAAGCCAATGTAAATAAATCCGATGAATGAACTGGAAGTTAGTTAGCGAAGTATTTCCAACTTCGGTTAATTTATTTTAAGTTGTTATTCTTCCATCGACTAGGTGAAATGGTGACGTAGATTCCTCGCTAAAAGCATAAATTTATTGTAAGAATTATCACTTACTTGTGGCGAGTCTTGCTGATCTTGCAGGGTCGATGTAGCAATCTAATCTGTAGATTGACTTACCGTATTCAAATTCACCGCTGCGTGTCGTGCTATCCAATAAGAGTCGTTCACCTATTCTGAAATCTAGTCTATTGAAATGAACTAACTGACTCTGTTTGCTCGTATAAAATAATAATTTATTCTGATTAACACTCCTGTTTAATGATCTAAATTATCATTAATTATTTTAATTCAAAATTAAAAAACATTGGTTGTTTGTTTTATAAAATTTGTCTCAGGGTGGTAAAACTGGTTTACAAGATCAGTGTATGGTTAGAATGCTTTTTGGTTAAAACAAGTTAATTCATATGTGGGTTCTTTTAGCTTGCAGAATACCAAATTATTTACTAGAACTCTTATTCTGCTATTATTAGGCAGTTTGAAGACGATTACAATTCAATCATCTCTTAATAATTAACATGCAAAATTATAACCATGCCTGCTTTGACATTTTCGGTTAACAAAATTATTAGTCAATCGACAATAAATGATTTAAAGAATGTTTGTTAATGTTAAAATAACTCTTAATAAATCATTTAAAATGCGAACAATAAAAAAATATTTTGAAACAGTTTTGTTGAATGGAACATCTGAATCATCATTTGACTCTACAAAAAGAGTATAATTGTATAGTTGTAAGTATTTATATAGCTTGACAACCTTAGTTTCTTATTCATAATAGACATAAACATTTAAATAGTAATAGTAGTAGACTCTTCCTAAATTACAAAACATAAATAGCATTTGCATTTTCCATTAACTTAATTGTTAATTGTTTCATACAGTTGACAATTCTCAATTGCTTATGAATGCTTGTTGTGTTTGATCTATGTTTAATAAACAACAACTTTAATCAGGTTTGTTTATATCACACACAGAATTTATACATAATAAATGACTGATTGTTTGCAAAATTCTTAAAAATAGAATATTCAAATTAAGTTGAGGATTATCATTAGTCCTGTTGATTGAATAATATTAATAATGTGCCTTAATCTACATACTTTATTTACACACATTATTGGAATGTGGTTCGATTATATCGTCTTTCAAATTCTTAATTAATATTGAAAAAATCACTGTACTCCCTTTTTTTTTTAAATTAAATCCCGGAATTGCTATGGATTATACACATGTCTTACGCACTGTTACACTTGAAACATCTTCAATACTAGTGTAGTTATGTTGGCACAAATTGAGGTTATGTTGCTTTGTTTACAACGGTGACGCGCACAAATTATGTGAACAGCTGTTTCTTAACGGTGTCGAGTAGCCATCTGCCTTCCTCTGAATTTGATTATAAAGTGTCTGGAAAAAGAATATCTCTCTGCCGTTCCGTCTTGTGATCATTGTAAATTTGGTTAATTTCTTGGATCTGATTGGTTGACGATCTTTAATTTGATGCACATACCCCCTCCGCGCAATATTTTAATAGTTGTTATTAGCGTGGGGTGGCTGGTTTGGAGATTATAAACATTTGCTCGATTTGACACAAATATCTTATAAATGTAATAACTTTCTTATTATGGCATAGATTTAAAATCTAAGCTCATCACTGTATTGGTAACACTTGGCTCTTTATTTGGAGTCCACTCATGGTGAGCTTCTGTTCATTATTAGGGGAGTTAATGTTTGAGATTATCACATTACACTATTCACTACTAATTGTATTATTCTTAAATTAAAACTATTTAATGGCAATCATACCTCCTTATGGGCATGCCTTCCAAGTCCTCCCACACTTCTCACTTATTTGTTACTTATATCTAATGACAAAATATAGTGCTTATGCTATCATTGACTTAGCCTATGAGTCTATCAATTGTATTTACAAATTATTTATAATAAAAGGTATCTGGGTAACTTCTGTATTACCCCAGTTGCAAACATTAAGTTGTTACAACTACTGTTAGTCTTTGTTTGTCTGGAATGTATTGTTATTCCTTGGTATTTTTGTCATTAATATGATCTCTATATGGCACTATGAGGTGTACATTTATTTAAACTCTTATTTGGGATTCTATTGTCTTTTCAGACTATTATTTAGTTTGGATAGTTTACTAGTAGTAGTATATTGATAGTTAGTCTTGTGTTTTTCACACACTAGTCTGTTCCTTAGCGTATATCATTGGATAATAGTAATTACACCTGGTGTCACATGACAGGTGTGTTTAATTATTCTTATTACACATTATGTCCTTGCTTATAATACTCTTATGCTATTATAATAGTGGTATTATATCTTACTTATCACATAGGTATCCTTCTGTTATTTATATTTAGCATTACAATGTGGTTTTGTCTGTTTCATGTAGTGAATCTCATTTTGGCTGGTTTTGTTCACTACAAATTTACATCTTTTAACCTTGTTTATTCAAGTCTAATGTTAATAATGACAACTGGTAATTCATTATTTATTTCCTTTTCTTATCTTACATGATTTTTTGATTATTTGACTAACGATTATTATAATTATGAGACAATTCTAATTCTTCCTTACATTACATTGATTACGGTAAATAGCACTATTACATTAACGACTCAGAACACTAGGTTTTTTATAAGTAAAAGCATAAAGTTTTACCTTACAGCCTGAACCGGTTTTCTCCTTTAAAAGGCTTCTTCAGAGGCTGCCGCTGGTAGCGCTGTCCGTCTTGTTGTGGGCGACGGAATCGAGTTTTGAAAGATCGATGCTGTGTGTGTGGGGGGTGAGATATGTTCGAATAATGCGTGCGATTTGAATTGTGTCTGTTCGTTTAGGATGTCGTTTTTATTTGTTTTTGTGTGTTTGTATATTTCCAATTGTTCTAGAGTGTCTAGTTTTCGGCCTTTTGTGTGTATGTGTAGAATGTTCATGTTATTGTCGATGTTTTTATATGTGTGGTTTACTTCAATGAGGTGGTTTGCAAAGGTGGATTCTATAGTGGAGTGGAGTGCCTTTGTGTGTTCAATGTATCTCTGTGTGAAGCTACGTCCTGTCTGGCCTATGTAGAATTTATTGCAATTTGAGCAATTTAGCTTGTAAACACCAGGTAGATCGAATTTGTTTTGTGCTTTGTGTGTTTTTTTGATAGTGTGTGTTCTGTTTTGTTAGTAGTTTTGTAAGCGATACTGTATCCTGCTTTTTTGAATTTGTGGGCTATTTTTCCAGTATGTTTGTTGATGTATGTTAGTGTTATGAATTTGTTGTTTTCTGTTGTTTGTTTTGTGTTTTGTGTAGGAGTTTACTGACTATTGTTCTGTCATATCCGTTAGATTCTGCTAGATATTTTATCGTGTTTAGTTCGTCTTTGTAGTCTTTTTCATCTAAGAGGATGTTGTTAAGTCTATGTATCATGGTTCTGAAGGCAGCTAGTTTGTGTTGTATTGGGTGATTGTAGGAGTTGTGTATTAGTGTGTCAGTTGTAGTTGGTTTTCTGTATATACTGAATTTGTGCCTGTGTTCTAGTTTTGTGATGGAGAGGTCTAAGAAGTTTATGGTATTGTTGTGTTTGTATTCGGCAGTAAAGGTTATGTTTTTATGTATTTTGTTTATGTGCGTTAGTAACTGTTCACATTGTCTTTTGTTTCCCCTGTATAGTATTAGAATGTCATCAACGTATCTGTGCCAATATAGTATTTTATGTGAGTGTCTGTCATTGTTTAAGAGTATTTTTGTTTTTTCTAAGTGTTGGAGGAAGACTTCTGCTAGAATGCTGGATATGGGGGAGCCCATGGGTAAGCCATCGTTCTGTGTGTAGTATTTATTGTTATAAGTAAAGTAGTTTTGTTTTGTGATAATGTTCAGAGTTTCTGTTATTTCGTTGATAAGTTCGTCTAGTGTGTTGTTCTGTTTGAGTTTGTTTTGTAGGATGGTGATTGTTTCAGAGATGGGGATGTTTGTGTACAGGTTTTTAATGTCAAAGGAGGCTAATGTGGCATTATGGGGGATGTGTATGTCTTTTATTTTTGTTACTAGGTCTGTGTTGTTTTTTACTGCAATGTTGTTGTCTAGTTGTGTGTGTTGTCTGATAATTTTGCCTAGATATTTTGCGAGTTTGTGTGCAGGGGCATTACGGTAGTTGATAATGGGGCGGATCGGAATATCTTCTGTATGGATTTTGGGAAGCGCTTGGAGGGTAGGGGCTGATGGTTGGATTTGTTTCATGTAGGGCTTTTGTTTGTGTGTCATTATGTGTTTGGCTTTGTTGACTATTTGTTTTACTGTGTTTTGGTATCTGTCTATCTGTCGGTGGGGTCGTGTTTTAATTCTGTGATGTTGTTCTGTTCCATGAAGTTTTGTACTTTTTTGTGTAGGTTGTCTGTGGGGATGATTACAGTCGTGTTGCATTTGTCTGCTTTTACAAATGTGATATTGTGTTTGTGTGCCTTTTCCCTCAGTTTGATGGCTGTGTGTATTTCTGAGTTGTGGTTGTTGTTGTCTGGTGTCTTATGTGCTCCTATTATATTGTTTATATTATATCTTAGTGGGTCTTGATGTTCTGGTGCTGTGTGTTGTATATTTGTTTCAGTGTCCACTATGAGTTTTGTTAGTGTTTGGTTGTTATTTTTGTAATGTATGTTATATTTTAGGCCTTTATCAAGGAGTGTTTGTTCGTTTTTAGTGAGTGTGACGTTCGTGAGGTTTACTGTACATGGGTAGAATTTGTGTGTGGGAATTATATTTGTGTTGCTTGGTGTCAGGTTTTTTATTTTTCTGTCGTGTTTTGCCTGTATGTTATGTATTTGTTTTTTGTCCATTCATTTGTGTGATGTATTAGTTCAGTCATGTAATTGTGTCTGTATACGTTGGCGATCTGTAGGTGTAGCGTTAATGCTTTGCGGTTGAGGGCGTCTTTTTTCTTATATAGCTGTTTTATGTATGTCTTTTGTGCGATGTTTTGTGTTATTTGAGCGGTCTTTGGAAATCGGTAAACAGATTAGGGTAGCACACCTTTAAGTTACTTAATGCATCCGTGGGAAAGTTTTCAAAGTACCTTACTAACTTTGAAGTATCCATTAATGTAACAAACTGAAGCTTTTCCATATCGTTAAAACGTGTGGCTATTTGTACTGAAAGGTTATCTAAAATTTCATAATACAGAATTTTTTATTTTTCAAAAAGTTGGTCTCGTGTGAGTGT
This sequence comes from Magicicada septendecula, assembly GCA_034769895.1. NCBI lineage: Eukaryota > Metazoa > Arthropoda > Insecta > Hemiptera > Cicadidae > Magicicada > Magicicada septendecula. The sequence continues at coordinate 465,171,424 of CM068367.1, forward strand.
AATTCTTTTCTGCCACTCATGGTATTCAGTTGGAACTGTCGTTTTTGAAGCAGCTAAATCGAAAATGTTCATAAATGCATCATCAGTTCTTTAGCTATTTATGACCGTTTGCGTATTTTTAACTTGCGAAATACAGAAATTAATGTCAATTGACTTCTTTTGTAGCACATAGAAGAGAGCATCCGTGGCTCCAAAAATATCGTTAAAAATGACAACCAAAAGCGTAAATTGAAAATCATTAAATTTATTTAAGAAGCCATCACTCTCCCTAATTGATGTTTGATCATAATTTGAATCGTTCACAATTTTAGTGAATACTTCTTTTAATGAATCCCATTCATTATATATAGTAGGCTATTCATGTAACGTCTTTTCGCCGCGTTACAAATCCAGGGAACCCCTCGTAATTAAACTCCGTTAATTAGATGGGCTGCCTACGTTGTAACAGAATTGATCACAAATAATTAATGTAACAAATTACTTACTAACTGTGTAAGGAAACAATGGCAAGGTATACAATTGATTTAAGCACTCCTCGTATGTGTATAACAAGAAGACTTCTCTTTATTTAACATTTAAAAAACATTTACTGACAGATCCCATGACATTACTAATTCAATTATTAAGTTATTTGAAAGGTTTCTTTAAACTCAGAGATCAAACTTGATTTTATATAGCTATACCTCGGATCCGGGTCAACTTTCTGTATTTCTGTAATTAAGACTTTTAATTATACTCATTTCATGATATTAGCTTGCATGACTTTCTTTTATTCAACCATTGGAAGAATGGTATTATTGCTTGAATTATATTACTCTACATTAGCATATAAATTGTTACAACGTATGAAGTTAGAATAGTTACATGAAATTCTTAGATTTAATTTATAAGTCTTTACAAAGTTAATAGTTTCTGAAAAGTCTCTTTCAAGATGTGTTGTGTAACAAATATTAGTAACCCTCGATAGACAGGCTATCGAGTCACCTTTTAATTGGTATGCAGAAGACTCGTCCTGGGGTATCCGTCTTGGGAAACAGGAACAGCTACGTCGTCATCTCGGTCTGGCCTTCCTCTGTAAAGGGCTCCAAAAGTTCGCAGGTTGAACAATATGTGGTATAGATATCTACGATGATCTTGTAGATTCTCGGATGTCCTGATCTGCATATTCTGTCACGTGCAGTAGAGTTTGTGGCTTCTGATAGTTCACATCTCCGGGTATGACTTTGGAATTGTTGTTATTTGTTGAAGCACGAAGTCATCTTGTGTTACACTCCTTTTTTTTACGTTTCGATTTTTTTTTTACTTTACTTTTCTTGTCTATTTACATGACTATATTAATTAACACATCCAGATGCTTTAAACAGCTACATCTGGTACACCATCTTAAGGTGAGACAAAATATAGTTAACATATTTTAAGCGCACAGCTCCTACGTCTATACTGTACGAAGTCACCATTGCAAGAGAGAGAAATTCCGCTCCCTTCGCCTGGTACTGGGCAAAAGTTAGTGGGACAATTTCCGCACGAGAATATAGTTCCTAACTATATTTAAGTTAACATTTTTATTTATACAAACTATCCCTAAACAAATATACATAATTTAAATCAGTTGTTTTAGCGACTATTTATGTCTTCAGTTTTTTTATTATTAACATTAGTTTTTTTTATCTTATTCTTACTCACACAAGTCTCGGAAAACATGTCGAGTCTGGAATCAACAGGACAGCGCCTGCTTACAAGCAAAGGGTTAAATACGATATTAATAACTCTTTACAATTTATCTTTTTATTAGAGTATCTTATAACTAATTAATTACTGCTTCCTCTCATACTGAGTACATACAGGTATTTTATATTAATACAGTGAGATTTAAATGGCTTAAGAGCTCGCAACCTTAATTTTTAAAAATTTTATTTTCTTGATTATTTCTTTTATTTAAATCGTCACATACTCCACCGCTTAAATTGCACGCTACGGTTAAGCCTTTTTTGAGTCTAACTCACTATTGGGCACTGGGATATTGAATGGGGTTAGTGTGTGTAATTTCTTTCACATAGTTGTTGTACACTTTACAACGTTGTCCACATAGTTATTACCTATAGTTACAACACAGTACACTTTATATTCTTATGAACTACCTTTTTTTTTTACATACTATTTACACTAAATATTTACACAATTAAAACACAAAACTCTTTCTTATCTCTATCACTTAATTTTACTACCGGTTTTTTTGTTTGTCTTACTCTCTCTTCTATAGAGTAACTTTCTAAATCTTTACTATTTAGAATTCTATCTTTTCTTCTGTGAGTCCTATATATAACTCATGTAGTTAATGAGTGTTAGTACCCATCTAGTTAATGATTATTCATTAATGCATGCTTCGCAGAACTGGAACTCAGGTTGATCAGGCCTCGTTTCCAAACTCTACGTTTTACATTTTTTTTTTTTTTAGTGGATTCAGAAATATAATTTTCTTTACTGCCTAGTATTCCCTTTTCTTTTTTTTTTTGGGTTATACTATACCGTCACTTCTTCTTATACAACTTTAGTTGCGAAATATGCGTTCTCCGCACATATTTCTGAGTTGCAGGTTCGCACAGGGCTACTGTAACTGGAGTTAGGTACTTTTGGATTTGGTAAGGGCCACACCATCTGAATGATAGTTTCGAGTTGGTCTTATCAATCGCACTACTAATGGGGTGAGTCTTGTACATTACTAAGTCACCTACTTGGTACCTGACTGAGTTGCTATGATTACCTTTCTCGTGGTATCTTCTGGATTTTTCCAAGCTTGCTCTTAAGTTAGAGCGGGCTTTGTTCCATATTCGCTTTATCTGCTTATCCGTTATTTGCGGAGGCAGCAGATCGTGTATATTCCATCTTGTGGACAAAGGGTGGTTTGGTCGATACTTGTATAGTAACTCGAACGGGGTCGACTTGTGACCTTCGTGGTAAGCTGAATTAAAAGCGTATTGAATCCAGGATAGATTTTGGTCCCACGACGTGTGATCGTTCGCATGATAGGCTATTAGCGCAGATTTGAGGTTTCGTAGATACCTTTCAGCAATATTGCCTTGCGGTCGATACTCTGTAGTGGTTATATGGTCTATCCCTAACTTGAAACACATATTCCTAAATTCTTTTGCTTTAAACTGCGGGCCGTTATCAGATACTATACGTACTGGAGTACCGTAATCTTTAAATAATCTTTCCTGTAGTATTTTAACTGTTGTCGACGCTAATGCTCGTCGCACGGGATACATCCAAACAAATTTGGTGAACGAATCTACACATATCAGTAACATGGTATTTCCTGATTTGGATCGTGGATACGGACCTGAGAAATCTAGATAAAGTTTCGAAAAAGGGGTCTTTGGGATTTCTGATATCAATTGGCTTACTTGAGTATTTCTGGCGGGTTTGCTAAGGGCGCATAATGAACATTTCTTTACGAAGGTAGCTATTTCGCAGTTCATATTGTTCCAATGATATTCCTTTCGAATACGATGTATCGTCTTATTGATTCCCATATGGGCTCCTATGGTAGATGAATGGAAGTATTCCATTAGCATGGGCTTAATTACATCCGGGGCTATTATTCTTAATTCCTTTCCGTCTCTTATTTTGAGACACAGTACATTCTTACTCAATACGTACTTCTCGGATTTAATACCTTGGGTAAGTTGTTCTATAATAGGCTTCAGTAAGGGGTCTTGTTGTTGGTACAGGGCAATGTTTGTAAAGGCAAGGGGGAATTCAGTAATTACGGCGTTCGCACTTGCTATTTCCGGCTTCACTATGTTTTCGGAAGTTTTAGTGGGTGACTGGAACATACGGGACAGGGTATCGGCGACTACATTTTGAGTACCTTTAATATGCTGCACTCTGAATTTGTAGCAGTTTAATTTCAATATCCATCTGCCAATTCGTCCTAATTGTTTAGGGTGATTCAATAACCATGATAACGCCTGATTGTCGGTTTCTAAAAGAAATTCTTTATGTTCTAGGAAGGGTTTAAACTTTTCGAATGCAAAAACAATTGCTAAACATTCCAATTCATATGCAGAATACTTTCTTTCTTGATCGCTCAGTGTTCGTGATGCATAACTAATTGGTAGTCTACAGTTATCTATCTCTTGGTATATCACTGCACCTAACGCTACACTGGAACTGTCGGTTTGCACGACGAATGGTTTTGTGAAATCAGCTAATTGCAAAACTGGGGGAGATATAATGCTTTCTTTAAGTTGCTCAAACGCGTTTTGATGTATTGAGCTCCATTCGAACTTTGTTCCCTTCTTTCGTAAGGAGTTTAGGGGTGCTGCTATTTCGGCAAGATGGGGAATATATTTGTGGAAATAATTCACCATACCTAAAAATCGGGCTATACCTTTTGCATCTCGTGGGGGTGCAAATTCTCTAATAGCACGGGTACGTTCAGGGTCAATGCTTACCTTTCCATTCGCTTTCACTATGTGCCCTAAGAAAGAAAACTGAGGGACAGCAAAACTTACCTTATTTGGGTTCACCGTTAATCCTGCTCTTAGTAAACGAGATAACACTTCACGCAAATGTCTGAGATGTTGTTCCATTGATTCACTGTATATTACGATGTCGTCCAAATAGTGGTACACATATTTAAATTTAATGTCGTGAAATATCTTCTCCAATAGTCTACTACATACGGAACTTCCTTGAGATATTCCAAAGGGTACCCTAGTAAATTGGTACAAGTTAAAAGGAACTGCAAACGCGGTTAGACGTTTGGATTCTTCTGAAAGAGGTATTTGGTGAAAAGCTTGATTTAGATCCATTACCGTAAAAACCATTGCTTTAGTAAAATAATGAAACGCACTATGGATGTCTGGAAGAGGGATTGATTCAAATTCTATTCTTTTATTTAATTGCCTGTAGTCTACAACTAGTCGGTGTTTATCTGGTCCTTTCGGTACTAAAAAGGAGGGTGAAGAATATGGGGACGTAGAGGGTTCTATGACTCCTTGATCCAATAACTTATTGATATGGTTTCGCATGACTTCCATCTTGGGGGGAGACAACTTGTACGGGGGTAGTCGTATGACTTTCTGATCACTCAGATTAATTTTATACTCTATTAGGTCCGTCAGTCCTAGTTTTGGTGTAAGAACCGAGGAAAATTCTTTTATTAGTTTTACTATTTTGACTCTATCTCTTCGTTCTAGGTGAGATAAATCTGAATCTTGGTGTATTACATGTGCAGTAGATGAACAACGTTTATCTTCATTACTATCAAATTTATGTTTTCTTGCACGGTCAAATCTGAAATAAAATTCTCGCTCGTAGATGTCAAGAATCATTCCTGTCTTACTAATAAAATCTGCACCTAATATTAAATCAGGACCTAATTCTTTACATACTAACATTGTAAATATCCAACTTAGGTTTTTTATTTTAACCTTAACGGTAATGCTCAGGTTTATATTTATTTTACGTTTATCAGCGGTAGCACACTTTATATTCACAGGTTGGTTCCGTTTTACTAGATGATGTTTAGCTAACATGTCCGCTAATTCTTGGCTGATTAAGCTCCTACTAGATCCCGAATCAATTAAGGCGATGGGGGATGTAACGCCTAAGTCGACTTGTATTAATGGTAGTAGATTTTTTTTCCATTTACATCTATTAATCGCATTACACTTTTCACGAAATTCTCGCACATAGGGGTCGATTTCTTTCGCACCTTTTTTGTTTTTCACTTGGTTACAGAATAATTCATTCTTATTATTATTACTGGTTTCTTTTAGTTTACCCAATTTTGAGTAGCTGCGGAAGACACAGGTTTTCGGGTCTCCCTGCCTTACATGTTTTTTGAATTGGGGTTATTCCGTTTCAATGACTTACTTTTGCACTCTCTTCTTATGTGCCCATATTTGCCACAATTATAACAGGTGGGTTTTCTGCGAGGTGGGTACTTGGTTTCCGCTTTATCTGGGTTTACAGTTAACTTACCAGCTTTGCGCACATGGTGAGGTCTACTAGAAACTTGTCTTTCATACGAGGTTGTTACATCAGGCAGTAGTGCTCGCAATTGATGTCTATTAGTTCCAGAGGTTTTCATAGCTTCTCTATTTTGATCTGAGTACCATACATTTGAAGAATGGATACTGCACTGTTCTAGATCAGCAATAGTATTGGGTCTATTCATCAATGATAGTCGAGATCTTTCTTCGGGTGACACTCCTATTAAAATGGTGTCCACCAGTTGTGTTTCATTCCAGCTTACACGTAGTAGTCGAGAGGACTCCCTAATATCGGAGATGTAGTGAGCTAATCTCTCCTGATGTCCTTGTACTCGGAGTACTGTTTTCCTTTTTATTTCTTCATAGATGCCGGTGGGAATAAAGTATTTTATTAAAGAACTATGTAGCTCTTCTACTGGGAAAGTAGAGGTTAGGGCTTCTAGCACACGATTTTTTAACGGGGGTTTACACTTTGGTAACAGAACTTGTAAAATTTGCCAGTCATTCAGCTGCTGTAGATCCTTTATCTGAAGAAGATAACTAATAAATGTTAGTAACTTGGAAACATTTAAACCATCTGTATAGGGGATTTCGGTTAAAATCTTCTCCACAGGGTGAGTCATTTTTCCGTATAGATCTGCGTTATAGTTCATAGGGGTAATTCCTCGATGAGGGCGATTAGATTCATTGGGGGTGTTGGTCAATTCATTATTTCCGGGACGAAACTGAAAATGCTCGGGAGGAGGGACATTTACATCTGTATCAGTTTTTTGTTCTGGGTTCGCTTGCACTTGCGATACGATAGGTGAGTTCCGATCCGAGTTAGGTGGAGGTAAACCAGTGGTGGGGGATTGTACTGGGGAGATGTGTAATTTCATTAATGATTTCTCTATTTCGTCCATCCTGAATGAGTCGGATTTTCGTCTTAAATCGTTGATAATTGAAGGTAAGCGGCGTAGAGCTTCGTCTGCTAGCTTTTGTACATCAACGGGTATTTCTGTGAGATTCGGCCAGATCGACAAATTTTTTATTCGCCTGGTTAAATGCTCTATTCTCTGGGTAGTCCGCAAAATTTTTGCCGGAGATTTCTCGTCTTGGAGTGTTTGAGACAATAAGTATAGTTCACTATACTTGGCATTACAAATTTCTTTCTCGCTTTCATAATCGAGTTGGCTTAGATTGTTTAATTGCACGGGCGCATCAAATCCACATTCGCGAATTGAACTTCGTAATTCCGCGACTGTTACATCAGCATGGGGTAGTCCACGCAAAAGGGCTTCGTGAGACAGCTCGTCTTTTAGTAACAAATCCGGGTTAAATTGGGCCATTTTGTTCTAACACATTAGCACGTACTTCCAATTAATACTAGTATATTACACATATATTACATATACATATAATAAATTCATAAGTAATCAATTTACACAAATTAGAAAAGAACAATTTCTCTTCTAAGGGAGAGACAGAAATCACACACACATATTTTTCAAGGTTAAATAGCCGATCAGCTGTTTACTGGAATGTAGGTCAGAGGGTGGCCTACATATTTAGTTAACAAAGGAGGGTTGCGCGAGTGTGTCAGTGAGAAAAGGGGGTTTTACTCTTATTGTTCTCTACACAAAGCGACTGAATAACACAACTACTGTATACGTACTCTAAACCGGTATAAACACGAGAGAAGGGGAGCGCAATCTTATGCAACACATTTATTATTACTACGCTTGGCAACACTTTGGCTCCGTTCATTCATTCTCAATTAAATAATTACTTATTTTGTTCACAAGTTTTAAATCACGAACTTCTACTTAATTACTTTATTATTATTAACAAAGTTATTTTTAATTAATTTTTTTTTTATAACACATACTAGTGTATGTAATCTATATAGTTGGACATACACTGTGCAGAATGATTCAGGAAACAACAGGTCATAGATTGTCGTAAACAAACCTGTTACAGATTGTTCGGTTGACCAAAATTGTTATGCTTGGTTACAATTCATGTATGCAAGTAATTATATCGAATTATGCAGGTTCCTACTGGCTTATAGAATGCAAAAGCTACATGCATTGTATGACGCTAAGGATATTTTACTTATACATACTACCATCTACGTAACTTAATACACTATTAAATATGTTTTGAACATTACATTTATTAAAGAAACTTCCTGAGTGCATATATCAATATTATATATTTAGTTATTGATCATACAATTTATCCACGCATAGTGAATGCAATTTTGTTTGTGACACTATATACACAATTAAAACTCTTTCCTTTGTTTCCTTTATTTTTTTGAATGACGCAATTTTGTTTGCTTAAAACACCTTTATAAAATTTAGCATAGTGGCGCACTTTTGTGACACTCTGTAAACAATTACCCTTTTATTTTTTTACAAGTAAGCAGAGTTGCGCAGTTTTGTAACGTCATTTTGCCGCGTTACAAATCCAGGGAACCCCTCGTAATTAAACTCCGTTAATTAGATGGGCTGCCTACGTTGTAACAGAATTGATCACAAATAATTAATGTAACAAATTACTTACTAACTGTGTAAGGAAACAATGGCAAGGTATACAATTGATTTAAGCACTCCTCATATGTGTATAACAAGAAGACTTCTCTTTATTTAACATTTAAAAAACATTTACTGACAGATCCCATGACATTACTAATTCAATTATTAAGTTATTTGAAAGGTTTCTTTAAACTCAGAGATCAAACTTGATTTTATATAGCTATACCTCGGATCCGGGTCAACTTTCTGTATTTCTGTAATTAAGACTTTTAATTATACTCATTTCATGATATTAGCTTGCAAGACTTTCTTTTATTCAACCATTGGAAGAATGGTATTATTGCTTGAATTATATTACTCTACATTAGCATATAAATTGTTACAACGTATGAAGTTAGAATAGTTACATGAAATTCTTAGATTTAATTTATAAGTCTTTACAAAGTTAATAGTTTCTGAAAAGTCTCTTTCAAGATGTGTTGTGTAACAAATATTAGTAACCCTCGATAGACAGGCTATCGAGTCACCTTTTAATTGGTATGCAGAAGACTCGTCCTGGGGTATCCGTCTTGGGAAACAGGAACAGCTACGTCGTCATCTCGGTCTGGCCTTCCTCTGTAAAGGGCTCCAAAAGTTCGCAGGTTGAACAATATGTGGTATAGATATCTACGATGATCTTGTAGATTCTCGGATGTCCTGATCTGCATATTCTGTCACGTGCAGTAGAGTTTGTGGCTTCTGATAGTTCACATCTCCGGGTATGACTTTGGAATTGTTGTTATTTGTTGAAGCACGAAGTCATCTTGTGTTACACTCCTTTTTTTTACGTTTCGATTTTTTTTTTTACTTTACTTTTCTTGTCTATTTACATGACTATATTAATTAACACATCCAGATGCTTTAAACAGCTACATCTGGTACACCATCTTAAGGTGAGACAAAATATAGTTAACATATTTTAAGCGCACAGCTCCTACGTCTATACTGTACGAAGTCACCATTGCAAGAGAGAGAAATTCCACTCCCTTCGCCTGGTACTGGGCAAAAGTTAGTGGGACAATTTCCGCGCGAGAATATAGTTCCTAACTATATTTAAGTTAACATTTTTATTTATACAAACTATCCCTAAACAAATATACATAATTTAAATCAGTTGTTTTAGCGACTATTTATGTCTTCAGTTTTTTTATTATTAACATTAGTTTTTTTTATCTTATTCTTACTCACACAAGTCTCGGAAAACATGTCGAGTCTGGAATCAACAGGACAGCGCCTGCTTACAAGCAAAGGGTTAAATACGATATTAATAACTCTTTACAATTTATCTTTTTATTAGAGTATCTTATAACTAATTAATTACTGCTTCCTCTCATACTGAGTACATACAGGTATTTTATATTAATACAGTGAGATTTAAATGGCTTAAGAGCTCGCAACCTTAATTTTTAAAAATTTTATTTTCTTGATTATTTCTTTTATTTAAATCGTCACATTCACAATTTTGGAATTAGACTTCCATCGCGTAATAACGGAAGTAGGGATTCGTCTTCCAACAACTGTGTGTACTGCGTAAGTTTGCCTAACAGAACTGTGGAAAAAAGAGGGTAAACCGTTAACAGTTGCAAAAAATATCCGACATTGCGAAATGCTGTTGCAGCTTTGTTGTAGCACTAGATTCAAACGATGCGCCATGCAGTGAACAAAAACCGCTTGTGGCACTACTCCTTTGATTTTTGCCTGAAGACCATTTAATTCCCCTGACCATCAAAACACTGGGGAATACGTTTTGATTTATAGTCAAATTTTTCGAGGGACTATATATAACACAACGTGAAACAGTGTGTCGGCAGTCTGACTGGAACTAACATCATAAAATCCCAAAAATCTTTCTACCAGCTTTCCTCCGGGAATAACGTATCTAATTATGATGCTACATTGAGATTTGTGGACAATGTCTGTCCATCCACTTGAATTGAATAAAATGTACTATCTTCTATTTCCTTTGCGAAGTGCTCATCAATATATTGTGAAATGCAGTCAATTATTTCATTCCGAATAGTCTTAGAATTGCCGGAAAAGACGGGAAAGATTTTTTTATAGTGTTCTTGAATATTTACAGGGCTTATCGATACGAAGGTTTCTAGCAGTTCTTTAAAATTTCTGCGTTTAAGAGATGATAACTCTTCGTGGTGACCGCGAAATGCTAATTCTTGTTTACCCAAGTAAAGAACTGCAGAATAGGAAGATGCATGAAATGTCTGTTAAGCCGAACATTGTCATTGAAGTGTTTAATATACAACCTAGAATTTTCCTTCAAAGCATCCTCGATAGTACTTAAATTTTTCTTTAGTTTTGAAAAACTCTATGCACAACGCATGTGCTCAGAAGAACCTTCATGTTTGGAAAGAGCATGAGTAACGTTACTGAAATCATCAAAGCCGTTCTTATTCCACGCACTTGATTTAACACTAATAATTAAGCAGGGCATACAAAAAAGTTTATTTAAATAATAACTGCCACACAACCACTCGAACGTTGAATACCAATTTTGTTTAAAGTTGCGATTGTACACCTTGTCCTTTATTTTTGCAACTTCATTTACTGTCAATATAGGCATAGGTTTTTAACAGCTTAAAAGTTCTTCTTATCATCATTATTCCATCTTGAAAATGGTGTTTCTAATAAAACACATACTGGGTCATATGAAGGAAACATTCTGTAAAAACTTCACACACGATCAAATACAACGAACAAAACAAACGCGCTGGATAGGTAAAGCACTGTATACGTACACAACTGAGAAACAGCACAGCGACACTGCTTCACGTGGGTGGGGGAACGCTGAGTACGGCTATACGTTGTCATGGCAAACGTCACAAACCAAGTATTGTTAGTGATGTATTAACTGATTCAGTATACAAGTTGCAGAAAGCTGCTTCTACGGTCTCAGCGCTTTCCGCCACCAGTAGGCTTACGATCGCAGCGATGTCCAGCTTCTGTAACCTATTTCCATCACGTGTAAATGTAATTTTAATTATTATACAGACGAAATTTAATTTAAAAATATTTTTAAACAAAAAATTGAAAATAATTTTGTGTAAAAAGAAACACACTGAACCAGTTATTTTAGGTGAAGCAGCGCTTCACCTGCGTCACCTGACGAGCCGCCACTGCTTATCACATAGGTATCCTTCTGTTATTTCTGTTTAGCATTACAATGTGGTTTTGTCTATGTTTCACATAGTGAATCTCATTTTGGCTGGTTTTGTTCACTTTCTTTACTTGAATTCTTAGATAAAAATTACTCTTGGTATCTTATATTGGTATTGGTAGAAAGCTTATTACTTCTACTTGATTTGGGGTACAAAATATTTTAGTTTAGATATGTTTTACCTACTATTAAATATGAAGTTAGTTGGAAAGTACATGTATTTAGGTTATGTGGTTATTTTATTTGTAGCAACAATGGGTGTATTAAGTTTATACAAATTTACATCTTTAAACCTTGTTTATTCAAGTCTAATGTTAATAATGACAACTGGTAATTCATTATTTATTTCCTTTTCTTATCTTACATGATTTTTTGATTATTTGACTAACGATTATTATAATTATGAGACAATTCTAATCTTCCTTATATTACATTGATTACGGTAAATAGCACTATTACATTAACGACTCGGAACACTAGGTTTTTTATAAGTAAAAGCATAAAGTTTTACCTTACAGCCTGAACCGGTTTTCTCCTTTAACAGGCTTCTTCAGAGGCTGCCGCTGGTAGCGCTGTCCGTCTTGTTGTGGGCGACGGAATCGAGTTTCGAAAGATCGATGCTGTGTGTGTGGGGTGAGATATGTTCGAATAATGCGTGCGATTTGAATTGTGTCTGTTCATTTAGGATGTCGTTTTTATTTGTTTTTGTGTGTTTGTATATTTCCAATTGTTCTAGAGTGTCTAGTTTTCGGCCTTTTGTGTGTACGTATAGAATGTTCATGTTATTGTCGATGTTTTTATATGTGTGGTTTGCTTCAATGAGGTGGTTTGCAAAGGTGGATTCTTTAGTGGAGTGGAGTGCCTTTGTGTGTTCAATATATCTCTGTTTGAAGCTACATCCTGTCTGGCCTATGTAGAATTTATTGCAATTTGAGCAATTTAGCTTGTAAACACCGGGTAGATCGAATTTGTTTTGTGCTTTGTGTGTGTGTTTTGATAGTGTGTGTTCTGTTTTGTTAGTAGTTTTGTAAGCGATACTGTATCCTGCTTTTTTGAATTTGTGGGCTATTTTTTCAGTTTGTTTGTTGATGTATGTTAGTGTTATGAATTTGTTGTTTTCTGTCTTTGTCTGTTGTTTGTTTTGTGTTTTGTGTAGGAGTTTACTGACTATTGTTCTGTCATATCCGTTAGATTCTGCTAGATATTTTATCGTGTTTAGTTCGTCTTTGTAGTCTTTTTCATCTAAGGGGATGTTGTTAAGTCTATTTATCATGGTTCTGAAGGCAGCTAGTTTGTGTTGTATAGGGTGATTGGAGGAGTTGTGTATTAGTGTGTCAGTTGTAGTTGGTTTTCTGTATATACTGAATTTGTGCCTGTGTTCTAGTTTTGTGATGGAGAGGTCTAAGAAGTTTATGGTATTGTTGTGTTCATATTCGGCAGTAAAGGTTATGTTTCTATGTACAAGCTGTTTTATGTATGTCTTTTGTGCGATGTTTTGTGTTATTTGAGCAGCCTGGTTGTTGTGTTTAATTTTGATTTGTGCATATTTTGGTGTTATTGATTTGTTTAGACATGTTTTGTTGAATGTTATACATAAAACAGCTATATAAAAAAAAGAGACGCCCTCAACCGCAAAGCATTAACCCTACACCTACAGATCGCCAATGTATACGGACACAATTACATGACTGAACTAATACATCACACAAATGAATGGACAAAAAAACAAATACATAACATACAGGCAAAACACGACAGAAAAATAAAAAACCTGACACCAAGCAACACAAATATAATTCCCACACACAAATTCTACCCATGTACAGTAAACCTCACGAACGTCACACTCACTAAAAACGAACAAACACTCCTTGATAAAAGCCAAAAACATAACATACATTACAAAAATAACAACCAAACACTAACAAAACTCATAGTGGACACTAAAACAGATATACAAAACACAGCACCAGAACATCAAGACGCACTAAGACATAATATAAACAATATAATAGGAGCACATAAGACACCAGACAACAACAACCACAACTCAGAAATACACACAGCTATCAAACTGAGGGAAAAGGCACACAAACACAACATCACATTTGTAAAAGCAGAAAAAGGCAACACGACTGTAATCATCCCCACAGACAACCTACACAAAAAAGTACAAAACTTCATGGAACAGAACAACATCACAAAATTAAAACACGACCCCACCGACAGATAGACAGATACCAAAACACAGTAAAACAAATAGTCAACAAAGCCAAACACATAATGACACACACACAAAAGCCCTACATGAAACAAATCCGACCATCAGCCCCTACCCTCCAAGCGCTTCCCAAAATCCATAAAGAAGATATTCCGATCTGCCCCATTATCAACTACCGTAATGCCCCTGCACACAAACTCGCAAAATATCTAGACAAAATTATCAGACAACACACACAACTAGACAACAACATTGCAGTAAAAAACAACACAGACCTAGTAACAAAAATAAAAGACATACACATCCCCCATAATGCCACATAAGCCTCCTTTGACATTAAAAAACCTGTACACAAACATCCCCATCTCTGAAACAATCACCATCCTACAAAACAAACTCAAACAGAACAACACACCAGACGAACTTATCAACGAAATAACAGAAACTCTGAACATTATCACAAAACAAAACTACTTTACTTATAACAATAAATACTACACACAGAACGATGGCTTACCCATGGGCTCCCCCATATCCAGCATTCTAGCAGAAGTCTTCCTCAAACACTTAGAAAAAACAAAAATACTCATAAACAATGACAGACACTCACATAAAATACTATATTGGCACAGATACGTTGATGACATTCTAATACTATACAGGGGAAACAAAAGACAATGTGAACAGTTACTAACGCACATAAACAAAATACATAAAAACATAACCTTTACTGCCGAATACGAACACAACAATACCATAAACTTCTTAGATCTCTTCATCACAAAACTAGAACACAGGCACAAATTGAGTATATACAGAAAACCAACTACAACTGACACACTAATACACAACTCCTACAATCACCCAATACAACACAAACTAGCTGCCTTCAGAACCATGATACATAGACTTAACAACATCCCCTTAGATGAAGAAGACTACAAAGACGAACTAAACATGATAAAATATCTAGCAGAATCTAACGGATATGACAGAACAATATCAGTAAACTCCTACACAAAACAAACAACAGACAAAGACAGAAAACAACAAATTCATAACACTAACATACATCAACAAACAAACTGAAAAAATAGCCCACAAATTCAAAAAAGCAGGATACAGTATCGCTTACAAAACTACTAACAAAACAGAACACACACTATCAAAACACACACACAAAGCACAAAACAAATTCGATCTACCCGGTGTTTACAAGCTAAATTGCTCAAATTGCAATAAATTCTACATAGGCCAGACAGGATGTAGCTTCAAACAGAGATACATTGAACACACAAAGGCCCTCCACTCCACTACAGAATCCATCTTTGCAAACCACCTCATTGAAGCAAACCACACATATAAAAACATCGACAATAACATGAACATTCTATACGTACACACAAAAGGCCGAAAATTAGACACTTTAGAACAATTGGAAATATACAAACACACAAAAAAATAAATAAAAACGACATCCTAAACGAACAGACACAATTCAAATCACACGCATTATTCGAACATATCTCACCCCACACACACAGCATCGATCTTTCGAAACTCGATTCCGTCGCCCACAACAAGATGGACAGCGCTACCAGCGGCAGCCTCTGAAGAAGCCTGTTAAAGGAGAAAACCGGTTCAGGCTGTAAGGTAAAACTTTATGCTTTTACTTATAAAAAACCTAGTGTTCTGAGTCGTTAATGTAATAGTGCTATTTAGTTAAGTAACGGACACGTCATGGACAACGAAATCCAAGAATTACATTGATGCTGTGCATAACATTACATTATGCTTTTATTTACAGCTTCTTTTATATTAACATTATTGTTACTTTCACTTTTTGACTAATATATGATGTCCTACTCATTTACAATATTATTAGTTGTATATGGGTCATCTAAGTTAGTCAGTTATTGTCTATCTTTTCAATCTGCAAGTTCTTCAGTTATTGTTTATACGGGTAAGATGTTAATCTATAGTTGACTGGCTCTTGTAATCTATATTTTATGCCATGGTTGTTAGGTGTCTTTCTCGTAGTATGTTTGGTCCTTGTTTTCATTTGTTCCTTACTGACCGAAACTATTGGGTTATTGGTTCTTGTGGTATTCTCACTATTTGTTGTATCTTCTTTCTTCTTATAATGTTATTATATTTGTTATTTACCATTAATTTTTATTAACTCTTGTGTTGTGAGTTTATTCTTCTTGATGAGTTGCTCATGTAGTTTCATTCTTGGCATTTTAAATTAAACACTTGGTGTGTCTCATTGACTCAATTATTATGACATGTGTTAATATTTTGGTTACTGAAAGATTGGGTTCATATGTCTTGTTACATATTGTCCCCCCTCGAAAATAGATCATTTGGATTAATTCCTTTATGGGATTTGAGAAGTTATCTGTTACATTGTTTCTTATTTATTTGAGTTTCCGTCTTCCACATCATGTTTCTTTCATTTCATATTTTAATACATTGTTATCTTTGATCTGATCTACTATCTTCTTGCTTGGTGGTTTATTCCCTGTAGTATTTAATTCCCTATCATTTCCCTAACGTGGTAGTTGGTACATGTCAGAGGGGCACTCTTGGCTTCCACGCTCTGCTGTCCATCCTACATCTTCTGAGACCAGAGGGACGTACCGTCTGCTCAGGTAAATTGTTGTTGGAGCTTATCTCTACAAACAAACATAAAAACTTAAAGTAGTCGTTGTGTGACTAATAATAAATATTCAGGGGTTACTCATGCAGTTGCTGCTCAGATTTGATAATACCTTCGTTCTTTTTCACTTTATTTTATTCTCTTTACTCTATTTGAAACAATATCGTTGATAGATTTTTATTTGTATCTATTTTCTCTTTTATCGATCTTCCTTTTACTATTTTCTGCTTAGTAACTGTATTAGTTGTAATAATACTATTTGATTTCATATTTCATGTCTGGTCTTATTTATTATGCCTTCAAGTTTTGGTAACTACTTGTTCTTCATTATTTGAGTATTTTTCCTCATAACATTGGTGCTGGTTCTGAATAGTATCTCTTCAGTGGTTGAAATTATTGTTAGATTATCTGTGCCTTGTATCAAGTTTAATAATCATTTTGTTTGTCTCATCTTTATTGATTTGTTATTTTATCTTTTTTTTTTTTGATCAATTCCATTCCTTATTATAGCATTCTCTTATATAATACTCTCTTTGGTGTTTTTCTCCTCTACTCCTTCAAATGTTAGATTTTTTAACATTTATTCTGGATTATCTTGCGAACTTCTTCGTTCGTCTTCTTGGGGTCTATTCCCAGGTTGAGGGCGATCCTCTTCATAACTGGGCCGTCAATAGTCCTCTTGACTGCGACTCCTCCTGGTGTCGTTTCTGGGGTTACGCCTGTCATCGTAGCTATGACTCCTTTGTGGACTACTGTATGCGTTTGAATGTCTCACGTATGGATGTCTTCCCCCTCCGTTGTTTCCCGCATGCACATAGTTGACTCTGCGATATGGTTGATTTTGTTTACTGTAATTATTGTTCGGGTCCTGATTATGATTGTTATAACCTTGGTTATTTGCCCTGTTCGGCGGATAGGTTGGGCCATTCGCCCGGTTATTGAAGTTATTGGTGCCGCTTGGTCGGTTGTTATTGTTGTTTATATTATTGTTGTTGTTATTGCTTGGGTTTGGCCGAAAAAATTGTCCTCTGTTGTCATTGTTGTTGTTCCGGTTACTGAAGTTAGGGCGGTAATTCCCTCAATTATTATTATTATTAGCCTGATTTACTGAGTCATTATATCGGCCGTTCCCTTGATGACTTCTGCAGTAGTATCCCTCATGTTCGTAACCTTCAAGTAATGCTGCCATCACTTGTATCATCTTTACCTGTCCGTTAAGTCTGGCCCTTGCGATGCCTCCTTCATAATGGAATGCTAATTTGGTTACAAGGCTTTCTTCGTGGATTCGCGGTTCCAAGTTTCTCGCTAGACAAACCTTTCCGAGAAAGTAGGCCGTCAGGGTCGATCCTCTGCTTGCTTTTTATCTACCGTAGCATATATTGTCCCGTACGATATTCTGGGTACTTTCGGACCAATACTTTGATTTGAACAACTCCTTGAACTCGGCGTAGCTCTGAATATCGTGCCGTGTTGCCGTCCACCAATTGTCATTCACTTCTTTGAAGTATTCGTCAATTTGTCCTCTTATGATCGGCCATCTGGTCTCCCCTTTCCTGCTCAAGATCTCATCTACTCGGGCAAGAAATTCCATAGGGTTTCATTTATACGCCCTAAAATTCATCGCTTCCCGATTGTCGGCATGTTGGAATTTCGGCACTACTGCTGGTCGGTTCCCGATGTTTTCAATTTCTTCCCGCATTCTTGGGATTTCTCGGCATTGTATATCTTCGATCCGCTCATAATTATTGTTGACTCGTGTTTGTATCGTGTTCACAGTCGTCTCAATACCTGTGCACTGCTCTTCAGTGTTCGTCTTCAGCTGATTCACTTCTTCTTCCTTTTTCTGCTGTATCGCCGCGATCTGGACTTGATTGGCTTCCTCCAAGTTGTTCATCCGAACGTTAATATCCTCTTTGGATTGTTGCAGTTCGTTACTGGTCTGCTTCCATTTCTCATTTATCTCTGATATTTCTTTTTTGACTTCTGTCATCTCCTCCTCGATTTTTTCGTTCAGGGCTTCCATGTTTCTTTGGCTATCTTGTTTCAGCTCATCTATTTTCTTATTGGTGTTGTCTATTTTTTCTTCCATCTTCTTGAGAAATTCCATGAGGCTATTCATGTTTGCGCTCTCCATGGTTAGTTCCTCTCATTGTGTTGGTTTGGTAGGCTCCATGGGAGGTAATATCGTTTCGACGTCTTCCACCGGCATCGCCTCCTTTTCGTCCATGTTTATTTTTGGATTGGCGTCTGCTGCGCGTTTCTTGGATGTCGATCTCTTCTGGTACATGTTCTATTCTTCTGGTACTGCAGCTGCTTGCTCGAAATTAGGTAAGACTGAGTTTATTGTGTTTTATTTATTATTAGTTGTGACCTAATTTAAGCCTCTTACGTTGTGTGCCAATTTGTAACGTTACCGTTTACGGGGTGCTAATTACCGTTTATTTTGTATTAAAATTTCAATAACTTTTAGTTTAGTTTATTATTTTTATTGATTTATTTAATTCAATTCAATCTAGCATTAAATCCAATGTAAATAAATCCGATGAATGCACTGGAAGTTAGTTAGCGAAGTGTTTCCAACTTCGGTTAATTTATTTTAAGTTGTTATTCTTCCATCGACTAGGCGAAATTGTGACGTAGATTCCTCGCTAAAAGCATAAATATATTGTAAGAATGATCACTTACTTGTGGTGAATCTTGCCGATCTTGCAGGGTCGATGTAGCAATCTAATCTGTAGATTGACTTACCGTATTCAAATTCACCGCTGCATGTCGTGCTATCCAATAAGAGTCGTTCACCTATTCTGAAATCTAGTCTATTGAAATGAACTAACTGACTCTGTTTGCTCGTATAAAATAATAATTTATTCTGTTTAACACTCCTGTTTAATGATCTAAAGTATCATTAATTATTTTAATTCAAAATTAAATAACATTGGTTGTTTGTTTTATAAAATTTGTCTCAGGGTGGTAAAACTGATTTACAAGATCAGTGTATGGTTAGAATGCTTTTTGGTTAAAACAAGTTAATTCATATGTGGGTTCTTTTAGCTTGCAGAATACCAAATTATTTACTAGAACTCTTATTCTACCGTTATTAGGCAGTTTGAAGACGATTACAATTCAATCATCTCTTAATAATTAACATTCAAAATTATAACCATGCCTGCTTTGGACATTTTAGGTTAACAAAATTATTAGTCAATCGACAATAAATGATTTAAAGAATGTTTGTTAATGTTAAAATAACTCTTAATAAAACATTTAAAATGCGAACAATAAAAAAATATTTTGAAACAGTTTTGTTGAATGGAACATCTGAATCATCATTTGACTCTACAAAAAGAGTATAATTGTATAGTTGTAAGTATTTATATAGCTTGACAACCTTAGTTTCTTATTCATAATAGACATAAACATTTAAATAGTAATAGTAGTAGACTCTTCCTAAATTACAAAACATAAATAGCATTTGCATTTTCCATTAACTTAATTGTTAATTGTTTCATACAGTTGACAATTCTCAATTGCTTATGAATGCTTGTTGTGTTTGATCTATGTTTAATAAACAACAACTTTAATCAGGTTTGTTTATATCACACACAGAATTTATACATAATAAATGACTGATTGTTTGCAAAATTCTTAAAAATAGAATATTCAAATTAAGTTGAGGATTATCATTAGTCCTGTTGATTGAATAATATTAATAATGTGCCTTAATCTACATACTTTATTTACACACATTATTGGAATGTGGTTCGATTATATCGTCTTTCAAATTCTTAATTAATATTGAAAAAATCACTGTACTCCCTTTTTTTAAATTAAATCCCGGAATTGCTATGGATTATACATATGTCTTACGCACTGTTACACTTGAAACATCTTCAATACTAGTGTAGTTATGTTGGCACAAATTGAGGTTATGTTGCTTTGTTTACAATGGTGACGCGCACAAATTATGTGAACAGCTGTTTCTTAATGGTGTCGAGTAGCCATCTGCCTTCCTCTGAATTTGATTATAAAGTGTCTGGAAAAAGCATCTCTCTTTGCCGTTCCGTCTTGTGATCGTTGTAAATTTGGTTAATTTCTTGGATCTGATTGGTTGACGATCTTTAATTTGATGCACATACCCCCTCCGCACAATATTTTAATTGTTGTTATTAGCGGGGGTGGCTGGTTTGGAGATTATAAACATTTGCTCGATTTTACACAAATATCTTATAATTGTAATAACTTTCTTATTATGGCATAGATTTAAAATCTAAGCTCATCACTGTATTGGTAACACTTGGCTCTTAATTTGGAGTCCACTCATGGTGAGCTTCTGTTCATTGTTAAGGTTAAAATAAATTTACAGTAAAATTTCATATTAATGTAAATCTGTACATAGTATAAAGTAAAGTCGGTCCGTTTTCTCTCTGTGTTTGAAATCGCTAATCTCAGGAAGTACTGAACGGATTTTATTCAAGTTTTCGCCAATAGATAGAGTGTCTATCGAGGAACATTTATGTGTACAATTAATACATATATGTTGTACATTAGCTTAGCTATCACGGTTTATGTCAAGTAAGTGGTATAGTTTACATCTTATATGTAAAAATGAATGTTTCTTTGTTTGTCCCGTATGCGTTCCTATACCATTCATCCGATTGCGATGAAACTTCGGTGAGTTGTGCGCACGTCCGCGAAGGTTTCTTCCACATCTCCTCCTAAACCACTGTACCGATTTCAACCAAACTTGGCACAAATATTTTATGCAACGGGAGAACCAACATAGGATAGGTGTTTTTTCGATGGGGTTCTTTGGGGTCTTCCACATCGCCTCCTAAAACACTGGACCGATTTCAACCAAACTTGGCACAAATATTTTACGCAAAGGGAGAACCAACATAGGACAAGTGTTTTTTTCGATACGATCCTTTGGGGGGTCCTTTGGGGTTTTCCACGTCTCCACCTAAACCATTGGACCGATTTCAACCAAACTTGGCACAAATATTTTACGCAACGGGAGAACCAACATAGGACAGGTGTTTTTTTCGATACGATCCTCTGGGGGGTCCTTTGCGGTCTTAAAAAACTATTAGATCTGGTTACTATAGCAACCCAATAGAATAGATTCTGTTCTAAATATATTATCGCATTAAATTGAAGACCACACGAATGAAGTTGTGGGCAACAGCTATTTATTTTTAAGAAGCCTACTTTAATTAAACTAACATTTTCATTACGTACAACGTGAAACTCCGTAGCGAAGCACGGGTATTCTGCTAGTCATGTATAAGAGAAAATATATCGTGCGTGGCAGGCAAGCATATCTCAGTTATGTACTGTTTACGTTTCCATTTTATTATTATCGCTACCGCAATAAAAAGGCAGGGAAGACACACACACACACAATTCGCGTTATTTCTGGCCTCATTCATGTTTATTTTCTTACATTTGCACGGTTTTAAATGGAAAGTGCCGAACCCATACCAACATAATGCATGCAAGCCAAAAAAGTGTCCAGCGTGGATAGCGATTTGCTTCCTGTGGATCGCTGGGCAGTGTAACTGCACGTGTTTACAGAGGAACGATTCATAGACAGACTTTTCGTCTTTAGGGAATGAACCCTCTGCAAGATGCTGAGGGTCCATGAGTGACTTCGGAGCGCTCCTTCTTTTCCGCGTGTTTGTTCTGTGAAACATACACTGTAGATTCGCAGATTTATTCTAAGCAACGCTCAATAGGAAATGTTGAAAATTTTTGTCCACGGTGAACCCTCATACACACTAAACCTGCTCTGATGTTTTAATTACGGACATCATAATATTAAAACTTTGGAAACTTGAGCACTACTTAATGGAGATCAATCATTAACTTATACAAGCCATTAATTTTATGCATATTTTTTATATATATGTGTACAACGTTATCGGCAACAAAGAAGTAGTTTTTGTTAAAATTCCTTCCCGGGATATTTGGCCGTAGTCCAATGTTTTCTACAAAACCAGACGTTTCGGCAATGCCATTGACTTCCATCATCAGTGAAAATCGAGTGCGATAACGTGAGGTGGTATATGTTAGTGACCACAGTACTGTGGTTAAGGCTGAAGCAGTAAGTAGAAAGAAGTAGTTTCTATGGTAATATTTCATTTTGAAAATGATTTTAAAAATAAATCTTAGAATATGGAAGTCATGTATGGTTCTCCATACTGATATTTAACAATTACCATTGTTTGAAAAAGTTTAAATGAATTTTCAAGTACTTTACTCTAGTTAAAACGTAAAAGGTTGCAGGTAAACTACCCCTTCCCCTTAACCGATCTTCACCAAAATCAAAAGACCTTGAGTGCTCTACAATTCAGTGAAGTATGCAAAAAATTATTTGTTTCTGTTTGAATTTGCGGCAGTTATCGTTTGCCATAGAAAATACGCTTGATAAAGAAATGTTGCTGGTAAGTTACCCCTTCCCCTCAACCGATCTTCACCAAAAACAATAGGTCTTGAGTACTCTACAAATCACAGCTGTATGCAAAAAATTATTTGATTCTGTTTGAATTTGCGGCTGTTATCGTTTGCCATAGAAAATACCCTTGATAAAAAAACGCTGCAGGTAAACTACCCCTTTCCCTTAACCGATCTTCACCAAAACAATAGGCCTTGAGAACTCTGCAATTTAGGGCTGTATGCAAATAATCTTTTGATTCTGTTTGAATTTGCGGCAGTTATCGTTTGCCATAGGAAATACCCTTGTTAAAACATAAAACGTTACAGGTAAACTACCCCTTTCCCTTAACCAATCTTCACCAAAAACAATAGGTCTTGAGAACTCTACAATTAGGGCTGTATGCGAAACATTATTTGATTCTGTTTGAATTTGCGGCTGTTATCGTTTGCCAAAAAAAAAAAAATTCCCTTGATAAAAAAAAACCGTTGCTGGTAAACTACCCCTTTCCCTCAACCGATCTTCACCAAAAACAATAGGTCGTGAGTACTCTACAAATCAGAGCTGTATGCAAAAAATTATTTGATTCTGTTTGAATTTGCGGCAGTTATCGTTTGCCATAGAAAAAAAATCTACACACAGACAGACAGACACACAGACAGACACACACACAGACACTTTTTGGAAAACGACTTTTTTTCATGTTTTGAGTGTAGTACAATCAGAATCTGCAATAATCTCGAACACGATTTTTTTTGCCATCACCATACTTCCATTCCTTAAGGAATATGGAAGTAAAATTACTCTTGGTATCTTATATTGGTATTGGTAGAAAGCTTATTACTTCTACTTGATTTGGGGTACAAAATATTTTAGTTTAGATATGTTTTACCTACACACAACACGGTGTGTTTAGGGGCACAGGTATGTTGATGAGATTTTACTCCTCTACAACGGCAACAAAAGACAAATAGAAAATTTCCACAAATACATTAACACTATACACCATAAATTAAAAATTTACGCTTGAAATAGAACTAAATAATAGCATAAACTTCTTAGACTTTACAATCACCAAAACAAACAACACACACACATACAAAATATACAGGAAACCCACCACATCAGACATGGTCATACATAACTCATCCAACCACCCAACTCAACACAAACATGCAGCTTTCAACTACATGCTCCATAGGCTCACTTCAATACCCCTAAACACACAAGACTACCAAGAAGAATTAAACACAATCAAATATATAGCAGGCAACAATGGATACAACCCCGATTTAATAAATAAACTACACAAACGCATCCTAAACACAAAAAGTAAAACACATCAGATCAACAGCACACAACCCAGTAAATACATAACACTTACATACTACAATTCCAATACGCACAAAATTGCAAACACATTTAGAAAACATAATTATAAAGTAGCCTACAGAACCAACAACACTATTAGGAAACACATAAATAATATTAACAAAAACACAGACACATACAGCAAAACAGGGGTATATAAGTTAAATTGTAATGATTGTCACCAATTCTACATCGGCCAGATGGGAAGATCTTTTTCCTCCAGATTTTCAGAACATTAAAAGCCCTTACCACAAACTACATACATTCCACATTTGCCACACATTTACAAAACGAAAACCACAGTTACACAAACATAGAACACAACATGGAAATATTACACTACTTACCTAAAAGTAGAAAACTAAACACAGCTGAACAATTTGAAATATACAGACATCACGCACTACAACCAAACAACATACTAAATGAACAATTACATTATAGATCACATACACTATTCGATACATTGATCCAAACACACAATTTGAACCTCAGCGCCAATTCCCTCCCACCATCAACCCCCAGCACACACACCAGTCCATAACCGTTATACTGTTAAAATGACATTCAGTATTTAATCCCACTGAGGAAGAGGAACATCACCTCGAAACGTTTGGGAAAGATAAATGAAAGTAAGTTCAATTGTGAAAGTTTATATATATAATAACAAATTTACATCTTTTAACCTTGTTTATTCAAGTCTAATGTTATTAATGACAGTTGGTAATTCATTATTTATTTCCTTTTCTTATCTTACATGATTTTTTGATTATTTGACTAACGATTATTATAATTATGAGACAATTCTAATTCTTCCTTACATTACATTGATGCTGTGCGTAACATGTCATTATGCTTTTATTTAAGCTTCTTTTATATTAACATTATTGTTACTTTCACTCTTTGTCTAATATATGATGTCCTACTCATTTACAATATTATTAGTTGTATATGGGTCATCTAAGTTAGTCAGTTATTGTCTATCTTTTCAATCTGTAAGTTTTTCAGTTATTGTTTATACGGGTAAGATGTTAATCTATAGTTGACTGGCTCTTGGAATCTATATTTTATGCCATGGTTGTTAGTTGTCTTTCTCGTAGTATGTTTCTTCTTTGTTTTCATTTGTTCCTTACTGACCGAAACTATTGGGTTATTGGTTCCTATGGTATTCTCACTATTTGTTGTATCTTCTTTCTTCTTATAATGTTATTATATTTGTTATTTACCATTAATTTTTATTAACTCTTGCGTTGTGAGTTTATTCTTCTTGATGAGTTGCTCGTGTAGTTTCATTCTTGGGATTTTAGATTAAACACTTGGTGTGTCTCGTTGACTCAATTATTTAATTGTTAACACTCGTTGACATGTGTTAAAATTTTGGTTACTGAAATATTGGGTTCATATGTCTTGTTACAACATTTATTGTTCTTTCTTGTACAATTAGTATTAAAATGTTCTTTAAATGTTTTATATACAATTAACTTGTTGTTAAAAATTTTACTTGAAATGTCCTTTAAACAAAGCTTTCTTGCTTTACACAAATTTATGAATTTATTTATATGCTCAAAAGTCTTCTTTTATTAAACAAAATTATTTAAAAATTAATGTTCTGTAATGTGCTCTCTAAAATTTTACAATTTGAGAATGATTTAATTTTTGCTTCCCTGTTTGGTCGTCCTCTCAGTCCTCCCAGTCGACGATCTCGATCCGGCCTCCAGCGATCCGTCGTCTCAGTCCACATTCCAGCAATCGCCTCCAGGTAGTGCCTTACATAAGGTCTCCGTATTCCAGTCGCTACGATCAGCAAACAATGCCCAGGAACGGTAGTTGACTATCTCAGACTCCATGCTAGTTTCCCATTGACAATCGCTGCTCACTCGACCCTACGGAGCCAGGGACGTCTGGAATTAGCGTCGTCTGGAATCGCTTCCCACTGCGACCACCTTCGCTGACGAACTTTCAGAGAGACTTCAGAGAGTTATCACAGACTTTCAGAGAGAGAATTCAAAGAAGACTGGCTGCTCCTTTTATAATGCAGTGGAATGTAAAGCACTGCGTTGCTGAGTGACGTCACTGCCGCTATGCGCGTAGGCGTCGTTTCAATTACTTCAATGTAATTCGTAGCGGCCACGTGTTTCAAACTTATTCTGTATTGAATGTTCTAGAACACACCTTGTAGCATATGAATATATTTCGCTAACATTCTATTCGTTATTCACATTACACAACACTTCACTCATATGTAAAATTATATTTTCATGGTTCTACATTGTCTTATTTTCTAATTTTGTTCTATTAATTCTAATTATTTTATTAATATTATTTATTTCAAGCATTCATTTATTCATTGAGACACTTATAATAGCTGATACATATTATTCTTTATATTCATCTATACTAAGACCATTTGTCACATTGCAATATCTAAAATTTAATAAAGTTATTAGGTTAAAAGTTGTCTTATTAGGTTTCCTTATCAGATTCCCATAGGCTACAGACATCATGGACATTCCAAAATGTTTCCCCGTTATTTCTAAAATAAGTAAATTCTGTTTAATTTACAATTACTGCCAGTTACCTATGATGTTTGTGTATAGTGTATGCATTATGCATGTATACTTAAGATTTAATTTAGTCCTAAATTTACTGTAGTTGTAAAAACCAAAGGCCAATACAGCATCTCAGAAAGCGAGCAGCCCTAGCACTCATTTCGCTCAGTTATTGTATTATTAGCCTTTCGAGAGACTTCAGGGTCTATGCAAGCGATGAGCAAACCTGTTGCCAACATTGACACCGTGTCCCGAACTTCGATAAAGCTCCCGCCTAGGAGGACACAATGTTTGAGTGGTTCCTAGATGTGCCTGCTACTGGCCATGACTAGCCTAGGCTGAAACATCATGCTAGTGCTTCTTATTCCTCAGGTCCTAAATTTAAAACTTACTGTCAATGTATTCAATAACCCAAATGAGAAACAAAAATTCAGGCCCATAATAGTGTTTCAGTTTTACACCACCATATATATCAGAGTGTTACGGTCTATTTCCTACCCCCCCCTTATATTAAACTTTTACTTACCACTTACTTACACACTTCTATACCGTTACAAGAGTAGCCATCTAAAAATGTTTTACAGAATGACGTGCTTTATTGAGTATAGGAGCTCATGTCCCCAGCATGATTATCTTAACCACCATGACCCTAACACATATTTTCGTGAAAATATGTTTATACAAACATAATACTATCATGTTTCTTGATGATAATTGGAAAGTACTATCATTACCGAGTCTGTTACCAAAGCTGAAGAAGGCGGATACGTAAGCCGAAACGCGTCCAATAAAATCAGTAAGTTTTCACATGAAAAAGTTCATTTTAGTTAAGTGTTAGTGCTGTGAAAGAAGAGATGAATAATCAAGACAACTATAAGTACTATCGTATTGATCAAATGCATATATTGATCATACTTATAGGTAAATTGTGTCCTGATTTTTTACTCTCAGATTATAGCAACCGTACATCATACATTATAATGTAAAAAATAACAGAACGTGGCACAAATTTTCTCCTGTCTCCTGCAGACACTGATAGTGTTAAATGTTTTGTACAAATTTTTTAAAACTTCAGATCAGCAAATACGTGTCTGTAAATATTTTCAGAAAAAGGAATTAAATCAGTCTACTCATTTTGTTCCAGAAATAAAGCAAAGATTTTCATAAAATGGCCATTTTCAGGACTGGTCAGCAAACACAAGAAATATTCTCCGACTGCTAGAAAGGCTATAAACAAACATAACTCAGGGCTTCTGAATATAACCACCTGACAATCAACTGCAGAGACAATTTTATTGAATCTCTGCAGGAGTGCATATCCAAAATATTGAGCTTGCATGGGTTTCTGTAAAATGGCGTAATCAAAGTTCATCGCGTAACAGCTCGACACCAACTTGAGAGCTAACTCATTGAATTCATGTTTCGCACAAAATACGCTTCCAGTGAAGTGTTTGATATTTAACTGGATAACATAAAAGAATATTGGCCACCTAACCAATAACTAACCTTGTTTTCGGTGTTAATACTTTCACTTTTTTGGATTATTTTATTAAGAAATAACTGAATTTGCTCTGTTTTAAATTTACTCAGCTAAGCATTGCATTTACCCATTAAACATTAGATTTTTCCTAATCATGGCTTTCCTTTCTTTAATCTAAAACTAAAGACCAGAAACCATTATTACCTAATGTCATATGTGAAAATTTCATATTTTCCTTTACATTAATCAACAGAATAATTTAGAATTATTGGTAGACCTCTTTACTCATGGCATATCGATACTTCATGTACACAAAACATCAGAAATGTGGTGAAGGTAAGGTTGTTGGAAAAGTACCAATAACTGATGTATAATTTACATTTTGCTTATTTCATCTCTGCTTACCCACTGCGAGAGAAAAACAGTTGCAAACTTAACTTATTTATAAATTGTGTAATACACTTTTCTGTGTTACATAATCAGAATAATGTTAATTTGATTTCTTTCTCAATGACAGGTTGGACTGTAATGAACCCTATGAAATTATTGATAATACAGATAATGAAATTCGTAAATATGAAGCTGAAATGAAAAAAATACAGGAATCAGCATCATTGTTTGAAATCAATGTACCTGACTTTAAGCAGCTCAAGCAGTGTCGAAAGGAACTGAGAATGTTAAAGGTAATATATATAGTTGTGTTCTCACAATCACCAATTTTTAATTATAATCTTAATCTCTACATTGTTAAATTGCAATTACTAATGTTTATGGTGCAACACTTACAAATTAAACCAAGCAAACACTTTTACCTAACAGAATTTTTCTTAGCTTACTGAGATTTAATTTTTTAATATGATCAGTACAACATTAAATGTTTCCAAAAATGTATTGCACTTTAATGAATTAGCATGGGTAATGTTCTCATAACAGCAGAAATTATTAAATATGAGACAAGTCAGCACTCAGTAGTTTTATTAACAGTTGTCTAAATATAATCTCATTTGTACTACATGTATTTTACCAAACCTTCTTGTTGTTTGTTTTCAAACACTGTGGACCCATTATGCCTATAGAGCAATTGATCCTCTTCATGCTTCTCTATTGTCAGCTGATCTCATTACATTCTCTATTAGCAAATTTGTCAGTGCTGTAACTAAGTCGATAATTAGACTAGATTGATCACTATTTCTCTTCCCCTTCTTAACCTTGAATGACCAGCTTTTCAATTCCATCCCATCTTATAATTAAGTTGAAAAAATTTAGAATTTGAACGATATATAATTCATTATGCTTAACTGTGGAACACTAACTTCTTTAAACGTCTTTAAATGATAGCAGTGATGGATTGTGGACTTTGTGTGAAGGATTCTACAATCCATCACTGCCATCTTTTAAAGAAGTTGTCAACAACAAATACGGATCTATATTTAACTTAAATATTAGAAAATCAGAAAACTTATATATGAAATTGGTGCATAATATAGCACATTTTAACTTTTTAACTAAAGCTATCACCCTTAACGTTGTTCCAAAAGAATTCAGAATAAAAACACTGTTTCCTGGCCACAAAGCGAGAACTATAATAGACAATGGCACAAAGTTACTTATTAAAGATAGGATTAATTCCATTGTAGCATTAAATTTAGAGTGTTGGGATTTTCTAACCTCTTTTAAAGATAGTTTATTACCAGCCGACATTAATAAAATTACCCTTACTATAAAGTGTAAACACTATAGAATTCTATGCAGACTTAGTGATAAAGATGAACAGAAACTAAAAAAGTTATTTAATAAATTTACTGTACTTGTAGTCATGATTCACTTGTTCAAAATACGAAACATTTCATCTTCAACTTGTCTCTTCACAACTTATTGGAAATGCAGACTCGAGTTTTGATTAAACGATAAAGAACTTAAGGTTGAACTTGAGGATTAAAAGTTCCCCATGCTCAATTTAATTTCATCAGTTTAATTAGCCATCCAAAATTTAACCTCTGTTGCCGAAGAAGAAAATGTGACCTCTGTTGCCAAATCAAATCTGTTATAGACAAAAATCTGTTCATAAACCTAACTTAGACAAGGCAGATCTAAGTGCTTTAAGACAATTATGCACTTTTAAAGAGCTTGTAATAAGCAAAGCAGACAAGGGTGGGCCTGTTGTTTTAACAAGTCATCAAAACTAACATTTAAAAAATGACAAGCAGAATGATCACTGTTGCACACCACTATGTAAAATTATCCTGATTAGCGCTTTCAAGCTTCACAGCTCATCATCAGATCGGAATTAAACCAAAAATCTGAAAAACCCTTCACTCACATCTCACCCCACCCTACTCACACACAACAAGCTATAATTGAATGTCCCTTCCCCACCCTCAGTCCTGTCCCACCATCTGGACAGTTACATATATTTCTAGCAAATTCCTTGTGTTTCAGTGTTGTGTGTGTGTGTGACAGGGCTGAGGGTGGGGAAGGGACATTCAATTATAGCTTGTTGTGTGTGAGTAGGATGGGGTGAGATGTGAGTGAAGGGTTTTTTCAGATTTTTAGTTTAATTCCGATCTGACGATGAGCTGTGAAGCTTGAAAGTGCTAATCGGGATAATTTTACATAGTGGTGTGCAACAGTGATCATTCTGCTTGTGATTTCAACCACTAACACAACTTTCTTCATTAAAATTTAAAAAATGGGGGAGCTTTAAATTCTAGTGAATATGAATCTTTGTTTAAGAATCCAACTATTAGTACAGAATTTAAAGTGTATAAAACTGTGTTTAAATATAAGAATGAACTTTTGGATCATGTTATATCTAAGCTTACACCTCATTATTCAAAATTTCCACAGATATAGGGGTTACTGAAAGTTCATAAAACAGACATACCACTTAGGTTTATTATGAGCTCTGGAGAAGGTCCTGTCTATGATTTATCCAAATATTTGTTACTTATTGTAACAAATAAGTAACTCTTATTTCAGGAACTTTTGTTAAAAGTTGTGTTCACTTTATATAATAGCTAAGACTTTGAAATTAAATGGTTCTGATTTCATGGCTAGTTTTGATGTTGTTCACCTTTTTCCAAATGGTCCAGTGGATAAAACTTTGAATATTGTAAGAGAACTCTTGGAAGAAGACCACAACTTAACTAGTAGGAGTACCTTTCATTTAGTAGTATTTTAGAACTTTTGACTGTTTGTGTTAGGGCTTTTTCAATATAAAGAGTGTTTCTGCACCCAGAAAGAGGGCTCACTGATGGTTTCATCTCTGTCCCTTATATTGGCTAATATAAGCATGGAATAGTTTGAAAACAGAATATATAATAAATATATCAACAAACCCAAGTTATGGCTGAAGTATATTGATGATACTTTTGTTGTTGGGCCATGTAGTAGGAAACTTTTGGATGTATTTTTACTGCAGCTAAATAATGAAGAAGAATCCATTAAATTTACAGTGGAATTAGAAAACGATAGAAAACTACCATTCCATTCCTTGATGTATTAGTTAGTCATGAGGATAGGCTAATTGACACATCAGTGTTCAGGAAACCAACTCACACCAGACAATATATTCATAGGATTTGTAACCACCCTGATTATGTAAAAAGGGCAGTCACTGTTACATGCTTGAGCCACTAGCCTTTGTCCCTCTGAAACCAATTCTGATACCAAAATTAAAAATATTTTCAATTACTTCCAGGCTGATAATAACACACAAAACAATCATTAAAAGTTGCGTTAGTGGCATTAGAAACTCTATTAAGCAGGAGGCGAAGGTGAGAGGCAATATAGTCATTCCTTACATATGTGGTGTGTCTGAAAAATTAGAAAGATGGCCACTGATTTTGGGTTTATGGGCACTGCTTTTCACTCCCACCATATGTTAGAAAAATTATTAACTGTTACAAAACATCCAGACCCTGTGTTCAATACAAAAAATATTATTTCTAGTATTCCATGTGAGCGTGGTTGAGAATACGTGGGTGAATATTGTCAACATTTGCAGATCTGTGTGAATGAGAATAAGGTGAATGTTCAAAGAGGTAACATTTCTCAATAAAGATTGGCTGAGATCATGTGTGGGAGGCACAACATAAAGTTTTATGGCAAGAAGCAAAAATTATTAGTAATGAAATCATTTGAATGAAGATTTAAGAAAGCTGCTTTTAGTATTACAAGTAATAATTGCATTAGGCAGGTTAGCAGCAAAAGTTCTGAACATCTGGCTTTGGCCCATTTGTAAAGCACTTTTGATAGTAGTTGGGTAGGCTTAGTGGTTTGTGCATATACGGTGTTTGCCGCCTACTTTCACTTTTACTATATAGGGGTTCAGCCTGTTGTGTCCCTGTCCCTGTGTTTGACCTTGCTGCTGTGCAAGTGTTCATGTGTATTGTGCTTGTGTTTTATGATTGTGCTTGTTGTGTGTGTTTTCTGAGTAAGTTTTTTATTTGTATTATTTAGTCTTGTGGTCATACATTATGTGAACTTTTGCTGTTATTATTTTGTTGACTCTCTATCATGTGGATAGAGTATTACTTATTAATTTTCTTGTATTGGTTTATAATTAGCCAGAAGACCGCTGATGATTGTTTGGGTGCCTGAAACATCGCATTTATATTTTTCTATGATGGCAAAAGTCTGTCATGTGGAACACTAATTTTTAATAAACTTGCTTTTGCCTTTTGTAAGCTTCATCAGAGGTGGCAACTAGAACCACTGTCAGTTCTGGCACTGGAAGTAGCATTGTTGTTTGAATAGTTATCAGATCTTCATGTATGTCTTGCGTTATATGACGTAAGCATCATATACAGATTAGTAATGATTAAAGAGTATACATGATTTAAGCATTGCCATTTAGGATGTTATTTCCACATGTTTTAGTGTGTTTTATGTTTGTGTGTAGGATTATTGTGTTGTTGAAGTTTGTGCATGTAAGCTGTTTATAATTATGATACATACTATCCACAACATATAACAGTATTTGTTATAACAGTCATTAAGTCAATAAATTTCCAGTCAATTTTCAGGTATAACAAGTAGACACTCTAATGAGACTTGCTAAGTGTGGCATGCACTAACATTATGTGTATGTTCCTAATATGGCTATAACACTGGATGCTAATTCATTGTCACTCGCTTGGCTACCAATTGCTTGCTTGTATATAGTAATGACAGAAGGTCAACCCCCCTGCACCCCCCCCAAATTTTTTAGTAACTAGCACCTTTTTGAAGTCTACACAAGTAGGTGTTAATGAATCACGGCTAGGAGAATGATCAGAATGTTCCCACTTGATTTTTTTTTGTGCGTTTTATACAAGCATTGGTATGAAGGAATACTATTTCTGGTATTAGGATTACACTTCAGAAATTCTTGATATTAGAACTAAGTTTTGAAGTATAATTTAGATGCCATTGTTAGCCCAGGTTTCAAAATCAAGAGGAAAAGTTTTAACCCCTTCAAAAAAAAAAGTATCACTGTATTACAGTGTTATCTTAGAACTGTACTGAGGTTGTCTGAATTTCTTATGTTTTGATGAATTTAAGTGACACTATTACTACTTTTTGTATTCATTTTTGTTGTTATTTTGTCAATTTGATACTGATGTATGTATATAGAGTTAAGGGATATAAAGAAAGTTGAAGTTGTTAAGGATGAGACATTACTGTATAGTTGGATGAATACTGTGTGCTGTATTGAGCACAAAGGAATTAACACATTAGGAATTAATTTCTGTGTACGTAAAATATAGAATATACAAAGTTTCAAATGAAATTTTATATTTCAATTTTTATTAAACTTGAACAAGACGGAAACTCCAACACTGAAAGAAGTAAAAATCCCAACTATACTCCACTGTTTTAATGTAAATATTAAGACATAATTTAAAACGGTCATTTTCGATGGTACCACGAGACAAATACACACGTTACTGAATTACATGAATAATATCAATACAAATATACAGTTTACTGTTGAAATAGAGTTGAATAATGAAATTAATTTTCTAGATTTAACATTAATAAAACAAAATAATAAATTTCGGTACAAAATATTCAGGAAACCCACTGCAACATATGGTGTTATACACGCTGATTCTTTCCATCTTATATCACAAAAGATGGCAGCTTTTAATAGCCTTATACATCGGTTACATATTGTACCTCTGGATCCGTTTGATTGCGCTGAGGAGGTAAACGTAATCAAACATATAGCAGTGGCGAATGGTTACCACAGTTCGTTAATAGAACGGCTAATACATAAACATAAGTATAAGACCAAAAAACCATGTCTCAATAAGACCAACATGAAGTACATCTCCGTTGATTACACCAACAATTTACCCATGATTTAAAAAAATGTCTTTATTAAACACAACATCCATGTAACGTTCCACACTAATAATAACATCCATAAATTCTTAAGAAACACCATACATAGACCTATGGAGAGAAGAACGGGCGTATATAAAATAATCTGTGATGACTGTGATATGTTTCATATCGGCCAGACGGGCAGGACCTTCAAAGAGAGATTTAAAGAACATCTGCCAAAAAGTAATCTAAACACAGTTAGGTCTAACTATGCTAAGCATTTAATGGCATTTAATCAAAATTACACCGATTTTGATAACAACTTCATACCATTATATGTATTGTAATAAAATCTCTTACCAATCCTTATCTGGTCTGCTTCCTTTTCTTTTAAGCCCCACTGTTGGGCTAGCCAATTTTTAACTAAACGTGGTAATAGGGTTTAAGTGTGTTGTTGTTGTTGTGTTACAAAATATATAAATTTGTGTTCATGTAAGAAATAAAATTGTTTGCAAAACAAAAAAATTTTTAAATTCAAAAAAATTTTTTTTCTTTTATTAATCAATTAATTAAAAACAATTAATTAATTGAGTTTCGTGACGTTCCGAAACATTTATCATTTATTTAGAAGATTTTATAAGCCTTTGTGTATTTGTTAAAGAATTCCAGCCTCTTATAGGATTGTCTCCAATTGCAATCGATTGTTGTTTACTTTTGGTTTGGAGGTTATCTTCCTTCTGGTGGTGAAATTCTTGTAGCAAATTATGTTTAAATTAATCTATTGTTAAATAGTTATATTTAGAAATGAAGAAAAAACTATTTTAATTGAAAGGTATTAATTATTTTATTAACAATTGATTATTCGGACTCTTGTCGATTTTTAAATCGATTCTCAGGGTATCGATATGTTATTACAGATTTTTGTATAAAGTACAAAGGTTCTTTGAACAGCTATTTATGGGAAAAGTCAGAGAAATAGGGCAGAGATTAAAAAGTATAACATTACAAGATAAATGCTTAAAATTAAAAATACATATTGTTACAACACAAATAAGCCAAACCCAGTACCAGGGATAAAAAAGATAATTCTTACTATAAAAATACTTCATATAAAATAAAATGTTTAAAAATGAGTAAAATATAAATATTATGACGCGACGAACGACGATATAACCCAACCCAAGTGATTGACCCAACAACAAAAACACAAAGAAGGGAACCAACTAACATACTCAAGAAAAAAGGTGATTGACCAAACAATTATGAACTAACAAAGGAAAATAAGAAACCAGAACTAAAGAAGAATCAAAGGAAGAGAACAAATCCCTACGACTAAACAGAAATCAAGTCAGATGAGAAGAGGAGAATCGAACCAAGATGAAGATAATTGAAGAAGATGAAGAAGAAGAGGAAGAATGAAGAGGAGACAGATTAAACCCAAGGGGAAACTAACACACATATAAAGGGGAGAAATAGTAGACTCAAGGATAAAATACTGTAAGTAAACCCCAAATAATTATCCATTAATGAAACAAATAGTATTGTTATAATTGAATTAACTTATGTATCTATTTTAAAGACACAATACGATTGTAAAGTAACGTAGTGTAGAAAAGTACACCAACACAATTAGGAAGGTTAGATTTAATAAAAAATAACTAACCTAATATTATTAATAATAAATATTATGCTGTAAAGAAATAGTGAGAAATAATAGGAGAAAAGTATAGGGATTACCCATTAAATAACACTCAATACAAACAGTGAACCAAAGTAAAGTGCAATAGTGGAAGTGTATATACCCTAAAAATAGTGAAAGTGTAAATACCCAAAAAATAGTGAAAGTGTATCAGTGATGAACCTCTATTAATTAAAGGTGAAGGTGATACAGGGAATAGTTATGTTAAGCAATAAAAATGTAATGATAAGTAAGAAAACACTTTATAAAGCATTGATAAACAATCAATGATTTGAGTTATCTTGTACACGTTTATATAATTAAAAATAATTGAAAGTAATATTTCAAATAGATGTAAAAGGAACATGTAAAATTATTCAGGGAGAAAGCCCAGACAAATACAGTTTGTATTAACATGGTATGGAGGAAATAGTAGTATAGAAATAAGGTTTTGTTTTAAAATTAAGACTACAATAAATAAAACACCCCATGTTGAAAGGGGAAATAACTTTCATAAATTTGCAAGAAGTGATGATGTTTATCACTTAAAGTAGTAACAAAAGAAAGAAATTAATGTTGAAACTAACAATAACTAGTAACTTGTAAAGAATAGTTTTGTTCAATGTTATGAAGAGGATATGGCTGAAGGGAACTTGCAGTCCATAAGCCTAATTGTTATATTTTAAAATATGTGTAATGAAAGCTGTTTTAAATAGCAATTAAAACACAAACAGGATGAACACACAACACAAACAAATATGATAATTAAGTGAAGCCCATCAGGCTGAATTCAAAATGTAATTTAAAAAGAAATCCACCAAAAACCATCATGGCTAATCTTGGCTATGAAAACATCTAACTGTCAGATACACTCAAATGTCAATTGTAACAATTTCGCAAGAAACTTTACTAATCTAAGACCAGTAGATGGCCAGTAATTATATGTAAATCATTTTAAAATAGAAATGTTATTATAAAAGTTTAATTTAAGAAAGATATGTAATTTATCAAATGTCAAATATTTAGACTAAAGTTAATGTATAACAGAATATGACCTTATGAGGTATCGTTGTAAACTTTGAAAGGAAAGAAAGATAATAGTAATATCATTTATTACCCCAAATGAACTGTGAAGGAATAAAACCATTAGGAAAATAATTAATAAATTTGAATAAAAAATTCAAATCTCTTAACAATGCTTTTGAAATAGGAATTAACCAATCCAAGGAGTGATGTTACCATAGTAACATCCCGTAACGGCCCGTTGAAGGCTAATTTTCCGTTAAATTTATTAGACTTGAAGAAATGACGCGTGGGTAAGCGGCACGCAAAATTGTGATGATTGAAATTTTACTTTAAATAGTGTAACGTGACAGACGTATGCATAATATTGAATGGCAATTGATCATTAGAATAATAAAGTTATAATATTTAAATTTGGAAGAAAGCATTAAGTTTAATATAAAAAGATTAATTCATAGCAACTGTGGAAAGGAATCATTATTATTACAAAAAATACACGTTCAAATAAAATGAGTTACTAGTGATGAGTCATCCAAAACCAGTCTCATAACCAAAGGTTTTCAAGTTATAACCCAGGAAGGTAAGAAAGTGAATAACCAAGCAGTACAGAATATGACCAAACCCACAACGAGGAAGAATAAATAGAATAGAAACCCTGAATAAGCCAAGATCAACCAATACAGGTGGTGTATTTCTAAAATCAAGAAGAAGATGGAGAAGATCCCAAGAAACCTGATGGCATCAAGAAGAAGATGGAGAAGATACCAGTCCCAGAAGGCAGGAGAAAAGAAGACTGATGAAAGAAGAAGAAGGCAGCATCCTGAAGAAGATGTCATGCTCTTATAAAAGACACCCAAATCCCCATACCCCCAAAATAAATCATTAACCAATAAAAGTATAACGAAATGATAATCACGTGTACATAAAATTAAGAGAGAGAAGTGTATAAAGTAAAAGTTGCCAGCGAACTAAGATGAAACAATAATATAGTACCCATGGAACAAATCTCCATTGTAAAACACTAACCAATTTATTATGTTAATAAGACTATACAACCATTTAGCAATAACATAATATAAAAGTGCAAAGTGAACCAGTGATAGTTTTGGGTATTATAGAAAATAAACCTTGTGTTTCATTCTTGGCAATCACAAACATTGAATACTATGAAATATGCAACTTTCAATGACTTGAAATGTGTACTGTGAGAATATGTTACTTATAAGACATAAATCTGTTTAAAATAACATTTTGTTTTATATGCAAAAAGAAAAACAGATTTCATAATACTATTTGAACAATTTATACTATTTATTTATTTATGACAGGGTACAATTCCCCAAAGACAATGTGTAAAAGACGGTATGAAAACTGTAGAATCCTACTTATAATAATAGTTAGCAACAAGAATATAGATATAAGGTTTTTATGAATATAGTATAAGGATGTTTAAAAATGTATTAGATATAAGGCCATTTGTTTGGGCCTGCTACAACTAACATCAGAACTGTAAAAAAAATTACTACTGGTAAATAGTAGGAAGTAATTAAGATGTTAGTTAGTAGAAAATTTTTTTTTTGTGAACCATATTTCCATGTTGGAAATAAGGATTTTGTTGTAAAATGTCTGAAGGTTGAAGACAACCATTTATTTAAAAAATATTCTTTATTTGTTTAACTGTTATTTGTATTGTAACCAATACTAATTGTTATTGTATAATTTGGAAAAATGTTTAGTTTATAAGACTATATTTAAAAGTCAGAGAGGGTATCACACATCATATATTGTTTGTAAAATATTTTGTAAGGAAAAATTGTTAAAAAACCTAGGCCAAAGAAAGAAAACCAAACTTCAGCAAAACAGAGAAATTACTCATTTAAATGCAAATAAACAAAAGGGGTTTAGACAAAATAAACTTGAGATCAAGCTATATAATTGCACATACCATTTAGAAAGATTTTAATAAATTATATTCAGAATTATAAATAAAAATGAAAATGACTAAACTCAGAAATTTGGACATGGGAGTCATATATTCCAGAATAATGTTTTAGAATACAACTAATTCAATTAATTACAAGAAAATAAGGGAATATAAACCTTTTAATACAATATAAGATTATTAATATTAAATATAACTGATAAAATGGCTGAATTTACATAATAACAGGAAGTAAATTTTGGAGATGTTTTGACTTTTCAGAGAATACAAAATGAAAGTAAAATTACTAATTTTGGACAGAAAACACTATAAAACGGCATTATTTAATCTTAAAATAAGCCGAATGAACTGAAAGATTAATTTAAATAACATCTAGTAAATAAAATTGATAAATAACCAAAGTATAGGCAATCATATAGTGTATTGTTATATATGCACAGGATATGAAATTATATTTGAACAATGTTAAGAATAATATTATATTGGCTAAGAGTTTAGTTGAAACTGGAGGAAATAAGATAGTTGATTATTGGTATTTGAACGGTTAACATGACAAGCGTTTTATGACGAATCTAACCTAACTTACAACGGTAATGTCGAGCGAGTGAATAGTACGTTTTTGTGAAATCGCGAGTGGCTTATAAAATACTTCTAGAACACTCACATTATGACAGAAACAATCAAGAAAGATTAAATAACACTGAACAATACATATCTACCCCGAAAAACACCAGAAAACTGTATAATACAATAACCATATTAGTGTCGGAATCGGGAAAAGTGTTTGAACTTATATTTACACAGATACACGAAATACAACCCAGAAACTTTACACAAGGGACTACACAACATTTAAAAAGAGATTTGCAGACACCAGAACAGGAATACTGTCAGAAAATACATTATTCAGAACATAGCAGAATCGAGCGACATTTTGATCAACTGGATGGCGGCCATTTGCTTTTCTCAATCTCAATGCCTTCTCCGTGCTCACGTCAGCTGTTGGTGAAAACAATTATATTATTTTCAAATTTATTATTCAATGTCTGTATTTAGTAATAGTTATTAACTTGTTGTAACGTTATACTTTTTAAATATTGGCCCGATTTCTTTGACTTTGATAATAATTGGCTGTTTAAAGAACCCTGTTTGAATTTTATATAATATACTTTGTAACTGTTTCGATATCCTGAGAGTCGATATTATAATCGATAAGAGTCAATATTGCTATTATCTAATAAAACACTAATACTTTTCACTACTAAATAGTTCTTTATTTCATAAATATTACTAATTACCACTAATATAATTCTAATTAACAATCTACCAGGACTTTATCACCTATAAGTGGAGATAACCTACAAAAACGAAAAGGTAAACAAGTATCGATTGGTTTGGAGACAATCTCATGAGTGGTGGTAGTTTATTTAAAATATACCAGAACTTCAATAAAATTTTTCAGAAGAGCATTACACTTTTTAAAACTTCACAGCCCTATATTAATTAATTGATTATAATTAATTAATTAATAAAAAGGAAATTTTTTTTAAATTATATATTTTTTTTAAACATAATTTTTTTTTTAATTTTCTTCAAAACAACAATTTGTGTTTTGAAACTTTTGGTGAAGCTACATATACATTTCTTCAACAACATTACGCTATCTGACAGGTCTTGCTACAATTGGAACTCGACCAGCTGGGAAACTTAAGGAAGTGTTTCAGGCCAGTAAGACGTCGAGAGCCACACCAATTAAACACACCAATTAAGAACACACAGACTCAAACCAATCTAATTAATTGATTTTATTACAAATTGGCTAGCCCAAACAGTGGGGCTTGATTACATCAGAATCTCATCTCACTCAATTTAACCATTTTATTACAAATTGGCGCACAACTTTAGGGGCTTTAATTAGCGATTGGAAGGCCAATACATTCTGCCCAATCACTAGTTGGAGCTAGGCAACAGCTACAAAGCCAGAGAATTTCAAGGGAAAATGCAACGACGTGCAACATCTAAGAAACGGGCGGCGGAGGCCGAAAAAGAATTAGAAATTGAAATGGACAATAAAGAGGCGACGCCAGTGGAGGTGGAAGAGTCATTACCCCCGGTGTTGTCCAAACAAACTGAACAACCGGAGATACCCATGCAAACGGGGGAAGTCAATGTCCAGAAGGAACCATTGGAAAAGCCGACATGAACGGAGGATGGGAGTATACAAGAGGTGATGAGAATGATAATGGAAATGAGTAAGAAAATGGGGAGTGATAACCAGTCTTTAAAGGAAGATTTGGGAAATAAAATCGAAAGCACAAATAAGAGGATGGAAGAAAATAGTAAGAAGATGGAAGAAAACAGCAAGAAGATGGAAGAGAGGGTGGAAGAAAACAGCAAGAAGATGGAAGAGAGGATGGGAGAAAAGTTAGAAGAATTGAAGAAGGATAACCAGTCCACAAAAGAAGAGTTGACTGGGATGAACAAGAACATGGAAAATTTGAAGGAAGATAACAAGAAGATGGAAGAAGAGATGGGGAAGAAGTTAGAAGAATTGAAGGAAGACAACCAAGCGTTCAAGGAAGAATTCAAGTCAACTAAAGAAGAATTAATTAATAAAATTGAGAACACCAATCAGAAAATCGATGAAACCAGGAAGAAGATAGAGAAGAACAACCGACAATTGAAGGAAGAGTTGAAAGAAGATAACAAGAAGTTGGAAGAGAAGATGGGGGAGAAGTTGGAAGAATTTAGAGAGGACAATCAAATTTTAAGAGAAGAATTAAGAGAGGTCAATCAGGAGAATTTGGACAAACTGGACGAAAGGATGGAATTGTTGCGAGAAGAACTGAATAAAGAAATCAATGTTAACAAAAAAGCGATGAATAAGAAGATGGAAGAATAAAATATAATAGTCAATCGACAGATTCGAGAGATTGATGGAAAGTGCAACCAGACCGAAAAGGAGGTGCATGAGTTTAAAGAAGTGGTGAACATCAAGTTCACAAATATTGAAGAACATAGTCGTAGGAAGGTAGAAGAACAGAGGAAGGAAAATCAAGAAGAATTCGGAAAAGTATGCAACCAAGTTACAGAACGGTGTAATGATATACAAGAGACCATGGCCAATATCACCGGTCAGGTGCGACAAAGCCGAGAGGAGATGGAAGCGATAAGAAACAGACCGACTCATTTCACCGGATTGCCCGTCAACGAAAGCCGAGAGTGGCTCAACTTCCGGCAATACAAACGTAAGCCGATGGAGTTCCTGGCTAGGGTAGAAGAATATCTCGCCAAACATAAAATTAATCAATGGAGCCATAGCAGGGAAATATTAGACGAGTCTTTCCGAGAAATAACTGATAATTGGTGGATGGCCAACCGGAGTGAAATTCCTGACTACCAACAGTTCCGAAAAATGTTTAAGACAAAATACTGGTCTGAGACCACCCAGAACTTGATCCGTGACAATATTTGTAATGGAAGATACAGGGCACAATTAGGTAGCAGTATGACAGCATATTTCTTGGGGAAGGTGTGCATGGCAAAACACCTTGAGCCGGCAATTCCAGAAGAATGTTTAGTGAACAAGATATCGTATCACTATGATGAGGACATTATCAGGGCCCGGAGAGGCAGCCAGATCAAGACGATCCAGGCGATGACCGAGTTATTAGAGGGATACGAAAATGAGGAGTATTATCGGCAGAGCAGGAAGAGAAATGAGAGACCAGAAGCAAAGCCGCCTACATACCCAAATAACGGCAATAACCATACAAGTAACCGGAACCAGCCCAGTAATTACGACGGCCCTAACAACCCGCCGCGTAATAACCAGTTTAACGATAATTTTAACGGCGTTAGGAATAATAACCCCTATCCAAACAATAGAAACAATTTTTATCCACAAAATAATATCCCATACAGTCAGAGAAATCCATATCCCAACAATAATGGTGACAGACCTTACCCACCTAACCGAAATTACTATCATAATAATTTTAGTAATAACAATAATAACAGTAATATTAACCGAGTGTCGCGCCCTAGGGTAAATTTTATAAGAGCAGAAGATCGCGGACCCAGGAGATATTATCAACCGAGGAGGAGCAGCTTCCACGGCGCCGACCGAAGATGGAGGAGTGCAGAACGAGACGGCCCAAGACACGAACAGGGAAGACGAAGTACAAGCCTGGAGGATCTTGGCCGACAACAGAACAGGGCGCTAAATCTCACACAGGGTACAGAACGTCAGGAGACAAACCAGAGTTTCCCGAACGATGCCTCGGTCAATAATAACATGAACAATGACCAAAATACTTTAAACGAGAGGAGGCAGTAATCAACAACGATGACCCATTACTGCTTATACTTCCTGGATTAGAAAAGGATGAATTGCGACAAGCAAACCAGCATAAAAACATCACTATTATAAGTAACCACTATCTGAAAGACATACGAACTGAACTTTTGGAAGAGAACGAGAAGAGTCTCAGCAACAGTAATAATGAGATAATTTATATAACAGCGGAGGTGGAAGGAGTTCCCGCTAAAATAATGATAGACACAGGCGCTAATATTTCAATAATAAACTCCAATGAATTGGAGAGAATACAGAGTACATGTGGAAAAACTTTGCCAATGTTACCAGTCAACAACATTGTGTTAATAGGTGCAACTGGCCGCCAGAATAAAACCATTAGGAAGCAAGTTTCCTTAAGTGTCGTTAGCCATGATATAGCTTTAGACATGGAATTTTTAATCGCCACCGGATTACCATTTGACATCTTAGTCAGTTGCGATATTCTTCGTAGATATTCGGCGGTAATCGATCTTAATTTAAATAAAGTATCACTTTTCCCAGATGGAGTAACATGGACCGCAGATCTGGTAGGAAGCACAACTATACTTCCCAGCCCTATACATCAACAACTTCGTAAAATAAATATTATTAGAAACAGCCCTCTTTCTAAACCCATAATATACAACCATGGTGGAGAGGATTTATGGTCAGTTAAAATCCAAGAAATACGGAATTTCCAGTGCGGAAGCGATAACAAGAAAATACCAACACATCTGGCTGATCGTCTAA
Source organism: Magicicada septendecula (assembly GCA_034769895.1). Taxonomy (NCBI): domain Eukaryota; kingdom Metazoa; phylum Arthropoda; class Insecta; order Hemiptera; family Cicadidae; genus Magicicada; species Magicicada septendecula. The sequence goes on from CM068367.1 coordinate 465,215,916, forward strand.
TCGCTATATATGAGAAATACAAGGCGGTGTTTTCTGATGAACCAGGGAAGGTAAAAAACTACCAGTGCCAACTTCGATTTAAAGAAAACGTAGAGTTTAACCGGAGGTCATATCCAATAGCGCAGTCGCTCAAAGAAGCCGTGAGAACAGAGATAAACAAGATGATAGAAAATGACATAATTGAGATTAGTCAATCACCTTACACTAGTCCAATTATTGCTGTTCCAAAGAAAGATGGACAAGTCCGGCTCTGTTTAGATGCGCGCGAGTTGAACAAGACGATTGTAAATGACAGAACCTCTCCCGGTGAAATAGAAGAGATCTTAAAACGTTTTCATGGTACTAAATTTATTAGCACTTGGGATACGGTCTGTGGTTATTGGCAAGTCGAGCTGCATCCACAAAGCCGCCAGTACGTGGCGTTCATTTTCGAAGGGCGCAATTACCAGTTCAAGAGACTGCCCTTCGGACTTGTCAATTCTGTCGCCATCTTTGTGGCATGCATGGACCAGATTCTTGGACAAGAAGCGCTCCAATTTACCACCGTCTATGTTGACGATTTACTCATCACATCCGAAACCTGGGAGGAGCACTGTTACAGAGTGGAATATGTACTGAGCAAACTAGCGCAGAACAACATAACACTGAAGTTGGAGAAATCCAAGTTCATAGCGCGAAGTACAATTCTTGGGTTTCAACCTAGACGACAGAGGTATTACCCCATCAGCAGAGAAAGTGGAGGCAATTCAGAGGTTCCCGCAACCAAGAAACAGGAAACAATTACAATCTTTCCTCGGACTCTGAAACTATTACAGGAAGTTTCAGACCCGATATTCTGAGTTGACCGCCAAGTTTCAATCACAGTTATCTGCTAAGAACAAATGGACTTGGGGTGAAGATCAAGATCTTACTTTCCGATTGATAAAGGAGAAGTTTCTGGAGAGTGTTATACTTCGTCACCCAGATTTTAAGAAACCATTCTTTTTAAACTGTGACGCTAGCGATCTGAGCTTAGGAACGACATTATACCAGGAAGATGAGGAGGGACAACATCTGGTAATAAGCTTCGCTAGTCGCACACTGAACCAGTGCGAAAAGAACTACAGTGTGACAGAAAAGGAATTGTTGAGCGTGGTGTTCGCATGCAGCAAGTTCCGGACGTACATTCTCGGATATCAAGTCACGGTACGAACTGATCATAAATCCATCTCGTTCCTTCGTAGGTGCAAGTTGAGTCACGGCCGATTGGCTAGGTGGGTACTCGCCCTACAAGAATATGACCTGAAATGGGAATACATTCCAGGAAAGAAGAACGTGGTAGCGGATGTGTTGTCACGTATAAATCTGGAAGATCAGACTTTCGAGGGGGAGAAGGAGAGCTTGGTAAAAATTTATAACATATTCAAGACCAGAGCCGATCTACAAGCTTTGTTAATAAATATTCGGATCCATCAGCAGTCTGATCCTAAGCTGAAAAACATTGTGAGTCGTTTGGAAGCCAATGATGAAACCATTTCTAAATATTACCACCTTAACAAGGGAATTTTATTCATAAAAACCGCCTTGGACGATGAGACATGGAAGGTGATAATCCCACACCAAATCGAAAAGGAGGTCATCATCGATTACCATGTCAGGTATGGTCACATGGGAGCATTAAAAGTGATACAGGCTCTAGAGGAAAACTGTAAGATCAAGAATATCAACCGCAAGGTGAGAACGTACATCAAGTCCTGTAAGATCTGTCAATGTGCCAAAATAAACAATGAAAAGACAGAGGGTATCATGATACCGATAATTTCCAACGCAAAACTGGAAAAAGTGTTTTTGGATATCTGCGGGCCATTTCCCCGTAGCGGTGGTCGACACAGATATAAATACTTGGTAATCATAATGGATCACTACACCAAGTATATAAAGCTATATCCGGTTAATCGGGCAACAACAGCAAAGGTTTTGGCGGTGATTATCGATTTGTATGTTCCAGAGATCGGTTTACCGACCATGGTACACAATTTAAGGGGAGGAGATGGCGAGACACTTTATTAGCACTTGGGATCAAAACTTATAAGACGTCAGTCTACCACCCAAGTAGCAATCCGGCTGAGAGAGTACTGAGAGAAGTGGGTAGGATATTGCGCACGTACTGTCACAACCAACAGAAAAAGTGGCAAGAGTACCTAGCAGCGACAGAAACATTCCTAAATTACGCCCACCATCCAGCTATAGGAATTCCACCATACTCAGCCATGTATGAGAAGCCGACTCCCCGAGACATTGAACAAATCATTGAATTTCCAACAAACAATAATAGGAAATTCAACCAGTTGAAGTTTTACAACAAGGTAGCAGAAGATCAGGAAAAACGGCAAGCTAAATACCAGAAGGCAATAGGGCGTATTGTAACATATAAAGAGGGTGAAAAAGTCCTCCTAAAAAATAGAGAGCTGCCTAGCACCTTAGAAGGCATAACCAAAAAATTATTATTACTTTACACTGGACCATATGTTGTGGTAAATAATAAGCATAACAATACCTATGAGTTGAGGGAAATCGTTTCAGGAAAAATCAAAGGAGTGTACAATCAAGCTTCTATGAAGAAATATTATGAAGAATGAGTTGGGAGTTTTGATTTGAACTTAATAATTATAAAAATTTAAAATTGAGTAAGTACATCTTACTACAACCTGATAATTTGGAACAAACTTTATGGAAGAAAGAGAAAGAGAGAGAATTTTGAATTTTGAACTTAATATTTTATAAAAAAAATTTAAAATTTAGTAAGAAAATCTTACTACCACTGATAATTTTGAACAAACTTTATGGAAGAAAAAGAAAGAGAAAGAAAAGGAATTTTGAATTTTTTATAAAAATTTAAAATTGAGTAAGTACATCTTACTACAACCTGATAATTTGGAACAAAACTTTATGGAAGAAAGAGAAAAAGAGAGAATTTTGAATTTTGAACTTAAAATATTACCATTTAAAATTGAGTAAGTACATCTTACTACAACCTAATAATTTGAAGAAAAAACCTTTTGGAAGAAAGAGAAAGAGAGAGAATTATGAATTTTGAACTTAATATTTTATAAAAATTTAAAATTGGGTAAGTACATCTTACTACAACCTGATAATTTGGAACAAAACTTTTTGGAAGAAAGAGAAAGGGAGAGAATTTTGAATTTTGAACTTAATATTAAAAATTTAAAATTAAGTAAGCACAGCTTACTACCACTGAATTATGAGAAAAACATTTTGGAAGAATTAAGAAGAAAGGAATTTTGAATTTAATATACAAAAAATTTAAAAATGAAGTAAGACCAACTTACTATAACTAAGTTTGCGAGAAAACTTTATGGTAAATAATTAAGAAGAATTTGAATTTGGAGAAATACCGAAACATTCAGAAATAATAGTAAGATCACATTACTATAAACAATTCTGAATGAAAAAATTCTGGGAATAAATGAATTAAACAGAATTTGAATGTTGATAGAACGTCAGAACTTTGAAACAAGATATGATCAACATATTACAAGGAGTTATGAGAAATATTTTTCAATTAAATAAAAATAATAGTTTGAGTTTTACATTAAAACTAACTAAGTTCCAAAAAATAATTATGTTTCAATTATAATTGAATTGAGAAGAAAATAAAGTGAATAATTCAGAAAAGAGAATTAACTTTAATCCAGAATAAATGCTAGATATTCACAATAGCATTTGAAGGAGTAGAGAAGAATAACAAAAAAGAGTGTAATATGCAAGAGAAGAAAAAATTTGGAAGCAAAGAAACTAATTACCTATGAAACGATAATGAAAACAGTTAATTAAGAGCAAAGAAGAACAACTCATACCAAACAGATAGAGAAGATGATTTCGAACAAATGATAATAATAAGACCTATATGAAATGCAAAGAGAAGAAATACCACATGAAATATAATATAAATGAATTAATGTTAATGAATGCGAAGGCGGATTAATAACTTTCTAAGAGAAAGGAAAGAACCAAAATGTTTAAATAAAATGATCAATATAACAACCTGTATATCTAATGTAAAGATACAATGTTAAAAAAATTAAATATAATATATTAAGACCATTCAAATAATGAATAAGAAAGACTATATATAAAGACCATGCTAATACTATGAGTAACCAGAAGAAAGTATAAAGAGAATTCAGATGGAGAAGAAAGAGAGTTACACTGTAAACAGTAACCAGAATTATTAAAAGAAAGGTTTTCAACCATAATTAAAATAAATATATCAGACAAGTTAAGAGTTTTGAAAAAATATATATATAATGAGTATAATAATAATTATGAAGATTTATTAAGATAGAAAATGTGAGATAATCTGAGAGCTTATGAAGTGAAGAATCCAAAGATATTTTTATTAGTCGAAAATGAGACTACTTTTTTTTTATTTATTCGATGACTGACTGAAGATAATTCCAGCAGCATTATGTTTTTTTTGAACAGGGACTCAAAAAAAAAACATATTGAGAGACATATGCCTCTGTACTCAATTTATAGAAGTGGTGTATGGCCAGAAGAGAAGTAGCGTACAGTGCCCCTCTGATCTGCCCCAGCCCACGTGATAGGGAATGTTAGGGAATTAATATCCCAAGGATGTAATACGAAGTTGATAAAGAAAGAAAATGTATTACAATAATAATATATCTCAGAAGACACTAACTATCCGAAAAGGATCAGTAGTAAAACAAGTAACTATATATATAAAATTAATTAAACTCTAATATAAAAAAGTCGATATAAAAATGGAGAAGAAAATGAATTATAAGAAATGATGAAATTATCATAAGAAATTATTTCATTCATAAACATGTCTGAAATAATTACTTCTGGAGGAGAGCAATCTGTAACGTGACAGATGTATGCATAATATTGAATGGCAATTGATCATTAGAATAATAAAGTTATAATATTTAAATTTGGAAGAAAGCATTAAGTTTAATATAAAAAGATTAATTCATAGCAACTGTGGAAAGGAATCATTATTATTTAAAAAGTACACGTTCAAATAAAATGAGTTACTAGTGATGAGTCATCCAAAACCAGTCTCATAACCAAAGGTTTTCAAGTTATAACCCAGGAAGGTAAGAAAGTGAATAACCAAGCAGTACAGAATATGACCAAACCCACAACGAGGAAGAATAAATAGAATAGAAACCCTGAATAAGCCAAGATCAACCAATACAGGTGGTGTATTTCTAAAATCAAGAAGAAGATGGAGAAGATCCCAAGAAACCTGATGGCATCAAGAAGAAGATGGAGAAGATACCAGTCCCAGAAGGCAGGAGAAAAGAAGACTGATGAAAGAAGAAGAAGGCAGCATCCTGAAGAAGATGTCATGCTCTTATAAAAGACACCCAAATCCCCATACCCCCAAAATAAATCATTAACCAATAAAAGTATAACGAAATGATAATCACGTGTACATAAAATTAAGAGAGAGAAGTGTATAAAGTAAAAGTTGCCAACGAACTAAGATGAAACAATAATATAGTACCCATGGAACAAATCTCCATTGTAAAACACTAACCAATTTATTATGTTAATAAGACTATACGACCATTTAGCAATAACATAATATAAAAGTGCAAAGTGAACCAGTGATAGTTTTGGGTATTATAGAAAATAAACCTTGTGTTTCATTCTTGGCAATCACAAACATTGAATACTATGAAATATGCAACTTTCAATGACTTGAAATGTGTACTGTGAGAATATGTTACTTATAAGACATAAATCTGTTTAAAATAACATTTTGTTTTATATGCAAAAAGAAAAACAGATTTCATAATACTATTTGAACAATTTATACTATTTATTTATTTATGACAGGGTACAATTCCCCAAAGACAATGTGTAAAAGACGGTATGAAACTGTAGAATCCTACTTATAATAATAGTTAGCAACAAGAATATAGATATAAGGTTTTTATGAATATAGTATAAGGATGTTTAAAAATGTATTAGATATAAGGCCATTTGTTTGGGTCTGCTACAACTAACATCAGAACTGTAAAAAAAATTACTACTGGTAAATAGTAGGAAGTAATTAAGATGTTAGTTAGTAGAAAATTTTTTTTTGTGAACCATATTTCCATGTTGGAAATAAGGATTTTGTTGTAAAATGTCTGAAGGTTGAAGACAACCATTTATTTAAAAAATATTCTTTATTTGTTTAACTGTTATTTGTATTGTAACCAATACTAATTGTTATTGTGTAATTTGGAAAAATGTTTAGTTTATAAGACTATATTTAAAAGTCAGAGAGGGTATCACACATCATATATTGTTTGTAAAATATTTTGTAAGGAAAAATTGTTAAAAAACCTAGGCCAAAGAAAGAAAACCAAACTTCAGCAAAACAGAGAAATTACTCATTTACATGCAAATAAACAAAAGGGGTTTAGACAAAATAAACTTGAGATCAAGCTATATAATTGCACGTACCATTTAGAAAGATTTTAATAAATTATATTCAGAATTATAAATAAAAATGAAAATGACTAAACTCAGAAATTTGGACATGGGAGTCATATATTCCAGAATAATGTTTTAGAATACAACTAATTCAATTAATTACAAGAAAATAAGGGAATATAAACCTTTTAATACAATATAAGATTATTAATATTAAATATAACTGATAAAATGGCTGAATTTACATAATAACAGGAAGTAAATTTTGGAGATGTTTTGACTTTTCAGAGAATACAAAATGAAAGTAAAATTACTAATTTTGGACAGAAAACACTATAAAACGGCATTATTTATTCTTAAAATAAGCTTAATGAACTGAAAGATTAATTTAAATAACATCTAGTAAATAAAATTGATAAATAACCAAAGTATAGGCAATCATATAGTGTATTATTATATATGCACAGGATATGAAATTATATTTGAACAATGTTAAGAATAATATTATATTGGCTAAGAGTTTAGTTGAAACTGGAGGAAATAAGATAGTTGATTATTGGTATTTGAACGGTTAACATGACAAGCGTTTTATGACGAATCTAACCTAACTTACAACGGTAATGTCGAGCGAGTGAATAGTACGTTTTTGTGAAATCGCGAGTGGCTTATAAAATACTTCTAGAACACTCACATTATGACAGAAACAATCAAGAAAGATTAAATAACACTGAACAATACATATCTACCCCGAAAAACACCACAAAACACCAGAAAACTGTATAATACAATAACCATATTAGTGTCGGAATCGGGAAAAGTGTTTGAACTTATATTTACACAGATACACGAAATACAACCCAGAAACTTTACACAAGGCACTACACAACATTTAAAAAGAGATTTGCAGACACCAGAACAGGAATACTGTCAGAAAATACATTATTCAGAACATAGCAGAATCGAGCGACATTTTGATCAACTGGATGGCGGCCATTTGCTTTTCTCAATCTCAATGCCTTCTCCGTGCTCACGTCAGCTGTTGGTGAAAACAATTATATTATTTTCAAATTTATTATTCAATGTCTGTATTTAGTAATAGTTATTAACTTGTTGAAACGTTATACTTTTTAAATATTGGCCCGATTTCTCTGACTTTGATAATAATTGGCTGTTTAAAGAACCCTGTTTGAATTTTATATAATATACTTTGTAACTGTTTCGATATCCTGAGAGTCAATATTATAATCGATAAGAGTCAATATTGCTATTATCTAATAAAACACTAATACTTTTCACTACTAAATAGTTCTTTATTTCATAAATATTACTAATTACCACTAATATAATTCTAATTAACAATCTACCAGGACTTTATCACCTATAAGTGGAGATAACCTACAAAAACGAAAAGGTAAACAAGTATCGATTGGTTTGGAGACAATCTCATGAGTGGTGGTAGTTTATTTAAAATATACCAGAACTTCAATAAAATTTTTCAGAAGAGCATTACACTTTTTAAAACTTCACAGCCCTATATTAATTAATTGATTATAATTAATTAATTAATAAAAAGGAAATTTTTTTTTAAATTATATTTTTTTTTTTAAACATAATTTTTTTTTTAATTTTCTTCAAAACAACAATTTGTGTTTTGAAACTTTTGGTGAAGCTACATATACATTTCTTCAACAACATTACGCTATCTGACAGGTCTTGCTACAATTGGAACTCGACCAGCTGGGAAACTTAAGGAAGTGTTTCAGGCCAGTAAGACGTCGAGAGCCACACCAATTAAACACACCAATTAAGAACACACAGACTCAAACCAATCTAATTAATTGATTTTATTACAAATTGGCTAGCCCAAACAGTGGGGCTTGATTACATCAGAATCTCATCTCACTCAATTTAACCATTTTATTAGAAATTGGCGCACAACTTTAGGGGCTTTAATTAGCGATTGGAAGGTCAATACATTCTGCCCAATCACTAGTTGGAGCTAGGCAACAGCTACAAAGCCAGAGAATTTCAAGGGAAAATGCAACGACGTGCAACATCTAAGAAACGGGCGGCGGAGGCCGAAAAAAAATTAGAAATTGAAATGGACAATAAAGAGGCAACGCCAGTGGAGGTGGAAGAGTCATTACCCCCGGTGTTGTCCAAACAAACTGAACACCGGAGATACCCACGCAAACGGGGGAAGTCAATGTCCAGAAGGAACCATTGGAAAAGCCAACACGAACGGAGGATGGGAGTATACAAGAGGTGATGAGAATGATAATGGAAATGAGTAAGAAAATGGGGAGTGATAACCAGTCTTTAAAGGAAGATTTGGGAAATAAAATCGAAAGCACAAATAAGAGGATGGAAGAAAATAGTAAGAAGATGGAAGAAAACAGCAAGAAGATGGAAGAGAGGGTGGAAGAAAACAGCAAGAAGATGGAAGAGAGGATGGGAGAAAAGTTAGAAGAATTGAAGAAGGATAACCAGTCCACAAAAGAAGAGTTGACTGGGATGAACAAGAACATGGAAAATTTGAAGGAAGATAACAAGAAGATGGAAGAAGAGATGGGGAAGAAGTTAGAAGAATTGAAGGAAGACAACCAAGCGTTCAAGGAAGAATTCAAGTCAACTAAAGAAGAATTAATTAATAAAATTGAGAACACCAATCAGAAAATCGATGAAACCAGGAAGAAGATAGAGAAGAACAACCGACAATTGAAGGAAGAGTTGAAAGAAGATAACAAGAAGTTGGAAGAGAAGATGGGGGAGAAGTTGGAAGAATTTAGAGAGGACAATCAAATTTTAAGAGAAGAATTAAGAGAGGTCAATCAGGAGAATTTGGACAAACTGGACGAAAGGATGGAATTGTTGCGAGAAGAACTGAATAAAGAAATCAATGTTAACAAAAAAGCGATGAATAAGAAGATGGAAGAAGAAAATATAATAGTCAATCGACAGATTCGAGAGATTGATGGAAAGTGCAACCAGACCGAAAAGGAGGTGCATGAGTTTAAAGAAGTGGTGAACATCAAGTTCACAAATATTGAAGAACATAGTCGTAGGAAGGTAGAAGAACAGAGGAAGGAAAATCAAGAAGAATTCGGAAAAGTATGCAACCAAGTTACAGAACGGTGTAATGATATACAAGAGACCATGGCCAATATCACCGGTCAGGTGCGACAAAGCCGAGAGGAGATGGAAGCGATAAGAAACAGACCGACTCATTTCACCGGATTGCCCGTCAACGAAAGCCGAGAGTGGCTCAACTTCCGGCAATACAAACGTAAGCCGATGGAGTTCCTGGCTAGGGTAGAAGAATATCTCGCCAAACATAAAATTAATCAATGGAGCCATAGCAGGGAAATATTAGACGAGTCTTTCCGAGAAATAACTGATAATTGGTGGATGGCCAACCGGAGTGAAATTCCTGACTACCAACAGTTCCGAAAAATGTTTAAGACAAAATACTGGTCTGAGACCACCCAGAACTTGATCCGTGACAATATTTGTAATGGAAGATACAGGGCACAATTAGGTAGCAGTATGACAGCATATTTCTTGGGGAAGGTGTGCATGGCAAAACACCTTGAGCCGGCAATTCCAGAAGAATGTTTAGTGAACAAGATATCGTATCACTATGATGAGGACATTATCAGGGCCCGGAGAGGCAGCCAGATCAAGACGATCCAGGCGATGACCGAGTTATTAGAGGGATACGAAAATGAGGAGTATTATCGGCAGAGCAGGAAGAGAAATGAGAGACCAGAAGCAAAGCCGCCTACATACCCAAATAACGGCAATAACCATACAAGTAACCGGAACCAGCCCAGTAATTACGACGGCCCTAACAACCCGCCGCGTAATAACCAGTTTAACGATAATTTTAACGGCGTTAGGAATAATAACCCCTATCCAAACAATAGAAACAATTTTTATCCACAAAATAATATCCCATACAGTCAGAGAAATCCATATCCCAACAATAATGGTGACAGACCTTACCCACCTAACCGAAATTACTATCATAATAATTTTAGTAATAACAATAATAACAGTAATATTAACCGAGTGTCGCGCCCTAGGGTAAATTTTATAAGAGCAGAAGATCGCGGACCCAGGAGATATTATCAACCGAGGAGGAGCAGCTTCCACGGCGCCGACCGAAGATGGAGGAGTGCGGAACGAGACGGCCCAAGACACGAACAGGGAAGACGAAGTACAAGCCTGGAGGATCTTGGCCGACAACAGAACAGGGCGCTAAATCTCACACAGGGTACAGAACGTCAGGAGACAAACCAGAGTTTCCCGAACGATGCCTCGGTCAATAATAACATGAACAATGACCAAAATACTTTAAACGAGAGGAGGCAGTAATCAACAACGATGACCCGTTACTGCTTATACTTCCTGGATTAGAAAAGGATGAATTGCGACAAGCAAACCAGCATAAAAACATCACTATTATAAGTAACCACTATCTGAAAGACATACGAACTGAACTTTTGGAAGAGAACGAGAAGAGTCTCAGCAACAGTAATAATGAGATAATTTATATAACAGCGGAGGTGGAAGGAGTTCCCGCTAAAATAATGATAGACACAGGCGCTAATATTTCAATAATAAACTCCAATGAATTGGAGAGAATACAGAGTACATGTGGAAAAACTTTGCCAATGTTACCAGTCAACAACATTGTGTTAATAGGTGCAACTGGCCGCCAGAATAAAACCATTAGGAAGCAAGTTTCCTTAAGTGTCGTTAGCCATGATATAGCTTTAGACATGGAATTTTTAATCGCCACCGGATTACCATTTGACATCTTATTCAGTTGCGATATTCTTCGTAGATATTCGGCGGTAATCGATCTTAATTTAAATAAAGTATCACTTTTCCCAGATGGAGTAACATGGACCGCAGATCTGGTAGGAAGCACAACTATACTTCCCAGCCCTATACATCAACAACTTCGTAAAATAAATATTATTAGAAACAGCCCTCTTTCTAAACCCATAATATACAACCATGGTGGAGAGGATTTATGGTCAGTTAAAATCCAAGAAATACGGAATTTCCAGTGCGGAAGCGATAACAAGAAAATACCAACACATCTGGCTGATCGTCTAATCGCTATATATGAGAAATACAAGGCGGTGTTTTCTGATGAACCAGGGAAGGTAAAAAACTACCAGTGCCAACTTCGATTTAAAGAAAACGTAGAGTTTAACCGGAGGTCATATCCAATAGCGCAGTCGCTCAAAGAAGCCGTGAGAACAGAGATAAACAAGATGATAGAAAATGACATAATTGAGATTAGTCAATCACCTTATACTAGTCCAATTATTGCTGTTCCAAAGAAAGATGGACAAGTCCGGCTCTGTTTAGATGCGCGCGAGTTGAACAAGACGATTGTAAATGACAGAACCTCTCGCGGTGAAATAGAAGAGATCTTAAAACGTTTTCATGGTACTAAATTTATTAGCACTTGGGATACGGTCTGTGGTTATTGGCAAGTCGAGCTGCATCCACAAAGCCGCCAGTACGTGGCGTTCATTTTCGAAGGGCGCAATTACCAGTTCAAGAGACTGCCCTTCGGACTTGTCAATTCTGTCGCCATCTTTGTGGCATGCATGGACCAGATTCTTGGACAAGAAGCGCTCCAATTTACCACCGTCTATGTTGACGATTTACTCATCACATCCGAAACCTGGGAGGAGCACTGTTACAGAGTGGAATATGTACTGAGCAAACTAGCGCAGAACAACATAACACTGAAGTTGGAGAAATCCAAGTTCATAGCGCGAAGTACAATTCTTGGGTTTCAACCTAGACGACAGAGGTATTACCCCATCAGCAGAGAAAGTGGAGGCAATTCAGAGGTTCCCGCAACCAAGAAACAGGAAACAATTACAATCTTTCCTCGGACTCTGAAACTATTACAGGAAGTTTCAGACCCGATATTCTGAGTTGACCGCCAAGTTTCAATCACAGTTATCTGCTAAGAACAAATGGACTTGGGGTGAAGATCAAGATCTTACTTTCCGATTGATAAAGGAGAAGTTTCTGGAGAGTGTTATACTTCGTCACCCAGATTTTAAGAAACCATTCTTTTTAAACTGTGACGCTAGCGATCTGAGCTTAGGAACGACATTATACCAGGAAGATGAGGAGGGACAACATCTGGTAATAAGCTTCGCTAGTCGCACACTGAACCAGTGCGAAAAGAACTACAGTGTGACAGAAAAGGAATTGTTGAGCGTGGTGTTCGCATGCAGCAAGTTCCGGACGTACATTCTCGGATATCAAGTCACGGTACGAACTGATCATAAATCCATCTCGTTCCTTCGTAGGTGCAAGTTGAGTCACGGCCGATTGGCTAGGTGGGTACTCGTCCTACAAGAATATGACCTGAAATGGGAATACATTCCAGGAAAGAAGAACGTGGTAGCGGATGTGTTGTCACGTATAAATCTGGAAGATCAGACTTTCGAGGGGGAGAAGGAGAGCTTGGTAAAAATTTATAACATATTCAAGACCAGAGCCGATCTACAAGCTTTGCTAATAAATATTCGGATCCATCAGCAGTCTGATCCTAAGCTGAAAAACATTGTGAGTCGTTTGGAAGCCAATGATGAAACCATTTCTAAATATTACCACCTTAACAAGGGAATTTTATTCATAAAAACCGCCTTGGACGATGAGACATGGAAGGTGATAATCCCACACCAAATCGAAAAGGAGGTCATCATCGATTACCATGTCAGGTATGGTCACATGGGAGCATTAAAAGTGATACAGGCTCTAGAGGAAAACTGTAAGATCAAGAATATCAACCGCAAGGTGAGAACGTACATCAAGTCCTGTAAGATCTGTCAATGTGCCAAAATAAACAATGAAAAGACAGAGGGTATCATGATACCGATAATTTCCAACGTAAAACTGGAAAAAGTGTTTTTGGATATCTGCGGGCCATTTCCCCGTAGCGGTGGTCGACACAGATATAAATACTTGGTAATCATAATGGATCACTACACCAAGTATATAAAGCTATATCCGGTTAATCGGGCAACAACAGCAAAGGTTTTGGCGGTGATTATCGATTTGTATGTTCCAGAGATCGGTAGACCATCTTCCATTATTACCGACCATGGTACACAATTTAAGGGGAGGAGATGGCGAGACACTTTATTAGCACTTGGGATCAAAACTTATAAGACGTCAGTCTACCACCCAAGTAGCAATCCGGCTGAGAGAGTACTGAGAGAAGTGGGTAGGATATTGCGCACGTACTGTCACAACCAACAGAAAAAGTGGCAAGAGTACCTAGCAGCGACAGAAACATTCCTAAATTACGCCCACCATCCAGCTATAGGAATTCCACCATACTCAGCCATGTATGAGAAGCCGACTCCCCGAGACATTGAACAAATCATTGAATTTCCAACAAACAATAATAGGAAATTCAACCAGTTGAAGTTTTACAACAAGGTAGCAGAAGATCAGGAAAAACGGCAAGCTAAATACCAGAAGGCAATAGTGCGTATTGTAACATATAAAGAGGGTGAAAAAGTCCTCCTAAAAAATAGAGAGCTGCCTAGCACCTTAGAAGGCATAACCAAAAAATTATTATTACTTTACACTGGACCATATGTTGTGGTAAATAATAAGCATAACAATACCTATGAGTTGAGGGAAATCGTTTCAGGAAAAATCAAAGGAGTGTACAATCAAGCTTCTATGAAGAAATATTATGAAGAATGAGTTGGGAGTTTTGATTTGAACTTAATAATTATAAAAATTTAAAATTGAGTAAGTACATCTTACTACAACCTGATAATTTGGAACAAAACTTTATGGAAGAAAGAGAAAGAGAGAGAATTTTGAATTTTGAACTTAATATTTTATAAAAAAAATTTAAAATTTAGTAAGAACATCTTACTACCACTGATAATTTTGAACAAACTTTATGGAAGAAAAAGAAAGAGAAAGAAAAGGAATTTTGAATTTTTTATAAAAATTTAAAATTGAGTAAGTACATCTTACTACAACCTGATAATTTGGAACAAAACTTTATGGAAGAAAGAGAAAAAGAGAGAATTTTGAATTTTGAACTTAAAATATTATAAACATTTAAAATTGAGTAAGTACATCTTACTACAACCTGATAATTTGAAGAAAAAACCTTTTGGAAGAAAGAGAAAGAGAGAGAATTTTGAATTTTGAACTTAATATTAAAAATTTAAAATTAAGTAAGCACAGCTTACTACCACTGAATTATGAGAAAAACATTTTGGAAGAATTAAGAAGAAAGGAATTTTGAATTTAATATACAAAAAATTTAAAAATGAAGTAAGACCAACTTACTATAACTAAGTTTGCAAGAAAACTTTATGGTAAATAATTAAGAAGAATTTGAATTTGGAGAAATACCGAAACATTCAGAAATAATAGTAAGATCACATTACTATAAACAATTCTGAATGAAAAAATTCTGGGAATAAATGAATTAAACAGAATTTGAATGTTGATAGAACGTCAGAACTTTGAAACAAGATATGATCAACATATTACAAGGATTTATGAGAAATATTTTTCAATTAAATAAAAATAATAGTTTGAGTTTTACATTAAAACTAACTAAGTTCCAAAAAATAATTATGTGTCAATTATAATTGAATTGAGAAGAAAATAAAGTGAGTAATTCAGAAAAGAGAATTAACTTTAATCCAGAATAAATGCTAGATATTCACAATAGCATTTGAAGGAGTAGAGAAGAATAACAAAAAAGAGTGTAATATGCAAGAGAAGAAAAAATTTGGAAGCAAAGAGACTAATTACCTATGAAACGATAATGAAAACAGTTAATTAAGAGCAAAGAAGAAACTCATACCAAACAGATAGAGAAGATGATTTCGAACAAATGATAATAATAAGACCTATATGAAATGCAAAGAGAAGAAATACCACATGAAATATAATATAAATGAATTAATGTTAATGAATGCGAAGGTGGATTAATAACTTTCTAAGAGAAAGGAAAGAACCAAAATGTTTAAATAAAATGATCAATATAACAACCTGTATATCTAATGTAAAGATACAATGTTAAAAAAATTAAATATAATATATTAAGACCATTCAAATAATGAATAAGAAAGACTATATATAAAGACCATGCTAATACTATGAGTAACCAGAAGAAAGTATAAAGAGAATTCAGATGGAGAAGAAAGAGAGTTACACTGTAAACAGTAACCAGAATTATTAAAAGAAAGGTTTTCAACCATAATTAAAATAAATATATCAGACAAGTTAAGAGTTTTGAAAAAATATATATATAATGAGTATAATAATAATTATGAAGATTTATTAAGATAGAAAATGTGAGATAATCTGAGAGACTAAGAAGTGAAGAATCCAAAGATATTTTTATTAGTCGAAAATGAGACTACTTTTTATTTATTTATTCGATGACTGACTGAAGATAATTCCAGCAGCATTATGTTTTTTTTGAACAGGGACTCAAAAAAAAACATATTGAGAGACATATGCCTCTGTACTCAATTTATAGAAGTGGTGTATGGCCAGAAAAAAAGTAGCGTACAGTGCCCCTCTGATCTGCCCCAGCCCACGTGATAGGGAATGTTAGGGAATTAATATCCCAAGGATGTAATACGAAGTTGATAAAGAAAGAAAATGTATTACAATAATAATATATCTCAGAAGACACTAACTATCTGAAAAGGATCAGTAGTAAAACAAGTAACTATATATATAAAATTAATTAAACTCTAATATAAAAAAGTCGATATAAAAATGGAGAAGAAAATGAATTATAAGAAATGATGAAATTATCATAAGAAATTATTTCATTCATAAACATGTCTGAAATAATTACTTCTGGAGGAGAGCAATCTGTAACGTGACAGATGTATGCATAATATTGAATGGCAATTGATCATTAGAATAATAAAGTTATAATATTTAAATTTGGAAGAAAGCATTAAGTTTAATATAAAAAGATTAATTCATAGCAACTGTGGAAAGGAATCATTATTATTTAAAAAGTACACGTTCAAATAAAATGAGTTACTAGTGATGAGTCATCCAAAACCAGTCTCATAACCAAAGGTTTTCAAGTTATAACCCAGGAAGGTAAGAAAGTGAATAACCAAGCAGTACAGAATATGACCAAACCCACAACGAGGAAGAATAAATAGAATAGAAACCCTGAATAAGCCAAGATCAACCAATACAGGTGGTGTATTTCTAAAATCAAGAAGAAGATGGAGAAGATCCCAAGAAACCTGATGGCATCAAGAAGAAGATGGAGAAGATACCAGTCCCAGAAGGCAGGAGAAAAGAAGACTGATGAAAGAAGAAGAAGGCAGCATCCTGAAGAAGATGTCATGCTCTTATAAAAGACACCCAAATCCCCATACCCCCAAAATAAATCATTAACCAATAAAAGTATAACGAAATGATAATCACGTGTACATAAAATTAAGAGAGAGAAGTGTATAAAGTAAAAGTTGCCAACGAACTAAGATGAAACAATAATATAGTACCCATGGAACAAATCTCCATTGTAAAACACTAACCAATTTATTATGTTAATAAGACTATACGACCATTTAGCAATAACATAATATAAAAGTGCAAAGTGAACCAGTGATAGTTTTGGGTATTATAGAAAATAAACCTTGTGTTTCATTCTTGGCAATCACAAACATTGAATACTATGAAATATGCAACTTTCAATGACTTGAAATGTGTACTGTGAGAATATGTTACTTATAAGACATAAATCTGTTTAAAATAACATTTTGTTTTATATGCAAAAAGAAAAACAGATTTCATAATACTATTTGAACAATTTATACTATTTATTTATTTATGACAGGGTACAATTCCCCAAAGACAATGTGTAAAAGACGGTATGAAACTGTAGAATCCTACTTATAATAATAGTTAGCAACAAGAATATAGATATAAGGTTTTTATGAATATAGTATAAGGATGTTTAAAAATGTATTAGATATAAGGCCATTTGTTTGGGTCTGCTACAACTAACATCAGAACTGTAAAAAAAATTACTACTGGTAAATAGTAGGAAGTAATTAAGATGTTAGTTAGTAGAAAATTTTTTTTTTGTGAACCATATTTCCATGTTGGAAATAAGGATTTTGTTGTAAAATGTCTGAAGGTTGAAGACAACCATTTATTTAAAAAATATTCTTTATTTGTTTAACTGTTATTTGTATTGTAACCAATACTAATTGTTATTGTGTAATTTGGAAAAATGTTTAGTTTATAAGACTATATTTAAAAGTCAGAGAGGGTATCACACATCATATATTGTTTGTAAAATATTTTGTAAGGAAAAATTGTTAAAAAACCTAGGCCAAAGAAAGAAAACCAAACTTCAGCAAAACAGAGAAATTACTCATTTACATGCAAATAAACAAAAGGGGTTTAGACAAAATAAACTTGAGATCAAGCTATATAATTGCACGTACCATTTAGAAAGATTTTAATAAATTATATTCAGAATTATAAATAAAAATGAAAATGACTAAACTCAGAAATTTGGACATGGGAGTCATATATTCCAGAATTATGTTTTAGAATACAACTAATTCAATTAATTACAAGAAAATAAGGGAATATAAACCTTTTAATACAATATAAGATTATTAATATTAAATATAACTGATAAAATGGCTGAATTTACATAATAACAGGAAGTAAATTTTGGAGATGTTTTGACTTTTCAGAGAATACAAAATGAAAGTAAAATTACTAATTTTGGACAGAAAACACTATAAAACGGCATTATTTAATCTTAAAATAAGCCGAATGAACTGAAAGATTAATTTAAATAACATCTAGTAAATAAAATTGATAAATAACCAAAGTATAGGCAATCATATAGTGTATTATTATATATGCACAGGATATGAAATTATATTTGAACAATGTTAAGAATAATATTATATTGGCTAAGAGTTTAGTTGAAACTGGAGGAAATAAGATAGTTGATTATTGGTATTTGAACGGTTAACATGACAAGCGTTTTATGACGAATCTAACCTAACTTACAACGGTAATGTCGAGCGAGTGAATAGTACGTTTTTGTGAAATCGCGAGTGGCTTATAAAATACTTCTAGAACACTCACATTATGTCAGAAACAATCAAGAAAGATTAAATAACACTGAACAATACATATCTACCCCGAAAAACACCACAAAACACCAGAAAACTGTATAATACAATAACCATATTAGTGTTGGAATCGGGAAAAGTGTTTGAACTTATATTTACACAGATACACGAAATACAACCCAGAAACTTTACACAAGGCACTACACAACATTTAAAAAGAGATTTGCAGACACCAGAACAGGAATACTGTCAGAAAATACATTATTCAGAACATAGCAGAATCGAGCGACATTTTGATCAACTGGATGGCGGCCATTTGCTTTTCTCAATCTCAATGCCTTCTCCATGCTCACGTCAGCTGTTGGTGAAAACAATTATATTATTTTCAAATTTATTATTCAATGTCTGTATTTAGTAATAGTTATTAACTTGTTGTAACGTTATACTTTTTAAATATTGGCCCGATTTCTCTGACTTTGATAATAATTGGCTGTTTAAAGAACCCTGTTTGAATTTTATATAATATACTTTGTAACTGTTTCGATATCCTGAGAGTCGATATTATAATCGATAAGAGTCAATATTGCTATTATCTAATAAAACACTAATACTTTTCACTACTAAATAGTTCTTTATTTCATAAATATTACTAATTACCACTAATATAATTCTAATTAACAGTCTACCAGGACTTTATCACCTATAAGTGGAGATAACCTACAAAAACGAAAAGGTAAACAAGTATCCATTGGTTTGGAGACAATCTCATGAGTGGTGGTAGTTTATTTAAAATATACCAGAACTTCAATAAAATTTTTCAGAAGAGCATTACACTTTTTAAAACTTCACAGCCCTATATTAATTAATTGATTATAATTAATTAATTAATAAAAAGGAAATTTTTTTTTAAATTATATTTTTTTTTAAAACATAATTTTTTTTTTAATTTTCTTCAAAACAATAATTTGTGTTTTGAAACTTTTGGTGAAGCTACATATACATTTCTTCAACAACATTACGCTATCTGACAGGTCTTGCTACAATTGGAACTCGACCAGCTGGGAAACTTAAGGAAGTGTTTCAGGCCAGTAAGACGTCGAGAGCCACACCAATTAAGAACACACAGACTCAAACCAATCTAATTAATTGATTTTATTACAAATTGGCTAGCCCAAACAGTGGGGCTTGATTACATCAGAATCTCATCTCACTCAATTTAACCATTTTATTACAAATTGGCGCACAACTTTAGGGGCTTTAATTAGCGATTGGAAGGCCAATACATTCTGCCCAATCACTAGTTGGAGCTAGGCAACAGCTACAAAGCCAGAGAATTTCAAGGGAAAATGCAACGACGTGCAACATCTAAGAAACGGGCGGCGGAGGCCGAAAAAGAATTAGAAATTGAAATGGACAATAAAGAGGCGACGCCAGTGGAGGTGGAAGAGTCATTACCCCCGGTGTTGTCCAAACAAACTGAACAACCGGAGATACCCACGCAAACGGGGGAAGTCAATGTCCAGAAGGAACCATTGGAAAAGCCGACACGAACGGAGGATGGGAGTATACAAGAGGTGATGAGAATGATAATGGAAATGAGTAAGAAAATGGGGAGTGATAACCAGTCTTTAAAGGAAGATTTGGGAAATAAAATCGAAAGCACAAATAAGAGGATGGAAGAAAATAGTAAGAAGATGGAAGAAAACAGCAAGAAGATGGAAGAGAGGATGGAAGAAAACAGCAAGAAGATGGAAGAGAGGATGGGAGAAAAGTTAGAAGAATTGAAGAAGGATAACCAGTCCACAAAAGAAGAGTTGACTGGGATGAACAAGAACATGGAAAATTTGAAGGAAGATAACAAGAAGATGGAAGAAGAGATGGGGAAGAAGTTAGAAGAATTGAAGGAAGACAACCAAGCGTTCAAGCAAGAATTCAAGTCAACTAAAGAAGAATTAATTAATAAAATTGAGAACACCAATCAGAAAATCGATGAAACCAGGAAGAAGATAGAGAAGAACAACCGACAATTGAAGGAAGAGTTGAAGAAGATAACAAGAAGTTGGAAGAGAAGATGGGGGAGAAGTTGGAAGAATTTAGAGAGGACAATCAAATTTTAAGAGAAGAATTAAGAGAGGTCAATCAGGAGAATTTGGACAAACTGGACGAAAGGATGGAATTGTTGCGAGAAGAACTGAATAAAGAAATCAATGTTAACAAAAAAGCGATGAATAAGAAGATGGAAGAAGAAAATATAATAGTCAATCGACAGATTCGAGAGATTGATGGAAAGTGCAACCAGACCGAAAAGGAGGTGCATGAGTTTAAAGAAGTGGTGAACATCAAGTTCACAAATATTGAAGAACATAGTCGTAGGAAGGTAGAAGAACAGAGGAAGGAAAATCAAGAAGAATTCGGAAAAGTATGCAACCAAGTTACAGAACGGTGTAATGATATACAAGAGACCATGGCCAATATCACCAGTCAGGTGCGACAAAGCCGAGAGGAGATGGAAGCGATAAGAAACAGACCGACTCATTTCACCGGATTGCCCGTCAACGAAAGCCGAGAGTGGCTCAACTTCCGGCAATACAAACGTAAGCCGATGGAGTTCCTGGCTAGGGTAGAAGAATATCTCGCCAAACATAAAATTAATCAATGGAGCCATAGCAGGGAAATATTAGACGAGTCTTTCCGAGAAATAACTGATAATTGGTGGATGGCCAACCGGAGTGAAATTCCTGACTACCAACAGTTCCAAAAAATGTTTAAGACAAAATACTGGTCTGAGACCACCCAGAACTTGATCCGTGACAATATTTGTAATGGAAGATACAGGGCACAATTAGGTAGCAGTATGACAGCATATTTCTTGGGGAAGGTGTGCATGGCAAAACACCTTGAGCCGGCAATTCCAGAAGAATGTTTAGTGAACAAGATATCGTATCACTATGATGAGGACATTATCAGGGCCCGGAGAGGCAGCCAGATCAAGACGATCCAGGCGATGACCGAGTTATTAGAGGGATACGAAAATGAGGAGTATTATCGGCAGAGCAGGAAGAGAAATGAGAGACCAGAAGCAAAGCCGCCTACATACCCAAATAACGGCAATAACCATACAAGTAACCGGAACCAGCCCAGTAATTACGACGGCCCTAACAACCCGCCGCGTAATAACCAGTTTAACGATAATTTTAACGGCGTTAGGAATAATAACCCCTATCCAAACAATAGAAACAATTTTTATCCACAAAATAATATCCCATACAGTCAGAGAAATCCATATCCCAACAATAATGGTGACAGACCTTACCCACCTAACCGAAATTACTATCATAATAATTTTAGTAATAACAATAATAACAGTAATATTAACCGAGTGTCGCGCCCTAGGGTAAATTTTATAAGAGCAGAAGATCGCGGACCCAGGAGATATTATCAACCGAGGAGGAGCAGCTTCCACGGCGCCGACCGAAGATGGAGGAGTGCGGAACGAGACGGCCCAAGACACGAACAGGGAAGACGAAGTACAAGCCTGGAGGATCTTGGCCGACAACAGAACAGGGCGTTAAATCTCACACAGGGTACAGAACGTCAGGAGACAAACCAGAGTTTCCCGAACGATGCCTCGGTCAATAATAACATGAACAATGACCAAAATACTTTAAACGAGAGGAGGCAGTAATCAACAACGATGGCCCGTTACTGCTTATACTTCCTGGATTAGAAAAGGATGAATTGCGACAAGCAAACCAGCATAAAACATCACTATTATAAGTAACCACTATCTGAAAGACATACGAACTGAACTTTTGGAAGAGAACGAGAAGAGTCTCAGCAACAGTAATAATGAGATAATTTATATAACAGCGGAGGTGGAAGGAGTTCCCGCTAAAATAATGATAGACACAGGCGCTAATATTTCAATAATAAACTCCAATGAATTGGAGAGAATACAGAGTACATGTGGAAAAACTTTGCCAATGTTACCAGTCAACAACATTGTGTTAATAGGTGCAACTGGCAGCCAGAATAAAACCATTAGGAAGCAAGTTTCCTTAAGTGTCGTTAGCCATGATATAGCTTTAGACATGGAATTTTTAATCGCCACCAGATTACCATTTGACATCTTAGTCAGTTGCGATATTCTTCGTAGATATTCGGCGGTAATCGATCTTAATTTAAATAAAGTATCACTTTTCCCAGACGGAGTAACATGGACCGCAGATCTGGTAGGAAGCACAACTATACTTCCCAGCCCTATACATCAAAAACTTCGTAAAATAAATATTATTAGAAACAGCCCTCTTTCTAAACCCATAATATACAACCATGGTGGAGAGGATTTATGGTCAGTTAAAATCCAAGAAATACGGAATTTCCAGTGCGGAAGCGATAACAAGAAAATACCAACACATCTGGCTGATCGTCTAATCGCTATATATGAGAAATACAAGGCGGTGTTTTCTGATGAACCAGGGAAGGTAAAAAACTACCAGTGCCAACTTCGATTTAAAGAAAACGTAGAGTTTAACCGGAGGTCATATCCAATAGCGCAGTCGCTCAAAGAAGCCGTGAGAACAGAGATAAACAAGATGATAGAAAATGACATAATTGAGATTAGTCAATCACCTTACACTAGTCCAATTATTGCTGTTCCAAAGAAAGATGGACAAGTCCGGCTCTGTTTAGATGCGCGCGAGTTGAACAAGACGATTGTAAATGACAGAACCTCTCCCGGTGAAATAGAAGAGATCTTAAAACGTTTTCATGGTACTAAATTTATTAGCACTTGGGATACGGTCTGTGGTTATTGGCAAGTCGAGCTGCATCCACAAAGCCGCCAGTACGTGGTGTTCATTTTCGAAGGGCGCAATTACCAGTTCAAGAGACTGCCCTTCGGACTTGTCAATTCTGTCGCCATCTTTGTGGCATGAATGGACCAGATTCTTGGACAAGAAGCGCTCCAATTTACCACCGTCTATGTTGACGATTTACTCATCACATCCGAAACCTGGGAGGAGCACTGTTACAGAGTGGAATATGTACTGAGCAAACTAGCGCAGAACAACATAACACTGAAGTTGGAGAAATCCAAGTTCATAGCGCGAAGTACAATTCTTGGGTTTCAACCTAGACGACAGAGGTATTACCCCATCAGCAGAGAAAGTGGAGGCAATTCAGAGGTTCCCGCAACCAAGAAACAGGAAACAATTACAATCTTTCCTCGGACTCTGAAACTATTACAGGAAGTTTCAGACCCGATATTCCGAGTTGACCGCCAAGTTTCAATCACAGTTATCTGCTAAGAACAAATGGACTTGGGGTGAAGATCAAGATCTTACTTTCCGATTGATAAAGGAGAAGTTTCTGGAGAGTGTTATACTTCGTCACCCAGATTTTAAGAAACCATTCTTTTTAAACTGTGACGCTAGCGATCTGAGCTTAGGAACGACATTATACCAGGAAGATGAGGAGGGACAACATCTGGTAATAAGCTTCGCTAGTCGCACACTGAACCAGTGCGAAAAGAACTACAGTGTGACAGAAAAGGAATTGTTGAGCGTGGTGTTCGCATGCAGCAAGTTCCGGACGTACATTCTCGGATATCAAGTCACGGTACGAACTGATCATAAATCCATCTCGTTCCTTCATAGGTGCAAGTTGAGTCACGGCCGATTGGCTAGGTGGGTACTCGCCCTACAAGAATATGACCTGAAATGGGAATACATTCCAGGAAAGAAGAACGTGGTAGCGGATGTGTTGTCACGTATAAATCTGGAAGATCAGACTTTCGAGGGGGAGAAGGAGAGCTTGGTAAAAATTTATAACATATTCAAGACCAGAGCCGATCTACAAGCTTTGTTAATAAATATTCGGATCCATCAGCAGTCTGATCCTAAGCTGAAAAACATTGTGAGTCGTTTGGAAGCCAATGATGAAACCATTTCTAAATATTACCACCTTAACAAGGGAATTTTATTCATAAAAACCGCCTTGGACGATGAGACATGGAAGGTGATAATCCCACACCAAATCGAAAAGGAGGTCATCATCGATTACCATGTCAGGTATGGTCACATGGGAGCATTAAAAGTGATACAGGCTCTAGAGGAAAACTGTAAGATCAAGAATATCAACCGCAAGGTAAGAACGTAAATCAAGTCCTGTAAGATCTGTCAATGTGCCAAAATAAACAATGAAAAGACAGAGGGTATCATGATACCGATAATTTCCAACGCAAAACTGGAAAAAGTGTTTTTGGATATCTGCGGGCCATTTCCCCGTAGCGGTGGTCGACACAGATATAAATACTTGGTAATCATAATGGATCACTACACCAAGTATATAAAGCTATATCCGGTTAATCGGGCAACAACAGCAAAGGTTTTGGCGGTGATTATCGATTTGTATGTTCCAGAGATCGGTAGACCATCTTCCATTATTACCGACCATGGTACACAATTTAAGGGGAGGAGATGGCGAGACACTTTATTAGCACTTGGGATCAAAACTTATAAGACGTCAGTCTACCACCCAAGTAGCAATCCGGCTGAGAGAGTACTGAGAGAAGTGGGTAGGATATTGCGCACGTACTGTCACAACCAACAGAAAAAGTGGCAAGAGTACCTAGCAGCGACAGAAACATTCCTAAATTACGCCCACCATCCAGCTATAGGAATTCCACCATACTCAGCCATGTATGAGAAGCCGACTCCCCGAGACATTGAACAAATCATTGAATTTCCAACAAACAATAATAGGAAATTCAACCAGTTGAAGTTTTACAACAAGGTAGCAGAAGATCAGGAAAAACGGCAAGCTAAATACCAGAAGGCAATAGGGCGTATTGTAACATATAAAGAGGGTGAAAAAGTCCTCCTAAAAAATAGAGAGCTGCCTAGCACCTTAGAAGGCATAACCAAAAAATTATTATTACTTTACACTGGACCATATGTTGTGGTAAATAATAAGCATAACAATACCTATGAGTTGAGGGAAATCGTTTCAGGAAAAATCAAAGGAGTGTACAATCCAGCTTCTATGAAGAAATATTATGAAGAATGAGTTGGGAGTTTTGATTTGAACTTAATAATTATAAAAATTTAAAATTGAGTAAGTACATCTTACTACAACCTGATAATTTGGAACAAAACTTTATGGAAGAAAGAGAAAGAGAGAGAATTTTGAATTTTGAACTTAATATTTTATAAAAAAAATTTAAAATTTAGTAAGAACATCTTACTACCACTGATAATTTTGAACAAACTTTATGGAAGAAAAAGAAAGAGAAAGAAAAGGAATTTTGAATTTTTTATAAAAATTTAAAATTGAGTAAGTACATCTTACTACAACCTGATAATTTGGAACAAAACTTTATGGAAGAAAGAGAAAAAGAGAGAATTTTGAATTTTGAACTTAAAATATTATAAACATTTAAAATTGAGTAAGTACATCTTACTACAACCTAATAATTTGAAGAAAAAACCTTTTGGAAGAAAGAGAAAGAGAGAGAATTATGAATTTTGAACTTAATATTTTATAAAAATTTAAAATTGGGTAAGTACATCTTACTACAACCTGATAATTTGGAACAAAACTTTTTGGAAGAAAGAGAAAGAGAGAGAATTTTGAATTTTGAACTTAATATTAAAAATTTAAAATTAAGTAAGCACAGCTTACTACCACTGAATTATGAGAAAAACATTTTGGAAGAATTAAGAAGAAAGGAATTTTGAATTTAATATACAAAAAATTTAAAAATGAAGTAAGACCAACTTACTATAACTAAGTTTGCGAGAAAACTTTATGGTAAATAATTAAGAAGAATTTGAATTTGGAGAAATACCGAAACATTCAGAAATAATAGTAAGATCACATTACTATAAACAATTCTGAATGAAAAAATTCTGGGAATAAATGAATTAAACAGAATTTGAATGTTGATAGAACGTCAGAACTTTGAAACAAGATATGATCAACATATTACAAGGATTTATGAGAAATATTTTTCAATTAAATAAAAATAATAGTTTGAGTTTTACATTAAAACTAACTAAGTTCCAAAAAATAATTATGTGTCAATTATAATTGAATTGAGAAGAAAATAAAGTGAGTAATTCAGAAAAGAGAATTAACTTTAATCCAGAATAAATGCTAGATATTCACAATAGCATTTGAAGGAGTAGAGAAGAATAACAAAAAAGAGTGTAATATGCAAGAGAAGAAAAAATTTGGAAGCAAAGAGACTAATTACCTATGAAACGATAATGAAAACAGTTAATTAAGAGCAAAGAAGAAACTCATACCAAACAGATAGAGAAGATGATTTCGAACAAATGATAATAATAAGACCTATATGAAATGCAAAGAGAAGAAATACCACATGAAATATAATATAAATGAATTAATGTTAATGAATGCGAAGGCGGATTAATAACTTTCTAAGAGAAAGGAAAGAACCAAAATGTTTAAATAAAATGATCAATATAACAACCTGTATATCTAATGTAAAGATACAATGTTAAAAAAATTAAATATAATATATTAAGACCATTCAAATAATGAATAAGAAAGACTATATATAAAGACCATGCTAATACTATGAGTAACCAGAAGAAAGTATAAAGAGAATTCAGATGGAGAAGAAAGAGAGTTACACTGTAAACAGTAACCAGAATTATTAAAAGAAAGGTTTTCAACCATAATTAAAATAAATATATCAGACAAGTTAAGAGTTTTGAAAAAATATATATATAATGAGTATAATAATAATTATGAAGATTTATTAAGATAGAAAATGTGAGATAATCTGAGAGACTATGAAGTGAAGAATCCAAAGATATTTTTATTAGTCGAAAATGAGACTACTTTTTATTTATTTATTCGATGACTGACTGAAGATAATTCCAGCAGCATTATGTTTTTTTTGAACAGGGACTCAAAAAAAAACATATTGAGAGACATATGCCTCTGTACTCAATTTATAGAAGTGGTGTATGGCCAGAAGAGAAGTAGCGTACAGTGCCCCTCTGATCTGCCCCAGCCCACGTGATAGGGAATGTTAGGGAATTAATATCCCAAGGATGTAATACGAAGTTGATAAAGAAAGAAAATGTATTACAATAATAATATATCTCAGAAGACACTAACTATCCGAAAAGGATCAGTAGTAAAACAAGTAACTATATATATAAAATTAATTAAACTCTAATATAAAAAAGTCGATATAAAAATGGAGAAGAAAATGAATTATAAGAAATGATGAAATTACCATAAGAAATTATTTCATTCATAAACATGTCTGAAATAATTACTTCTGGAGGAGAGCAATCTGTAACGTGACAGATGTATGCATAATATTGAATGGCAATTGATCATTAGAATAATAAAGTTATAATATTTAAATTTGGAAGAAAGCATTAAGTTTAATATAAAAAGATTAATTCATAGCAACTGTGGAAAGGAATCATTATTATTTAAAAAGTACACGTTCAAATAAAATGAGTTACTAGTGATGAGTCATCCAAAACCAGTCTCATAACCAAAGGTTTTCAAGTTATAACCCAGGAAGGTAAGAAAGTGAATAACCAAGCAGTACAGAATATGACCAAACCCACAACGAGGAAGAATAAATAGAATAGAAACCCTGAATAAGCCAAGATCAACCAATACAGGTGGTGTATTTCTAAAATCAAGAAGAAGATGGAGAAGATCCCAAGAAACCTGATGGCATCAAGAAGAAGATGGAGAAGATACCAGTCCCAGAAGGCAGGAGAAAAGAAGACTGATGAAAGAAGAAGAAGGCAGCATCCTGAAGAAGATGTCATGCTCTTATAAAAGACACCCAAATCCCCATACCCCCAAAATAAATCATTAACCAATAAAAGTATAACGAAATGATAATCACGTGTACATAAAATTAAGAGAGAGAAGTGTAAAAAGTAAAAGTTGCCAACGAACTAAGATGAAACAATAATATAGTACCCATGGAACAAATCTCCATTGTAAAACACTAACCAATTTATTATGTTAATAAGACTATACGACCATTTAGCAATAACATAATATAAAAGTGCAAAGTGAACCAGTGATAGTTTTGGGTATTATAGAAAATAAACCTTGTGTTTCATTCTTGGCAATCACAAACATTGAATACTATGAAATATGCAACTTTCAATGACTTGAAATGTGTACTGTGAGAATATGTTACTTATAAGACATAAATCTGTTTAAAATAACATTTTGTTTTATATGCAAAAAGAAAAACAGATTTCATAATACTATTTGAACAATTTATACTATTTATTTATTTATGACAGGGTACAATTCCCCAAAGACAATGTGTAAAAGACGGTATGAAACTGTAGAATCCTACTTATAATAATAGTTAGCAACAAGAATTTGGAAAAATGTTTAGTTTATAAGACTATATTTAAAAGTCAGAGAGGGTATCACACATCATATATTGTTTGTAAAATATTTTGTAAGGAAAAATTGTTAAAAAACCTAGGCCAAAGAAAGAAAACCAAACTTCAGCAAAACAGAGAAATTACTCATTTACATGCAAATAAACAAAAGGGGTTTAGACAAAATAAACTTGAGATCAAGCTATATAATTGCACATACCATTTAGAAAGATTTTAATAAATTATATTCAGAATTATAAATAAAAATGAAAATGACTAAACTCAGAAATTTGGACATGGGAGTCATATATTCCAGAATAATGTTTTAGAATACAACTAATTCAATTAATTACAAGAAAATAAGGGAATATAAACCTTTTAATACAATATAAGATTATTAATATTAAATATAACTGATAAAATGGCTGAATTTACATAATAACAGGAAGTAAATTTTGGAGATGTTTTGACTTTTCAGAGAATACAAAATGAAAGTAAAATTACTAATTTTGGACAGAAAACACTATAAAACGGCATTATTTAATCTTAAAATAAGCCGAATGAACTGAAAGATTAATTTAAATAACATCTAGTAAATAAAATTGATAAATAACCAAAGTATAGGCAATCATATAGTGTATTATTATATATGCACAGGATATGAAATTATATTTGAACAATGTTAAGAATAATATTATATTGGCTAAGAGTTTAGTTGAAACTGGAGGAAATAAGATAGTTGATTATTGGTATTTGAACGGTTAACATGACAAGCGTTTTATGACGAATCTAACCTAACTTACAACGGTAATGTCGAGCGAGTGAATAGTACGTTTTTGTGAAATCGCGAGTGGCTTATAAAATACTTCTAGAACACTCATATTATGACAGAAACAATCAAGAAAGATTAAATAACACTGAACAATACATATCTACCCCGAAAAACACCAGAAAACTGTATAATACAATAACCATATTAGTGTCGGAATCGGGAAAAGTGTTTGAACTTATATTTACACAGATACACGAAATACAACCCAGAAACTTTACACAAGGCACTACACAACATTTAAAAAGAGATTTGCAGACACCAGAACAGGAATACTGTCAGAAAATACATTATTCAGAACATAGCAGAATCGAGCGACATTTTGATCAACTGGATGGCGGCCATTTGCTTTTCTCAATCTCAATGCCTTCTCCGTGCTCACGTCAGCTGTTGGTGAAAACAATTATATTATTTTCAAATTTATTATTCAATGTCTGTATTTAGTAATAGTTATTAATTTGTTGTAACGTTATACTTTTTAAATATTGGCCCGATTTCTCTGACTTTGATAATAATTGGCTGTTTAAAGAACCCTGTTTGAATTTTATATAATATACTTTGTAACTGTTTCGATATCCTGAGAGTCGATATTATAATCGATAAGAGTCAATATTGCTATTATCTAATAAAACACTAATACTTTTCACTACTAAATAGTTCTTTATTTCATAAATATTACTAATTACCACTAATATAATTCTAATTAACAATCTACCAGGACTTTATCACCTATAAGTGGAGATAACCTACAAAAACGAAAAGGTAAACAAGTATCGACTGGTTTGGAGACAATCTCATGAGTGGTGGTAGTTTATTTAAAATATACCAGAACTTCAATAAAATTTTTCAGAAGAGGATTACACTTTTTAAAACTTCACAGCCCTATATTAATTAATTGATTATAATTAATTAATTAATAAAAAGGAAATTTTTTTTTAAATTATATTTTTTTTTTTAACATAATTGTTTTTTTAATTTTCTTCAAAACAACAATTTGTGTTTTGAAACTTTTGGTGAAGCTACATATACATTTCTTCAACAACATTACGCTATCTGACAGGTCTTGCTACAATTGGAACTCGACCAGCTGGGAAACTTAAGGAAGTGTTTCAGGCCAGTAAGACGTCGAGAGCCACACCAATTAAACACACCAATTAAGAACACACAGACTCAAACCAATCTAATTAATTGATTTTATTACAAATTGGCTAGCCCAAACAGTGGGGCTTGATTACATCAGAATCTCATCTCACTCAATTTAACCATTTTATTACAAATTGGCGCACAACTTTAGGGGCTTTAATTAGCGATTGGAAGGCCAATACATTCTGCCCAATCACTAGTTGGAGCTAGGCAACAGCTACAAAGCCAGAGAATTTCAAGGGAAACTGTAACGACGTGCAACATCTAAGAAACGGGCGGCGGAGGCCGAAAAAGAATTAGAAATTGAAATGGACAATAAAGAGGCAACGCCAGTGGAGGTGGAAGAGTCATTACCCCCGGTGTTGTCCAAACAAACTGAACACCGGAGATACCCACGCAAACGGGGGAAGTCAATGTCCAGAAGGAACCATTGGAAAAGCCAACACGAACGGAGGATGGGAGTATACAAGAGGTGATGAGAATGATAATGGAAATGAGTAAGAAAATGGGGAGTGATAACCAGTCTTTAAAGGAAGATTTGGGAAATAAAATCGAAAGCACAAATAAGAGGATGGAAGAAAATAGTAAGAAGATGGAAGAAAACAGCAAGAAGATGGAAGAGAGGGTGGAAGAAAACAGCAAGAAGATGGAAGAGAGGATGGGAGAAAAGTTAGAAGAATTGAAGAAGGATAACCAGTCCACAAAAGAAGAGTTGACTGGGATGAACAAGAACATGGAAAATTTGAAGGAAGATAACAAGAAAATGGAAGAAGAGATGGGGAAGAAGTTAGAAGAATTGAAGGAAGACAACCAAGCGTTCAAGGAAGAATTCAAGTCAACTAAAGAAGAATTAATTAATAAAATTGAGAACACCAATCAGAAAATCGATGAAACCAGGAAGAAGATAGAGAAGAACAACCGACAATTGAAGGAAGAGTTGAAAGAAGATAACAAGAAGTTGGAAGAGAAGATGGGGGAGAAGTTGGAAGAATTTAGAGAGGACAATCAAATTTTAAGAGAAGAATTAAGAGAGGTCAATCAGGAGAATTTGGACAAACTGGACGAAAGGATGGAATTGTTGCGAGAAGAACTGAATAAAGAAATCAATGTTAACAAAAAAGCGATGAATAAGAAGATGGAAGAAGAAAATATAATGGTCAATCGACAGATTCGAGAGATTGATGGAAAGTGCAACCAGACCGAAAAGGAGGTGCATGAGTTTAAAGAAGTGGTGAACATCAAGTTCACAAATATTGAAGAACATAGTCGTAGGAAGGTAGAAGAACAGAGGAAGGAAAATCAAGAAGAATTCGGAAAAGTACGCAACCAAGTTACAGAACGGTGTAATGATATACAAGAGACCATGGCCAATATCACCGGTCAGGTGCGACAAAGCCGAGAGGAGATGGAAGCGATAAGAAACAGACCGACTCATTTCACCGGATTGCCCGTCAACGAAAGCCAAGAGTGGCTCAACTTCCGGCAATACAAACGTAAGCCGATGGAGTTCCTGGCTAGGGTAGAAGAATATCTCGCCAAACATAAAATTAATTAATGGAGCCATAGCAGGGAAATATTAGACGAGTCTTTCCGAGAAATAACTGATAATTGGTGGATGGCCAACCGGAGTGAAATTCCTGACTACCAACAGTTCCGAAAAATGTTTAAGACAAAATACTGGTCTGAGACCACCCAGAACTTGATCCATGACAATATTTGTAATGGAAGATACAGGGCACAATTAGGTAGCAGTATGACGGCATATTTCTTGGGGAAGGTGTGCATGGCAAAACACCTTGAGCCGGCAATTCCAGAAGAATGTTTAGTGAACAAGATATCGTATCACTATGATGAGGACATTATCAGGGCCCGGAGAGGCAGCCAGATCAAGACGATCCAGGCGATGACCGAGTTATTAGAGGGATACAAAAATGAGGAGTATTATCGGCAGAGCAGGAAGAGAAATGAGAGACCAGAAGCAAGGCCGCCTACATACCCAAATAACGGCAATAACCATACAAGTAACCGGAACCAGCCCAGTAATTACGACGGCCCTAACAACCCGCCGCGTAATAACCAGTTTAACGATAATTTTAACGGCGTTAGGAATAATAACCCCTATCCAAACAATAGAAACAATTTTTATCCACAAAATAATATCCCATACAGTCAGAGAAATCCATATCCCAACAATAATGGTGACAGACCTTACCCACCTAACCGAAATTACTATCATAATAATTTTAGTAATAACAATAATAACAGTAATAATAACCGTGTGTCGCGCCCTAGGGTAAATTTTATAAGAGCAGAAGATCGCGGACCCAGGAGATATTATCAACCGAGGAGGAGCAGCTTCCACGGCGCCGACCGAAGATGGAGGAGTGCGGAACGAGACGGCCCAAGACACGAACAGGGAAGACGAAGTACAAGCCTGGAGGATCTTGGCCGACAACAGAACAGGGCGTTAAATCTCACACAGGGTACAGAACGTCAGGAGACAAACCAGAGTTTCCCGAACGATGCCTCGGTCAATAATAACATGAACAATGACCAAAATACTTTAAACGAGAGGAGGCAGTAATCAACAACGATGACCGGTACTGCTTATACTTCCTGGATTAGAAAAGGATGAATTGCGACAAGCAAACCAGCATAAAAACATCACTATTATAAGTAACCACTATCTGAAAGACATACGAACTGAACTTTTGGAAGAGAACGAGAAGAGTCTCAGCAACAGTAATAATGAGACAATTTATATAACAGCGGAGGTGGAAGGAGTTCCCGCTAAAATAATGATAGACACAGGCGCTAATATTTCAATAATAAACTCCAATGAATTGGAGAGAATACAGAGTACATGTGGAAAAACTTTGCCAATGTTACCAGTCAACAACATTGTGTTAATAGGTGCAACTGGCCGCCAGAATAAAACCATTAGGAAGCAAGTTTCCTTAAGTGTCGTTAGCCATGATATAGCTTTAGACATGGAATTTTTAATCGCCACCGGATTACCATTTGACATCTTAGTCGGTTGCGATATTCTTCGTAGATATTCGGCGGTAATCGATCTTAATTTAAATAAAGTATCACTTTTCCCAGACGGAGTAACATGGACCGCAGATCTGGTAGGAAGCACAACTATACTTCCCAGCCCTATACATCAACAACTTCGTAAAATAAATATTATTAGAAACAGCCCTCTTTCTAAACCCATAATATACAACCATGGTGGAGAGGATTTATGGTCAGTTAAAATCCAAGAAATACGGAATTTCCAGTGCGGAAGCGATAACAAGAAAATACCAACACATCTGGCTGATCGTCTAATCGCTATATATGAGAAATACAAGGCGGTGTTTTCTGATGAACCAGGGAAGGTAAAAAACTACCAGTGCCAACTTCGATTTAAAGGAAACGTAGAGTTTAACCGGAAGTCATATCCAATAGCGCAGTCGCTCAAAGAAGCCGTGAGAACAGAGATAAACAAGATGATAGAAAATGACATAATTGAGATTAGTCAATCACCTTACACTAGTCCAATTATTGCTGTTCCAAAGAAAGATGGACAAGTCCAGCTCTGTTTAGATGCGCGCGAGTTGAACAAGACGATTGTAAATGACAGAACCTCTCGCGGTGAAATAGAAGAGATCTTAAAACGTTTTCATGGTACTAAATTTATTAGCACTTGGGATACGGTCTGTGGTTATTGGCAAGTCGAGCTGCATCCACAAAGCCGCCAGTACGTGGCGTTCATTTTCGAAGGGCGCAATTACCAGTTCAAGAGACTGCCCTTCAGACTTGTCACTTCTGTCGCCATCTTTGTGGCATGCATGGACCAGATTCTTGGACAAGAAGCGCTCCAATTTACCACCGTCTATGTTGACGATTTACTCATCACATCCGAAACCTGGGAGGAACACTGTTACAGAGTGGAATATGTACTGAGCAAACTAGCGCAGAACAACATAACACTGAATTTGGAGAAATCCAAGTTCATAGCGTGAAGTACAATTCTTGGGTTTCAACCTAGACGACAGAGGTATTACCCCATCAGCAGAGAAAGTGGAGGCAATTCAGAGGTTCCCGCAACCAAGAAACAGGAAACAATTACAATCTTTCCTCGGACTCTGTAACTACTACAGGAAGTTTCAGAGCCGATATTCCGAGTTGACCGCCAAGTTTCAATCACAATTATCTGCTAAGAACAAATGGACTTGGGGTGAAGATCAAGATCTTACTTTCCGATTGATAAAGGAGAAGTTTCTGGAGAGTGTTATACTTCGTCACCCAGATTTTAAGAAACCATTCTTTTTAAACTGTGACGCTAGCGATCTGAGCTGAGGAACGACATTATACCAGGAAGATGAGGAGGGACAACATCTGGTAATAAGCTTCGCTAGTCGCACACTGAACTAGTGCGAAAAGAACTACAGTGTGACAGAAAAGGAATTGTTGAGCGTGGTGTTCGCATGCAGCAAGTTCCGGACGTACATTCTCGGATATCAAGTCACGGTACGAACTGATCATAAATCCATCTCGTTCCTTCGTAGGTGCAAGTTGAGTCACGGCCGATTGGCTAGGTGGGTACTCGCCCTACAAGAATATGACCTGAAATGGGAATACATTCCAGGAAAGAAGAACGTGGTAGCGGATGTGTTGTCACGTATAAATCTGGAAGATCAGACTTTCGAGGGGGAGAAGGAGAGCTTGGTAAAAATTTATAACATATTCAAGACCAGAGCCGATCTACAAGCTTTGTTAATAAATATTCGGATCCATCAGCAGTCTGATCCTAAGCTGAAAAACATTGTGAGTCGTTTGGAAGCCAATGATGAAACCATTTCTAAATATTACCACCTTAACAAGGGAATTTTATTCATAAAAACCGCCTTGGACGATGAGACATGGAAGGTGATAATCCCACACCAAATCGAAAAGGAGGTCATCATCGATTACCATGTCAGGTATGGTCACATGGGAGCATTAAAAGTGATACAGGCTCTAGAGGAAAACTGTAAGATCAAGAATATCAACCGCAAGTTGAGAACGTACATCAAGTCCTGTAAGATCTGTCAATGTGCCAAAATAAACAATGAAAAGACAGAGGGTATCATGATACCGATAACTTCCAACGCAAAACTGGAAAAAGTGTTTTTGGATATCTGCGGGCCATTTCCCCGTAGCGGTGGTCGACACAGATATAAATACTTGGTAATCATAATGGATCACTACACCAAGTATATAAAGCTATATCCGGTTAATCGGGCAACAACAGCAAAGGTTTTGGCGGTGATTATCGATTTGTATGTTCCAGAGATCGGTAGACCATCTTCCATTATTACCGACCATGGTACACAATTTAAGGGGAGGAGATGGCGAGACACTTTATTAGCACTTGGGATCAAAACTTATAAGACGTCAGTCTACCACCCAAGTAGCAATCCGGCTGAGAGAGTACTGGAGAGAAGTGGGTAGGATATTGCGCACGTACTGTCACAACCAACAGAAAAAGTGGCAAGAGTACCTAGCAGCGACAGAAACATTCCTAAATTACGCCCACCATCCAGCTATAGGAATTCCACCATACTCAGCCATGTATGAGAAGCCGACTCCCCGAGACATTGAACAAATCATTGAATTTCCAACAAACAATAATAGGAAATTCAACCAGTTGAAGTTTTACAACAAGGTAGCAGAAGATCAGGAAAAACGGCAAGCTAAATACCAGAAGGCAATAGGGCGTATTGTAACATATAAAGAGGGTGAAAAAGTCCTCCTAAAAAATAGAGAGCTGCCTAGCACCTTAGAAGGCATAACCAAAAAATTATTATTACTTTACACTGGACCATATGTTGTGGTAAATAATAAGCATAACAATACCTATGAGTTGAGGGAAATCGTTTCAGGAAAAATCAAAGGAGTGTACAATCAAGCTTCTATGAAGAAATATTATGAAGAATGAGTTGGGAGTTTTGATTTGAACTTAATAATTATAAAAATTTAAAATTGAGTAAGTACATCTTACTACAACCTGATAATTTGGAACAAAACTTTATGGAAGAAAGAGAAAGAGAGAGAATTTTGAATTTTGAACTTAATATTTTATAAAAAAAATTTAAAATTTAGTAAGAACATCTTACTACCACTGATAATTTTGAACAAACTTTATGGAAGAAAAAGAAAGAGAAAGAAAAGGAATTTTGAATTTTTTATAAAAATTTAAAATTGAGTAAGTACATCTTACTACAACCTGATAATTTGGAACAAAACTTTATGGAAGAAAGAAAAAGAGAGAGAATTTTGAATTTTGAACTTAATATTTTATAAAAATTTAAAATTGAGTAAGTACATCTTACTACAACCTAATAATTTGAAGAAAAAACCTTTTGGAAGAAAGAGAAAGAGAGAGAATTATGAATTTTGAACTTAATATTTTATAAAAATTTAAAATTGGGTAAGTACATCTTACTACAACCTGATAATTTGGAACAAAACTTTTTGGAAGAAAGAGAAAGAGAGAGAATTTTGAATTTTGAACTTAATATTAAAAATTTAAAATTAAGTAAGCACAGCTTACTACCACTGAATTATGAGAAAAACATTTTGGAAGAATTAAGAAGAAAGGAATTTTGAATTTAATATACAAAAAATTTAAAAATGAAGTAAGACCAACTTACTATAACTAAGTTTGCGAGAAAACTTTATGGTAAATAATTAAGAAGAATTTGAATTTGGAGAAATACCGAAACATTCAGAAATAATAGTAAGATCACATTACTATAAACAATTCTGAATGAAAAAATTCTGGGAATAAATGAATTAAACAGAATTTGAATGTTGATAGAACGTCAGAACTTTGAAACAAGATATGATCAACATATTACAAGGATTTATGAGAAATATTTTTCAATTAAATAAAAATAATAGTTTGAGTTTTACATTAAAACTAACTAAGTTCCAAAAAATAATTATGTGTCAATTATAATTGAATTGAGAAGAAAATAAAGTGAGTAATTCAGAAAAGAGAATTAACTTTAATCCAGAATAAATGCTAGATATTCACAATAGCATTTGAAGGAGTAGAGAAGAATAACAAAAAAGAGTGTAATATGCAAGAGAAGAAAAAATTTGGAAGCAAAGAGACTAATTACCTATGAAACGATAATGAAAACAGTTAATTAAGAGCAAAGAAGAACAACTCATACCAAACAGATAGAGAAGATGATTTCGAACAAATGATAATAATAAGACCTATATGAAATGCAAAGAGAAGAAATACCACATGAAATATAATATAAATGAATTAATGTTAATGAATGCGAAGGCGGATTAATAACTTTCTAAGAGAAAGGAAAGAACCAAAATGTTTAAATAAAATGATCAATATAACAACCTGTATATCTAATGTAAAGATACAATGTTAAAAAAATTAAATATAATATATTAAGACCATTCAAATAATGAATAAGAAAGACTATATATAAAGACCATGCTAATACTATGAGTAACCAGAAGAAAGTATAAAGAGAATTCAGATGGAGAAGAAAGAGAGTTACACTGTAAACAGTAACCAGAATTATTAAAAGAAAGGTTTTCAACCATAATTAAAATAAATATATCAGACAAGTTAAGAGTTTTGAAAAAATATATATATAATGAGTATAATAATAATTATGAAGATTTATTAAGATAGAAAATGTGAGATAATCTGAGAGACTATGAAGTGAAGAATCCAAAGATATTTTTATTAGTCGAAAATGAGACTACTTTTTATTTATTTATTCGATGACTGACTGAAGATAATTCCAGCAGCATTATGTTTTTTTTGAGCAGGGATGAATATGCCTCTGTACTCAATTTATAGAAGTGGTGTATGGCCAGAAGAGAAGTAGCGTACAGTGCCCCTCTGATCTGCCCCAGCCCACGTGATAGGGAATGTTAGGGAATTAATATCCCAAGGATGTAACACGAAGTTGATAAAGAAAGAAAATGTATTACAATAATAATATATCTCAGAAGACACTAACTATCCGAAAAGGATCAGTAGTAAAACAAGTAACTATATATATAAAATTAATTAAACTCTAATATAAAAAAGTCGATATAAAAATGGAGAAGAAAATGAATTATAAGAAATGATGAAATTATCATAAGAAATTATTTCATTCATAAACATGTCTGAAATAATTACTTCTGGAGGAGAGCAATCTGAAGCGTGACAGATAAGCACATAAAAATGAATGGCGAATTGATCATTAAAATAATATAATAAAATGTTTAAATCTGAAGGAAGCAAAATAATAAAGAATTAATTAAAGCAATCTGTAACGTGACAGATGTATGCATAATATTGAATGGCAATTGATCATTAGAATAATAAAGTTATAATATTTAAATTTGGAAGAAAGCATTAAGTTTAATATAAAAAGATTAATTCATAGCAACTGTGGAAAGGAATCATTATTATTTAAAAAGTACACGTTCAAATAAAATGAGTTACTAGTTATGAGTCATCCAAAACCAGTCTCATAACCAAAGGTTTTCAAGTTATAACCCAGGAAGGTAAGAAAGTGAATAACCAAGCAGTACAGAATATGACCAAACCCACAACGAGGAAGAATAAATAGAATAGAAACCCTGAATAAGCCAAGATCAACCAATACAGGTGGTGTATTTCTAAAATCAAGAAGAAGATGGAGAAGATCCCAAGAAACCTGATGGCATCAAGAAGGAGATGGAGAAGATACCAGTCCCAGAAGGCAGGAGAAAAAAAGACTGATGAAAGAAGAAGAAGGCAGCATCCTGAAGAAGATGTCATGCTCTTATAAAAGACACCCAAATCCCCATACCCCCAAAATAAATCATTAACCAATAAAAGTATAACGAAATGACAATCACGTGTACATAAAATTAAGAGAGAGAAGTGTATAAAGTAAAAGTTGCCAGCGAACTAAGATGAAACAATAATATAGTACCCATGGAACAAATCTCCATTGTAAAACACTAACCAATTTATTATGTTAATAAGACTATACGACCATTTAGCAATAACATAATATAAAAGTGCAAAGTGAACCAGTGATAGTTTTGGGTATTATAGAAAATAAACCTTGTGTTTCATTCTTGGCAATCACAAACATTGAATACTATGAAATATGCAACTTTCAATTACTTGAAATGTGTACTGTGAGAATATGTTACTTATAAGACATAAATCTGTTTAAAATAACATTTTGTTTTATATGCAAAAAGAAAAACAGATTTCATAATACTATTTGAACAATTTATACTATTTATTTATTTATGACAGGGTACAATTCCCCAAAGACAATGTGTAAAAGACGGTATGAAAACTGTAGAATCCTACTTATAATAATAGTTAGCAACAAGAATATAGATATAAGGTTTTTATGAATATAGTATAAGGATGTTTAAAAATGTATTAGATATAAGGCCATTTGTTTGGGTCTGCTACAACTAACATCAGAACTGTAAAAAAAATTACTACTGGTAAATAGTAGGAAGTAATTAAGATGTTAGTTAGTAGAAAATTTTTTTTTTGTGAACCATATTTCCATGTTGGAAATAAGGATTTTGTTGTAAAATGTCTGAAGGTTGAAGACAACCATTTATTTAAAAAATATTCTTTATTTGTTTAACTGTTATTTGTATTGTAACCAATACTAATTGTTATTGTGTAATTTGGAAAAATGTTTAGTTTATAAGACTATATTTAAAAGTCAGAGAGGGTATCACACATCATATATTGTTTGTAAAATATTTTGTAAGGAAAATTGTTAAAAAACCTAGGCCAAAGAAAGAAAACCAAACTTCAGCAAAACAGAGAAATTACTCATTTAAATGCAAATAAACAAAAGGGGTTTAGACAAAATAAACTTGAGATCAAGCTATATAATTGCACATACCATTTAGAAAGATTTTAATAAATTATATTCAGAATTATAAATAAAAATGAAAATGACTAAACTCAGAAATTTGGACATGGGAGTCATATATTCCAGAATAATGTTTTAGAATACAACTAATTCAATTAATTACAAGAAAATAAGGGAATATAAACCTTTTAATACAATATAAGATTATTAATATTAAATATAACTGATAAAATGGCTGAATTTACATAATAACAGGAAGTAAATTTTGGAGATGTTTTGACTTTTCAGAGAATACAAAATGAAAGTAAAATTACTAATTTTGGACAGAAAACACTATAAAACGGCATTATTTAATCTTAAAATAAGCCGAATGAACTGAAAGATTAATTTAAATAACATCTAGTAAATAAAATTGATAAATAACCAAAGTATAGGCAATCATATAGTGTATTATTATATATGCACAGGATATGAAATTATATTTGAACAATGTTGAGAATAATATTATATTGGCTAAGAGTTTAGTTGAAACTGGAGGAACTAAGATAGTTGATTATTGGTATTTGAACGGTTAACATGACAAGCGTTTTATGACGAATCTAACCTAACTTACAACGGTAATGTCGAGCGAGTGAATAGTACGTTTTTGTGAAATCGCGAGTGGCTTATAAAATACTTCTAGAACACTCACATTATGACAGAAACAATCAAGAAAGATTAAATAACACTGAACAATACATATCTACCCCGAAAAACACCACAAAACACCAGAAAACTGTATAATACAATAACCATATTAGTGTCGGAATCGGGAAAAGTGTTTGAACTTATATTTACACAGATACACGAAATACAACCCAGAAACTTTACACAAGGCACTACACAACATTTGAAAAGAGATTTGCAGACACCAGAACAGGAATACTGTCAGAAAATACATTATTCAGAACATAGCAGAATCGAGCGACATTTTGATCAACTGGATGGCGGCCATTTGCTTTTCTCAATCTCAATGCCTTCTCCGTGCTCACGTCAGCTGTTGGTGAAAACAATTATATTATTTTCAAATTTATTATTCAATGTCTGTATTTAGTAATAGTTATTAACTTGTTGTAACGTTATACTTTTTAAATATTGGCCCGATTTCTCTGACTTTGATAATAATTGGCTGTTTAAAGAACCCTGTTTGAATTTTATATAATATACTTTGTAACTGTTTCGATATCCTGAGAGTCGATATTATAATCGATAAGAGTCAATATTGCTATTATCTAATAAAACACTAATACTTTTCACTACTAAATAGTTCTTTATTTCATAAATATTACTAATTACCACTAATATAATTCTAATTAACAATCTACCAGGACTTTATCACCTATAAGTGGAGATAACCTACAAAAACGAAAAGGTAAACAAGTATCGACTGGTTTGGAGACAATCTCATGAGTGGTGGTAGTTTATTTAAAATATACCAGAACTTCAATAAAATTTTTCAGAAGAGCATTACACTTTTTAAAACTTCACAGCCCTATATTAATTAATTGATTATAATTAATTAATTAATAAAAAGGAAATTTTTTTTTAAATTATATATTTTTTTAAAAACATAATTTTTTTTTAAATTTTCTTCAAAACAACAATTTGTGTTTTGAAACTTTTGGTGAAGCTACATATACATTTCTTCAACAACATTACGCTATCTGACAGGTCTTGCTACAATTGGAACTCGACCTGCTGGGAAACTTAAGGAAGTGTTTCAGGCCAGTAAGACGTCGAGAGCCACACCAAATAACACACCAATTAAGAACACACAGACACAATCAAGCTTAATATATTATATTATTACAATAGTTACGAAAAGTTTCGGAAGTTAACCAAGATGAACAAAGACAAATAGATGCCGACCTACCATGAATTAACGATGTCCTTGAACCAAATACCAATAAATTAGTTAACAGAAATCCCAAGACAAGATTGAAAAAGATGTTCAAAGCTTAAAACCAATCCAAATTTGCAGAATATCCACTACCCCAGATGACAACATATCAACACTATCTGAACTGATAAGTATCGAATAAATTCCTTAATCCCAAAAAACCAAATTACTTTAAATAGTTTTCAAATGATCAAATTTCTCACTATTGAACAAATATCATTTTCTTTCAAAGGTTTTAATGCATAATTTACTTACGTAAAAACATTTTATTAATCAAAATATAACCTCTCATTAGAGTGCAACTTTGTAACAAAAATACGACACTACCGAACAGTTTGTAAAAACACATTATACTTTCTAAGTACGTATAAGGTATGGTAGTGTACTTTTTTAATGTAACCAACGTTTATGTCTTATTTCATAATCCAAAGAACCCCAGATTTTGAACAGATTAATATATTGTATGTAACT
This sequence comes from Magicicada septendecula, assembly GCA_034769895.1. Taxonomy (NCBI): domain Eukaryota; kingdom Metazoa; phylum Arthropoda; class Insecta; order Hemiptera; family Cicadidae; genus Magicicada; species Magicicada septendecula. Next base: position 465,259,232 of record CM068367.1, read on the forward strand.
GTAGCCATAGCGGCAGAGAAATAATTTGTTTTCAGATCGATTTGCCAACCTTGAGATATTTGTGTTTCATGTTATAAGCCGGAATAATTTGTTATCAAAACATTTATAATCCTTTTGTCATATTAATTAATAACTGAATTTGTATTAAAATCACAGTACAGAGTATTACTATCTTTTTATTTCATAGGACGTTGTAGAGTATATGTGTGTTAGCAAGTTTTATTCAATAACCAACTAGCGCTCGTCACGAGTGGTCAAGACGGCAACCTGTATAGCGGCGGGAACCATTCGAACGCTCCAGCTGTCCACGCTAATAACACGTATCATCTTATAATTTAATTATTTTAATTGTTTTAATAGAAACAATTTGGCGCCACCCGGGATTCGCAACCCCTATGAATTAACAGGTAGGTTGTACTGGTAATTTTGACAACGCTGCAGACCCCAGTAGTGACTTCGATTTATGTAACGACCGGTGTGAGGCAAACACACTACATTCACACTAATACACACAATAAACAAGTGTGAACACATTTTAACAGGTACGACCTCGTTTTCTCATTACAATATATTCAATTGAAAGTGTAAAAATAAATAAATAGGTTGCGAACCATCTCGCAGACAAACAGTAGATGGCTGTGTTCAGTTGAGCGTTGATGAAACTGCAATGGCCGCCGCCGAAGTTGTAGATCGTCACCTCGAAGTTTTTGGTGTCCCAATAAAGATGTTTTCCTGTCGAATTTACGTCCTGGTGTCTGCAAATCTTCCTTCTGATGTTGGTTTAGTGTCTTTGGTGAAGTTTCAGTGTTGTATTTCGAAAATTAGTGTATTTATAAGTCTGGTTCACTTTTGTCGATCAGGCACTTTTGATGGTTAAGTTATATTACTGTTTTATCGAGTTTAAAATGTTAGTTCACTGTAGTTTTGTGCTATACCATGTTTGTTCGGTGTTGGTAGGTGTTTATGTCACTGTGTTGAGGTTGTAAAATGTTTTTTGCCACCACTCGCGATTTTCACTCTCGGATCATACTATTACTCACCATTACAGTATTCAAAACTAAGTTAATACGTTTTAAATGCTCGTGTCAAGTGTCCCGTACAACGTTCAATAATTAACTCTCTTTACTTCCTTCACCTCTGACTAAAACCTTAGCCAAAGCAATATTATTCCTTACATTGTTCGAATTTTATTTTGCATCCTGTGCATGTAATAAAGTTACATTATATAACTGCTTATACTTTGGTTATTATTCAAATTTATTAGCTAGTTGTTACTTAATTTTATCCTTCAGTTCATTCAGCGTATTTTGATATCAAATAATGCCGTTTTATTAAGTTTTTGATCTAAAATTGGTAATTTTACCTTCATTTTGTATATTGTAAATTTTAAAGTCCAGCTTCCTGTTATTATCCAAATTCTGCCATTATCAAGTTATATTTATGATTATTAAAACTCATATTGTAATAAAAGGTTTATATTCCCTTAATTTCTTGCAATTATATGAATTGGTTAAGTTTTAAAATATTATGTTGGAATATATGACTCCCCACTCCAAATTTTTGAGTTCTGTCATTTCCATTTTTATTAATAATCCTGGCTATAATTTTACAAAATCTTTCTAAGTTATAATTCTAATTATATGGCTTTGTTTCTGGTTTACCTTATCTAAATCCCTTCAGTTTAAATGTATTTAAGTACTTAGTTTCTCAGTTTTGATGATGTTTAGTTTTTATCATTTTGCCTAGATTCCTAACAATTTTTCCATACAAATTTTTATATAAACAATACACATTGAGTTATACCCTCTCTGACTTTTTAACATTGCAATATAAATTAAACATTTTTTTCTATTAAACAAAATAACAATTAGTATCTGTTTCAATACTATTAACATACAAGAAATAATTCTAAATAATAGTTGTCTTCAACTAATTAGACATTTTTTTTTTATACTTAAAGCTTAATACTAATACATAACAAATATTATTTAAAAAAGAATGTTTTCCCTGCTAACATCTTATTTAATTATTAACATTAATACATGTAATAAATATTTTTACAATTAAAGGATGTTAGTGGTTCTAAACTGTTTAAATGTTCTTATTCCTAATACATTTTTAAAATATCTTATTCTATATAAACAAACCAAACCTTATTTTCTATATTCTTATTCTCTATTCATTATACTAAGTTTAATTATTCAGTTTTTAACTGTTTTTAATATGGTTTTTTGGGCAATCGTGCCCTGTCACTTTACTTTTTATCCTGTGTCTGCTCTGTTTTTATTCATCATTTAAATAAATGTCATTTTAAACAGATTGACAGCTCTATGTTAACACATGTATTATATTCCCTCTGTACAAATAATAAGTCCCTCAAAAGTTGTATTTTTTCATCATTTACACAGTTTGTGAATGCCAATAATGAAACATAAGGTTCATTTTTTATAATACACAAACTAGCACTGGTTCACTTTACACTCCTTGATTCTATTTCTAAATGGTTATTTAGTCTTATTAAAATCAAGAGATCTATTTGTGGGTTACAATGAAGATTTGTTCTTTGGTATTATATTATTGTTTCACCTTGGTCCACTTGCAACTCTTACTCTATACACTTTTAGTCTTATTTCTATTGTACATGTAGTTTTTTTCATGAATACTTTGTTATACTTTTTATTATTATTGTTTTTATTTATTTTGGGATATGGGTGTTTTTTACAAGAGCATTCCTTCTTCTTGTGGATGCTGTCTTCTTCTTGTTTCTTCAACGATGTCTTCTTTTCTTCTGGCTTCTTAGAATGGTATTTTCTTCATCTTCTTCTGGATGTCATCGAGTTTTTTGGGGTTCCTTCTTCACCTATACTCCTTGTTTATTCAAATGGATCACCTTTTATGGTGGATCTTGCCTTGTTCTGGGTTTCTACTTTATCTATTCCTTACCTTCGTAGTGGGTTTAGTAATGTTCTGGGTTGCTTCCTTATCTACTCCTTACCTTCCTGGGTTATATTTTTTCACCTTGAGTTATTAAACTGGGTTTTGATGATTCATCACTAGTAACATTTCTTTTATACGAACTTAAACTTTTAATCAATGATTGTACTGCACGGTTGTTCTGAATTAATTCTTTATTATTTTGCTTCCTTCGGATTTAAACATTTTATTATATTATTTTAATGATCAATTCGCCATTCATTTTTATGTGCTTATCTGTCACGCTTCAGATTGCTCTCCTCCAGAAGTAATTATTTCAGACTTGTTTATGGATGAAATAATTTCTTATGATAATTTCATTATTTTTTATATTTCATCTTCCTCTCCATTTCTATATCGACTTTTTTATAGTTGAGTTTAATAAATTTTATATATATAGTCATTTGTCTGACTCTTGATCCTTCTTGGATAGTTCGTGTCTTCTGAGATATATTATTATTATTATTATTATACATTTTCTTTCTTTATAAACTTCGTGTTACATCCTTGGGATATTAATTCCCTAACATTCCCTATCACGTGGGCTGGGGCAGTTCAGAGTGGCACTGTAGGCTTCACAACTCTGCTGGCCTTACACCACTTCTACAATTTGAGTCCAGAGGCACATTCATCTCTGCTCAAAAAACATAATGCTGCTGGAATTATCTTCAGTCAGTCATCGAATAAATTAAATAAAAAGTAGTCTCATTTTCGACTAATAAAAATATCTTTGGATTCTTCACTTCGTAGTTTCTCAGATTATCTCACATTTTGTATCTTAATAAATCTTCTTAATTCTTATTATACTCATTGTATATATATTTTTCTGAACTCTTAACTCGTCTGATATATTTATTTTAATTATGGTTGAAAACTTCTCTTAATAATTCTTGTTACTAGTTATAGTGTAACTCTTTTCCTTCTCCATCTGAATTCTCTTTATGCTTCCTTCTGGTTAATTACAGTGTTAGCATGGTCTTTATATATAGTATTTTCTTATTCATTATTTGAATGGTCTTATTTCATTATATTTAATTTTTAAATTTGTATCTTTATATTAGATATTCAGGTTGTTATTTTGATCATATTATTTAAACATTTTGTTCTTTCCTTTCTCTTAGAAAGTTATTAATCCGCCTTCGCATTCATTAACATTAATTCATTTATATTATATTTCATGTGGTACTTCTTCTCTTTGCATTTCATATAGGTCTTATTATTATTATTTGTTCAAGATCATCTTCTCCATATGTTTGGTATGAGTTGTTCTTCTTTGTTTCTTCAGAACTGAGTAATATCGTATTCCTTTTTCTTGATTAACTGTTTCCATTATCGTTTCATAAGTAATTAGTCATAGGTTGCTCTCATTATTATCTTATTATTTTTCTTTTTTGGATTTTTTATAATTTTACTATAATAACAGATTCTTCTCTTTGTTTCCAAATTATTGTCTTCTCTTGTATATCACACTTTTTTTTGTTTTTCTTCACTACTCCTTCAAATGCTAGATATTTACATTTATTCTGGATTATATTTAATTCTTTTTTCTGAATTAATCATATTATTTTCTTCTAAATTTAATTATAAATGGAACATACTTATTTTTAGAACTTTGTTAGTTTTATCAAAATTCAAATTCTTCTTTTCATCTAATTCCATAACATCTCTCATAAATCATTTGTAATAAGTTATCTTATTTTGTTTTAAAGTTTTGACGTTTTATCAAAATTCAAATTCTGTTTAATTCATTTATTTCCAAAATTGTTTCCTTCAAAATTGTGTATAGTAAGATGTGCTTACTTAATTTTCAATTTTTTTTTTTTTTATATATAATTCTAAATTCTAATTCTTCCTTTTTAATTATTCCAAATGGTTTCTCTTCAAAATTGTGTGTAGTAAGTTGATCTTACAATTATCTTTTGAATTTGTTGGTATTTCTCTAAATTCAAATTCTTCTTAATTAATTACCATAAAGTTTTTTCACAAATTAGTCATAGTAAGTTGGTCTTACTTTATTTTTGAATTTTTTTTTATTTTTAAAATTCTTTCTTTTATTTATTCCCAATGGTTTCTCTCAAAATTGTTTGGTAGTAAGTTGGTCTTACTTCATTTTTGAATTTTTAGTTAAATTCAAAATTCTAAACTCATTCTTCATAGTACTTTTTCATGGATGCTTGGTTGTACACACCTTTAACTCTTCCGGAAACTATTTCTCTCAGTTCGTACGTATTATTATGATTATCCTTTACAACAACATATGGTCTGGTGTAGAGTAATAATAACTTTTTGGTTATCCCTTCTAGGGTGCTGGGCAGTTCTCGATTTTTTAATAGAACTTTCTCACCCTCTTTGTAAGTTATTATACGCCCTATTGCCTTTTGATATTTGGCTTGCCGTTTCTCTTGGTCTTCGGCCACCTTGTTATAGAATCTCACCTGGTCAAACTTACGATCATTGTCTGGTGGAAATTCGATTATTTCTTCAATTTCTCGGGGAGTTGGCTTCTCATACATGGCGGAGTAAGGGGTAATTCCTACAGCTGGATGGTGGGCGAAATTTAGGAATTTCTCTGTTGCTGCTAAGTACTCTTGCCACTTTCTCTGTTGGTTGTGACAGTACGTCCGCAAGATCCTACCCACTTCTCTCAGTACCCTCTCAGCCGGATTACTACTTGGGTGGTAGACTGACGTTTTATAGGTTTTTATCCCAAGTGATAATAATGTGTCTCGCCATTTTCTTCCCTTAAATTGAGTACCATGGTCGGTAATAATTGAAGATGGTCTACCGATCTCTGGCACATACAAGTCTGTGATTACCGCAAGAACTTTCGCTGTTGTTGCCCGATTAACCGGATATAGCTTTATGTACTTCGTATAATGGTCCATGATTATTATTAGGTACTTATACCTGTGTCGACCGCCGCTACGGGGAAATGGCCCGCAGATATCTAAGAACACTTTTTCTAGTTTTGTGTTTGATGTGATTGGTATAATTATACCCTCTTTCTTCTCATTGTTTATTTTGACACACTGACAAATATTACAAGACTTTAGGTAATTTCTCACCTTTCAGTTAATATTCTTTATTTTGCAGTTTTCTTCTAAAGCCTGTATCACTTTTAGCTCTCCCATATGGCCATACCTGATATGATAATCTATTATAACTTCCTTTTCGATTTGGTGTGGAATTATCACCTTCCATGTTTCTTCATCCAATGCCGTTTTTACGAATAATATTCCTTTATTGAGATGGTAGTATTTGGAAACGGTGTCATCATCGGCTTCCAATCGACTGATTATGTTTTTCAGTTTAGGGTCAGACTGTTGGTGGATACAGATGTTTATTAATAGAGCTTGTAGATCGGATCTGGTTTTAAATAGGTTGTAAATTTTAACCAAGCTCTCCTTCTCTCCCTCGAAGGTCTGGTCTTCCAAATTTATCCATGATAATACATCGGCTACCACATTCCTTTTGCCCGGAATATACTCCCATTTTAAATCGTATTCTTGTAGGGCGAGTACCCATCTAGCCAACGGGCCATGACTCAATTTGCACCTACGTAGAAACGAGATGGATTTATGATCAGTACGAACAGTGACTTGATACCCGAGAATGTATGTTCGGAACTTGCTGCATGCGAACACCACGCTAAGCAATTCCTTTTCGGTTACATTATAATTCTTTTCGCATTGATTCAGTGTGCGACTAGCGAAGCTTATTACCAGATGTTGACCCTCCTCATCTTCCTGGTATAAAGTTGTTCCTAAGCTGATGTCGCTAGCATCGCAATTTAAAATATCGGTATGGAGAACCATACATGACTTCCATATTCTAAGATTTATTTTTAAAATCATTTTCGAAATGAAATATTACCATAGAAACTACTTCTTTCTACTTACTGCTTCAGCCTTAACCACAGTACTGTGATCACTAACATATACCACCTCACATTATCGCACTCGATTTTCACTGATGATGGAAGTCAATGGCATTGCCGAAACGTCTGGTTTTGTAGAAAACATTGGACTACGGCCAAATATCCCAGGAAGGAATTTTAACAAAATCTACTTCTTTGTTGCCGATAACGTTGTACACATATATATAAAAAATATGCATAAAATTAATGGCTTGTATAAGTTAATGATTGATCTCCATTAAGTAGTGTTCAAGTTTCCAAAGTTTTAATATTATGATGTCCGTAATTAAAACATCAGAGCAGGTTTAGTGTGTATGAGGGTTCACCGTGGACAAAAATTTTCAACTTTTCCTATTGAGCGTTGCTTAGAATAAATCTGCGAATCTACAGTGTACGTTTCACAGAACAAACACGCGGAAAAGAAGGAGTGCTCCGAAGTCACTCATGGACCCTCAGCATCTTGCAGAGGGTTCATTCCCTAAAGACGAAAAGTCTGTCTATGAATCGTTCCTCTGTAAACACGTGCAGTTACACTGCCCAGCGATCCACAGGAAGGAAATCGCTATCCACGCTGGACACTTTTTCGGCTTGCATGCGTTATGTTTGTATGGGTTCAGCACTTTCCATTTAAAAACCGTGCACATGTAAGAAAATAAACATGAATGAGGCCAGAAATAACGCGAATTGTGTGTGTGTGTTTTCCCTGCCTTTTTATTGCGGTAGTGATAATAATAAAATGGAAACGTAAACAGTACATAACTGAGATATGCTTGCCTGCCACGCACGATATATTTTCTCTTATACATGACTAGCAGAATACCCGTGCTTCGCTACAGAGTTTCACGTTGTACGTAATGAAAATGTTAGTTTAATTAATAAAGTTTAATTAAAGTAGGCTTCTTAAAAATAAATAGCTGTTGCCCACAACTTCGTTCGCGTGGTCTTCAGTTTAATGCGATAATATATTTAGAACAGAATCTATTCTATTGGGTTGCCATAGTAACCAGGTCTAATAGTTTTTTAAGACCGCAAAGGACACCCCAAAGGATCGTATCGAAAAAAACACCTGTCCTATGTTGGTTCTCCCGTTGCGTAAAATATTTGTGCCAAGTTTGGTTGAAATCGGTCCAATGGTTTAGGTGGAGACGTGGAAAACCCCAAAGGACCCCCCAAAGGATCGTATCGAAAAAAACACTTGTCCTATGTTGGTTCTCCCTTTGCGTAAAATATTTGTGCCAAGTTTGGTTGAAATCGGTCCAGTGGTTTAGGAGGCGATGTGGAAGACCCCAAAGAACCCCCAAAAGGACCCCATCGAAAAAAACACCTATCCTATGTTGGTTCTCCCGTTGCGTAAAATATTTGTGCCAAGTTTGGTTGAAATCGGTACAGTGGTTTAGGAGATGTGGAAGAAACCTTCGCGGACGTGCGCACAACAACTCACCGAAGTTTCATCGCAATCGGATGAATGGTATAGGAACGCATACGGGACAAACAAAGAAACATTCATTTTTATATATAAGATGTAAACTATACCACTTACTTGACATAAACCGTGATAGTTAAGCTAATGTACAACATATATGTATTAATTATACACATAAATGTTCCTCGATAGACACTCTATCTATTGGCGAAAACTTGAATAAAATCCGTTCAGTACTTGAGATTAGCGATTTCAAACACAGAGAGAAAACGGACCGACTTTACTTTATACTATGTACAGATTTACATTAAAATGAAAAAATTATAATTTTATTGCCTGGCAACAAAATTATTTTATTTTTAACAATTACCATTGTTTGAAAAAGTTTTAAGTACTTTACTCTTGTTAAAATGTAGAAGGTTGCAGGTAAACTACCCCTTCCCCTTAACCGAGCTTCACCAAAATCAAAAGGCATTGAGTCCTCTACAATTCAGTGACGTATGCAAAACATTATTTGATTCTGTTTGAATTTGCGGCAGTTATCGTTTGCCATAGAAAATACGCTTGATAAAAAACGTTGCTGGTAAACTACCCCTTCCCCTCAACCGATCTTCACCAAAAACAATAGGTCTTGAGTACTCTACAAATCACGGCTGTATGCAAAAAATTATTTGATTCTGTTTGAATTTGCGGCTGTTATCGTTTGCCATAGAAAATACCCTTGATAAAAAAATGCTGCTGGTAAACTACCCCTTTCCCTCAACCGATCTTCACCAAAAACAATAGGTCGTGAGTACTCTACAAATGAGGGCTGTATGCAAAAAATTATTTGATTCTGTTTGAATTTGCAGCAGTTATCGTTTGCCATAGAAAAAAAATCTACACACAGACAGAGAATATAACACACACAGACACTTTTCGGAAAACGACTTTTTTTCATGTTTTGAGTGTAGTACAATCAGAATCTGCAATAATCTCGAACACGATTTTTTTTGCCATCACCATACTTCCATTTCCTTAAGGAATATGGAAGTAAAAAGAATGGTTTCTTAAAATCCGGGTGACGAAGTATAACGCTCTCCAGAAACTTTTCTTTTATCAAGCGGAAAGTAATACCTTGTTCCTCACCCCAGGTCCATTTGTTTTTCGCAGACAATTGTGGTTGAAACTTGGCTGTCAACTAGGAATATTTGTTCTGAAACTTTCTGTAATAGTTACAGAGTCCGAGGAAAGATTGTAACTGTTTCCTGTTTCTTGGTTGCGGGAACTTCTGAATTGCCTCCACTTTCTCTGCTGATGGGGTAATACCTCTATCGTCTAGGTTGAAACCTAAGAATTGTACTTCGCGCGCAATGAACTTGGATTTCTCCAATTTCAAAGTTATGTTATTTTGCGCTAACTTTCTGAGTACATATTCTACTCTATAACAGTGTTCCTCTCAGGTTTCTGATGTAATGAGTAAATCGTCTACATAGACTGTGGTAAATTGGAGTGCTTCTTGTCCAAGTATTTGGTCCATACATGCCACAAAGATGGCGACAGGATTTACAAGTCCGAAGGGCAGTCTCTTGAACTGGTAATTGCGCCCTTCGAAAATGAACGCCACGTACTGACGGCTTTGTGGATGCAACTCCACTTGCCAGTAACCACATACAGTGTCCCAGGTACTGATAAACTTAGTGCCGTGAAAACGTTTTAGTATCTCCTCTATTTCACCGGGTGAGGTTCGGTCATTCACAATGGTTTTATTCAGCTCGCGCGCATCTAAACAGAGCCGGACTTGTCCGTCTTTCTTGGAACAGCAATAATTGGACTAGTGTAAGGAGATTGACTAATCTCAATTATGTCATTGTCGATCATTTTATTAATTTCTGTTCTCACGGCCTCTTTAAGCGAATGAGCGATTGGATATGACCTCCGACTAAACTCCACGTTTTCTTTGAATTCATGTTTGCACTGATAGTTTTTAACCTTACCTGGTTCGTCTGAAAACACTGCTTTGTATTTCTCATATACACTGATTAAACGATCTGCTAAATGTACAGGTATTTTTTCGTTGTTGGTTCCGCACTGGAAGTCCCGTATCTCTTGTATCTTTACTGACCATAAATCCTCTCCTCCATTGTTGTATACAATTGGTTTATGAAGGGGGCTGTTCCTTACGAAATTTATTTTACGAAGTTGTTGGTGTATTGGGCTGGGAAGTATATTTGCGCCTCCTACCAAATTTGCGGTCCATGTTATTCCGTCTGGGAAAAGTGATACTCTCTCTTGGTTAAGGTCGATAATGGCGGAGTACCTTCTTAGAATATCGCAACCTACCAGTATATCAAATGGTAATTCGGTGGCGATCAAAAATTCCATGTCCAAAGCTATATCGCGGCTAACGACATTTAAGGAAACTTGCTTCCTAATAGTTTTGTTCTGGCGGCCAGTTGCACCTATTAAAACAATGTTATTCACTGGTAACATCGGCAAAGTTTTCCCACATTCTCTCTGGATTCTTTCCAGTTCATTTGCATTTATGATAGAAATATTTGCACCGGTGTCAATCATGATTTCCGCAGGAATTCCTTGTACCTCCGCTGTTATATACAATATTTCATTGTTGTTATTATTGAGGCTCTTTTCGTTCTCCTCTAAAAGTTCTGTTCTTATATCTTTTAAATAATGATTACTGATTATTGTGATGTTCTGTGAATTGGTTGCTTCTTGCAACTCATCTTTATAAAACCCAGGAAGTAGAAGCAGCAACGGGTCGTAATAGTTTATTACTGCCTCCTCCCGTTTAAATTATTGTGGTCATCGTTAGGACTCGGATTGACCGAGGCATCGTTCTGGAAACTCTGTGTCGGTTCCTGCCGCTCTGTACCCTGTTCGAGGGTTATTTCCCTGTTTTGTTGTCGGCCAAGATCCTCCAGGCTGGTACTTCTTCTTCCATGTTCGTGGCGTGGATCGTCCCGTTCTGCACTTCTCCATCTTCGATCTCCACCGTGGAAACTGTTCCTCTGTTGTTGGTAGTACCTTCTCGGACCTCGATCTTCCGCTCTTATAAAATTAACCCTCGGGCGTGAAACTCTATTATTATTATTATTGTTATAGTAATTTCTATTTGGCTGGTAATATCTTTCACCATTACCGGGGTAGGGATTTCTCTGACTATACAGGCTGTTAGGGGGCTGATAATAATTGTTCCGGTTATTAGGATAGGTGTTATTGTTCCTATTACCGTTCGTGTTGCCATTAAAATTGTGGTTATTACGCGGCGGGTTATTATTGCCGTCGTAATTACTGGGCTGGTTTCGGTTTCCGGGATGGTTATTGCCGTTACTTGGGTACTGATTCGTCCTCGCCTCCGGTCGCTCATTCCTCCTCCTGCTCTGGCGGTAGTACTCTTCATTCTCGTACCCTTCTAGTAACTCCGTCACGGCCTGCACCGTCTTGATCTGGCTACCTCTCCTTGCCCTGACAATATCCTCATCATAATGATAGGATAGTTTATTTACCAGGCACTCTTCGGGTATAGCCGGCTCGAGGTGTTTCGCCAGGCACACCTTCCCTAGGAAATAGGCTGTCATGCTATTACCTATTTGGGCCCTGTACCGTCCATTGCAAATGTTGTCTCTGATCAGGTTCTGTGTGGTTTCAGACCAGTATTTAGATTTAAACCTTTTCCTGAATTGCTGGTAGTCTGCAATCTCGCTACGGTTAGCCATCCACCAATTATCAGTCATCTCCCTGAATGACTAGTCCAGTATTTCCCGGTTATTGCTCCATTGAGTTCCTCTATGTTTGGCGAAGTACTCCTCTATCCTCGCCAGGAACTCCATTGGTTTCCTCTTACATTGCCGGAAGTTCAGCCATTCTCGGTTTTCGTTGATGGGTAATCCGGTGAAATGAGCGGGTCTATTTCTCAAAGATTCCATCTCTTCTTGGCTTTGCCGTACCTGACCCGTGATATTGGTCATAGCCTCTTGCATCCCATCACACCGTTCCGCGACTTGGTTTCCGTACTCTCCCGAATTCTTCTTGAGTCTCCTTCCGCTGTTCTTCCACTTTCCGGCGGCTATGCTCTTCTATATTCGTAAACTTGATGTTTACTACTTCCTTAAATTCTTGTACTTCCTTTTCGGTCTGGTTGCATTTTCCGTCAATTTCTCGGATCTGTCGATTCACCATTATGTTTTCTTCTTCTAATTTTTTATTCATAGTTTTCTTGTTAACGTTGATTTCCTTGTTCAGTTCTTCTCTTAACAATTCCATTCTTTCGTCTAGCTTGTTCAGATTTTCCTGATTGACCTCCCTTAATTCTTCTCTTAAAATTTGGTTGTCCTCTCTCAATTCTTCCAATTTCTCCCCCATCTTCTCTTCCATTTTCTTGTTATTCTCTTCCAATTTGTCTTCCATCTTTTTGCTGGTTTCCTCCATCTTTTGATTTGTTTCGTCAATTTTCTGACTCAAGGATCGGTTGTCCTCTTCCATCTTCTTACTGTTCTCTTGAATTCTCTTATTGGTATTCTCAATTTTGTTAATCAATTCTTCCTTAGTCGCTTTAAATTCTTCCTTAAAAGATTGGTTGTCTTCCTTCAATTCTTCTAATTTTTTACTATTCTCCTCCATGTTCTTGTTCATCCCACTCAATTCTTCTTTTGTGGATTGGTTATCCTTCTTCAAATCTTCTAATTTTCCTCCTATCCTTTCTTCCATCTTTTGACTTAAGGATTGATTGTCTTCCATCATCGCTCTGAACATTTCTTGTATTGTCATATTTTCTGCTTGTGAGGGTTTTTCTAACTGTTCCTCCCGGACATTGACTTCCCCTATCTGTGTGGGCATCTCAGGTTGTTCCTCTGGTTGTGCAGGTTGTTTCAACAATACTGGTGGCAATAATCTTTCCATATCTTCTACTGGCGTCGCCTCTTTATTTTCCATGTCCATTTCGATTTTCTTTTTGGCCTCCACCGCCCGTTTCTTTGAGGTTGCACGTCGTTGCATTTTTCCCTTTCTCTGGCTTTATAGCTGCTGCCAAACTCCAATTAGTGATTGGGCAGATTGTAGTGGCCTTTCAATCGCTAATTAAAGCCCCTCAGTTGTGCGCCAATTTGTAATAAAACCGCTTCCATCTCTTTCTGGTCTGCTTCCTTTTCTTTTAAGCCCCACGTTGGGCGCCAATTTGTAATAAAATCTCTTACCAATCCTTATCTGGTCTGCTTCCTTTTATTTTAAGCCCCACTGTTGGGCTAGCCAATTTTTAACTAAACGTGGTAATAGGGTTTAAGTGTGTTGTTATTGTTGTGTTACAAAATATATAAATATGTGTTCGTGTAAGAAAAAAAATTGTTTGCAAAAAAAAAAAATTTTTAATTAAAACAAAATTTTTTAATTTTCTTTTATTAATCAATTAATTAAAAACAATTAATTAATTGAGTTTCGTGATGTTCCGAAACATTTATCATTTATTTAGAAGATTTTATAAGCCTCTGTGTATTTGTTAAAGAATTCCAGCCTCTTATAGGATTGTCTCCAATTGCAATCGATTCTTGTTTACTTTCGGTTTGGAGGTTATCTTCCTTCTGGTGGTGAAATTCTTGTAGCAAATTATGTTTAAATTAATCTATTGTTAAATAGTTATATTTAGAAATGAAGAAAAAACTATTTTAATTGAAAGGTATTAATTATTTTATAAACAATTGATTATTCGGACTCTTGTCGATTTTTAAATCGATTCTCAGGGTATGATATGTTATTACAGATTTTCATATAAAGTACAAAGGTTCTTTGAACAGCTATTTATGGGAAAAGTCAGAGAAATAGGGCAGAGATTAAAAAGTATAACGTTACAAGATAAATGCTTAAAATTAAAAATACGTATGTTCAATTGAAAGTGTAAAAATAAATAAATAGGTTGCGAACCGTCTCGCAGACAAACAGTAGATGGCTGTGTTCAGTTGAGCGTTGATGAAACAGCAATGGCCGCCGTCGAAGTTGTAGATCGTCACCTCGAAGTTTTTGGTGTCCCAATAAAGATGTTTTCCTGTCGAATTTACGTCCTGGTGTCTGCAAATCTTCCTTCTGATACAAAGGTTTTGTAAAATATATAAAAACACTTGGTAAGTTTCACAAAATTTGTGAAACTTACCAAGTGTTTTTATATATTTTACAAAACCTTTGTATTAATATGTTTCACCAAGTGCCCAACGAGTCATCAATTAATATCGTTCCTTCTGATGTTGGTTTAGTGTCTTTGGTGAAGTTTCAGTGTTGTATTTCGAAAATTAGTGTATTTATAAGTCTGGTTCACTTTTGTCGATCAGGCACTTTTGATGGTTAAGTTATATTACTGTTTTATCGAGTTTAAAATGTTAGTTCACTGTAGTTTTGTGCTATACCATGTTTGTTCGGTGTTGGTAGGTGTTTATGTCACTGTGTTGAGGTTGTAAAATGTTTTTTGCCGCCACTCGCGATTTTCACTCTCGGATCATACTATTACTCGCCATTACGGTATTCGAAACTAGGTTAATACGTTTTAAATGCTCGTGTCAAGTGTCCCGTACAACGTTCAATAATTAACTCTCTTTACTTCCTTCACCTCCGACTAAAACCTTAGCCAAAGCAATATTATTCCTTACATTGTTCGAATTTTATTTTGCTTCCTGTGCATGTAATAAAGTTACATTATATAACTGCTTATACTTTGGTTATTATTCAAATTTATTAGCTAGTTGTTACTTAATTTTATCCTTCAGTTCATTCGGCGTATTTTGATATCAAATAATGCCGTTTTATTAAGTTTTTGATCTAAAATTGGTAATTTTACCTTCATTTTGTATATTGTAAATTTTAAAGTCCAGCTTCCTGTTATTATCCAAATTCTGCCATTATCAAGTTATATTTATGATTATTAAATCTCATATTGTAATAAAAGGTTTATATTCCCTTAATTTCTTGCAATTATATGAATTGGTTAAGTTTTAAAATATTATGTTGGAATATATGACTCCCCACTCCAAATTTTTGAGTTCTGTCATTTCCATTTTTATTAATAATCCTGGCTATAATTTTACAAAATCTTTCTAAGTTATAATTCTAATTATATGGCTTTGTTTCTGGTTTACCTTATCTAAATCCCTTCAGTTTAAATGTATTTAAGTACTTAGTTTCTCAGTTTTGATGATGTTTAGTTTTTATCATTTTGCCTAGATTCCTAACAATTTTTCCATACAAATTTTTATATAAACAATACACATTGAGTTATACCCTCTCTGACTTTTTAACATTGCAATATAAATTAAACATTTTTTTCTATTAAACAAAATAACAATTAGTATCTGTTTCAATACTATTAACATACAAGAAATAATTCTAAATAATAGTTGTCTTCAACTAATTAGACATTTTTTTTTATACTTAAAGCTTAATACTAATACATAACAAATATTATTTAAAAAAGAATGTTTTCCCTGCTAACATCTTATTTAATTATTAACATTAATACATGTAATAAATATTTTTACAATTAAAGGATGTTAGTGGTTCTAAACTGTTTAAATGTTCTTATTCCTAATACATTTTTAAAATATCTTATTCTATATAAACAAACCAAACCTTATTTTCTATATTCTTATTCTCTATTCATTATACTAAGTTTAATTATTCAGTTTTTAACTGTTTTTAATATGGTTTTTTGGGCAATCGTGCCCTGTCACTTTACTTTTTATCCTGTGTCTGCTCTGTTTTTATTCATCATTTAAATAAATGTCATTTTAAACAGATTGACAGCTCTATGTTAACACATGTATTATATTCCCTCTGTACAAATAATAAGTCCCTCAAAAGTTGTATTTTTTCATCATTTACACAGTTTGTGAATGCCAATAATGAAACATAAGGTTCATTTTTTATAATACACAAACTAGCACTGGTTCACTTTACACTCCTTGATTCTATTTCTAAATGGTTATTTAGTCTTATTAAAATCAAGAGATCTATTTGTGGGTTACAATGAAGATTTGTTCTTTGGTATTATATTATTGTTTCACCTTGGTCCACTTGCAACTCTTACTCTATACACTTTTAGTCTTATTTCTATTGTACATGTAGTTTTTTTCATGAATACTTTGTTATACTTTTTATTATTATTGTTTTTATTTATTTTGGGATATGGGTGTTTTTTACAAGAGCATTCCTTCTTCTTGTGGATGCTGTCTTCTTCTTGTTTCTTCAACGATGTCTTCTTTTCTTCTGGCTTCTTAGAATGGTATTTTCTTCATCTTCTTCTGGATGTCATCGAGTTTTTTGGGGTTCCTTCTTCACCTATACTCCTTGTTTATTCAAATGCATCACCTTTTATGGTGGATCTTGCCTTGTTCTGGGTTTCTACTTTATCTATTCCTTACCTTCGTAGTGGGTTTAGTAATGTTCTGGGTTGCTTCCTTATCTACTCCTTACCTTCCTGGGTTATATTTTTTCACCTTGAGTTATTAAACTGGGTTTTGATGATTCATCACTAGTAACATTTCTTTTATACGAACTTAAACTTTTAATCAATGATTGTACTGCACGGTTGTTCTGAATTAATTCTTTATTATTTTGCTTCCTTCGGATTTAAACATTTTATTATATTATTTTAATGATCAATTTGCCATTTATTTTTATGTGCTTATCTGTCACGCTACAGTATGCAGTAAAGGACGTTACATGAACGCGGCGGAAGAGTTTGAAATATACAAGGCCTTCAAAACCAACCAAAACATTGTATTGAACGACCAACTGGATTTCAAATCGCATGATTTGTATGATAGATTTGTGGGCGCAGTGAATATAAGTAAGGCAACGTTGCAGGTAGATAAGACGACATGACTACAGAATTATCAGTGTGTTGCGAGCGATCGTGGAGTGCGCACTCTAAGACTCGCGTGTGCGGTTAAAATTTTGTTTTTATTTGTGTGTTTGTGCAATTTTATTTTTATGTTTAATGACTAACAACGTCTTTTAGACTCATTAATTTTACACTCTGATGATGGAATCATAGGTTCCGAAACGAGTTAGTGGTAAGAAGATTATCAGGCAGCCACAAGATGGAGGTAAATTAAATTAATTTATTATAATTTAAAACCTGACCTGAATTGTTCTTTGATATTTGTCTGAAAATAAAACATTACATTATAACACCTTATAATCTCTCTATAACTGACAGCATCCACATTCAGGAAAGGGAAAATTGTCTGCTATTCAGAAATGTAAGCAGGTGGGGGTGACAGAATAGAATTCAAGTTAAATGCATTTTTTTTTAATGTATATATTAAATTGTTAAACATTAAATATATACAATGTTACATTATTATTATTATTGTTGTTGTTATTATTATTATTATAAATATTTATTTATTTATAATTATTGTATTTACTAATGTATACAATAATCCTATGATTTAAATGCAGCACTAATCTTAATTACAGTAATTAAATGTGTATATACCTGTATAGTCCCGACAGTGTTTTCTGAACAATCATCCATCTCACTCATGTACTACCTCTGTCTCTTACAAATTATAAGATTTCGGACATTAGCCATCATAAGTTAAAATTAATAAACACGACATTTCGACCTCTATAGAATCAGAGGTCATCTTCAGGCGAACAATAAATTAATGCAAAGATAAATCTATCAATAACAAATAGATATCGTCAAAACTCAAAACCATAGTTATACAAATATAGTGAAAAAAAAAATAATAATAATAATACTAAAACAGTACTCACCATTACATCAAAGAAGAATTCCTCCCGTTGTTGCAATCGTAAACAACGAAGCTACCAAGGCAGCTCTCCTTATATAGGGAGTTCAAAAGGGGTGGTAACACGGCCAAGCCACGCGCCAATCCCCAAGGGGCATGGCCAATCGCACAACAATCCTTGCCCAACCCACATGTCACTTCTTGTGTCTCTCTCTACATACCTTTGGATATTCCTATACCAAATTGTGGAAATATCTTTATTCGCTTTGCTGATGCAGTTATTCTCAGCCGCGATAAAAGATGCCTCCACAATTTTTCTTTTAACATATTACCTTCCTTCCCAACAATTTCAACATTATCCCATAACACCTTGTGGTGCTATTCCCATATATGTTCACCCAACTTTGATACTTTGGACCTTTCCTCTTTAACATTTTTCCTATGTTCAGCTAGGTCTTCCTGTTTCTCCCAGGTACCGCTTCCCACATTCTCATGGAAGACCATAAATAACGTTGTTTGATTCTTATAATTTGTAATGAGTATATTGCATCACTGATTAATAATAATGTTAAAAACTACCTCTGTCTCTGTCACACACATGCTTCCATTGTTCTCACCAGTCTTGTTCCAGCCAGTTCACACTATGAAACACTTTACAAGACTGTTGTGTGCATGTGCGAAATGACTGAAAATTTTGTTAGCTTTGCAACTGCGCATTTGCAACTGTTTGTCTACTGCGCATTGAGACCCGAGTGTTCAATTTACATCATCCTGCCTCTTCCAACAACAATTCCACAGTAAAGGAATTATATACACATGCAGTACTTACAATACTACACTAGACTTCAAAAACTGCAATGGCACTAAAAGAAAGTGTTGTTTTTCCACTTTATTAACACCAATATCTTCCAATTTCATTTATGCTTTACAAATATATCAAGTCCTTCAGGATCACCAAAAAATATACCATGTCTTCCATTTCAAGTTGATTATTAATATCCAAAAAATCACCACATGTTACTACAAACATGTCTAAAAGACAAGTAAATTCTTCTTTCGTTTCACTGTCGTGATGTTTGGTAGAAACACTGATGGTGTTTTAGAAGAGAAACTACATTTTATAAAACAATTATGCACCATTTGTGGTTTTATTTTTTTAACAGATGTGATAATCCACGGGATTGTCTCCATAACAGTCACAATTTTATTCTATACTTCAGTGAACGGCTGTTTGATGTTGTTATTGACATTATTTAGCAAATGTTTCAACACCTGCTGCCAATAGTAAACTTAAATATTTTTTTATGATTCCTTAATCTAAATTATGGAAAACACTTACAGAAACCAGAAGCAGAAATATTAGCTTTGTGTTAGTACACTGTAATGTGTCAGCATGCAACACAGTATTGTCCAAAAGTAAAACCATATTCTTTTTTAATTTCTCATTTCATTATCATATTGTAAAAACCTTTCACTCGTTATTTCCTTATCATCCACACTTTTTGTTTCAATGCCAGTTTATATGTAAAGCACTGACATTAACACTAGAGAAGCAACAGGGGTTTTTTACATGCCCAATTATTAAAGGTTGCTCAAACTGTCCAGCCATATTCACATAAAACATTGTAGTTGAACAATTTTTAAACTGCTTGATACTACAAGCCCATTCTCCTGATACCATCATCATTTTACTCGGGAAATCTTTATAAAAGGTTTCAGTTTTATTGAGGTTATAAGTATCTTCCTTACTGTAAAGTTTGTTCATTCTTAGACTGGAACCTAATGTAAACAAAACCACGTGTTTGTACTTGAACCAGATTGGTTAGATGAGTGGTCGCATCACTAAATCCTCCACTGTAAATAAAATGATTATAAATATATTACTACTGACTCAGAACACTAATTTTTTATTTGTAAAAATGTAATATGGTCGTTTGGTGTGACAGCATACATCCTTCCTATCACTGTGCCACCGTCTCTTTTTTGTGGAAACCATTTATTGTCAGTAAATCAGTAAAGTCCTAGAATGTCAGTACATATAAGCATTGCAAATATAGTTCCCACATTGATTCAAATCAAACCATTCTGTCATTGTTGTGAGTTTTGTGTTATATGATTGTATTGCATTCTCATCCCCTGCAAAATTATGTAGTATTGTATCCATTGTATTGAAGGATAGCATTGTATCCTTCAGGTACAGCTAAATGAATGATTGTATGTGAGGGATCATGTATTTCATTTGAATGAAGGCTCCAAATTCTTTCATCAGAGCTAACTTTTCATTTATTATCATATGTTATAATTTCATCATATTGCAGTTGGTGATCATCATTGACGTTTCTTATAAATTGCAACATGGTGAGTCATATCCTTTATTCACATATATTTGAATAGGTATTTCACCAAGTGCATAGAATAACAAATTTCTACCTAGGGAACATCACATTTATCAAATTGATGTATTCCTTATAGTGCAACAATTCCTTCATCTCACATGCCATGCTTTGGACAATCATTGCTATTTTCAATACTGTAAAAGTCTGTAAACTTTTACTGTAAAAAGTCTCTCAGATGTTTTTTGTCCAATTTCCATCAACCATGCAAGGTGCATTGGGATTAAAAACTCCACAAGGTCCATGAGTCATAGTTGAGACAACAGTTTTATGAAGCCTTGGAGATTGGAGAACTGACTTGGTCTGGTAGTTCTGTGTGTAGGTCAATGCCAGATGGGACTCAAAACTTGGAGTTGTTATCGAGTATGAGAAGCACATGGCAGTACAATAAATCATACTAGAATTCAGCATGTTTCTAGAATTCAGTAAACACACACACACACACACACACATACACATTATATATACCAGTATATATGCTCGTGCAAAGGCTTTCATGGTGAATATCTGATGTAGCAGGTTTTTGGTTACATCCGTGTATGTGATGCTTATATTGCTGACGTTTTGTTCCATAATTCCGGAACATTTTCAAGGCACACTGATGTTGATTTAACTACTCTGCATGTTTTATATCTTGCTTCCCTTGTGATTTTTGCTGTGGGAATGTTAGAGCGTGGGGGTGTGTTGTGGCCATATGTTGTTTGTTAATTTGTGAACTGTCAGTTAGGAATTTCCAAGTTGTCGCTAGTTTTGTATGTTCGTTTCTGTCGTTGACCGCTCCCCCCCCCTCACAACCGGTATATCTCAATTGCTTCTCGGTACTGTCTGACTTTCTTGTAGTTGGTTAGTGCCAGGATTTTTGTGTTTTTGAAATTGAAAGTATGTCTTGTTTCCTTGCCATGCTTCATTAGGGATGTATAATCTTCTTGTTTTGCTACTGCCAATTCATGTTCCTGGACGCGTTGACGTATATTTTTCCCAGAGTGGCCAATATAACATCTCTCGCAGTTTCTGCATGGTATTTGATATACACCTTCTCCCTCTAAGTATATGCGGTCCTTTGGATTTTGTAAAAAGGCATTGATTTTTTTGTGCGTGTTGAATGTTGTCCTGATGTGATGTTTTTTGAGTATTCTCCCTATTATGTCTGTTGTGCCCTTTATATATGGTAACGTTAAGCTGCTGATGTGCTCCTGTGTTTCTTTCTCTAGTTGCGTCTTCTGTGTCTTCTTTTGTTTGGTGGTGTTGTTTATATTGGATGAGGTGTATCCACTGGAAAACAGTGTCTCCTTCAAAGTGTTTAGCTCTTGTTTCCTGTGTTCCTCGTACAGTAGGTGTAGGGCTCTGTGTGGGTGTGTCTTCACTACAGACTGTAGCTGAGCTGGGTGGTGATGGGACTATCTGTGTAAGTATCTATTTGTGTGTGTAGGTTTTCTGTATGTGGAAAAGCTGAGGTGATCGTCTTTCTTCTTTATGAAAAGGTCAAGGAATGGAATGCCATTGTCTGTCTCCGTTTCCATAGTGAACTCTATTTTTGCATGAATGCTGTTTATATACGTTAAAAACTCTGTTAACACGGAAAGGACACACTAACTGATGGTTCACAAATTAACATATGGCCACAACACACACACCCCATGCTCTAACCCTCCCATGGCAAAAATCACAAGGGAAGCAAGATATAAAAAGCGCAGCATAGTTAAATCAACATCAGTACACCTTGAAAATGTTCCGGGATTACGGAACGAAACATCGGCAATATAAGCATCACATACACGGATTAACCAAAAACGTGCTACAACATATATATGGTATATATATATATATATATATATATATATATATATATATATATTACAACACAAATTATTTAATATAATTTATTTTGTGGAGCCCCACGTTTTTGGAGCGCCAAAATTATACAACGATACATAACATAAATTTGATATACTGTAATATATGTGGCCCCACGTTCTTTGGGACACCAAAATTATACAACGATACCTTTTGTATATGCAGGTTGTAAATAATTATAACAATACCAGGTGTAACTATAATAAGAGTAGTAAATTTATGAGTAGTTAAAATTTCATGTTATTGTTTTAACAAGCATTATAAATAATAAAACATTGTTAATAATCTCCGATCAAGATATCACTCATTATTAAGTTCATATCTTAAGCTATACGGTGTTACATACATTTAAAACACTCTTACCTCTAGACATGTTAATAATCTTAATCTAGACATTTCTTCAAATTGATTTAATAAAAAAAAATAAAATTTAAATGTAATTAAGTTTTATTTTAATTGACTTCATTTAATTCAGATCTGACCTCAGCCTGCTCAGTCTATACCAATGTTTCTTTTTTTTTAAATAATTTAAAATTATATTGTTTACTCTTAGACTGGCATTTGTTTCGTACTCAAAATTTAAATTATTCTTTTTTACAAAATGCAAATATCAAATCATTTCAATTATTTTACTTTGATAAACAAAAATATACTATCTCAAATTTAAACTCTTTTTTTCTATATTTCTCTATATGCGATCGCTCGTTCTTATGACTAAAACATTTACATAAGACTCTATTACATTCTTTTTAATTATAACATTTTTTGTTTTAATTCATTGTCTCTTTATATAGTCTTTATGAGCTCTTTAAAAAAAATCATTTATAAATGCATTATGCATGTCACCTCGAGTTTTGATGACCTTACGACTTATTGACGGGGTCCAGAGTTGGGTTTCCGTTACTCCTGGCTTGGCGTGGTCCTGGATATGTCCAGAGTCCAGCGTCGTTCTCCAGCAGTGTGTGGTCCGTCCCAGAGAGTTACTAGCTGCTGCGAGGTGGATCTCGTTCGGCTGTTAGGTGTCTGAAAAGCATCTCCTAACGTCCAGCATCTAGCGACGCTCTTTGTAGCTTCTCGGTAGATACTCTTGCTGACTTAAATGGTCCCAATACTCTACGTTTCCCGACATAGTGTAAACATAATTACTGAACGTCTTTATTCGTTCGTAGATGAGACTTATAATAAAATAAAACTGTTCTGCTGACGGACAGCATGTCCGACTGCAACTGTGTTTTGGAAAGAAGAGGAGGGTTTCCAGTCAAACCCTTAATTTATACCCTCTCGAGATTCCGCACCTGTTGGTTCCGAAATTATCCTGTCGAGACCTGCAGATCACATGATCACTCCCGAACCTTTTCATATATTTGCAATTTTTTGCAAATGGCAATGTTTTGTACGGAATTGAGAGAGCACAAATCATAGCTAATTTGATTAAGCATTCACTGTATTAATTTGAGCGTCTTAGTGTAATTTGCGTATTTTTGGCACATTTATTTTGCACTGACTTCGCGTAGTGTGTCCTATTAACGTCATTTTCTTACTGTGGATAACTATAAAATTTACACACACTTTGGTGCCTTTTGTTTGTTTATACACTAATTAGTTTTCACACAGTGAATTAAAATAATTATTTTAGTAATTAATTGGGGAGGGTTGCTGAGATTCCTGACTGTACATGCATCACTAACACACACAAGATACACACGTAACACACATACAATCGAGCAGGTGTTCTTTGCCTGTTGGAACAGGTTAATTTCTCCCCTAGTATAACAATGAAACATTTTTACAATCCCAGACCTGTCCATTTACCCCAAACGTATAATAATTTTACAAATTTTATATTTATTTAAATCAATGCTCAGTACAGCATATGGCTGTATCATTGCATTATTCCTCTGCTTGAAAAAAAGAATGTAATAAATATTTATTTATTAAATTTTTATCTATTTGTTCTAGACAAATAAAAATAATATTATACTAGCTTAACTTGGTTTACATCAGTTAAATAACATATAATAATGAGTAGGTCAGTATAACGCTCGCCTGTGGTGGTATGCAATCTATTCACCCCCCCCCCCCATTATAACAGCTGAGCAGTGCGTTGACCTTCTTCATTTTACCATATGCAGGAATGTATTTCTGCAAGAGTATTTTCAAAACGACTTTAGTTGTGGGTCACATAATTGGATACAGATGGACGGCTTTGGAAAATACATCAATACAAACACGTATGTGTTTCACTACACGACTTGATCTTGGAAGTGGTCCCAAAAAATCCACTGCTATTAGCTCTCCTTTCTGGTCCTTCTGGATACTCTGCATTTCCACATAGGTATGTAGATTCGGTCCTTTTGCTGTTTGACACTCATAACATTTCTTACTTTCGTTTTTAATCTTCCTGAACATTCTTTACATTACTTATATAATACATTAACTTTAATTACCGTTTATTAGATTTCTTTACCTTCCTGATCGCTCATAATTTTCTTCATTCTTACTATGTGCTGAAATACACTTCCATACAGAATACTCTTTTTAGCTTCGTAGTGTGTCGCATTATTGGCTACAAATGACTGCCTTAGAAACACGTCTATATCTAGACTTTTATGTGCTTAACTCACTTGATGTGTTAATCGTAGCATTTGAGCTCTAAGTAATCTCTGCCCTTGACTTTCACTATCCCTTTCTTCTATGTCCTTGCATTTCCACTAAGGCATGAAGTTTTCACTTGATCAGCCATTCTGACAATTATAACATTTATTTCTCATTTCTAACCCCTTCTTCATATTATTAACAACATTGATAATAACATTCCTTACATTTCTTTGAATACTAACATTCCTTACATTTCTTACAAACATAACATTCTTTCTATTTCTTATTATTTTTTTATTTTTATTTAGCATAACATTCTTTTATTATTTAATTCCTTAACATTTTCTTTTCAATTATAACATTTTCTTAAATATAATTTCTAACCTTTTTATACATATTATTCCTTATTATTTAACTCCTTTTCTAACATTAATAATTAGCAGTAATATTTTTCTTTTAAAAAAATAATTATTCACTACAATAGAGCATTGAGTGTGGTGTCGTTCAATTCTACACCCCTCTCAAATTTAACAATGCATTGTCCGTCATCTACAGGAAATTCATTGTTTCTTTGTAGCATAACCCGCCATATAACATTTCCGTCTTGCATTCCTTTATTGTGTGTATTTACCTCGTGAACGTTTGTTTTGACCGTATAACTCACCTGTTTATAGGGTACAAATTTCATCCTGCCTCTCGGCCACACAAAATCTCCCCTTTGTTTCGCTTTACAAACGCTTCGCTTTCTCTTATTAGTTTGGTTGAGTGAACCTACCTGAACAGCTGGGCGCGTCTTCTCTCTCTTTGTATCTTTTATAATTATGATTACAATTATTGTTATTATAATTACCACTTGTTCGGTACTTATTGTGCGTATAATTAATATTATAAATATCAAAAGTTTGCGTGGTTTTTTGTATAGATGATTTATTACTCCAGTTCTCCTTACAGTGATAATTATTGTGTTAATTGTTTTACACACATTTTTCTCTTGTGATTTCATACTGAGTGTATAACTTGCGACTTGGACATTTCTATTAATAAGGTATGATTGTTTATATCCTACTATATATTCTTCCCTAGTGTTAAGTATTTCACTAGAATTATAATTATTAAATATTAACATTCCTTCAAGTTCCTTTTTTATTTTAATAGCTTGTTTATCACGTGCTCTCTTAACATTACTTTTGCATGTGTCTGTATACTTTTTTTGTCAGTTTCTTGTTTGTATAGGGGAATTTTGTACATTCTGTTAAATAGTCAATAGAAAGCTGCCATTTTATGTTGTGGTGGGTGGTCAGAATGGTTAGGTATAATGATGTTAGTAGATGTTGGTTTTCTGTATATTGCATATTGTATGTGGTTGTTGTTTCTTATGATGGTTATGTCTAAATAGTTGATTTTGTTATGTTTTTCTTTTTCAAAATATCACTATAATATCGACGACTCGGAACACAAAGTTTTTTATAAGTAAAAACGTAAAGTTTTACCTTACAGCCTAAACCGGCTTTCACCTATTGAAGGCTTCATCAGAGGCTGTCGTTAGTAGCGCTGCTCGTCTTGTTGTTGGCGACGAGAAAGTGTTTCAAAAGATTGAAGCTGTGTGTGTGTGGTGAGATGTGTTCGAATAATGCGTGCGATTTGAATTGTGTCTGTTCATTTAGGATGTCGTTTTTATTTGTTTTTGTGTGTTTGTATATTTCTAATTGTTCTAGAGTGTCTAGTTTTCGGCCTTTTGTGTGTACGTGTAGTATGTTCATGTTATTGTCGATGTTTTTATATGTGTGGTTTGCTTCAATGAGGTGGTTTGCGAAGGTGGATTCTGTAGTGGTGTGGAGTGCTTTTGTGTGTTCAATGTATCTCTGTTTGAAGCTACGTCCTGTCTGGCCTATGTAGAATTTACTGCAATTTGAACAATTTAGTTTATATACACTGGGTAGATCGAATTTGTTTTGTGCTTTGGGCATGCGTTTTGATAGTGTGTGTTCTGTTTTGTTAGTAGTTTTGTAAGCGATTCTGTATCCTGCTTTTTTGAATTTGTGGGCAATTTTTTCTGTTTGTTTGTTGATGTATGTTAGTGTTATGAATTTGTTGTTTTCTGTCTTTGCCTGTTGTTTGTTTTGTGTTTTGTGTAGGAGTTTACTGACTATTGTTCTGTCATAACCGTTAGATTCTGCTAGATATTTTATCGTGTTTAGTTCGTCTTTGTAGTCTATTTCATCTAAGGGGATGTTGTTAAGTCTATGTATCATGGTTCTAAAAGCAGCTAGTTTGTGTTGTATTGGGTGATTGGAGGTGTTGTGTATTAGTGTGTCAGTTGTAGTTGGTTTTCTGTATATACTGAATTTGTGCCTGTGTTCTAGTTTTGTGATGGAGAGGTCTAAGAAGTTCATGGTATTGTTGTGTTCGTATTCGGCAGTGAAGGTTATGTTTTTATGTATTTTGTTTATGTGCGTTAGTAACTGTTCACATTGTCTTTTGTTTCCCCTGTATAGTATTAGAATGTCATCAACGTATCTGTGCCAATATAGTATTTTATGTGAGTGTCTGTTATTGTTTGTGAGTATTTTTGTTTTTTCTAAGTGTTGGAGGAAGACTTCTGCTAGAATGCTGGATATGGGGGAGCCCATGGGTAGGCCGTCGTTCTGTGTGTAGTATTTATTGTTATAAGTAAAGTAGTTTTGTTTTGTGATAATGTTCAGAGTTTCTGTTATTTCATTGATAAGTTCGTCTGGTGTGTTGTTCTGTTTGAGTTTGTTTTGTAGGATGGTGATTGTTTCAGAGATGGGGATGTTTGTGTACAGGTTTTTAATGTCAAAGGAGGCTAATGTGGCGTTATGGGGGATGTGTATGTCTTTTATTTTTGTTACTAGGTCAGTGTTGTTTTTTACTGCAATGTTGTTGTCTATTTGTGTGTG
Source organism: Magicicada septendecula (assembly GCA_034769895.1). Classification (NCBI taxonomy): domain Eukaryota; kingdom Metazoa; phylum Arthropoda; class Insecta; order Hemiptera; family Cicadidae; genus Magicicada; species Magicicada septendecula. The sequence goes on from CM068367.1 coordinate 465,287,044, forward strand.
TTGTCTAATAATTTTGTCTAGATATTTTGCCAGTTTGTGTGCAGGGGCATTACGGTAGTTGATATCAACTACCGTAATGCCCCTGCACACAAACTGGCAAAATATCTAGACAAAATTATTAGACAACACACACAAATAGACAACAACATTGCAGTAAAAAACAACACTGACCTAGTAACAAAAATAAAAGACATACACATCCCCCATAACGCCACATTAGCCTCCTTTGACATTAAAAACCTGTACACAAACATCCCCATCTCTGAAACAATCACCATCCTACAAAACAAACTCAAACAGAACAACACACCAGACGAACTTATCAATGAAATAACAGAAACTCTGAACATTATCACAAAACAAAACTACTTTACTTATAACAATAAATACTACACACAGAACGACGGCCTACCCATGGGCTCCCCCATATCCAGCATTCTAGCAGAAGTCTTCCTCCAACACTTAGAAAAAACAAAAATACTCACAAACAATGACAGACACTCACATAAAATACTATATTGGCACAGATACGTTGATGACATTCTAATACTATACAGGGGAAACAAAAGACAATGTGAACAGTTACTAACGCACATAAACAAAATACATAAAAACATAACCTTCACTGCCGAATACGAACACAACAATACCATAAACTTCTTAGACCTCTCCATCACAAAACTAGAACACAGGCACAAATTCAGTATATACAGAAAACCAACTACAACTGACACACTAATACACAACACCTCCAATCACCCAATACAACACAAACTAGCTGCTTTTAGAACCATGATACATAGACTTAACAACATCCCCTTAGATGAAATAGACTACAAAGACGAACTAAACACGATAAAATATCTAGCAGAATCTAACGGTTATGACAGAACAATAGTCAGTAAACTCCTACACAAAACACAAAACAAACAACAGGCAAAGACAGAAAACAACAAATTCATAACACTAACATACATCAACAAACAAACAGAAAAAATTGCCCACAAATTCAAAAAAGCAGGATACAGAATCGCTTACAAAACTACTAACAAAACAGAACACACACTATCAAAACGCATGCCCAAAGCACAAAACAAATTCGATCTACCCAGTGTATATAAACTAAATTGTTCAAATTGCAGTAAATTCTACATAGGCCAGACAGGACGTAGCTTCAAACAGAGATACATTGAACACACAAAAGCACTCCACACCACTACAGAATCCACCTTCGCAAACCACCTCATTGAAGCAAACCACACATATAAAAACATCGACAATAACATGAACATACTACACGTACACACAAAAGGCCGAAAACTAGACACTCTAGAACAATTAGAAATATACAAACACACAAAAACAAATAAAAACGACATCCTAAACGAACAGACACAATTCAAATCGCACGCATTATTCGAACACATCTCACCACACACACACAGCTTCAATCTTTCGAAACACTTTCTCGTCGCCAACAACAAGACGAGCAGCGCTACTAACGACAGCCTCTGATGAAGCCTTCAATAGGTGAAAGCCGGTTTAGGCTGTAAGGTAAAACTTTACGTTTTTACTTATAAAAAACTTTGTGTTCCGAGTCGTCGATATTATAGTGATATTTAGTTAAGTAACGGACACGTCATGGACAACGAAATCCAAGAATTTTTCTTTTTCTTCTGTGAATTGTATTTTTGGATGTATGTTATTCATTTGCTTTAATATGTTATCTGCATTTGTGTTTGTGTTATTTGATACATATAGCCCATCATCTACATATCTTATCCATATGCCATTTGGATCAAATGAGTTTATAATATTTTGTATTTTGGTGTCTATGTGTTGTAAGAATATTTCTGCTGTTATGCTAGATAATGGAGATCCCATTGCAAAACCTTCTTGCTATTGATAAATTTTGCTATTAAATTCAAAGTAATTTTGTTTTAGTATTAGTTGGAGGCTATGTTTTATTTCAGTTATTTATTGTGTGTCTTCATTTTGTTCTTTAAGTTTGTGTATTATGTCTATTGTTTCATCTACTGGGATGTTGGTGTACATGTTTGTGATATCATATGATGTGAAAAATGTATTTTCATTTATATTTATTATTTTCAGTTTGTCTATTAATTTGTATGTATTTTTTATGTTATGATGATTATTTGTTAGATGGTTATTTTTTAGTCTTGTGCTATGATTTTTGCTATTTTGTATGTAGGTGCTTTTTTGAAGTTGATTAATAGACGTATTGGGTTGTTTAATTTGTGTATTTTTATTAGGCTATTCATTTTAGGTGGTTCTGGATTATTATTTATATAGATACAGATAATACAGAATAGAATAAATTACAGACATCTCTCCTTCTCTAGCTTCCTGTCCTGTGACCATGTATTTTGTCTTGCTTTCGTTTATTATGAGACCCAGCCTCCTTGCGGGACCTTCAAGAGCAAGAAAGGCTTCAGTGACTGCTTGAAGGGACCTCCCTATTATATTTAGGTCATCAGTATATCCTAGGACCTGCACCAACCTGTTGAATACAGTCCCGGAGGAATCTATTCTCCAGCATCTCTCATAGTTTTTTCTAAGGCAAGAACGAAGAGGACGCAAGCAAGAGCATCCCCTTGGAGGACTCCATTTCCATAGTCAAACTCTTCTGATAAGTCATTCTGGATCTTCACCATGCCCTTCACTGTCAGCATTATCATCCTACACAATCTTATTAATTTCTTTGGTATGCCTAGTTCTTCAAGAGCAGTGTAAAGTTCTTGTCTATAACTTTGTCAAATAGGACGGTGTTATTCAAACCATATACATTCCCAGAAAACATAAAATAAAATATTTCATTGCAATGTTTTGTATAAATAGCTGAAAAGAAATATTTTGAAAGAAGAGATCAGTGGAATCTAACTTTCTAGTTTATAGAGATAATATTTCCACTAGTGGATTAACTATCGGCCGACTCATCATTGTCTCATTAGGTGTAGTTCGAATATTTGCCAGAGAGGAGACACTCAGTGATTAGACTGTGCCATTGAGTCTTGTGTCGCTCATGGGCTATGCAGATATGGAAATTTGTCTTTTAAGTGTGTAACATCTTCCTAAAATGGTTACTCTTTAATCAATTGGAGTTTTGTTTATCAAGCATGAAATTCTCACTAAAAGTCTCCATTAAGTATGCTTTGTGTATTGCATGTTAGGTAGCATACAAAAAAAAAAAGATGAAAACTTAATTTATATTGAAATATATTGTCTCGAGTTGGATGTTGGTTAGCTGTGCACTACACTGTCTTGAACCTCCTTTTACTTTTTGAGATGTTTCAATTTTCAAATTAAAAAGCATTCAAAAATATGGTGTAGTTTGGGCATTTTACAATATTCAGAACATGTGAGTAACCTGTAAACTTTACGCATTGCCTGAATTTATCTATTCAGGTAGTTAACATACACACACATACAAGTTTGAAGTATTCATACAAATATATATATAGAATTAAAAGGAAGTTATAAAGTTTACTGAGTTAAAAAAAAAATTAAGTGTGCATTTTTTTTAAGGAAATCAGTATATATTTAACTACTGCAATGCATCTTTACTGTGTTTAACAACTACAGTATTTGAATATTATTAATTTTTTATTACTATCTTGTACTCAACACTTGCTTATAATCTCTTACATACATATATACATTTTATTTTTAAAATGCTGAGAATTAACATTTTGAAAATCCCCACATTGTCTGTGAAGGTATTATAAGGGCAGAGGAATAGAAAGACCCATGAATTGACGTGTTGGTTAAAGTTAATCAAGATCCAGTGATTAGTCCCTCTAATGTTAATGGTAGTCTTGAATCTAGTTTAAACCAAAGACATTGACAATGATGACAACAAACTGACTACAAAACTTTACTTAGTTACAATGATTATATTAAAATTGTTTCCAAACATTAATATAAATAACAAATTTGGTACCAGTATATTTAATGTATTCCAACTTTTGCAGCAATTGTGGGATTATGTGTATGTTGTTCAAACAAGTGTTGAAGACTGGAATAAAACACCATGGCGACAAGTTGATGTTGAAAACATGGATATTGAATGTAAGAAATTTTCAAAGGAAATAAGAGGTATGTATAATGAAATAATAAAATAAAATAAAACACACCTGTTGTTTTATCTCTGCAGTTTAATGTTCATAAATGTGTTTGTATTTAATACAACTTTTATTAAACTTACAAACTTAAAACAATATTTTAACTTATAAAGTTAAAACAATATTTTAACTTATATACTTCAAATTACAATTTTGTTATATCTAGATGAAAAGTAAGTTATCAAGTTAGATTTTGTAAAGCATTACACAAAAATAAGCAAAGTTTGTATGATACGATTCATATTTTCTGTCCAAAGCATAATTCTTTTTTGGGATATTAAAAATGTACAAGATGCTAGATATTAAAACAAACTGTTATAATTGTCATAATAAAAATGTAAATGTTGCAAAAGTTTATTGTATTCCACACTATATGACGTGAACTTGAAGTAAAATCCTATTAATCTGGCTTTTTAAAACTTCAGCACTACTACAATATTAAGTATGCAGATTGTCACTGTAAAACAGTGTAAAAAAACATAAAATATATTTACCTAAAGTGTTGCGCACAATAGATTACAATGTGCTTATGTTAACAACCCTTACTTGTAACAATTCTTAATAAATTTTTGAAAAAATAAAACAACTTCCAATATTTAATTTTAGTTCTTACCTTTACACGTTAGTCCAGGATTCTATACACGAACTCGTGACCTGTAGAAGTGGTTACTGGGTTTTGTTATGTAATAATTACTAACTCTCGCTTACCAAATTTAAAGAAACTCTTTTATTCCAAATAACTCTAACATACTTTCTTACTCTCTGCATTCTGTATAAAAGGTTATTTCTTCTTATCTCTTACACATTTCCCAAAATCATTAGTTAACTTATGTATAGAATATATAACTATAATGGAAGGCACTCCAGTACTTGCTTTTCACACACACACACTCTCTCTTTATCACCCCTTTTATCTCTCCCCCTCATTATAATTGATAAGTTTTACAAATTTGAAATGGGTTTATTTTTTTGTATTTGGCCAAATATTTAAATTAGTTACTCATCCTTCACGTGCTCCGTTGTTATGCCACCTGTTGTTCGCCATTGTGTTACACTTAAATGTTCCGAAAATGTTTTTAATTGTTTTAGAATTTTAACTCTGTCTTTCTGTTCTCGATATCTCACACTCCACTATGATTTCCTGATAGTTATAAGCACATTTTGATAGTTGACTATACTTTGGCTTGCGAGCACTAATATATGGAACCGCGCGGTTCAAAGGGGTGACGCCAACTGCAGCATCCCAAAAAATGGCTAAGCGTCTCTGCCAGTACACCTGCTCCCGTTCTCAACTGTAAACAGGTCCATACTCGATTGTGATTGGTTGTAAAATTTCATAATTAGCACGACGTAACCAAAATCAGTTCAGCACCATCGCCTCGTGGTAATTTATACGTCGCAAAAGGTGGCACACACACGCGCGCTTGTATACACAAATACGCACTTTGCTGATAATGAACATTCCTGTACTGTGCCGGACCTATCACAGAGCTACAGTCAGTGACCAAAAGTACACACTGGGTAACTAAAAAAGGTCATCCAAACGGTTCACTATCAAGTGTTAACATAAAAGTGATAAAATAAAACCCCCTTCCTTTGTCCCGTCACATACATAATTTAATTTAATTTTTTAATAATAAAGTTTAAAAGTAGAATTATTTTTGTCTGAGTCGCTAAATTTTGTGTCATTGTTAACAGAATGTAACAGAACTTTATCATTTGTAACAGAACATAGTAGTTTAAGGTAATACTGACTCCTGATAAGATCTGTAGTGTCTCAATAATCCTGTATTTGAGATAGTGCATGAAACCAGGTCTAGGCAGTTGGTGTTTTGAGGTGCCTTTGTGAAGAAACAAACATTTATAAAAATTTGAAAAAATATACACTGCCAGAGACTTACCTTGTGATCTTTTCTCGCTGACTTACCTTTTGTAAACACCAACAGAAGTTTAGGGCCGCCACCAATATCTTTGAAGGACAGATATGGAAACCTTTATACTTTACCTTAATTAAAAACACTGGACAATTTTGCTATCTGACTTCCCACAATTCAGAAAATTCCCCGGAACGTTAGACGAATTTTTCAGCACAGAATATTAGGAAATGGTAATTGCGTAATAACTTACTCTAACACATTTTCTATTATCACTAAACAAATATGATTTTGTTTTATCAAATACAATTAGAAACATGAATTTGTTTGGACAAAATGTTTTTATCAACTACTTATTATCTAGTAACCAGTACTTTTATTAACGATTTCTCCCCGTTTTCCTCACATACGCTCTCTCACTCTTTACAGATTTATATATATACTTTTTACCCCCTTTTTATCAAGCTCTTTTATTATCGTTACTTCATTTTGACTCAAACTGATTACTTTTACATTGTACCTGCACGTGCATTCCCTTGTCCACTATCACTTTTATTTCCCGTTCACTTCCATCGTCACTGACACTGTTTTACTTCTTTTAACTTTAACAGTTCATTTAATTTACTATCACTGTATCTTCCTTGCATTCTTCTTTATATTTACACCAGTTTCGGTAGACCTCGGCTACTCGATTCACGTCGGTCTACCGAAATTCCGAGGCTGCGTTACATTTATGACTGTACTGTTTAATGAGTGGTATCCAACTGCTCAGCGGCAACTGTGTGAACATCGTGAGCGTGGTTGCCTACCCGCCAGGCGTTAGGCGTTGCCGTCAACTCGTACTGTGATTGGTTTAAAAGTAACAAGCGGGAATAATTTGCCTTAACTCCGCTATGAATTTTGGGTCGGAGATTACATACTTTCCCATGGCCTTTTGTGTCCTCTGACACATGTCACAAAAAACGGCACATACGCGCGCTCTTACACATTCCGTTGTTCACCCGTAAAGCTACGAACCTGGTACGGCACTACAGTCAGTGACCAAAAGTACTCTGTGGATAACTAAAAAGAGTTACCTATCCTGGTTGGCTACAAATTGTTACGAATAGATGATGAAATTACAAAGCCTCTTAGTTTGCCCCATTACAATACCCTCCCAATGAGAGGTTTTCTGCCGAAACATTGCCTAAAAACCTAAGGGTACCAGCTAGGATATGGCGCCACTAACCCCCTATAAATCCTTATTAAAAATCATGTGTAACTTACCCCCCTAGTCTGGTGACTGCGGCCGCACTTGAATGACCTTACTGGACTTCCCGTGTCGAGATCCCAACACCATAAAGTCAGATGGGCTTACCACCACAGTATCACCAGACTCTGTAACAATTAAACAAACACATCAAGAACTGGTCTTTTACAATGCCATATCCCCAAACTGGTTTGGTTTCCTCTTAGCCCGTACTGGTTTGTCTTTTGTAAAGTACTGGTTTTCTACTCTAACTTCTAATACACAAATACATTGTTTAAGATAGATTCTTAATCCAACATAAGACATTTTATTTATACCATGTATATCACCATACTCTTGACCGTTATAATTTCAACTTTAAAATGATTTACCAATTCAAGTTTGAATTTAAGTAAACAACTATATCATCTTACTTTTTCATTTCAACATCTCAATTTACCATTGTTAATGCAAATGACTACTGTTACCATTAATTAATACAGAACATAATTAATAAAAAATACAAAGTTATTCGATACAACAGATACATGGATAATCAAAACAACCTCCTCCAATACTTCATTATTATCACACCATTACAACAATCATCAATTTCATCTTATTTCTTATTCAATAAGAACTTATTTATTAACATTTTAAAAACCACTACTATTGCTCCCCCCCTGGACTGTAGCGCCCAGTTGCCTCCACAAAAACTGAAGTTTTTTAGGGTGTAGATGCTGCCTACACCGTTCTTGCTTCGGCGTTATAAAACATTCGGTATTACTGGTATCCGAGGACACCAGTAATCCTACTAAAATTTAGTTACATGCCTTTATACGGTCTACCATCCCATTCGATGGATAGCCGCTGTTCCATAGTTATGGTGATTCCACTGATTCACCCTCCGGTTAATTTCTACACTCACCTTTACAACGATAACAAGCTATGGCCAGACTTAGGCAGCACGTAACGTAATGTGCCCTGACCATAGCTGATTAAAGATAAGCTAATTCCATGATCAGGGTTCGGTGAGGCCGTGACTGCCCGAAAATGGGGAATCACATGTTTAAAATATATAACACATGTTACCTATCTATACATAGTTACATCCTAATCAAATTAACATTTATATTTCATAAAAATCTAAACTCAAATAAACATTATTAACCTCAAGTTAACATAAAACATTTCATCTCTGAATTTGAATAAAATTTACTAACATTACATAACTTTTAATTTCAATTTCTATTGACTAAACATTTTAATTGTTTATCTTGCATTATTACTTCAACTTTTACTTTCTATTAAACATTTTAGTCAGCAACCTTTAATTATTTATCATTTATTATACAATTTAATTCTCCAAAAAAAATTTATTACCAACATTCATCTTATACTACATTTCATTTATTAGCTCTTTTCAAATTAATTCAACCATTTTATCAAACACATTTTAATTACGTTAATTATCAAATTGCTTTAATTACTTTAACAAAATTCGCAATGACCAACTGTCAATTATTAAAGTTGAGTATACTTAACCTTACTACATAATTACATTTAACATCACCACAAAAGTATATACAATCAACATTATTATCTGTTATTGTTTACCACAAATCATTTCATAATTCAGTCCATTTCAAAACCCACTACACTCACATAGTTAAATGTTCATGAACAATAAATATTTACCCTCCATCATCAAACAATAGTCTTGTCTTACGTATACACAATTCATTTTTAATTAAGTACATTATATTATTACTATTTATATAACTACCATTCCCTTTCCCAAATTGTTACATTACACCACAATAATAACCCTCCAGATTATTCCATATTATTCTATCATAAAACCTGTCTACATCAGTATTTTTGGTTAAGTCTCCTTTGTTATTTTTAACACAATTAAATAGGTAATCAATTCATCATGACTCTCACCTGCTGCTACAACTGTTCCATCGCCAGGTAAGTGCGTATTATCTTCGATATCAAATTCATCTACTACTGCGGTACTCATTTCTACACAAGGTAAGTTCTTCATATAATCAACTCTCTCCCTATTTATTCTCTCTATTAATTCTTTATAATCTCTTCTAACCTCAGACAACTCTATCTCCCTCTCTCTCTCAAAATCGCTTACACAACCCCATCTTACTTTCTCTCTCTCATTCCATGCGGAGGGCACTGCAACATAAAAACACCTCCTGACTCTTCCAGGAACACCACAAAAACTCAAGGGACAATTATTTGTAGACCTTTCATCTACCAAATACACTCGTGAAGCCTTTTCTTCACCCACAACAACACCATGGGAAAAATTTACCCTCTGCAACCCAACTACCTGTAAACTCTCTCTCCACTCTTTCTTTAACTTATCAACACTTATTTCTACTCCTTCACTACCCCCTACTCCCATTACTCTCTCACTACCCCCTACTATCTCTGTATTCTCATCATCGCTATTAATTTTCACTGTATCATCCTTAAATACCCCTTTTTCAACTCTCTTACCACTACTACTTGTTAACTCATTATCATAACTATCATTTACCTCGTTAATTATTTCTTCGTTATTCTTCGTAATTATCTCCCCATTATAATTAACAACATTACTACCACTTACCTGTTTTAATTCACCTTCTGTATTCTCCTTTAATCTACGTCTATCTCTTTCCCACTTCTCATTTTGTTCTTTCATGTCATTATTTAATCCCTTAATATCATTTATTAGTTCAGTAAAACCCTTATCCATCAGTTCCTTCCTTTCATCCAAACATTTCTTAATCTCATTGCACATCATAATCATCAGATTCATCGTATGCATCTTATAATCAGATTCACTCATATCATCATTACTTACCTCATTATCTGCTACCTGATCGTCTTCATTCTCGTTTAGTTGATCTGTCTCTCTACCATTTTCTATCACCCCTACACTATCATTATCATTATTCACTGTCTTATTCTCTAACACTATCATTTCCACTATTTTATCATTATTATTCATCATCTCACTACCAATAATAGTATCATCATTATGCTTTTTAATTTTAGCGAATATTCCCTCTTCTTGTTCTTCCATTCGTCTCAAATTATCATCCAGTTTACACCACTCATCATCCGTCATTCTATCCACAATCCCTCTGAAATCGTCTTCCCATGCCTCCCACGCGAAATCTATTTCAGTTATTTGTGCCTCAGCCATGTTAAACATAATTATTTAAATAATAACCCTTCTATTACTCGATGATTATTCAATTTAACTAAAAATACCCCATACATAAAATCGTTAGCAATACGTAAAAGTAAACACAACATTGATGCTACCAAAACATAACCTTATCACATGTACGTAAATCTATACGATAATTTCACAATTGTACAAATACGCCATTACCAAATCCTACTTTCTGTGCTTCAAAACAGGTCTAATTCGTATAATCTATATACAAATATCCTGGCCGGTGCGCCAATTGTGAAGAAACAAACATTTATAAAAATTTGAAAAAATATACACTGCCAGAGACTTACCTTGTGATCTTTTCTCGCTGACTTACCTTTTGTAAACACCAACAGAAGTTTAGGGCCACCACCAATATCTTTGAAGGACAGATATGGAAACCTTTATACTTTACCTTAATTAAAAACACTGGACAAGTTTGCTATCTGACTTCCCACAATTCAGAAAATTCCCCGGAACGTTAGACGAATTTTTCAGCACAGAATATTAGGAAATGGTAATTGCATAATAACTTACTCTAACACATTTTCTATATCACTAAACAAATATGATTTTGTTTTATCAAATACAATTAGAAACATGAATTTGTTTGGACAAAATGTTTTTATCAACTACTTATTATCTAGTAACCAGTACTTTTATTAACGATTTCTCCCCTTTTTCCTCACATACGCTCTCTCACTCTTTACAGATTTATATATATATTTTTTACCCCCTTTTTATCAAGCTCTTTTATTATCATTACTTCATTTTGACTCAAACTGATTACTTTTACATTGTACCTGCACGTGCATTCCCTTGTCCACTATCACTTTTATTTCCCGTTCACTTCCATCGTCACTGACACTGTTTTACTTCTTTTAACTTTAACAGTTCATTTAATTTACTATCACTGTATCTTCCTTGCATTCTTCTTTATATTTACACCAGTTTCGGTAGACCTTGGCTACTCAATTCACGTCGGTCTACCGAAATTCCGAGGCTGCGTTACATTTACGACTGTACTGTTTAATGAGTGGTATCCAACTGCTCTGCGGCAACTGTGTGAACATCGTGTGCGTGGTTGCCTACCCTCCAGGCGTTAGGCATTGCCGTCAACTCGTACTGTGATTGGTTTAAAAGTAACAAGCGGGAATAATTCGCCTTAACTCCGCTATGAATTTTGGGTCGGAGATTACATACTTTCCCATGGCCTTTTGTGTCCTCTGACACATGTCACAAAAAACGGCACACACGCGCTAACTAAAAAGAGTTACCTATCCTGGTTGGCTACAAATTGTTACGAATAGATGATGAAATTACAAAGCCTCTTAGTTTGCCCCGTTACATCTTGGATGTTCTTTATATCATTATATATTTGGTAAATGAGATTTCTAGCATGGGTTCAATATAGCACAAACTACCATTTCAAAAATTCTAAGAAAATATCAATAAAATCAAGTTAACTCAAAATCGTAATAAAATCAAAGAATCCATGGAAAATACCTCAAAATCAGGAAATTTATAAAGGAAACTACTAAAAATTGATCCAAAAACTTAACACCATAAATTTCTATAGAATCTCTCTTTGGGTAACATATTTTTAGGTATATCTAAAATTTTCTCTTCCAAACCCCTTTTTTAGTAAATTCAGAAGCTTGCCTTATCTCATGTATTTTTATATAAAAATTTTACCTCTAAAATTTATATCAAAATCATTCGAATATTTTTGTATGTACATGTTACATATGATATGAAAATATATGCATATGCATATATTGTATATACAATAATCATATTTTAAGTAAAAATATACTTATAAAAATTAAAAATTTTTAAAAATTATGAAAATAAATATTATAAATATGTAATATGTACTGTCATGCCGTTTTTTATCAAGATTTTCTCATATTAATTGGAATTTGTTCTTTAAAATAATTTATATCATTTGCAGTTTCTTCACTCTATGTTTTGAGACTCTATTGATTAAGAAAAAAATTTGGCTAAAAATTATTATTGATTTTTTTAATAATTCTTATGGATCACTTTTATGAGTGCTTGAAGTGTTGGTTATATAACTCGCTGAATGGTTTTGCAACTAACTGAATGGTTTTATAACTTATGATTTATATAGATTTAGCTACTAACATAATTCTTTTAGATATTTTTATTCAGACAAATTTTTCCATGTAGTTTATATATCTTGTTGATCTTAACTGTTGTATGGTTTTTGTAACTCACAATTTATTAAGAATAATGTTGAATTGAAAAGTTGAGATTTATGGAGCATTAAAGGCTTACATACATTTTCCTTATTTTGAGTTTTATTTTTCATGAATATGAGTTTTATAATGTTTAGGAAGATAAAAGGTGGTTTCACTTGCTCTCCTGCATCCACAAACACTTAACTCATAAAGTTTATGACACAGGTTTTACAATAAGTATTTAGTGTACCTTTGCTGTATTCATCTGTAGTGAGACATGAAGTTTCCTTACTCTCTTTACAGATTCCACTCACTTTATGATCTCTAACAGTAGTTGGTATATTCTGAAAATAACTTCTGTATTCTTTGCAGCATTCCTTGCAATAACAAGCTAAACCATCTTTCAGATTTTTGTTGTTATTAAAGTTAGAAATATCTTTAAGAGCTCAACAACAATTACAAGTCTTCTTAATCTTGTTTTCTGTAGCTGTCTTCATAGCTATTTCTGTACGCTACTTATATGAAAAAATTCATTAAAATTTTTATATATAAATACATACTAAAGTAACTTAAAAAGAATAATGGACCGACTCTTTGCTAAACTGAATAATTCATTAGAAAGTAAAAAGTTGAGTGAGTTAGAAATTGGTAAAAAGTATAAAGCTAATAATTTTCAGTTTATTAATTCTCAATATTGGAAAAAATAAGTGATACATTAGATGATAAATTAAAAATTTTTTCAATTGACAGATACATTAAGCTTACTGAGAAATCTGATTTAAATAATATGAATGAAAAATCTGTAATACAAGTTACATGTCTAGATGAGATTAAAAATTGTAAGAAAGTACACAATATTGTGTTTTCATAATTTTTATAAATATTAACATTTTTCAATATTTTTACTTAAAATTTGATTATTTTTATACATAATGTTTGCTTTTATTTTACTTCATATGCAACATGTACCTACAAAATATTTTAAACTAGCCGATTTACCCAGTGTTGCTCGGGTTCATAATTTATTCATAGGCTCATAGGCACCTATTCTTGTTCTAACGTTTTATTACTTCTATATTGTATAATCTTCCTTATATTGTTATGTTCACATTCTAACTGGAGGAATACTCTGTAGCGCACCTGCTTAAGAACATGTCATAAACTTTATTCTTATATCTGGAGAAGAATTCTGTTGCGTGTGATGCTCTTGCTCGATTTCTAACTCTGGGAGAGGGCGAACAGCTAAATTATTTTCAATAAAATGTCTACAGTACCTGCACGCGCTTTGTACTTAACTGTCATTTTATAATTCATTGTGTTAATGTTGAAATTAGGTATTTGTTAAATTAGTGTCTCCTAAACTTATTCTAACAGTACAATACTTCTATAGATTTCAGCTTATCATTTTTAAATTCAAACTGAAGCAAGCACATTTATATTGTCTGAACACTACGATCTGAATACATTCGCTATCAAAACATTGTTTTTTATACTCGCTTATAACTTACTTCGATCTAAAATTATCCACTTTTAAATTCAAACTGAAACAACTCTGAATTCACGCACTATTAAGAAGTTTCTTAAGGTGCATACACCACCTTCGATATCATAACCTATATCTTTATTTATAAGAACCGTGAACTCTGGCCTGGCCGTCTTTCACGGGATCCGACCTAAGACTCCCCGGGTTCCGTGGACGGACTCCGGGGAAGGCCCGTCGGACGAATCCCGCGCTATTCCCTATGCAGGAGGCTTCCACCTATGCTGGGACACCGCCTGCTTTTTCCAGCATCCAGGCCGGTCGAACTCCCGCGCTAGGACTTGGTCAGAGATATCCCCGGGGTACGGAAGGTTCTTTGAAGCCCGGGAAAGCCGTCGACATGCTGGGTGAGGAGTTGGGACTCTGGCCCGGCCGTCTTTCGCGAGATCCAAAGACTCCCTGGGTTCCGTGGACGGACTCCGGGGAAGGCCCCTCGGACGACTCCCGCACTATTCCCTATGCAGGAGGCTTCTACCTATGCCGGGACACCGCCTGCTTCTTCCGGCATCCAGGCCAGTCAAACTCCCATGGTAACACATGTTAACCAGATCTAATAGTTTTTATTTAGACCCCAAAGGATTGTATAAAAAAAAAACACCTGTCCTATGTTGGTTCTCCCATTGCGTAAAATATTTGTGCCAAGTTTGGTTGAAATCGGTCCAGTGGTTTAGGAGGAGATGTGGAACATACATACATACATACATACATACATACATACATACATACATACATACAATGACCTTTATTTATATTAAGATGATTTTACATAAATTTTAGAGGTCACTAAATGTGTTAGCTAAAGAGACCTATCAAAATTTATGGTATAAGGTTTTGGATGAATTTTTTGGTAGTTTCCTGTATAAATTCCCTGATCTTAAGGATTTTTATAATGGATTTTTGATTTTTTAAGATTTTGAATTAACTTGATTTTTTCTTATTTTTCTTAGTATTTTCTGAGATGGTACTTTGTGCTAAATTGAAACTGTGCTAGAACTATCATTTATCTTCTAATTATATATACTGCAACAGTACAAATATATAGGGTACTGTGCATTACACAAAGTAATTTAAATAGACATGACCACCACCCTTTCAGGAATGATATAAATTATTTGCATTTATTTAATTTATAATACTTGTGTGAATAGTAGCGAAAAACTGAATACACCAAAATGTGTATTTAAAGAACACGAATAAGTGTATAAAAAATAGTGCAAAACGAGTAAAAAGTGTAAATCATAGGAAGTTAAAAATCAATAGTAAGTATGTTAATTAAGATAAAGAAAAACGGTTTGTGCATGATGAACACCTATAAATTACCAACCGAATGAATATTGGGTAATGTGCAAAAGACTTCGCAATTCGCGAAAACGAGCAAATTAAGTGTGACAAGAAAGCGTGGGTTAGGAGTGACGCTCTTGACAATATCAAACCTGGAGAATATTGTCGAGACATGATTTTGGCGCCCTAGGTATAAATACAGGGGACACGCTAACATCACTCTCTTTCTTATTCAATCATCGTGACAACTGGAGGCTATGCCCCGCAACTAGAGCTATTTTCTCAATCAACCATAGTTGCAGCCGTAGACTCTACTTGAAAACTAGAACTTCTGTAGCTGATCGACTACCATGGCAGCCAGAGAATCTACTTAGAAACAACGGCAATAGATCAACCACAAGCAGCAGCCAGGGACTTAAAGACTACACATCCGTTCGAGTGAGCAGTTGGAACGGGAGGCCATGACAAGGAACGAGGGTGCAGCAGAGTACGAGCATCCAGTAATCCAGAGTACGAGAGTCCAGCAGACGAGGGACTACAAGACTCCAGGACTACCAGACTTCAGGAATCCAGAATGATAAAGGAGCATCCCGTATCAAGGACTGAAGAGGACACGCTACAGATGTACCACAAATAATAAGGTGACAAATAAACATGTATTTTAAAAACCGAGATGTAATCAAAAGACTTTAAATAACAAAGAAAAATAGACAATTCAATTAAAATATGAATCAAGAAATTGTATAGCTGTAAATATGTTTTGGTACGATAAGTAAGGTAATATGTAAGACTGTTTAACGATAATTGTTAGCAGTAACTGTAATTTGAAATCTATAATTTTTAGTAGTTAAATTGACGTCATTAGAGAAATTTATAGAAAGCAATGCATATGCAAAAATAAAGAAAAAAAAGAGCTTAGATAATTAAAAGATTAGATAATCAATATAATATAAATGAGCTAGCTGAGAGCAATATAAAAATGTATAACAAACTATTAGAATATAAGATTATATAATATATTTGTGGGTAATATAAGATTACGAATTACATGTAATAAGTATGTGAAAATAATAATCATTTTTAATCGCCAAACAAATAAGAAATGCTATTAATAAATAAATTTAAATGAGTTTAAACAATTTACAGTGTTATGATTATTACGATTACACCCCTCATTCACACACACACACACACACACACACACACACACACACACACACACACACATTAATGTGTCGTCGTGTTACATAAAGATTTGTCGCACATCAATAAATTAAACTCATTAAATACGTTGTGGCTGTAAATGGCTTCGAGAAACGTGGGACTAACACATTAAAATCGTCGTAATATATATATTACAACGACCCGCGCTGTCCCTCTATTTCTGCAAGAGTGTAAACGTGTCAGAGTGCAATTTGTGTAATGTGTCTTACCAATCCATCGTCGCTCGGTAACGTAACTTCCGCTGATTGAGTCCGTCGCGAAGTACGAATAACCAGGTATCGAAGTCCTTACCTGAGGTTCACTAGGGGTGTATAATTCCCGGGTGGCGCCAAATTGTTTATTTTAAACAATTAAAAAAAATTAGTATTATCGGCGGTTCCACTCAGGACAATTTTCTCTGGGTTTTGACGTATCGATTCTGAACGTAACAGATACACCATAATGGCGTTTACCGAAGTAGTACACAAATATTTTCGTTCGATCGTCTGGATTCTTGAGATTACGATAAAAGGATTAGATACAATTACAATAATAAAAATACACAACCTTACAATATTTCTACTTAAATATTATAACGTGTAGCTATAATTGGTTTTTTTGAGTGTAGTAAAAGTGTTTCAAAGGTTCATAAACTAACAATAGGTTTTACTTATAATTTTATAAGTTGACAAATTTTCAGTGTCTTAGTTTTTTATTTAATCTTTGAAAGAGAATAACTTCAGTTAGTGATATTTCATAGTATAGTGAGAAATATTTAAAGTGCGTATTTTGGAAATTTGGGTAATTTAAATGATACTTAACAACTTAGTAGACTGGGGGTAAGCAGTTGGTCTGGTAAAAAGGACTGGAGCTGCAATCGTATTCAATTTTCAATTGTTCGGGCTTCTGGCATTTTTTCAATTTTATCGGAGTAATTTATTCACTTCTTTTTTAATTAAAGGGTCTTTGACATCAGTTAATTGGTTTCAGTCATCATCTGCTTCCTTCTCGTTCATTTTTGGTAATTTGGTTAACTTTTATAACATTTTAAATTAAATATTTGGTTGTTCAAAATTTGGCTTCTGTTTTCCAAGAGCGTCACTTTACGAGTAACGATATTCAACGGTAAATCCATACCTAACGGCAGTTGCTATGGTTACTAATGAAATCTGATTGGTTAATCTGGCAAAAATCCATTGTTATCAAAATTTTAATTCCTTTCAAAATCCTTGTATATCTTCTGATTGCTTTCATCCCGTTATCTTCCTTCCTAAGTATTAATTATTATCACTGTTATTTGTATTTTCTTCCAAAGATTATTTTGGTATCCCACAAGATTGGGTTATTTCATGTTTTATAATTTTCCAATTATTTTAATATTTCCTAATTACATTTCTCTATTAATTTAAATCCTTATTGTATATGATACAAATATATCTTACGAGACGAGTTATTATGCCGCACGTTGGATGCGTCAATTTGTTACCCATCAAATATATATCTTACGAGACGAGTTATTATGCCGCACGTTGGATGCGTCAATTTGTAACTGTTCGTTGTTTCCGAATAATGTTTCTCGTTCGTGTACAAAAAAAAATAATACAATTTTTATTTATTTAAAAAATTTTCAAAAAAAAATTTTAATGTTTGTTTTATTGTTCAATAATTTAATAAATAATTCTTGTAAGGGTGTAGTGTTGAAATTTTAAGTTTGTTGGAGTTATTTGTGTCAATAATCTAGCTTATGGTTTTCTGTAACTACATTCCAGTTAACAGGATTGTCTCAATTCACTAATCGATTGGCGATATTTCCTTTCCACCGTATATATTACTTTCCCTTGAGTAACGGTCGCCTTTCTGTTAGTCCTTTTGTTCACTAAAACTCTTTTATTAAATTGAGAAATAAATTCAAAACCAAATTGTTGAATTATTATGTTTTTTATTGACAATTATTCAAAAGATCGATTTTAAATCGATTATCATATATAGCTCGACTCTTTCACAGGGGCAATCGATTGTTAATACATGTTATTTCATATAAATATTTTCGAAAGGTTTCTTTTAACGGTTATAATTAATAGTCAGAGAAGGGGCAAGTATAGAAAGTATAACATTCACAATAAAATATCTTAATAGTTAGAAAATACACATTTTGATAATAATATATAATGTTTATTAAGTAAGAGTTTATACCAAATGACTTGTTGAATACTATTCGACGTAGGCGCTAGGCATGACGGGAGTTCCAAAATGGCCTCTTACTCGCTGCTGAAGATAAACAGGAATGGTGTAGCTGGATTTTTCTGTTAATAAAGATGCCTTCTCAACTGCTTCCTTGTCTCCGCAATAGTGAATAATGTCTCTAGTGTTGTTAGGGGTGTCCCGGTTAAGTGTTCTGTGTTCACTTCGATTAAATGTTTTGGATTAGGTGTATTCACTTCTGTCTGTGTGTGTCGAAAATTGTGAAGTTCGTTTGGTTATGAATAATTAGTGTTTTATAGTTTTATTTCCTTATTTCACTTGTATTCGGTTCAATATTAATTGTTTTCAATGTTTGTAGTGGTCGTGTTCACTGCATTTAGGTTTAAGGTAAAATTTCTGTAACTCTCGGTTTATTATTGTAGGCTATGCTCATTTTTTATTCGCCATTTTTGGTTTCGTTATATGTGTTATTAGCGTGAGCTTAATTCAACCGTACACTTTGAATGTTAATTAAGAACTTTACTTCCTTCGTTTCTGAAATCTCTTAGCCGATTTAATATTAGAAAAGTATTGTTTCAATTTTTATTCACTTCCGATGCATGTAATTAAAGTACATTATATCACAGAATATATTTTGGTTATTAATTAATTTCATGTAATAATAAATACATAATCGGTTTCTTTAACTCCTTCTGCTTAATTTGATATACAATAATCCATCTTTATAAAGTTTTTTATCAAAATTGCTATATTTCTGTCATTTTGGAAAAGTAGGCTCAATATTCTGTTTCCTGTCCTTGTCCAAAATTTAGCCATCTTATGTGTTATAATTATGATTATAATAAATCTCCGATTGACATAAATGTTTATCTTTTCTTAATTTCTTGCAAATTTATCCATTGATCATCCTTTTAAATATAATTAATGAATTTATGATTTCCCCCTCTGAAATTGTTAGATATTACATTTGCAAAATTTTTAATAATTTTATACATCTTTTTATATTATCCTTTTAAAGTATAGTTTTAGTTATAGTATTTGGTGATTAATTCACCTTATATAAACCTCATCAATTTACTTGGTTTATTTAACTCAATTATAATGTTATAATGTTATTGAAATTTACTATTTGGCCTAGATTTTCTGGATATAGTGTTTTTTGAATAATACTATGTCTATACCCCTTCTGACTTTCTGAAGTTAATATAATATTAAATAAAATCTCCTTAAATAACTATTAGAACATGTAGCATCTTATTCATGCTCATAATACAAAAACAATATTTAAAATTAACTATTAGTCTTTAAAGTCAGACATTTTTGTTTTAACTATTAGTAGTAACACATAACAAACATTTTATAAACTAGTATGGTATTCATACTGAGACATTTTAGTCTGTATTAACCCTGTGAGACATAATAAACATTTTTATAATAATAATAAATCTTATTCTATACACCACCTTGAAATATGGAGTTCATAGGCTTTAACAAAAACACAATTAGCCATGTATTTTTATTTTTCTTAAATTTAATTTGGTTGCAGTCCTTTCTGTTTATATCTTAGTATTACTTTTTAATCCCCTGTC
This sequence comes from Magicicada septendecula, assembly GCA_034769895.1. Classification (NCBI taxonomy): domain Eukaryota; kingdom Metazoa; phylum Arthropoda; class Insecta; order Hemiptera; family Cicadidae; genus Magicicada; species Magicicada septendecula. The sequence continues at coordinate 465,307,536 of CM068367.1, forward strand.
ACTGTATTTATTCCCCACCTGCTCTCTTTATCATTCACATTTTAAAGAATGTTTTTTGATAAAAAGTGGCATTTTCTTTGAAACATTAGTAATGTTTTCATAAGAATACTTCATAACATTTTATCTCTGTATTTATAGAAAACATTAAAGTTGTTTAATGGTACTTAGTTGAAGTATCAGTTATACTTTTACTTGAAGTTTATTGAATATATTGAAATAACTTGCACTGGTTCACTTATACTTTTGGATATTATTTATACTTGAGTTTTACAATATTCCAAGACCAAAATCTTAATTATAAGGGATTATGAAGATTTGTCTATTTCATTACATAATAACTTTAGTGGGTGCATTTTTACTTACAACCCTAAACACTTTTGTTTATAACTATTTTACATTTTTATATGGGTTTCGGGTTGTTATACTTTCATGGGTGACATTTAATCCTTTTTGGGGTTTGTTATTCTTTGTAATAGGTTTTCCTTGGGTATATCTTGTAGTTCTTCCCATTCTACATTTTCTTCTCTTCACAATTCTTCCATCTTGGGTTCTCCAAGGTAATCTGATTTTATGGTTCGTTGGTTTGTTCGAGGTATCTTCTTTACCTGCTCCTATCCTACCTGGGTATTACCTTATTTTATCTTAGTTGTTTAGGATTTATTTTCCTTGATACATTTTTGTTGCATTGTGATTATTTAATTTTACTTTTTCCTTTCATGGTGGTATTTTACTTCGATATTTAATTATTTTCATTTGAATTTTCTTGTTATTTAATGTAATTTATATTGAATTATGATCAGATTGGAATTATTATTTAGTGGAATATCTGTCATGCTACATTATTCTAATATTTTGCTTTTAATAAGATTTACAATTTATTCTTGGTTGATTATTCACCTTGGATTTGTTAATTACTTGGTTATTTTCATACAATTAGTATTTGTTGGTGTTTGACAGTTAGGCCTTTCTTAAGACTAAGTAGCCATTACTGATTTTCACTTATTTCATATACATTACATCTCATTTTAGCCTAATGCTTCATTTTGTTCTTATAACTGGTTTTGTTACCTTTTGATGTGTTTTGGTCCTGTTTTTGTGTTATTTTTATGTTACTACTATTTTATACATCATGTATTGCTAATTATTTACTAACTGGTTTTCTCGTTTTGTAAGTCATACATTACTTTCCTTTCTTACTTATTTACTCCGCCAATGTCAACAATATGGCTATTAATTACTATTTTTTATCACATAAAATACAACATTTAGGTCTATGGTTGGTATAATTACCCCAGCCATATCCTATTCATAAGTTTGCTTAAACAATTATTTAACACTTAATATGTAATATTGGTGTACAATTCATTACCTTTTATTATATTTTGTGGGTGATAAACAACCTCACCTCTTTTGAACTTGCTTCAATAATCATCCCTTATAACATGGGTGTTTATTGATTGTTTTAAACTCCTTATTTTATAAATACTCTTTGCCTTCACTCCATGGTAACGCTATCTGATTACATTTTCATGGGGTTCTCACCTTTAAATTCTATTATATACTTTTAAACTTTACAATAAGATTCTTTTCTAATCAATACAGTTAACATCACTCTTCAGTGTTCATTACTACTTAATTAATGGTTTATTTTAAATACTATTCTTAACAACTTTCTTAAATATTATTTTGTTCACTATTAAACCTCTAGTGTTTGTTACTTTTTTACTAAGTGTTTATTTTAGCTTTCACTATTTTTCCTATTGCTATCATTGACAATATTTTTATTTACTCATCACTTTCACTTTTAAATTATCTTGTGTTTATTATAATATATCTAGTGTTTTTTCTCTATCATTTTACTTTAGGGGTTTTTCACTTTCACTATGGGCACTTCTTAAACTTTTTATTTAAGTGTTTCTTAGTGGGTAATGCCTATCATTACTTTTCTTTGTCACTTAGTTAATTTCAGTTTATTTCTCACTATCTCAATATCTCTCTCTTTCTTTACGCATATTATATATACTTATTAATTTCATGTCTTTCTCTATTTATTACTTACATATACTTCTAATTCTCTGGCTAGTGTATTTTTATTTATCGGGTTTTATCAATGATTAATTACATTTGTCACTCATTCAATACTAACATTTATCTTTTATGTTGGTCCTTTACCGGTTTCGTTTCCTTTATTATATTTGATTGTATTATTTCTCCCTTCTCTATTCTCTACTACTTGTCTGTGTTTTCTCGCCTTGTTTCATTTTATTTCCTTTATGGTTGGTTTGTTCCCTTTTTATTTTCATTTTTCTTCTCCTTCACTTCTCATCTTGTTTCCTTTTATTTTGGTTCTTATCTGGCCAATCTCTGGGGTTGGGTCAAAGTCGTTTGTCTGTCAGTCTAGTCTGTGATTTTCTTTAATAATCACTTTTAGTTTATCATTATTCCTCCTTCTTTCTTAATTACATTTTATATTTTTATTCTCTTCATTATTTATTTATTAAAATATTACTTTTTAGCATTTCTTACATACTTATAGTTATCAAATATGATCTGAATTTGGCGATGTTATATAATGCCCTTCCACCAAAATTGATCATTTTATAAAACGTGATTCTAACTTTGATGAAATAATCAATTGTATTGTATCATTTTCTTCTTAAATTCTCCTGCTTCTTGTTCAGTTTTATGTTCAATTCTGTATCTTCTACTTCCTTTCTTCTGAGTCTTTTCTTCATTATTTTCTCTTATTACGAACTGGCTTATTGATTTTTATATTATAAATTATTCCCTATAAATCTTATTTTCCCTAACTATCTCTACTTTGTAGCTAAGATCGATTTGGATGGGCTCTATTGGCTTACCTAACTCCGTCGTTCAAAACTACTCTTTTTCTGAGGTCAGGGGAACATCATCCCTGCTCAGTTAAATGATTGCTGGACTTATTCAACAGTCAATCTCAATTAATGAATCTTCAATACAGTCATCTTGTGACTAATACTAATAATAATAATATTTGTTGGGAATCTTTTACTTTTGTATTTCATTATTGCTCAGTTCGAGTCATATATATTTTTCATCTTTCTTTATTGATACTATTTGATAATACTTGAAGCGTTGCTTTTTATTGATACAATTAACATTTTTATTCATTTTTAATTACTCTTTGTTTCATCTCATTTCATATTATAACTCTTAGAATATTTATTTTATTTATTTCGTTTTTTGATCATTGGTTTATTTATTTTACTTCCCATATTTTTCTAAATAGTTGTGGAAGTTGATCATTTTGATTGCTTTTTTTTCATAATTTTTTAAATATCATAGTAAGTTAGTGTTTCTTACTAGTTAGGAATTTTTGTAGCTAATTCCTTTATAGTATGTTTTACTTTTTTGCCTCATATGTTGGCTAAAGATTATTGTAAGTTGATCTTACTTTGTAGGAATTTTTTGTAACTTTATTCCTTCATTTTACAATTGGTCTAATATATTATCGAAATATTTGCGTAAGTTGGCCTTACATAACTTTTTGAATTTTGAAATTCATCTTACACCTTTTCTTTATTATTTATTTGCAAACATATCCGTTTGTCTTGTTATCTCTTTTTATTCAAAGTAATTTGGTTGGTTTTTTACCTTAAGTTTTTTCTCAGTCATGTTTGGCTGTCATAATATTTCTCTATGTTCTCCCCTTTGATGATTATGTATTATTTTAGTTACTTTAATGTTACTTCTTTTCCGTTTGTTAGCTTGGTCGGTAATCAGTAAATCAGTCCCATATTCCAGTGTTTATCTGCACTTTGTTTATCCATGGTCCATGATGACATGATTTATCCTTGTTGTTCGGACTGCTCTGGTGTGCATAACTATTTCCGTCCGTGTGATATAGGTCTCTTCCACCTGGTACAGCCATTCTTCTAATACCATGTGTTCTCTATGATCCATTTCTACCTCAATTACTTCAGCATTTTGGTTATTACTCAACGAAGTTACTCGTACCTCCATCATTGCTCTTCTCACTGATATTGGTTTATTTTGCATTTGTATCTCTGTTGTATTCACATTTCTGATTGATCTTCTTAATTTGTCATACATTGTTTTGTTGTGAGGCCTTTTGACCTTGGGTATCTTCCATTTAAAGATAGGTTTCCTGAAGTTTTTATTCGCTGATTGATTGTTGATCCCTCCTAGAATTTCCTTCATAATTCTCCTACATTCCATAACATTCATCATTTCCGCATGGTCAGTAATTGGTAGATTAAACATCTCAAGTAGTCCGTTCTTCATCATCTCCAATTCTTCTCTGGTATTGATTAGTTTTCTTTAATTCATTTTCTTAGTCTTCTTAATTATTTGTTTCTTCTGTACTCCTCTACTGTTGGTTCCTATGTGTTCAATTTTCTCTTTGTTTTTGTTACTTTTATTTTGAGATAACCATGTACTTTGGTCTTCTTTAATTTCTGTTTTTTCATTAGTTCCTTCTGGAGTGCTGTCTAGCGTGTCATTCACTTTCTTGAACCCGTTATCTAATGTCTCATTAAGTAGATCTATTTTGTAATTGGTTTCTTCCCATTTCTTATTCATCTCCGTTTTTGTCTGGTCGCTTTCTTCATGATATCCTTGGAATATTAGTCTTATTTGCTGCTTCATTTCTTCTTTATTTTTCTCGTGGTCCTTCTTCAGCTGTTGTTGGAGGGTTTCGTTATTTTTGTTAATGGTTTGTCTCAATTCTTCTTTCTGTTTCTGAAAATTGTCCTCCTGTTTCTTGAAATTTTCATTGGTTTCTTTCTTCATACTGTCTATTTTTTCATTCGTCAGTTTATTATCTTCCTTCATACTATTCATTAATTCTAATAATTTGATTATATTGGGGTCTCCTCTAACTTCTCCCTTGCCTGTAGTTCCATTTCTTTGTCTTGGGTTGGTTCTGTTGTGGTTATTATTGTCTCCACCTCTTCAATCGATGTTCCTTCCCCTTCTTCCCCTCTATTTTCTTCCATGTCTTTGTCCTTCGCTAATTTTTTCGTCACTCCTCTAGTATGCATCTTGATCTCCTTTTGTAATCGCGGCTAGAATTTTGTATTTCCCTTTCTTCTAGTCCCACCAGTTGGTCGCCAATTTGTAACATATACAGTGGAACTTGGTTATTATGGCCTCGGCTGTTACGTCAACTCGGGTGTAGCGTTATTTTGTCATAAGTCCGGTCAAACTGATATCTTTAACATTATAAAAATTCCCGGTTTTAACGTCACTAAATATTGTACTACTCTGTTATAGCGTCAAAAATTTCTCAGATATTTTACTCTAAATTTCATATAAACGTATATATGTGCGCGCGCTATGCCCATGGCTACAGACATACATTGTATGCAAGCGATAAGCACTGTAACAGGACCGCCGGCGCCAGCCGGTGTCTGGCGACTGACATGTCTCCCCACCACTCTCACCGGGTCAGTAGCACTGCGCGTCTCGAGGCTATTGTTCACGCCACGCTGTTACAGTAGTTACAGTATTTACTGTACAGTATTGTTTACACGTAGTCTTGTCTCTGTTTTTGGTTGTTATTGTTTCTGTATCTGCTCGTACTGTGACAGTTTCTTTTGTGTGTTTATAACTTAAGTTTCGGTAGCCACTGTTTATAGAATTTTATACGTAGGTCTACATTTTTGTACAGTAATCATGGCAAGTTCTAGTACAAAAAGAAAGGTTCTGTCTATTCAAGAGAAAGTATGTGTAATTAGATCATATGAAAGTGGACATAAAATAGCTGATGTATGCCGTGAGTTTGGTTTAGTGAATTCTACTGTAGGTTCAATTTTAAAAAACAAGGACAAAATTTTAAAAAAATTTGAGGAAGATGGAGAAAAAATTAAAAAAATTAGGAAATGCGAACATGGTGATGTGGATGCAGCATTATTGAAATGGTTCAAACAGTGTCGATGTTCAGATATACCTGTGAGTGGACCAATTCTGAAACAGAAAGCTACAGAATTCGGAAAATTGTTTGGTATTGATTTTACGTGCTCCACCAGATGGCTAGATTGATTTAAGGCCCGACACTCGGTTAATCCTTTGCAAAAATTTGTGGTGAGGCAAAATGCGTAGATCTGAACGTTACAGGCGATTGGGTGCGTAACACTTGGCCAGAAATTAGACGATCATATAAAGATGAAGACATCTTTAATGGAGATGAAGCCGGAATTTTTTATAAATTAACTCCAGATAAGACTTTCAAATTTAAAAATGAAAAGTGTGTTGGTGGGAAGCTCTCTAAACAAAGAGATACAGTTTTTGTTTGTGCAAACATGGCGGGAACCGAAAAAAGGAAACTTTTAGTTATCGGGAAAAGTTTCCATCCTAGATGTTTTAAAAACATCAAAAAACTTCCTGTAAGTTACACTGCCAACAAAAAAGCGTGTATGACTTCTAGTATTTTTGAAGATGAACTAAGAAAGTGGGATAAAGAACTGTCATCGAAAAACAGAAAAATTCTACTTCTAGTTGACAACTGTGCAGCCCATCCAAAGTTAAATTTGACAAACATTAATCTGGTCTTCTTACCGGCCAACTGTACGAGTGTCCTGCAACCTATGGACCAAGGCGTCATTAGAAGCCTAAAGTGTCACTGCCGCAAGCAACTTTAAAAAAATATTATTTTCTGTATGGACACGGCGCAACCTGCCACAATTTCACTCTTAGATGCAATACAATTCCTAGACGACTCTTGGAAGAGTGTAACACAGAAGACGATAGCAAAATGCTTTAGTAAAGCACAACTCGTACATGAAAATTTACCCGATGTTGACGAAGACGACGACTTGCCGCTCTCGGAGTGGATTAAGAAATTCGACGTAAATGAATTTGGAAATGAACTTGATTCCTATGCATCAGTGGATGACCAAGTAGAAACATTCCAAGTGTTGAGTGACGCAGAAATTATCGCGGAAGTAAAAAACATAGAAGCAGAAGATAGTGTTGAAGAAGATGCTGAGCAAGAGGAGGATGTTGACATCGTTTGTCCGACAGTACAGGAAGCAATGAGAGCCGCCAAAACTCTTTCACGATTTTACTGCTTTAGAGAGACGTCTGACGACACGTTCAATGCAGCGCAGCATCTCCACAGCACAACAGAAAGAATATATTTTTCAGAAAGGAGCATTCAAAAGAAAATTACGGATTACTTTCGACAGTAAGCCTAAATGTAAGTTACATGTATTTTCTTTTTGATCTTTTAAAATATTCTTCATGCTGTTTGTATAAATGAAATGCTGTTTGTAAACTTTAGAATAAATATCACGAATAATGTTAATAATGCAAAGATCTTTTTTTTATTTCTCCTTCCTTACTAGTGATTAAAAAGGGTCTTTTATAACGACTCTTTTATAACGTCACTCGGACATAACGTCATTATTTTTTTGGTCCCTTCAATGACGTTATAACCAAGTTCCACTGTATATGTGGGATGTCCGCCTCATTCAAGCCCCGCGATGGAAGCCAATTTGTAACCAACTCGTGCTCTCCGTCTGTTTCTGCAAGAGTGTAAACGTGTCAGAGTGTAATTTGTGTAAAGTGTCTTACCAATTCATCGTCGCTCGGTAACGTAACTTCCGCTGCTTGAGTCCGTCACGAACGTATGAATAACCAGGTATCGAAGTCCTTACCTGAGGTTCACTAGGGGTGTATAATTCCCGGGTGGCGCCAAATTATTTATTTTAAACAATTAAAAAAAATTAGTATTATCGGCAGTTCCGCTCAGGCGGTGTGGAGAATTCAAACTTGTCCCGCCGCTTATCGATTTTTACAATCAAGCCAGCAGTTTGCTGTGTTTACTGCTTGAGCGCTAGCCGCCAATTCATAGCTGCTCACTACAATGTACAACATTAATAATACACTTTCCTAATGAAAATAAAACACATTGGTCACACACAGTAATGGTTTATTAGTTAATGGTTGTTACTTTTTTATTGACACAGGTTATATTTGGTTTGTTATATTATTTTGCACCGGCCATTAATCTAAGACAATTTTCTCTGGGTTTTGACGTATCGATTCTGAACGTAACAGATACACCGTAATGGCGTTTACCGAAGTAGTACACAAATATTTTCGTTCGATCGTCTGGATTCTTGAGATTACGATAAAAGGATTAGATGCATTTACAATAATAAAAATACACAACCTTACAATATTTCTACTTAAATATTATAACGTGTAGCTATAATTGGTTTTTTTGAGTGTAGTAAAAGTGTTTCAAAGGTTCGTAAACTAACAATAGGTTAATTTTATAAGTTGACAAATTTTCAGTGTCTTAGTTTTTTATTTAATCTTTGAAAGAGAATAACTTCAGTTAGTGATATTTCATAGTATAGTGAGAAATATTTAAAGTGCGTATTTTGGAAATTTGGGTAATTTAAATGATACTTAACAACTTAGTAGACTGGGGGTAAGCAGTTGGTCTGGTAAAAAGGACTGGAGCTGCAATCGTATTCAATTTTCAATTGTTCGGGCTTCTGGCATCTTTTTCAATTTTATCGGAGTAATTTATTCACTTCTTTTTTAATTAAAGGGTCTTCGACATCAGTTAATTGGTTTCAGTCATCGTCTGCTTCCTTCTCGTTCATTTTTGGTAATTTGGTTAACTTTTATAACATTTTAAATTAAATATTTGGTTGTTCAAAATTTGGCTTCTGTTTTCCAAGAGCGTCACTTTACGAGTAACGATATTCAATGGTAAATCCGTACCTAACGGCAGTTGCTATGGTTACTAATGAAATCTGATTGGTTAATCTGGCAAAAATCCATTGTTATCAAAATTTTAATTCCTTTCAAAATCCTTGTATATCTTCTGATTGCTTTCATCCCGTTATCTTCCTTCCTAAGTATTAATTATTATCACTGTTATTTGTATTTTCTTCCAAAGATTATTTTGGTATCCCACAAGATTGGGTTATTTCATGTTTTATAATTTTCCAATTATTTTAATATTTCCTAATTACATTTCTCTATTAATTTAAATCCTTATTCTAATATTTTGCTTTTAATAAGATTTACAATTTATTCTTGGTTGATTATTCACCTTGGATTTGTTAATTACTTGGTTATTTTCATACAATTAGTATTTGTTGGTGTTTGACAGTTAGGCCTTTCTTAAGACTAAGTAGCCATTACTGATTTTCACTTATTTCATATACATTACATCTCATTTTAGCCTAATGCTTCATTTTGTTCTTATAACTGGTTTTGTTACCTTTTGATGTTTTGTTCTGTTTTTGTGTTATTTTTATGTTACTACTATTTTATACATCATGTATTGCTAATTATTTACTAACTGGTTTTCTCGTTTTCTAAGTCATACATTGCTTTCCTTTCTTACTTATTTACTCCGCCAATGTCAACAATATGGCTATTAATTACTATTTTTTATCACATAAAATACAACATTTAGGTCTATGATTGGTATAATTACCCCAGCCATATCCTATTCATAAGTTTGCTTAAACAATTATTTGACACTTAATATGTAATATTGGTGTACAAGTCATTACCTTTTATTTTATTTTGTGGGTGATAAACAACCTCACCTCTTTTGAACTTGCTTCAATAATCATCCCTTATAACACGGGTGTTTATTGATTGTTTTAAACTTCTTATTTTATAAATACTCTTTGCCTTCACTCCATGGTAACACTATCTGATTACATTTTCATGGGGTTCTCACCTTTAAATTATATTATATACTTTTAAACTTTACAATAAGATTCTTTTCTAATCAATACAGTTAACATCACTCTTCAGTGTTTATTACTACTTCATTAATGGTTTATTTTAAATACTATTCTTAACAACTTTCTTAAATATTATTATTGTTCACTATTAAACCTCTAGTGTTTGTTACTTTTTTACTAAGTCTTTATCTTAGCTTTCACTATTTTTCCTATTGCTATCATTGACAATATTTTTATTTACTCATCACTTTCACTTTTAAATTATCTTGTGTTTATTATAATATATCTAGTGTTTTTCTCTATCATTTTACTTTAGGGGTTTTTCACTTTCACTATGGGCACTTCTTAAACTTTTTATTTAAGTGTTTCTTAGTGGGTAATGCCTATCATTACTTTTCTTTGTCACTTAGTTAATTTCAGTTTATTTCTCACTATCTCAATATTTCTTTCTTTCTTTACACATATTATATATACTTATTAATTTCATGTCTTTCTCTGTTTCTTACTTATATATACTTCTAATTCTCTGGCTAGTGTATTTTTATTTATCGGGTTTTATCAATGATTAATTACATTTGTCACTCATTCAATACTAACATTATCTTTTATATTGGTTCTTTACCGGTTTCGTTTCCTTTATTATACTTGATTGTATTATTTCTCCCTTCTCTATTCTCTACTACTTGTCTGTGTTTTCTCACCTTGTTTCATTTTATTTCCTTTATAGTTGGTTTGTTCCCTTTTTATTTTCATTTTTCTTCTCCTTCACTTCTCATCTTGTTTCCTTTTATTTTGGTTCTTATCTGGCCAATCTCTGGGGTTGGGTCAGAGTCGTTTGTCTGTCAGTCTAGTCTGTGATTTTCTTTAATAATCACTTTTAGTTTATCATTCTTCCTCCTTCTTTCTTAATTACATTTTATATTTTTATTCTCTTCATTATTTATTTATTAAAATATATTACTGTTTAGCATTTCTTACATACTTATAGTTATCACATATGATCTGAATTTGGCGATGTTATAATATATAACAATATATATAATAACATTATCAGTTTATTATAAAAACAAAAATAATTTACTCATTATATTTTTATAAAATTAAACAATAAAAAAAATGTATTTTGTTTTAAAAAAACTACATTCATGGAAAATAGAAAATAATGGAAGATTGAGTGTAGACACCAGATATTGCAGATAAAGAATAGAGCATTCTGTTGTTTCCAATTTATATTTAATGAAGAAAATAAGAAAATTTTGTTAGTGGTTAAAATCACAAACAGAATTATCACTGTTGCACACCACTATATAAAAATTATTCCAATTAGTGCTTTCAAGCTTCACAGCTCATCGTCAGATCAGAAATGAACAAACAGACGTGAAAACAATCCCTTCACCCCCACCCAACCCCACCTTGCTCACACACAACAAGCTATAATTCAAATGTCCCTTCTCAACCTCTGAGCCCTGTCACCCCCATCTGGACAGTTACATAGTTTTTTTAGCAAATTCCTTGTGTTTATTTGATGTGTGTGTGTGTGTGTGTGTGTGTATTCCTTTTTAAACCTAACCGCCTTTCTCATTCACACTTGGAAGCCAGTCACACACCCTTATTTTAAAAACAACCAATTAGTCCTATGCAACTTAATTCTTAATCTTATCTATCTGTCCTCTATCATTTACTTTTTAATTATGTTATAAAATATTTCTTCATTATCAAATTGAATTTTAGTATTAATTAAATTGTCTAACCCTTTTTCTCTTTCTTTCAATATTTCTAACTCCTCCCTAAGCTTCCTTTCAACTTGTGTTATTTACTACTTTTACAATTTCGTAGTCTTCCAAAGGATTAACAAACTTATGGTTGTCTTCTTTGAAATGTCTTGCATATAACGAATTCGTTGTTCTATTACCTTCTCCACGTTTGTGGTCAGACAACATGCATACGAATTTTCGTCCTGTCTCACCTAGGTACACTTTGTTGCAGTCTTTACATTTTAATTTATAAATTCCGCTTTTCTGTAATACTGGGATTTTTTCTATATTTTTATTCCTTATCTTATCAAATACCGTTTCACATTTTTTAACAGCTATATCTACTCCATATTTATTAAAATATTTTATAATTTTTCTAGTATTTGAACCTATGTATGTCAATGACCCTGCATAATTCTTTTGTTCTGGTTCTATTTTAGCTTTTTGTATGTTAACACTTTTCATAACTTTATCCACTATGTTGGTGTTATAGTTATTATTCCTTACAATTCCCTTTATTGTTTTTAACTCCCTATCTTTTGATTCCGTCTCTTTTAAAAACTTCTGAGCTCTATAACAAAATGAATTGATTGCCGCCATTTTATATCTATAAGGGTGGTAAGACTCTCTTGGTATAATTATATCAGAATACGATTCTTTCCTAAATATCCCAAACTGTAGTTTCTCATTATCTTTAATTTCTATGTTTAAATCTAAGTAATTTATTTTCTTACCTCCTATCTCTTCTTTAAATTGTAAGTTTTTATCCTTATTATTTACCTCATTTATAAACTCATACACTTCTTCTATGCTTCCTTCCCAAATTACTAATACATCGTCAACGTATCTAGTCCATAATTTTATATTCTCTTTATACTTAGTGGAACTTATTAATTGCTTTTCAAAATCATTCATGTATATTTCTGCAAGGATAGGTGATAATGAAGATCTCATAGGTAATCCTTTTTTCTGTATATAAAACTTGTTATTAACCCTAAAATAGTTCTGATTTACACATTCTTTAACTACTTTAATCAATTGCTTTTTATACCCTATTCTCCCATATTATTATCGTTTATTAACTTAATAACTTTATTTACTGTGATATTGGTAAACATGTCCTTAAAATCCAGTGATATCAATTTTCTGTCAATTTTACATTATTCTCTATATTGTATTTTGTCCCAAATTCATATTTCTCTTTCAGTACTCTGCTAACTTCCTTTGATAATTTATAAATAGGTGCATTAATAAAAGAAACAGTCGGTCTAATTGGTTTTCCTTCTTTATGTATCTTAACCTGACTTTTAAAATTTGATGATGTTGGATTACTTTCCAATAAATACTTTTTCTTCTATAAATGTTATCTGTTTCATCATTTGTTTTATCCTTGACTGGTACTTACTTGTATAATCATACTTTATTTCTTCATATGGTCCTTCACTTATAAATTCTTCCGTTTTCTTTATGTATTTGTCCTTTCTCAGTAGCACCATTGTATTTCCTTTGTCTGCTTTTGTAACTATAATATCATTCTTTTTTATTTTATTCTTTAGTTTAGTTACAGTTGATTTGATTTTTTGTTCATATTTTGAATTATACAAATTTTTCTTAAATATTTTATCTACTATATTCCCTACTTCCCACCTTATTCTCTTTTTATCATTTTCATTTCCTAGTTTTTGTATTATGCTTTTGCATTCAATAATCGTTTTTTCTTGATTTAATTCTGGTGGCAGTGCGTATTTTAAGCCTTTTGCTAACATTTATTTTTCTTCTGTATTGAAAGTTACCTCTGTAAGGTTTATTACTCTTTTTTCATAGTTATTCTTAGAGAGGTGTTCCTTTTTTATTTCGTTCTTTCTTATTCATTTATTTAACTCATCTACCATTTTTTTATTTTTCTTTTCCAATTTCTTTTCTACGTACCCCAAACCAAAATTATATAATATTTCTTCTAACTCTATATACAAGTATATTCTTAACAATTCTATATGTCTGTCATATAATTCCCTATTATATTTATTGATTAAGCCGTAAAGTGACCTTATTTCTAATTTTATCCACAACTTCTCGCTTTGTTCTTTTACTTTTTTAGCTACCGCGTTCTTATTTTTAATTTTAACTTGCGTGTATTTTGGGATGACATTATTATCCAGACATTGTTTATTGAACAATATTTTACTTAAAACCCTCTTCAATTTGACTTTTAACTTAAGATATTTAAAAACTTTACTTACCTTATTGTTGTCATTTATTACTTCATTGTTGTTGTCCATTACCTGTCGTCGATTGCACATCTTACCAGAAGTTTAATGAAGAAAATTGTGTTAGTGGTTAAAATCACAAACAGAATTATCAATATTGCACACCGCTATATAAAAATTATTCCGATTAGCGTTTTCAAGTTTCACAGCTCATCATCAGATCAGAAATGAACAAACAGACGTGAAAACAAACCCTTCACCCCCCACTCCACCACACCTTACTCACACACAACAAGCTATAATTCAACTAAGCTATAAGCTATAACAACACACAACAAGCTATAAGTTCCACTAAGTATAAAGAGAATATAAAATTATGGACTAGATACGTTGACGATGTATTAGTAATTTGGGAAGGAAGCATAGAAGAAGTGCATGAGTTTATAAATGAGGTAAATAATAAGGATAAAAACTTACAATTTAAAGAAGAGATAGGACGTAAGAAAGTAAATTACTTAGATTTAAACATAGAAATTAAAGATAATGAGAAACTACAGTTTGGGATATTTAGGAAAGAATCATATTCTGATATAATTATACCAAGAGAGTCTTACCACCCTTATAGATATAAAATGGCAGCAATCAATTCATTTTGTTATAGAGCTCAGAAGTGTTTAAAAAAGACCAAATCAAAAGATAGGGAGTTAAAAACGATAAAGGGAATTGTAAGGAATAATAACTATAACACCAACATAGTGGATAAAGTTATGAAAAGTGTTAACATACAAAAAGCTAAAATAGAACCAGAACAAAAGAATTATGCAGGGTCATTGACATACATAGGTTCACATACTAGAAAAATTATAAAATGTTTTAATAAATATGGAGTAGATATAGCTATTAAAAATGTGAAACGGTATTTGATAAGATAAGGAATAAAAATATAGAAAAAATCCCAGTATTACAGAAAAGCGGAATTTATAAATTAAAATGTAAAGACTGCAACAAAGTGTACCTAGGTGAGACAGGACGAAAATTCATATGCAGGTTGTCTGACCACAAACATGGAGAAGGTAATAGAACAATGAATTCGTTATATGCAAGACATTTCATAGAAGACAACCATAAGTTCCATAATCCTTTGGAAGACTATGAAATTGTAAAAGTAGTAAATAACACAGTTGAAAGGAAGCTTAGGGAGGAGTTAGAAATATTGAAAGAAAGAGAAAAAGGGTTAGACAATTTAATTAATACTAAAACTCAATTTGATAATGAAGAAATATTTTATAACATAATTAAAAAGTAAATGATAGAGGACAGATAGATAAGATTAAGAATTAAGTCGCATAGGACTAATTGGATGTTTTTAAAATAAGGGTGTGTGACTGGCCCACAAGTGTGAATGAGAAAGGTGGTTAGGTTTAAAAAGGAATTTACACACACACACAACACTTAAACACAAGGAATTTGCTAGAAAAACATGTAACTGTCCAGATGGGGGAGACAGGGCTCAGAGGTTGGGAAGGGATATTTGAATTATAGCTTGTTTTGTGTGAGCAAGGTGGGGTGGGGTGGCGGTAAAGTGTTTGTTTTCACGTCTGTTTGTTCATTTCCGATCTGACGATGAGCTGTGAAGCTTGAAAGCGCTAATCGGAATAATTTTTATATAGTGGTGTGCAACAGTTTTAAATCTCTTTGCAATTTATTTTGTTTTATTAATATGGATGTATGTTTATTAATATCAGTGTTTTCACTTTATTAATATGGTGCCTACAGTGTCTGAAAAATAAGGTATGTGCCATAACAAAGGATGCTGAACACTGAAAAGTAGGAAAATTAGAAGCTTATGAAATATCAAGTGATATTGTAACAATGGTCATCATGGAAACTCAACATTTTGTTTATCCGAATAAAATGTCAAAAATATTCGAAATAGTGCTAGCAAAGCAAGAAAAAGTTTTTATTGTTGAACATAATTTTCACTCATATGGAATTGGGCAGTCAAATTGACCTAGTTTGTTAGTGGTTGCCAATAAATTTTGAGAAGAGTTTCAGAAGCCACCACCAACTAACAAGGATTTGTTAAGAGTCGTTGGCAAATTTTGACACACAGGAAGTGTTTTAACACAACGCAAAGGCTGCACTGGTCGTCCAGTTACTGTTACAACCAATTCAGAATCAAGGAAGGCTCTTACAACAAGTGTTAGAATCTCCAAAGAGACATCTCCATCAAACATCTCTAAAAATGAATTTTAGTGAAACATCTACCCAAAGAATGTTTAAGAAAATCAAGCGTTTTGCCTATAAAATACAGACTGGACAACGTTTGAATAACACAGACAAGCACGATAGAGTTGTGTGTTAGCATGGTTTACAATGAGTCAATATTCCTTTTGAGTGTCTGGTTTTCTGACGAATGCCTCATTCATCTGAATGGATTTATCAATTGACAGACAACTCATTTTCTTGGTTTTCAAGCCAGACATCATCGTAGAAAACCCCCTTCATAATGAGCGTGTAACAATTTGGTGCACAGTGTCTGCTAACAGCATACTGGGTCCTTATTTTGTAGAAGATTAATGTAGAAATGCTGTTACTGCGAATCAGATGCGATATAGAGATCAGATTCTAACACAGTTCATGAGAGATCTCAGAAGATTCTACCATGCAAGAAACATTCATTTCGATACCCAGTGTTTCCAACAGGATGGGGCTACTTCCCACACAACAAGAGCATCCCTTGATCTGCTTCATGAGAATTTTGGGGACCACGTAATCTCTTGTGGTACAGACTTTCCATATCCTGCTCATTCACCTGATCACACAATTGTTGATGCTTATGTTTGGGGAATGGTAAAAGAAGCCATTTTTCGAGAGAACCCACCAGCAACCATTGTTGAACTATGTGAAAGAATTGTAACCTGGATCAGAAGAATGCAGCAACCTCATTTATAATTAGGGTTGACAAACTTCGTGAACGTTATGCGTGCTGTGTGGATCGCAATGGCGAGCACATTGAACATGTTTTATACCTCAGAAATGCCAAAAATTGACTTACTTCTACTTTAGTTTGTTGTAATTTTTGTGTTTAATAAAGCCTGAGTTTTCAGTGTCCTTTATTTTGGCACATACTGTACTTATGCCACAGATAAAAATAAATGTATGAATATAACTCATAGTTGTATTAAGTAACTTGGTTTAAAGGACATTGTAAATTGCAAGTTTTAATTGTTCCTTTATGACATATTTACCATTTCTAATTTTGTTTGTTACCAGTTTTTTTAAAAATCTGTAAATAAAAAAATTATACCATTATTTTAATCCCCTTTATTTAGTTAAATGATACTGTTGTTGGGTTGTTTCTATAAAATTCACAGAAATAACATCAAATTATCACTATAGAGTATCATATCTTTTTATTAGCTTCTTCAGTGTGTCATTTCTTTGTTTTTAAAATCTTCCCATTTCAACAATTCTTGGACATTACCAATTTGCTTATAGAGTTTTGAACCCAAATAGGTTTTATAAAAAGTAGCATAAAAGTAATTGGAATATGACTGAACAGTCAGAAAAATTATGGATAAAGTGAATAGCATAATACTGAGGATTTTGTTAGGACTGGCATAATAATTTGGCCAGGAACTGTACAGATGAGATAAGTATAATAACTATTTTCTAATTATAAATGTACTTACTATGAGTATACTTTTAGATTCTGATCACTAAAATGAAAATGATCATTAAAGATATCATTTAGACCTAATACAGAAATACTAATGTTGTACTTATATTAATTTTATATTATTAATATAAATATGAGTACATTATATATTAATATGAAAAATGAGTGCATTGCCCT
The DNA here is from genome assembly GCA_034769895.1 of Magicicada septendecula. NCBI lineage: Eukaryota > Metazoa > Arthropoda > Insecta > Hemiptera > Cicadidae > Magicicada > Magicicada septendecula. The sequence continues at coordinate 465,325,078 of CM068367.1, forward strand.
GGTCAGTGAATAGTGAATAACTTAACACAAAATAATATTCTGTAAAAATTGTGTCTGAGTAGCTCTTGACAAGGAAATGAGAACTTGGGATACATATACAACATTAGAAGCAACAGTGAAAAATATGCTGACATCTCTTAAGGCAGTAGGAGAACTGCAGAATCCAGCAATCAGAGAAAGGCACTGGGAACAGTTAATGAAATCCACAAAGGTTTGATATATAGTCATAACATTTTCTATCTAGTTTGAATAAATTAATTATAGATTAGATTAAAGAATAAAGATTTGAATAAAGAACTATCTGAATAAAGAATGAATTATATCATAGACTGAGAATTGTCTATAAACTGTATGTGCGTGCGTGTGTGTGTGTAGTATAAGAAGACTAAAAAAATTTTCTTTCAGATTTTGATCACTGTCATAAGCAGCCAACATTAAATACAACAATAATATATGTTGTATAGTAATATAATATTACAGATATATTTCTATAAATTTCAGTTACTGTGAAAATCTTAATTGCCTATAGTGCTTTATGGGTATTTAATTTTTGTTTACAGCATATACACATTGTTATGTGGAAAATATCAGCTAAGATTTCATCAGTTGAAAATAAAGTTAATCTTTTCCCTTTCATAAAGCCCAATATTTAATTCTGTTAACACCATGCTTAGGTTATCTGTGTAAAGTAACATTCTTATTAATTACATATTTTTATTTATAATTATTTTGTTTACAATAATTACTAAACAAAATTATTTTCTGGGAAATAATTTATTTACTTAAATAATAATTTGAAAAATAATAAATAATTAAAAAATGACTTAATTTTTTATAAGTATTTAAAAATACATAACTACGGCAAATCTCTTCTTTACCAGACATTCATTTGAAAAGGCTTGGTTAGCAGTTTCAAAGAAACTTATGCTAAATTAAGAACATTTTGGATTGGAAAAGTTATCAAAGTTGGTATTTGGTAACTTCACAAGTAATATGTACTTAACGAAGTTTAATACTATTATACAGTAGTACAATAGTTTTCTCATAATATGATACTGTATTTTATAACTAAGCCTACTTAATTTGAAAGCTCCATATCAGATGAGTCAACAATACATTGAAGCAGCAAGTGATTGATTTTTGTCTATGTTACTGCTTACTTATATAACTTTCTACAGAATTTGGAAAGACATGACATACAATAAATCTTTACTCTTAATGATGAGGTATTTTTGATATAATGACTATATTTAGTACAAGAGGAATATGGATTCTATGCTAAATGGCTTACTGTGGTATAAAACAAGGAATAACATTGTTTCAGTCATTTGTAACTACTAATTTTGCACATCTATAAAGTACAAATAAACAAAGTAAAATAACTTACAAAACAGTGAAATAGACAGAAGTGAAAAAACAAGATAAATTTATGTAACTTCATACACATTTATGTAAAATTTTGTGAATATAATAACAATAAGACAGGTGACCATTAAAATTAATACTGTACTATTCATTTAAATTAAATATGTAATTTATTGCATACTTTGGATCCTGGCTTTCCCAACAAATCAATATGAAACATTTTACGGTATATTGTCATAAAAACACTAATAACAAAAAAGTTTACCGTTTGAAATTTTGTACTTATACTAGTACACAATAATAAACAAGTAATATACAACAAAGAAAACAACTTTAATAACTCCAGAAATATTATCTGAGTACCATTAAAATTTTATGTAGCAAGTTTATGAGACTGCTGGTAACAAATTTGACATCAAAAATTGGAAATTCAAGATGGTGGGTTCAAAATGATACACCACACTCCTACAGGTAATGTAGAGTAAAACATTTCAGATGCATTAATCATAATTGTTTGTATTTTTAAAAGCAAAGTATAAAAGAATAATATAAAAGTTGATGGGTTCAAAATAGCGGAACATATTTTAACTTTTTTTTATATTATATATAATCACACTATCAACTTTTAAGTATTAACTAAATAATCAACAAGACCTATTAATACTTATAATTACGTGAAAAATATTTAATCTATTTGCATTAGTGGTTTATATATTTTCAATTAGCAAACTTTTGTCCATCAAACATTGTTAAAAAGTTTTCAATAACTTTTTTAGAATATTGTTAAGGCAAGACATTTATTTGTTATTTAATTAGCATCTTTACTGGTATTTTCAGTTTCATTCATGCGTACAGTAAGTTAGGTGTTAGGCAATTCTTACCATCACATGCTGAACAAAAGCGATCCAATTAATTAGACTTTCCTTGCATCCACATACAGTGACACATTCTGTTTTATTATTTTATATATAACCACCAAAATCAGTAAAATTTCACCTTGTTAAGGTAATGAAGATGGCCTTTTCAAAATTATTTAAATTTCATCATCAGTTCACACACTATTACTACACTTTCCCCTTCTGTGTTAATGTTCTTGCGGCAATGTCATCCTTTATATGTATGTATCTGTTGTTGTTATCTGTGTCCTCCATTACATCTTTCTGTAATCCATATTGAATTTTCCACTGCCATCATTATTGGGTGAAACTAAACTAGTCATGTATTGAAATAATTGATCATTCTCAAATAATGTTTGTTGATTCATCAATTTATCATTTTTTTATGAAGGTATATATATAATTTTTTCAAATGTATAATGTCGTTTTTATTATTGTTTACTTCCACTATTTCCATATTGTTGGTTATATTTGTTATGCTATGATTCATATTAATAAGGTGATCTGCTATGTTGGAGATTTCCATTTTTTTATTATTAAAAGCTCTGAAATGTTCCATAAATCTCTGCTTGAAATTTCTATATGTTCTTCCGATGTATATGTAGTCACAGTCATTACACTTTATTGTGTATATTCCACTTAATTTGTATATACCACATTCTTTTTTATTTATTATTATATTGTATATACTTTTATTTGGTTTGTATGCATATTTATATTTATGTTTATCCAATTTTGTATTTTTTATAATGCTTTGGAGATCGCGATATGTGTATTTGTAAGTTAGGTATGTTACATTTTCTTCTTTTCTGCATGTATTTATACTGCCTAATGTTGTTCTGTTGTGTAATATTCTTTTTTCTTTATATTTTTTATTTAACTAGTTTATAAATTTACTGTCATATCCATTTTCTATTGCTATTTCTTTTATGATGTTCAGTTCCTGATATAATTTCTCTTCGTTATTTATGTATTTGTATGCTCTATTAATCATATTGTTATATGTATTAACCTTGTGTGTCCAAGGATGTGATGAATCCTTGTATATTGTTGTATTATTATTTGTTTCTTTTCTATATACATTAGTAGTTATTTCATTATCTTTTCCAATTTGAATATCAATGTCCAAAAAATTGATTTTCCTATTTGCTTCTTCTTCAATTGTAAACTTCACAGTATCATTGTATGTATTTAATTTATTTAGTATTATTAAATGTTCATTTTTTTATGCTAAGATTATATATGACCAATATATCATCTACATATCTGTTCCATAATAACACATTATGTATATTTATGATACCTAAAGTAATTTTGTTTTCCAAATCCTGTATATAAACTTCTGACATAATTGATGATATGGGCGAACCCATTGCCAATCCCTTGGTCTGTGTATAATATTTGTTATTGAAAGTAAAAATAGTTCTGGTTACATATGTTTCTTATTATAATGATTAAGTTATTTATGAAACTGTTGTTTTCATTATTGTTTCTTAATTTGTTCCTTATGATTTCCAGTGTTTCATTTACTGGTATGTTATTATACACATCTGATATATCAAATGATATTAATTTTGTTTCTTCTGTAGTGTGTATTTTCTTTAGGTTTTCTATAACTGTATATCCATTCTTTACATTATACCTATTTTCCAGTATTATTTTCTCTCTGAGTATTTTATCTATTGTTTTTGCTATTATGTATGCCAGTGCAGTCTTGAAATTTATTAAAGGTCTTATTGGTATATCTACTTTATGAATTTTAGGTAAACCATTAAGTTGTGGAGCTTTTGTATTGTGCGATATAAGTTTTGCGCATTTTTTCCCCTATATTAATTTTAACTAAATTTTCTTTTATAATATTTTCCATGATTTTCTTATATTTATATGTGGGGTCCTTTATTTCTATATATCCATTTTGATTTATATATTCTTGTACTTTCCTATTGTAATCATCTATGAACATTATAACTGGTGTATATGTTTTATCTGATTCCAAAATTGTTGCATCATTATTTCTTAATTTATTTTTTAATTCCAATATGTTTTTGATATTAAATGTTTTATTTTTATCGCCTTTGCATTTTATATCCTTATTTTCTAATTTTCTTTGAATATTTTCTTTAATTGTGTTCCTTATGTTAGTTTTGTCATCCTCATTATCTATTTTATAAATATTGTTTTCCATATCCATTATAATACATCCGTTATAATATCCGTTTAAAAACATTCTGTTTTACAAACACTAAAAATGATTTTCAGCAAATTTTCAGAGGCTGGTGGTTCTTAATAGTATTATAAAATTACAATCTTGTTTCTACCCCCATTCTGCTGGTAATAAATAAATAAGCAGGTACTAGTACACAATAGACCTGCAGATACACTTCTCTTGAAATTCTGCAAGGCTGTGTCAAATGTAGGTACTAATGCAACAAGCTGTACACAAGAATTTTTAAGTGTAGCTTCAATAAAAAATTAAATCATATTATCATGTAAAGAATTAATATTCCTCGGTTCTGCATATAATCCCTGAAGACATTTTACCTCAGCTTATACAATTTCTTTCACATCTTGTTTTTCTTTTGCAAAACCCCTTAACAGCATCATGTAACTCATGGCTATTTCAAAACGTTTTATAGAAAAAAAGTTCTTACTTCTTTTAAAAATTCTGGCATAGGGTCACATCCTGAAGAAGCATATACCAACAGGAAATGTTACTTACATTTTGGGAAAAATTGTCTCTAACCTTTTAGACAAAAATAGTTTTTGCAAAACTTTTCACTGTTAAAGCTGTTAGAACAACTAACACATCAATAGCATCAGAAACCAAGATGGCATTTTTAGATTCTTTGTTTATTGTGGTTTCAATAATTAACACCATATGTCAGCATCAGTTTCTGAGAACTTTTCTCTTAACAGATTTGTTAATTTTGTTTTGTTTATTTTATTTACAAGAAATTATTTCTGCCCGATTTTAAGATGCATGTCTTTATCAACATATAGTCAATGGATAAATTTATATTCGATTGATAATAACTGTCAACTGTTTCATATTTTTTTTAATAGTCTTCAAATGATACAAAACAATTTCTACCATAATTACTTTGCGTATATCTGAAGAGTGCCTGCACATTGTGTTATTTGTTTCTTCCTTTTACTCTCTGACCGAATGCAGTAACATTCCTCCATCAGTCATGTAAGAGAATTCCTCTGAATTCTAAACATTCAAAATAAATTCTGTAAGTAAGTCATCAAACATTGATTTTCTTATCTTTTGCATCAGTGAGTAAGCAACTAAATTGTAATGCATGTATATGTCAATTTTGTGTAAAAAGTAATTGTGGATCAATTAGAAATAATTCATCAAGTATTTTCATTTGACTGTTTTACAGCTAACAGTGGGATAAAATAAAATAATCTTTTTTTTTAATATTACTTTTCAAAAATTTTTCCATAAATTTTCTTAATTGTTTTAATGCCCTGCTCAGAAAGTCTAACAAATAATTTGTTCCTCACCTATTATTCCAGTTGCATTCACCATAGTAGCACCAATGAAAAAAAGAGATCATATATAAAAATTTCCTTTTTTTTTACATAAATATTGTCCTATCTTATTCTATCAACTGTGACACCAGCACATTGAAAACTTTTTTAAAAGATATGGGCCAAAAATCTACATCTTCAATGGTGTCTTTTGAGAAAGTCACTCTTTTTTAGCCACTTGTGTACAGTGCTTTCAGTAACACATTGCTTAAAAGAGCCACCCTCCATATTCATTGGGTTGGTCAGAGAATGTGCTTAAAAAGACTAAGTATTTGCCTAGAAGTCCAAAATCCCTCTTCATAAATCTATGAAATTCCATTTTGTTTGTTAATGCTTTCATACTTTCAAGTAAATTTTTGCATATAAAAATACCCATTTGCATGAAAGAATGGACTCATTATGTGAGCACAATGCAAGTGTAATTCCCAGTTGCTCATTTGTTCAGCAGCAATTAATTATTTAAGTACCAATACCAATCTGTGACAAAAAATTGGAAGATTTGCTTCATTTTTTAAGTTCTAATAATTTATTTCCTCAAATAAACCTAATGCTGCAACTGCATTACTCACTTTAGGATACATATACCAAACAAAGTAGTTTCTCATACCTAAATCTTCCGTTACAGACTTCTTTATAGCAGTGTATAGTGTACTGTAATCACTCAAAGATATAAGACATATATCTCACTAACAAAAAATAAGAGTGTGTTTGGTAACATTTTCATATAACCATTCCATCCTGGGAAACTAGACACAATCTAATCTTTCAAAAATATTGAAAGGTAACTTAGTTATAATATTTCAGTGAGTTTTAAATTTATTTCTATATTTGTTATATTAACAATAATTTTTTGCAGTCTGTGACTAATTGAACAAGGGTATACTTAGAAAAGAATATCACATTCCATGACAAATTGAGATTCTGGTAGAATATCTTTAAACAGATACATGATTCTGTACACACTTCAGAAGTTATAAAGTGAACAGATAACAAATAGTTCAACAGCTTTGAACTTTTATTGTTAACTTATTATTCATTACTATTAAAAATATAACCCACTACAATTATTGTATGATATTTCAAATGTTTTTACTGCATTTATAAATACGTGTTCTTTAAGAGTTTGATCTGCCATCATGAATTACTAATTTTTGATGGCATTTTCATAACCAGTGATTCGTAAAGGCCATTATATAACATTTTCAAGACAATCAAAGTAATGTTTCTGAAGATATGAACGTTGGATACTTTGTTGTTAACTATTTGTTTGTTATTATTTACAGCTATGAACACAAATTTCAGGGGGTACACTTTATGTAGTTACTGTCATTATGACAATTCTAAAAGTTTCATATTGATTGGGTTCCAGAGTTTTTTTTTTAGTGTAATGGTACTCCATTAAAGATGATATATACGAGTCTTGTATGTATTACAATTGTTATTCCTAAGCTTCAGGACTGTCTTCAGTATCAACCCCTGTGTGTGTGGCTAAACATTTCAACTGTGACTACTGGCAAGTATCATCACTGGGTCATTCGTATGCCAGTGTTTCAGTGTGTCATTATTGAGATTGATTGTCATTATTGTGGAATGAAGTAAACTTAGAACATTGAGCACATTAATTATTAAGTGTCTCAAATAAAAAGACACAAATATGACAACACCTTAATGACTTCACTTCTCAAAGTCCAATTGCTTGCACATCACATTTAAAGTCATTGTGGTCTAGCCCTAGCACAAATTAATGCTGAAGTTGAAATATTTGGTTACATATCAGTTTGAACCATGGTCTTTAAACGGTTTATAGGCTTTAACATCTTACAGCACAACTAAGTTTTAAGTAAGATTTGGTTTTATGTTAAATTACATTTGCAAAAGGGTTTAGTATTGCAGTAGTTTTGGTACCTTTTACTAATTTAGAGATTCTGAGTTCAATTCCTGTATGCACGATAATATAAAGGTGCCTTTTTAAGCCCCCCAGATTGACCCAACTTGTTGAAATTAGTATCTGGACTAACATTCTGGAGTAATAATAGGTGGCTGAAATATAGATCTGGCCACACTGGGTTCCATGTGCTGAACAGCACACAACATAGAACTGAGGAGTATGTCCACTTTTATTTTTACTAAATACGTCAGACAAGCTGAAGCATACAGAAAAATATTAAATAAACATAACAAATGGAAAATAAAATATTATTCCTTAGAATAATTTGGTAACAAGTTATCTGTAAATTTCTAGAAAAAAAATTGTAAAAAGTGAAAGTTAATTATTAATTAATGTTAACTATTGATAGTATGACTTGGAAAAGAAACTGGAAGGAGTATTAAAAGAAACAAACAGAAGGACAGTAAGGAGGGAATGAAATAAATATGTATTCTTTTGGGTATTCTGTAATTATGCACTTAAATCCCTACAAAAAAGTCATTAAACATACTCCCTTGTAAATGATCTAAACAATCAGCTGGTATGATCTAAATTAACTGGTAGTTACTGATTACATTTTTTATTTACACTTTCTGCATTTTCTACTTCTACTGTTATCTAAATAGATAACTTCATCATTATGGTTTAAATGGTTTAACCACACCCTAATTACAAACAGTCTCAATACATAGTGAAAATGCATCCATTTGACAGCTGAAGCGAAACTAACACTCCTAGTAGTGAGCTAGCTATCAGTTACAAAATGTTGATGCAGATATGTTTATGTTCACTTGAAAAAATTAAAACGTCCTTTCTAGTCCTTAAAATTTAAACCTAACAAAAGCTGCAGTCACTACTAATATAGTCAGCATCGTTCTATGCTTTTCTAGAATAAACTGTGCTACCTATAAATGTATTGGACATTGATACAGAATATTGTTCTGTATTCTATAAATAGTATGTATCAAAATATACATAAGTTACATCAATTGTGAATAATGTAAATACACATGAATAACATAACCTACATACTTAACCTACATAGTTTTAATAATACCAATCACAATATTACTTAATATATTATATAGTATTCATAATATTACTTAATATATTAAATAATGTTCATAGTACACTAAAAACTCATTTATCCGAATTTGATTGGTTCGTACCCGTTTCGGATAATCAAAATTTTGGATAAACCGAAACTTCTATTTAAATAATAATACATATGTAAGTACAGTAACGTTAGTTAATAATAATAATTTAAAAGTTATTTACAGTAAATATGACACAATAAAGTATAAAACGGCACCACACTGTAAATTATAGTTTCTACAGTACTGGAACAGTCCTATTGCTAAGTTCGTTCAGTAGTCAGTCATAGTTTTTTGCCTAAGCTTTGAAGCTCATTTGCTGGCTGCCCGATCTCGAAGTTCTTTCATTGTTACAAGTTCTGCAGGGCAAGTTTCGTCTTGTCGCTCCAAACACGACAGTAGCTCTTCAAACACTGATGTTACCTCTGTATAGTTGACTCCCATTTTCTCTTCCACATCATCGTCAGAGCTTTTGTCCTCACTGGGCTGTTGTGAACATTGTGCAACAATTTTGTCATTGAATAACAGCTGATATGCAGGATCATCTTTTTCTGAATTTATCCACTCAGATACGTCTTCTTCTTGTAACTGTGTGCACCCTTCAATGTCTTTTAATATTTCTACAAATTTTATTTCAGATAAACCAGATTTTCATATAAACGCGATTTGGATAAATGAGTTTTTAATGTATACAACAAAACCACAAATTAACGTTATTAAAACATGGTTGAAGATATGTTCTTATGTCCACAAATGTGGTGACAGTTTGGTTTAATATGAAAGTGATGGCCTTGGTTGGAAAGTTTCCAAAAAGTTTGAGGCCCATCCTCAACTCTTGGAATACTGTGTTCATTGCCTTCTCACATATGTAGTGTAGTCTAAAGGAGATTGACCATGAAACAAATTTCTTTTTTCCAGAAGTCTCTGTATGGTGAGATTCATAATAACCGTCAGTCCAGGGTCCTGGGTCAAAGTGCCAAAGGGCACTTCCACCCGTCTTAAAAATCCAGGAAGTGAGTTTAGGTTCACTTGAGATGTAGAGGCAAAGATATTCCTTGATCTTGTAGTCAGTTCTTCCTTGAAGTCCCAGTCATCCGTATCCAACTGCTGATCCAAACATACTGCAAAGTACGCCTACTCAGACTTTCCCTCTGGTTTGACAGAAGTCTCCAGGGTTCAGCATTGTCAAGAGCAAATGACAGTACTTCTCCGAATGGCAATATAACTAAGGTTGCCTAATTTAAGTTGACTTTATTGGGAAGATCTCTAGTCTGCAACCATCATTTCCCAAGCCCATTCTTCTCTAATGTGAGAAGGTGTATCTCCTTGGGAATTCAAGAATAGTCACACATGAGATTGGCTTTTTTCAATGAACGCAGATCTCAACAGGAGCTAATACAATCTAATCAAACTTAGCATCATAACAGAAAGAATTAAGCAACAGTAAGTCGAGAAACCTGTGTCATAAGATAGGCCCACGTAGACTCCACCTGACTACCTGCTTGGATTTTTTCCAATGGTGGGTGCTTCAGTGTTCCAATATGTGAGAGTAGTGTTACTGCTTCTGGTAATACATCAACTCTACTGGACAGGACAGCCTTTGCACCAACTGTGTCTCCAGTAAGTTATCCCCCCCACCTCCACCCAGGAGAATAGTTAGTAGATAGACAGTTAGAGGACAAAAACCTGTATAGCATTTCCTTGGATTGGGAAATCAACCAAGTAGGCCCAATAAATCTGTTTGCAGTTCAGGTCACTAGTGAGTATTACCTTATGTGCTCTGAAAGGGCACTCAGATTCATGTGTAGAACTTTGTACACCAAGAGATGCTTGCTACAACCTTATCTTAGCTATGTCACTCTCCACTTAATATTATCTAAATGTTTTTCAGTATGATAGTTTTATAAACATAGAATGTCTCCCAGAAGGCCCTTTTAGTATTGTGAAATGACAGTTTTTATAGTTGAAGCTACTTGTTTAGTGGAATGAAAACATTGTAATGATAACACCATAAGAAGAGAATTGAGCCACTAAAAAATTCTGACATTGAATAAGCAGAACATGGCAGAACTGCCTGTTTCTACCACTAGCAACCTACATTGGTGTTGCAACACCTAGTGAATGTCATAATGAGGGGAAAGATACAGTACTGTGCGAATTAATGTGAACACATCATAATTATGGCAATTTTACTTTTTTTCATAGTTGGCAACACTTTTATGTCAAAGTAGCGGCCATTTTGTTTTTCTGTTCTGACAGTCAGTGAGTAATGAGACATAGCAAGCTACAGACGCGTTGCATTTTGTTTATTTTTTAGAATTATTGTGTTTTTGCTGAAGTAAGCTGAACTAAGGCTTTATTTGCTTTTTATTTTGGAAGATGGATATTATTCCCAAAAAGCGCACTAAAATTGTTACTTTGAGTGAACACACATCAATGACTCAAAGAGATATTGCCAAGGAGTGTGGTGTGAGTTTAGGAGCTGTCAACAAGATTTTGAAGCAAAAAAGGGACACTGGGACGATTGAAGTGAACAGAAAAAGTAAATGTGGAAGGAAAAGAAAGACAACAGCAAGGGATGAAGCTTTTTTAATAAGGGAAAGTAAATTAAACCCTAGGAAAACCAGCCAAGAACTTCAGCAAGACTTAGCACACGCTGGAGTTATTGTTCATGACTCCACCATACGAAAACGACTTATAGAAGGAGGAAGAAAAACAGTCAGACCTCAAAAAAACAGTTATTGACTGCTGCCATGATGACAAAACGATATGATTGGGCAAAAAAATATGTGAGCTGGACTGTTGAAGATTGGAGAAAAGTGTTGTTCTCAGATGAGAGCCATTTTTTGGTACAAGGACAGCGATCTCGTTTCGTTAGAAAAAGTGACAACGAAAAACTTACGACAGCTCATTTTGATCAAACAGTTAAACATCCGTTAAAGAAGTTGTTCTGGGACTGCTTTTCTTATAAAGGTACCGGATGCCTTGTGCCGATCGAAGGCATGATGAACTCGCAAAAATACAGAGACTTGCTAGAACACAGATTGGAAGCTGCACTAAGAAAAGTTGATGCCAACGGTCAAGCAGTTTTTCAACAAGATTCGGCTCCATGTCACGTGTCCAAGATCATGATGAAATATTTCAAGGACAAAAAGATATCATGCCTTGAATGGCCAGGAAACTCACCGGACCTTAATCTGATTGAAAGTCTGTGGGCTATTGTAAAAGCTAGACTTCGTAAAATAGATTGCACAACAAAAACAAAACTGATTGAGGCTGTAATCCACACATGGTTTCGAGACCAGCAAATATCAGAAAACTGTAAAAAACTTGTTGATTCTATGCCAAAACGTGTTGAAGAAGTTATAAAAGCCAAGGGAGGACATATTTCCTATTAAAACAATTTAAATTGTATTCTTTTCTCTTTTTTCTTCGTCTATAACTAATAAATGTTGTTTTTTTCAAATTATCACGTGTGTTCACATTAATTCGCACAGTACTGTAGCAATGAAAACGTTGAAATACACGTTTTACACTCATCAGATGGAAACATTGTTCCCTACTTGATACACTAGGGTAGTAACAATGTGATTTGAATTCACAGTTCTGCTTGTGGAAGAACAGCAAATTTACTATTTATACTGGGATCATAATCCACACTGTGCTCATAACAATGTATTAACACTATAACAAAGTGTTTTATGAAAATAATATTGGTTTAGTTAATGCTTCATTATTTATTTATAATATGTACTGTACTTATTTAAATAAACAAAAAAAACAAGCTGTGTATATATAATGTAGGTATTATAAACTTCTGTGTTTTGGGTCTTTTGCAAACTGGAAGTTGGATAAGTCTCTTTTCCTTGTTGTTGCTACAATTTATTGCATTACAAACATTTCCTTTCCTATTTTTATCTATGGATGTAATTTAACAGTATATTCATAAGAACAAACACAGCATGAGAAACTAAATGCTTTTGCACACACTTGCCTGCAGTTAGCAGAGCCGAACTTGGCTAGCTGGCTACTAGGAGTGCTGTAATAGCAGAGAATGCAAAAATACATCATGAGCTTCCTGACTGTATATATTAGACTGCGGTACAACTCTCACTTATGTTTCTGTACTTACTTGCATCTAACTTATGTTTCTGTACTTGCCTGTGATGTTATTGTTGTTCCTTCACTATTTATCTTCTCTTCTCATGCCTGTCTTTATTTTGTTTCTCTTCTAGTCACTGTTCTAAACTATAAACAACTTTATTACTGTTTTAAAATACTTTCATCCCCTCATATATACACAACTATACACATACGTGATGTTTATGATTCGTTGTTTTTCATATAACAATTATAAATATTGTTATTAACACCCACTCTATTTACAGTCACAAAAAATTGTAATACCCATATTTAAAAAATATGTATCTTTTATTAATAAAAAATAAACCTACATATCTTCGGTACTTTATTGTAGTCATGGAATTTATTTCCATAATTTGTAATTTTAATTCAATATATATTAAACAGATAACCAACATTTTAAATAACTATTCTAAATCAAAATTATTTTCTGTATAATAATAATAATAATTATTATTATTATTATCATCAACAAAAAGATGGCCCAGCAGTGGGAGCGCCTACTTCCACCATCTTATCAGACATTTTTTCTTGACACTTTGTCACGTTATTGTTTATTAGGCCTAAGTTATGTCACTATTAGTATTTTATTTTATAGTACTCGTAGAGCTTTATAAACGGCGCCTCAAATAACGTCCTACGCATACGCATTCCCAAGATATAGGCTACCGGTACTAATTTTTCTGCACAGCAAACGGGCAATTTTCCACTCCAAATTGGTGGCCATCTTGTGATGGCGTGTGATGTCACACGCTCAAAGGCCGTCGGCGTCGCTCAAGGTTAATATTGCGTGACATTCTTTCATCCTTGATCTTTCGAATCGTGTATTGCTTATTTAAATATGCATTATAGTTTTAAAATTTGTCTGGTGTACAGAAAATTGTAACATCGACTTTCGCATAGGTTCCCTCCAACCCGAACCCGCGGTGTAAGACGTTTTCCGTCAAAAAAATAGGTATCACCACTATGCGAATAACTAATGATGATGACCATTAGAGTCAAAAAGAAAGTATAAAAGCAGCAAAAGGAAGATAAGTGTGAGAATAATATAATGTGTTATTTAAAAAACAAATAATAATAAATTAATAGAGGAAACATTATTGTGCCATGTAGGTCCACTTCACAATTTGCAGAGTGTTCCTTTTTCAGTTGAAACTAAAGCAATGTCGCTGAGACAATCTTGAATCATGCGGTTCCTTAACTAAATTTTGATTCTCTTAAGACACGAAAACCTTCTCTCTACGTAAGGTTAATTACAAGGAAGAATTGTTGCAATAGAGTAAATAATTTATACGCATCAGGAAGAATTTCGTTTGCATGAAATTCATCATCATCTTTCATTATTTTTATTAATCTGGTTAATTTCACTGTGTAATTGCGAGAAAATGGTTCAAGTCCTGTTCTTAATTTTTCTGTGCTCAAATTCTGAGATTATATTTCTATTAATGGAACAAAAGAATCAGTCAGGAATATTTTATCATAATAAGAAAAGTTTTTAGTGTCACCTAATTTCATAAATTTTAATTCCTTACAGCTGGAAAATCATACTTCTAGTTGAGCAATAATATTGTTTAACAATAAGCAGTGCCAGCAGAATAACTTTGACTTTACTCTACTACCGCATAGCCATTTATGTTGGTGGTACCATAACGACTGGAAAGTTCTAGATTAGTTTTTGTACCTTTTAAGAAATAAAAATATTAGGGTATGTCGACCACGATTCAGCATTTCACTTCTCTCAAAATCACTCAACCGGGAAAATAGTTTTTCCAGTAGTGTTGTAGTAATGGCTTTGTTCGATACTGCAATATCACTTTCACTTTCTTCTGCCAAACCCTTTTTATCCTCGTGGTAGAGATCAAAAACACACGGCAAGAAGAGTAAAATAATAATAATAATAATAACACTCACAAAGAGCACGAGAATGTAAAGATTGCGTAAACTAACACAAACCACATTAAATGTGCAGGGCCGGATTAAGGTATCTTGGCGCCCTAGGCTAATTATATTTTAGCACCCCCTCACCTCACATAGGCTAATCTTACGTTTATTTCCAAGGGGCTGAATGAAGCTTTAAACACCCTACAATATATTTCTTAGTTAGGAATATTTCAAATATCTTACTGTTTTTAGGAATAGTCTCAAGAATTGAAAACTGAGGCTATTTTTCAGAGATTGTTTTAGAGTTACACCTTCAACCGTCGGCAATTCCATGAAAGTGGCGGCATCGTTCTATGAGCGCCGGCCGCCGATGACTCATAACCGGAGAAAACAGTTTGGAAAGCACTTCTATTACTTATGTACAGTTTTACCATAATTTCTTGCAAACAGGCGCCTGTGTTCAAAATGAACTCAAATTTTATCCTTGTAATTTATTACCAATTTTACATTTAGCTGTAAAATTTTATTATTTTTTAGCAAAAATTTTGCACCCCCCCCCCCGAAAGTGCCGCACCCTAGGGTACAGCCTAGTAACCTAATGGTTAATCCGCCCCTGTAAATGTGTCGAGAGGCTAACTCACTCGTTGCCTCCGTGGAGTGGTTGTTACAAATGCACTAGCGTACCCCTACCACGTGATGGTCACAGTTTCATGTAGTTATACGAGTACTACGGTGGCTACTCAGATCCCTGCCTCTGTCTGCTGCAAATCTGCACTATTATTGATAATGCGCGATTTAAAAGATTTTTTTTGTAAGTAATCAAATAATTAAAAATGCCAAATTGTGATTACAGATTGATTACAGGTTCAGTTACAATAAAAAGAACATGATTTTTTCTGCCATCACCATACTTCCATTTCCTTATGGAACATGGAAGAAATTAGAGCCTACTACTAGTTGTATATTTTTAAATAATTTTCTAAATTTTACCGGGGAAGCTTTGCCACCCTTGCCTCCCCTGATGAGCCGCCGCTAGGTTTTTATGTATTGAAAAAACTGTGATTTTGTTATAATTAAATTACAGTGTAATAGGTTTGAGCAAAAAGCTCTTGCAATTTTTGTACATTTGAAAAATTATGTCTTTTTTAATTAATAATTGTACAGTACTTTTCAAAACACAGTATCAATACTGTATTATATTTAGTTTGGTTAATGACTCTTGAACAAGCACTGATAAGTGAGTTAGTGAATTTTAATGGTGCAGTATTCATAATTTATCCTTCATAAACCTCATTATTTTCATCTACTGGCTTCATGCAAGTGATGTAAAATGCCTTAGTAGTTGTCTTTACTGACCATAGCAACTAGTAACAATTAATGGAACACAACTGTCACCTTAATATCAGCGCATAATTCATAACCATCTTGGAAGCTTTTCTACCATTTGTTTATGTATCCTAGGTTCTGCGTATGCCTTCCACAATATTTTTATCGCATCAGTGGATTTGTCTCATTATGTTCACAAAATTTAATGCCAGATCTTCTATCTTGCATTATAAATAGAATATATAAATGTCTCCTAATATAGCAAAATGCAAGTTACATAATTTTCACATCTAAACTAGGCATCCACTATGGATACAAATGTTGACAATTGTTAAAGCCATAAATTAATAAAATTGTGTCACTAGATAAAGTTACAGCGGTGCTCTGAATTTCTTTTTGTTTTACGAATTTTTAAGACATGCCACCCTTTACAAGAAACAAATCTTAATATATAATGAAATATTGAAACTTGTATATAAGTATGAGTAGAAAAACTATGTAATCAGATATTTTTAGGAAATTTAAAATTTGCATGAACTTTTTGATCAGGCCTTGTATACTATTTAATTCATCAATTGAACTTTCAGATCAACCAGATGAATTCATGTCTATGTGTATTGTTTGAATGTTTTTGTATGAATGGCATGAATGTTCTTACAGGTACAATGTACGATGATGTCACAAAAGTGACATAGTTTTTGATTATACGCTGTGCAGCATACATTAAATGAGAAGATTTATTATTTGATTAATTAGCATTGTAGTCATAGGTATTCACATATTTGTTTCATAATATAATTCTCTGTCCACAGGATTGTAAATTACTTTCCTGTACTAGTCTTGCAGGGAAACTTATTATTAGTTTGTAGATTGCAAATTAATTTTTGTTAACCAATTTAAATTACATGTAAAATTATAAATTTCAGTTGTGTGTATGTGTGTGTGTTTTGAAATTATTTATGACTCGTTTCCATTAAATCCATTGGGTTTGAGATAAATTATTTAAATTTTATTATTCTGAGTTAGTATGCTTGGAATTTTTAGAAAGTTATAGTACACAGGTTCAATCAAAAACTTGTTACAAGTTATGTCAGAATGGCTATGAGCTGTTTCACAAATCAATTCATGTTAAAATCTATTCACACATTATGCTATTTCCTTTATTGTCATCTACAGAAACATCATGCCACTGGGAAAGGTTCTCCTATGTGTAATTCAATCAGAAGATAAGGAATCTGTATAATTGCATAGTATTACATTCAGACAAATTTTTTGTAAGTAGTAACAATGTAACAAGGGAAATTTTTATGATTCATTAATCAATAGTAGTAACTTTGTATGATCCCAGAATTTGTGTTATCCAAGTTGACAACCTATCTATATGCGTACATAGCCTATTGTAACAACTAAATAGACAACTATTGCTAAACAGATATCGAATCTTTTGTAGTATTTTTAAATTAATTTCAGTTACTGAGATGAACTATCATGTCAGTAACAGATTTAAACTCATTTCAACCAGTTATATCCCGAATACTGTGAACATGTGGCCCATTTTCAACTTATGTAAAAGGTTTTTATATAATTTACTTTTTTTAAATTTAAGTTCTGTTTTCATAAAAAATTGATTTGGTTTATAATTTTATTACTATCCTTTTCTGTAAATAGAGCAACAAATTCCTGCAACTAGTTATAAACTACAGGACATAATAATTTAAGTAGCTTTTCATTGTATAACAGGTTTAGCAATAATTTGATGGTCATATAACATATGCTAAAAAACAATTAGTCTCATACTTTCCCGACAAAATTCATTAACAAAAACATAAGTTATCAATGTTATTGTCAAGAATATCATCAGTATTGTAGATGACATGATGATTATATTTTTATAATATAATATGAAATTGTTAACTAATATTGTTGTTATTATTATTATTGTATTAGTTGTAGTAGTAAAAGTAGAGTAGTGGTAGCAGTAGATAAACTAGAAGTAGTAATACTACTACTGTATAACTCCTAGTATTAACATACTGTTTTATGTGTTATTATCCTGTTCTTAAAACTAATGTTTATTATGTACAGAAGGAATTCAAAACTAGTAAACAGCTGAATCCAAATATTCTTGAGCATGTTTTCTATAAATACAAATTGCTAGAAGCACAATAATATTTTTTTAAATGTTACGTTCAATGAGGATGTGACAATTTCAAATGTGTACAGTGTACAACATAAAAAGAGAAATACAAAAGCATAATTTAATGCTCTAAAATTTTAATAAGTTACACTATAATTAAATAAGTGTAACTTTTTCTGCATAATTCGGAGTTTTCTAACAGTTTTACTTTCTCTTACCCTACATAATGTCATGTATAATAAGATATAAGCCTATTATATAATATATTGAAACTGAAAACTGAGGATTAGAAAAAGATGTTTTCAGTAGAAATACTCATTTTGGAATTACTTGCACCCATTTTTTGACTCATTATTAATTTTTACTGCAGCCTTATGACAGCACTGTCCTTATGATCAATTTTTGTTTTCTCACTGATGTGAGTTGCTGTTTTCAGTTTTCACAATAAGTAAAACGCAGCATTAACTCACTCTCTTGCCACTATGATTTTCATTTCTTTCTCTCCTCCAAAACTACCCACTTTCTTGCATTCTAAGCCACACAGTATTCCTTCTTTAAAACATAGCCAGTCATTCTTCTTCACAAACTCATTCTTCTGTGAAACAGTCCAGCAGGTTGGCCAGCTTGATTCAGATGAGCCTACAACTGTGAATTTAGTATCAAGTACTGGCCATATCACCAATTCTAAATCAGGGTGAGCTGAAGCCAAAATTCCTGAACGGAATTGCTGTGGTTCACATGCTGGCTGCAATAAATTTGAAGTGTGGCCACATTTTTTTGCTTTTTGCTTGGGTGAACAGTAATGTATGATGATATACTTTTTATTATACAGTTATATATGCATTCATATAAAATACAAAAACAGTGCGACTTAGACCTACAAACTACTCTGTCATGAAACATTAATAGAAATGAATTTAATATCAATAGAATTACCGGTACTCATTACGTACACATAAACTTACATGTAAAAATAACATGACGTTGTAACTACACTTTCATAAAACATAAATAACTTATATAATAAACAACAAAAGAATCACATTTAATGTACAAGTACATTCAAAAAGAATGTGAGGTACTAATTACACTACCAAGAAAGGTTAACAATAAAGAAAATATACAAAAGAATTACTTTTAATGACTGGCAAGTGTTGATTTTCATGGCTACCAGTGCTGGCACTACATGCCACCAGTACATGTGTAAAAAAGACACGTGGTACTGCTATCAGCACAAAAGTGCTGCTAATCAATAATAGTTTGGCTGGGTTAATGAAGACGGCTGGACTACCACACTAGGCACACTGACACAAACACACACATGTAGCTGGTCCCACTTCACCTTTACTTAGTGATTCACTGACTGGGTCTTGGTGCCAGGTCCAAGCTATTGCTGTCACCTCTGCCTGTGTGTGCATTGCCAAAGGGTCTGCTAATCATTCAGCCACCCTCCTTTTCTGGCCACAGTATAGTAGCATGAAATTCTTAATTATTATTTTTTTATATTTTTGTATCAGATTAAAGTCTAATTTTCAATTATTTCTAATGTGTATAAAAAACTTTTTTCAAAAAGGTGCCAGAACAGTGCTCTGTCACAAAAAAGCACCAAGTAACACTAACAACATACTATATGAAAGTACTAACTAAATACATGCTAGACTACTTTGGCATGACTAATGTTCTACAAACAAAAATTACATTGCAGAGAAGAGAAGGGTAAGGGAAAGTAATAAAAACATTACTCAGATTTTTAATGTAAAGTTTGTGTAAACTGTTACAGTTAATGTAAACTGTTTGTACCATACTACAAACAATAACAATTTGTATTTCTTAATAATTCAGCCTTAATGATTATTATGTTCTTGTTTTGTTTTATTTACCTAATATATGACATAGTCCTTAACTTATTTGCTTTTATTCTTTTTTTGTTTGTCTTTGTGTAAAGAGCAAAAATGACAGTAGTTTGCTACTTAAACAAGCTATAGGCTACATATCCATTAAAATCACTTAAACTGAAATAATTGCAGAAATTAAACGTGGCTCTGATTATTGGCCTTTCAATATTTTGAGAAGGTATTAATTTTAGTAAGACAATTTAATTATAAATCGGACTTAATCAAGTTTGCACCTTCAAAGCTGATGATGGTGGTTGTTTCTTTATTGCATGCTGCTGATGCAGAAACTTGCTGCACTTCCACCAGAATACACTGTGAGTACTAAAGACAACAAAGTTAAGCATATATGAGATCTGTATCAAAACATTATATGATATAGCTAATAAATGTTAGCTGAAGGATACTCAGCTAACAAAAATTTTCCGTATTTCTTATCAGTTTTAAATAAGGCTTTATCATTTTAATTAAATATTCAAATCCTATCATATAACTCAGAAGAAGTATTTAAAATTTTTGTTACTGTTGATTAGAATATTTTTCTAACTATGGTAACTTCAAAAGACTTTACAATTTTTACATTTTTGTAATGCTGATAGTGACTTAAAATCTGGGCATCTTCAAAATAGTACTTAAAGATACAATTTAGTATACACATTTCTTGTACTAAAAACTCTCAGCAGATAATATTGTAGTAAACATAAACATGGTAAAACTTATTTCTCTTTCTCTGATAACTTTATTGCAGCCTTGTTATTCTCAAAATAATTATTCTAATTTTTCACTCATTAAGATATGTTGGAATTGTTATCAACTATGCTTTATTAATTTAACACTAACATTTTTTATATTATCAGTATCAAATGTTTTGCACCTACTGATAATTTGCACCCTAGTGGTGAGACTTTACATTGTCATATTTTACTTTATGGAATTTAACATCACAAAATATGTGATACAATTTGGAGTGATAATTATGAATAACAAAGCTTGGTTATTAGCTGAAGAAGTGTAGTTAATGCTAAATTTTATTTCTTTTTCATAAATAATGCTGAACAAGCCACATTCTATAAAATAGATTTCACCATTGTTTATACCCACTTTGCTTAATTATTAACTTTAACTAATTATAAGTATAATACTATTGACTTAGAACACTAAGTTTTTTATTGGTAAAAATTTTACATTGATTCAGTGAGTAGTATTATACTGTACTTATAATTAGTTAATCAACAGACACGTCATGGACAACAAAATCCCAGTATTAATTTTACTTGCATGGATAAACCCAAATGCTACTGTACAAAATAAAATAGCCTTCATTACTACAAAGGAAGAAGGAATAGTTATAGTTCTGTGCATGATTATTAAATTTAATGCAGGTAGTGATTATAGATTTGTAGCAGAAAAGATAGCAATAAGTATCAGAGGGTATGTATAAAATGATCAATAAAGGTAGGGAAACCAACATGTAAAAAGATTAAATTTAGAAAAAGTTTAAAATGATTGAAAGAAATTGAACTCGGAAGGAAACTGAAAATCACTACAAGCTGGCTAGCAAGATAAAATAAGAATAGAAGACCTCCATAAGAAAATAACTGAAGCTATAATTTTAAAAAATAGCCAATCAGTGAATAAAAACAAGATAACATGATAACTGGCAATAACAAAATAGCGAAGTATCAACAGAAAATATTTCAAAAATATCATCAAGACATAAGTGCTAGAAAGTAAGTAAATAATGAAAAATGCACAGGGCAAAACTGAATACATAGAACTCAACAACCAAAAAGACAAAAAAAGAGAAAGAAATTCCAAGCTCCAGAAAAATTGAAAAAAGTAGATACCACCACTATGTGGATAACTAATGATGATGACCATTAGAGGTAAAAAGGAAATATAAAAGCAACAAAAGGAAGATGTGTGGGAGAATAATATAAGGTGTTATATAAAACTGAAAACTCCAATACCCGGTAAGTGGTGCAAACGTATATATTGTCCAAATGAATAAATTAGATTGATGACAGTCTAGATTTTTTTTTCAGGAAGAAGTATCTAGCTGATAATGTAAAGCACCACAATTACTTCATATAATAATAAAGAAAATATAAATATTCTTCTGAGACTAACTATGAAAAAGGGAAATTTTACTAAGTCTGAGGAGAGGAAAAGTTAAGAAAACGGAATATCATAATCAGTATTAGGCAGAATAAAAAAGTGGCCATTGTTGATTAAAAGGAAAGTAGAAAATTCAGTGTTTACTCCCTGCAATAACTTTATCATCATTATACAGTTTTCTGCCATTTACCATTTTTTGCCTGTATATGGTATTACTTCGTACTCCAATTACTTATATCCCAGGGTTGTTCCTTAGTTCTCTTGAACCCTCCATTGTTAACATTGTCGTCCTTTCTCCTTCTCCAGTGTCCTCAAGAAGAGTTATTGTTGTTGTTCTTCTTATTCTTATTAGTAGTAGTAGTATTATTATTATAACATTCCTATCCAATTTCACTTCCTCTTCCATATTACATGTAAGTCTTGTTTTCTTATGGTATGTTAAAAATTCTTCATATGATAGACAGACAGACAACAGAATGAACTATAAACATGGATAATTAGTGTGAGAATTATAATAAAACTGTGAACTGCAAAGACAAAAATGGTAAGAACTACACTGAAAAACAAGGCAAGAGAGGAAAACAAGTTGATATGCAATGCATCTAGAATAGGTGATATTGTTCACATATTTAAGAGGGAATTTTGTTGGCTTATAAGATGGCAGATGGTCATGAAGGGTGTGAGATTGCACACTGAGGAACATTAATAAATCACAATGATGGCTGCTTGCTAGATGAAGGGGTAATTTGGTTAATTACTCCCACAATTCAGTGAAAAAGACAAACATTTCTTAGGAGAGAAATTACTGAAGAATGATTGGGGAGTTATTTGTTTATGTATTGATAGAACCAAACAATGATGATGATGATGATATTTTATGTATATCATCTGTATTTTAAGTTCATGTTCTCCTTTCTTATGTCCAAAGTTGGATTTTTGAAGGTAATCTGCCACTGATCATAGTCAAGACGCTCAATCTGGTTACTTGTTGTTCTTCCGATTTCGCTCTTTACTTTTTAGTCCCGTCTTACCCCCTCTCACAAACACACACACACACATTTTAGTTGTATAAAAAACAGACCAGGTATTGTATAATGAATACAGTTTTTAGTAAAACATTTAGGCATACTTGTGTAAGGTCATTTGCAGAATATTGTTTTATATGGAGCAGCTTGCAATTTATATGGAGTATAAATAGCAGATAAACAAGGCTACAAACATTTTATTTTCTTAAAAATGAATTATTGGTTAATTTGGTTTAAAAATACTTTAGTTTATTGATACATAATATATCTAAGTATTTCATAATAATGCAAACAACTTTTTTGAGTGTAATGAGCTTGCATTTTGATACAGATCTATACTTGTGTGAATGTGATTTTTATACAGTATTCTTCCATCTACTGTGCTTTTATCATGTCAGAACTGTATGTATATATAATTGTAGCTTAACATATTGGTCATAGCTTATGCTTAGACAAACTATATTTCTTTGCTTTTTTTTTTTGCATTAAAACATGCATTTTGCAGACAAACACTAGACATAGCAAAATGATACAAAAAATATGGTACTGCTAATAGTAATGTGATAGGATGTATGATAATACTGTGGTAGAATGTTTGTTACTACCTTCTTCAATACTTTCTATTACATCTTTAAGGAACCTTCTCTTGGTAGCATCCTTACTATCCATTTTTACTTAGAAAAAATTATATTTTTAATATATTATATTTTAATGTTTAATATATTCAAACTTTGTGTTTACATAATTAATTTTTGAAACTTATTATTAAATAAGATGTCAAGAAATTTTAAATTAAAAATAGTATATTTTAATAATATATATATACTTTCACTTTTGAACTTACTATTGTCACTTCCCAAACGTTTCAAGATGTTGTTTCTCTTCTTCAGTATATTTTAAATCACTTTTCTTAAAAAGTTACTAGTCAATTTCATCTTCCACAATTTAAAATTAATTTTAATTGTTGAGCCTCTGCCACTATAAAGTATAATTAATAAAATATAACAGTATAATAAAAGTAATTTTAAACATGATAAATTATAATCCCTTTTATGGCCATCTTTAACTATTTTAAAATTTTATAATTAATTCAGTTCTATAATAGGCATTCACTTCATTATAATAAAAAAATTCTGATGTAATCGTGTTTCAATATTCTGGAATACTGTTTGGCTTTCTTGTCACCAAAAAACTGTTAATGAATATGAAAAGTACATGAAGTTGATGTGTACTTTTTTTAACACAAGTCATCAATTTTTGTACAGTTTATGCTGTGCTAAATAATTTTTTTGTTATTTGTTTTTGCATACCATTTTTCATGTAGATATTGCTAAAGATTTTTTTAATATAAGACAAAGGCACTGAGCAAGTTCAGAATTAATGTAAATTTAAATTCATTATGTTATAGTATTCAGGCCAGTTTTATACCAGAATCGATATAAGTGAAAGTGTAAATGCACTGAAGTTATTTGGAAAAAAAATACTCAATCGTCTGCTCAAACATTTGTTAAAGGATCATCACAACTTTTGTATAGACTAAATTTCTGTGTCTAGTAGTAGGTGGTATACTCAACTGATCACCACAACTATTACACAACCGTGTCAAGTATTATAAATACTCAACTCCACAAAGGGTCAAAAACTAGACACACTTGAACATATATAACACAACATCTATATGAACAAACACAGTTTAAATCACGTATAGGCCTACTCTTTCAACACATTACAGACAATGATCTGTTAACCAATTCAAACAACGGTGCTCACTCTAATAATGGAATTGTCAGCGCTCCTAGTAGCTGCCTCTGATGAAGCTCACAATGCAAAAGTTGGGAAAGGTAAGGGAAAGGGAAAGGTAAACATTTTTTCTTTTAATCTGTAAACTGTAATTAGTGTTCCATGTTGGACAAGTGGATACATATCATTATTGATACTACAAAATCCACGAATATAAAAATGTGTGACGGATTCATGAAAACTACCCAAAACATGTAATTTTTATCTTTGAACTAGAGTTGCCTTGTCCACATATCTAAGTTGGGATTTTAAAATTATAGTAAAAATTTACAAGTTCCTAAAATACATGTTACTAAATTACAGAGATTGATCTATTCATAGATAAGTACAAAAGGATTAGTACTGATTTTCTTGTAGCAAAGAAAAAACACCATGAAGGTCAAGAACTGTTAATTTATTAGATTTACATATTAATGTCCAGAGTAACTAGAATCTAATAATTGTAGCCAAAAAAATAATACTGAAATTTTTGTCAAAATTCTTCAAAATTGTTTAGAAATAAATTCTGATTATTTTATTCAAGCATCAATGAACCACTAGTATTTTGTCTAAACTCAGTTACAGCTATCTCTATATTTGTCTAAATCAAGAAATGTATTCTTAACTGAAGTACAGGTAGCACTAAAACAACCTGATATAATTTATAAAAACTGTGCCTACTACAATATTTAAATAATCAGTTATCATTATTGTAGTCAAACGGCCAAATGGTAGGCATAGCACGCGCGTGCACACACACACACACATGGGCGCACGCATGCATGCATGCATGCATACATAACCTATAATATTAATAATTATCACAGGGTAAAAATAATTTGAAGATAAAATGAATAACACCGTGTGCCTTACAAAAAAGTTAAGTTGTCTTCTAGGTATTGATCCAAAAATACAAATCACATATTACTACCGGTTATATTATGTTTTATTTTAATCTTCCAAAAAGAAACCCCTAGAATATTGCGGTAATTATGGAGCTTGGCTTGTTAGGTAGTTACTTTCAGTGTAGTAGGGGAAAGTCTGCCATTAAGTCTCTAGCCAGAAATCTAACTGGCCTCATGCTGAACACCATACTTACCTTAGACAAGACTCAAAGCCACTACCTCTTACAGAGAACATTAGGCACTAAATGACAGAGGAAAAAATATAACCATTCCCAAAATTGATGTCAGTAGATTTTAAGATTGTTGCATTTTTAGCATTGTTCACATTTTTCAAGGTGTATTGTAGTTCTTGCTTTCTTTCCAGAGTTTACTGCATTAGTTTCATTTTCTGCTTAATGACTTGACTATTCTCTTCTGATTTCATTCTCAGAAGAGTGTCAATTTACACTCCCCATGGCTTTATGTTTTTGTCCAGCTTTGTCATTGGTCATGTCTTATGCTCCCAATCAATGTAGTTTATATGAGGATAAAAGCACTATAATTTAGACTTATTCTGTACAAATAAGCAGATAGATATTAATTGACAAGGATACCACCCACCTGTTTGACAATTATCTTACAAGGTGACAGTGAGAGTCTCATGGCAGAAGTATAATGCAGATCATATGGTGTTGTGGTTCAAAATATATAAACATTAGACTTTAGTGACAAGTTAAAAATAGTCTTGATTGTTTATAATAAAAAACATGTATATAGATATAGACAAACACACCGTGAGATAACTTCTACAGATTAGGATCAGGTGCTTGGGTTGACCACACCTAACAGCAGGCGCGTATCCAGAAAATTTGTGTGTGTGTATATATATATATATATGTGTGTATGTATGTATAGTTTTTGTGTGTTTATGTGTTCGCCATCACTTAGAAAAGTGGAATAATGTAAAAAAATTTCTTAAATAAAAGACATTAAATTCATAATTAATTTATTTATTATACTATTTTAATTAAAGCATAATTAAATTACAAATTCTATGCGATGATTGCGTTTTTTAGCATATCTATTAATAATATCTTCTGGATCTACTTCAAGATCATAATAAATATTTAGCAAAGCCAATCCATTAAGGCGGTCTTCTGACATTGTGTTTCTAACCCATGATTTCAATCTTCTTAGAGTAGAAAACGTCCTTTCAGCTGAAGCATTTGAAATGGGAAGTGTAATTAATATTCTTAAAAGAATTTGGACAATTGGATAAATATCCTTATCACACTTATTTAGTAAATCGAGAGCACTACGAGGTCCAATATTAAGCTCTTTTTCCCATTTCAAAGACCATGATTCCAATTCAGAAGCAAGTTCCTTTGCCACAATTCCCTTTGATTTGTTGAAAAATGAAGAATATTTCTCCGCAATATAGTTGATTTTCTCTTTATAATGATCGGTTTCTTTCAATTCTGAAAACAAAATCGATAAGCTAAACAAATTTAACGTTTCTTCAGGAAAACGTGTTTTAATGTCTTCTATGACATTTTCCAAGACTGGTATATAAATTGACTGTCTGAAGTAAGTAAGGGGATCTTGAGATGGATAATTTTCTCTATGCTCCTGTATAGCTGCTGTACGTGGTACTTTAATTTCAATATCTAAATCATCAGCTAATCTACGTATTTCTTTAAAGATAGTAGCAAATACATCTGTACATTATCACGACGAATCAATTTCGTTAAGGTATCTCGAGTCATATCCTGAGCAGATTTTAAGTCAACTTGAATTTTTTGAAAAAAGTAACTTGCTTGCTGAGTACAAGTTAAAATATCTGACAAACATACAATCGCTACTACAGTTTCAGCGTCAAGAAGAGATGTCTTCAAGCCTCGAGCTTTTACCCTTGTTTGTGGATCTTTCAAAGAACACATACTTTCCAGTGCTTTTATGATTAGAGGTGGAGATTCTCTAAACTACAATACACCATCATGGCGCTCTATCCACCTCGTTTCACAAAGCCCACTAAGCTTGTGACCAAGTATTTTCTTTATAAGTACAGATCGTTTAGATGATGCAACTAAAAAGGATATCGTTTCTGTCATTGTATCTACCGCATTCCGAATACTTTTCACTTTAGATGTTTGCGATATTGACAGATTTAGCCCTTGGTTAGAGCAAGGTGAGAAAACCGCATTAATTGCTTCTTCTTGTACAGTTTTAACTGCTCCACAAACTTCAGAAACCATAGCTGAACAACCGTCTGTCGTTATTCCGACGCATTTTTTTAGATCCAAGTTGAAGTTTTTCTGTAATTCTTCAATGACAATTCTTCCTATCTTAAAACCAGATATTATTGGCTCAGTGTTGTCATTGCCATCATGATGATCTTCAGCACGCACATCAATAAATTTAAGAAAGGATTCAAAAAGGCGTTCGCCATCTGTATACCGCAAAATTAATGCCAGCTGAGAGATATTAGAAATGTCTGTTGTTTCATCAAACATTATGCTATAAAATTTTGCAACCTGAACTTTTGGGATAATCCGGCTGAGAATTTCTTCTGCATAGCATTCAATTAGCTCGTTTTGTATAACACTGCTAATATAGGTAGCTTGTGATTTTTGTAAGTGATTACTTAACGTTTCATCTCCTTTAGCACGATATCTCAAGAGAGCCTGAAAATTTCCATCATTTACAAGACTATTCATTTCGAATTTTCCTGAATCTCTGTGGCCCCGTAATGGCATACCCTGTTGTCCAAGAACGTTTATAGTATCTACAATTGGTAATAGGCGTGATCTGTTTTCAGATATTTCAAAAATACGCTGCTTATTTATTCGGTTAATAATGGATGACTCTGCATGATCCAAATTATATATAAAATCTTTTGCAGTTTGGATGGAATTTTTATGCAATTCATTTTTATCGTGTTTTTCTAAGATCCCATCTTTTCCTAACAACTTATGAAACCTCGTGACAGGTACCTTAACAAATTGATTTAAAGTTACATTTTTGTTATCACCTCTGACCCATAATTAATAATGAAAGGGCAATATTTACAAAAATAGCCCTTTTTTGTATGAGAATACACGAGCCAATTATATTTATTTAGATGGTCATGACGTGCAAATCGTTTTTCTGGCTTGCCATTTTTATTATGGATTGAAAAAGCGAAAGGATAATTCATACATGGTACCCATGGATGTAAAATTAAATTCTTCTTTGTTAAGTCATCTACTTCAAGGCCTACATAATTTCCGATATCGTAAGTTATTTCAGTGCAATTTTTATTTTCAGATTTGTTAATCAACTTTTCTTTTTCAACTTCATCACTTGTTGGAGGAGTTAATTTATCTTTTATTTTTGTGTCAATATCAGGGAGGCAAGTCCTTTTGGCAGGTGTCATAATAAAATATGAATCAATAGTCCCAGATCTTTTCTTTGCTTGGGAACTGCAGGATGGTTGCGGCTCCTGTAACATAATTTTTATTCTAACAGAATATTTATAATTTCAAAAATAAAATTAAATAAAA
Organism: Magicicada septendecula; assembly: GCA_034769895.1. Classification (NCBI taxonomy): domain Eukaryota; kingdom Metazoa; phylum Arthropoda; class Insecta; order Hemiptera; family Cicadidae; genus Magicicada; species Magicicada septendecula. The sequence continues at coordinate 465,354,627 of CM068367.1, forward strand.
TTTTTAGATTCGACGAGGATAATTGAAAGTGGTGTTTCTCTCCGAGTTACCTAGCACTTCGATAGACCTATCTAAACGGTAATAGGATTCTATGATTTACTTGTGAAAATGTAACTCTAAATAGAAAACTAATACGGATTTTTTCGGTTAAGTGGCAGCATGCAGTGAGCAATTATTCTACGTAGCAATCGCCAGTAACAACGCATTTCCCCCTCCAATGCATTTTGCAACTATTCCATGGTGACAGCGTGCCCTGCGACTCTGTATGCTGCAATCGCAAGTGTAGTAGTATCGTTGCGTATCATGAATTTCCTTCAGTTAGCAGCACAGATTCCCGACAAAGATTCAGCGATACAGTTTTTAAGAGACAAAAATATTTTACATAACCCAAGAATTTGTACGAACGGCGATCAAATGAAACTGTATACGACAGGTAAAGACCGTTGGGTATGTTCTACAAAGGACTGTCGGGAATCCAAACAAGTGCGACAGGATACATTACTAAATAATTCTTGATTAGATTTCCGCACAATCGTATACTTTATTTACTGTTGGAGTAAGGAGTACACAACCGGGCAATACTGTCAAGATGAGTTGGAAATGAATCACTTCACATGCATGGTTTGGAATTAAAACATGCAAGAAGTGTGTGAGCACCATTTTATATAAATATAAAAATACAATATAAAAATATAAATATAAAAAAATATGTCAAAATGAAAATAAAAATACAAACTGACGCTGGTTATCGCTATGTGTGGAGGGGGAAATGCGTTGTTACTGGCGATTGCTAAGTAGAGTAATTGCTCACTGCATGCTGCCACTTAACCGAAAAGATCCACTAATACGTATAGATATATTGAAGTTCGGTAGATCTATCTAAACGACAAAAGCAAAAATGTTAATATATGTTATGAAAACATAAGTACGAACTCACACGTACTAAAATAAGCATGAAATAATTTTAAATTTTAGAAAATTAATATTTCAATTTTCATAAAAATTAATTAATCTATTTAGTCGTCAGTATAAGAAGTTATTACAAAAAGGATAAAAAATACCTATTCGCGACGCTACAATTCAGTTGTTTACCAACACTAATACACAACAAAAGCTTTCTACTGCCAATACACAATATATATAGAACACACGAATATATTTCGCACATTACACCTGCAAGAAAAACGAAACTTGTATTTACTCACCATACTTAAAAAGACTTCCGAGTTTAACTCCAATTGTATTTCAAAATAACTTGTTTTAACTCAGGTTATGTATGCTTAACGGATAAAGGGCCGGACAAGTCGACTTGCAATATATTGCAGATGTACAAAGTACAAGAGCGCATGCGCATAACTGTCATCTCACCTCGAATCTCGACACTGTTTATCAGTTTATGTGCTATCGAATGATAACTCGTCTCTGTATATTACCGACTATCAAGCCAGTTACTCTAATGGCGCTTAAATTAAACTAAAATATTTTTCGATTTTTTTTTTTTATTAATATAAAAATGACATTTTTTCTGAGTGTTGGGGGGGGGGATCGCCCCTATCGCCCCCCCCTTGGATATGCGCCTGCCTAACAGGTAGTTGTAGTTTGTTGCAAGAGAACATTACACTCCCTACCCATATTATGTATGGCATTGCAGTCCTGGCCTATACTTCCTAAGTAAACAAAAGGATAGCTAAGGGAGTAATTCTATCACACACACAAGCTATATCTTCATTGCAAGCCTCTTTAATTTTAAAACAGTTTTGTTTAATAATTTAAATTTCATAAAAGAACTGATATCAACAATGTCATTAACATATGTTTATGGCAATTAAAATGCCATTATTGTCTAATTCAGTTTAGGACAATAAAAATATATTATTGTTGTCATGATCAAACACTTCTTATATTTTATAATGTTACTTGATGCTGAATTTTAAAAATTATTATTTATGAGGAATATTCAGGAAGTAAACATACAATGCTAATAAAAATATGAAGCATTTGTTGCAACACTGTGTAGGTCTGCATAATGCAAAAGAGTTTACCACATCTTAGAGACTTCACAGTTGAGTTTGTAGTGTGTAAAAATTCCAAATCCCAACAAGTGTGAATTTTATTATGTGATTCAGTGTCCTTAGCCAAAAGCAGAACTACTGCTGAAACTCATTGCCAGTTTGTTTCTGTTTATGGTAAAGTAGTGTAATGAATTAAAGTAGGAAGAGTGATGTTCTTGATGAAGAAAGGAATGGAATGACCATGTGTTGTACAAGATGAAAACTGACATTAAAAAAACGAAAACAAATTGTGCTGTTTGGTGTTTAAGAATTTGAAAAACTTTATGAACAGTGGCCGCAAGTATCAAAAATTGTTCTTTATGAAATGATTACAGAAATATTAGGCTGTCAGAGACTGTGGACTGTTTGAAGCCAAAAGTGCTGATAAACATACGCTGAAAATATTGAATGGCTGCAACACAATCATTCCTTGTGAATTATAAGATTGAAGTGAAACTTTATGGACTACATTGTGAGAGTGATGAATCATCTCACCATACACATGCGAGTGGTTATTAGTATGATAATTGTTATAAATGGGTTGGATGAAGCGATGTTAGCTTCCAAAGTAGCCCTCAGCCCCTCTCCAGCCAAGACTGTACAGCATGGTGAAGTGCCACAACCTACACGAGGAGACCCTGTTGATGCGGAACTGTATTGATACAGTCCCTTGGAACTATAACCAGTTACTTGATACAGTAACTTGGAACCAGTACCAAGTTAAAGCATAAGGGAAATGATCCTGGACTGGCTTATCTGTTGAATATCACAGGTGTGAATCTAGTTGGATTTAGTCAGCTGTAGTACTGTGTATAGGGAAAACTGGTCTCTTTAGTCCAGTAATACAGCCAGTGTGTGGGAGACAAACCAAACAGAAAATCAGCTGGATGTTAATCCTGAAGGTGGCAGCCCCACCATTGTCTTACCTTGTGATATGCTAGTAACTAACACATTAGTTACTAAACTGTCACAAGCAAGATGTAACTGGATGGATAAAATGTTCCTGACCATAGCTATTAATAAAAGGAGAAAGAGAATAGGCATTGTGGAACAATTTAAAATTAGTATGTAGAATGTAACAGAGCTTGCACATAAAGAAGAGGAACTTTAAAAGAACTTAAACTAATGAGCATGGATATCACATCATTCCTGAAACCAAAAAGAACCTGAAAAGCTCAACAGAGCTAGATGACTAGATATTAAGTGGAGTGGAGTGGAGTAGCTTGTGGAAGATGCACAGCTTTAGGAATAGCAGTATTGAAAGAAGGTACTGAAAACAGCATATATACCTACCAGTTTGTAAATATTAAGTCTGCATGAATATAAACAGTACTTTTACAAAACAGTAAGGGGGTACACAACATTAGTAGTTTTATATAGCCTGGAGGATGGTCATAAAGAAGACTCAGAAGAATTTTGTAAGATTCTACAGAAACTTGTCAATAACAAACAGATATGATCATATAATAGTAGCAGGGGATTTCGATGCATGTGTTGGAAATTCCCCTATAAGACCTATAATGGGAAGTTGTGGTGAAAGAAATGAGAACGGACAATGGCTCAATGATTTTGCTGTATTCAACAATTGCAGGATAACACAAACACAATCTTTCTGCATAAAGAGATAAACAAATATACTTTATAATTATCTTGTTGATTCATCCTCTTTGTTCACTTTTTTAAATATTATTATATATATAAACTTTCACATATGAACTTACTTTGGTTATCACTTTCCCATACGTTTCAAGGTGATGTGCCTCTTCCTCAGTGGGAGTAAATACTGAATGTCATTTTACAGAATAACGGTTATGGACTATAGGTGTGTGTGGTGGGGGTTGATGGTGGGAGGGAATTGGCGCTGAGGTTTTGTAACGAAAACCACAGTTACACAAACATAGAACACAACATGGAAATATTACACTACTTACCTAAAAGTAAAAAACTAAACACAGCTGAACAATTCGAAATATACAGATATCACGCACTACAACCAAACAACATATTAAATGAACAATTACATTATAGATCACATACACTATTCGATACACTGATCCAAACACACAATTTGAACCTCAGCACCAATTCCCTCCCACCATCAACCCCCACCACACACACATATAGTCCATAACCGTTATTCTGTAAAATGACATTCAGTATTTACTCCCACTGAGGAAGAGGCACATCACCTTGAAACGCATGGGAAAGTGATAACCAAAGTAAGTTCATATGTGAAAGTTTATATATATAATAATAAAATATACTTTAGCACTAAGGATCTCAGTCAATAACTGATCATGTTTTAGTAAGTGAAAAACTGTGGAATTTAGTAGAGGATACAAGGGTTTTTAGAGGATATGGTGTTGATGTATGGTATGGTGTTCTCCTCATTTCAAAGATTAGTATTCCTGGTAGGTGTAGGGTGGTGTGACCCATAGAGTGTCAGTGCCCCAAACAGACTTTTAAAGTACATCTTCTCCGAGATGATAGTATATGACACCTGTACCAGACTTGGCTGAGTCAGTTTGCACAACAAACACCTATAAGTAATAATATAAATCAGGAATGGGGTAACATCAGAACTATTATATCTTTTACTGCATTAGAATCGCTGACAAGCAGATGTACAAGATACAGAAATTGAGGCCTGTGAATATAGGATGATGACATTGCCCAAATAATAGAAGAGCATATTTGAAACATCTAGTTTTAAGGCATGGTCTCTACTGTGCCGCTGTCAGAAGAGGAGTAAGGAAAATCAAACGGAATAGTTCAGAGAATATATAAGTGACATAGTGCACAATGTTCAGGTTAGACAGGACAAGACTTACAAAATATTATGGCATTTATATCAGAGAGAAAGAGATAACCTGAAGATCAGGAATAGCAAAGAGAATGGCTGTGGTGAAGAAGCTGCACAAGTTCAACCATATGTGTGGGACTATCAGGAGAATTCCAAAATTAACAAGTAACGAAACATGACTGAAGTTCTACAAGGTGATGGCCCTCTCCCTACACTTCTCTATGGGTCTGGGAACTGCACTTTAATGAAATCCCAGGCCAGTTGTATTCAAGTAGCTGAGATGAGATTTCTCAGGCAAGTGGCAGGACGTTTGAGATCTTTGAGATTACAAAAGAAATATCGATGTACAGCAGGAACTGAATACTATGAGTATATTTTTTAGGTTTTCTTGGATTTCGTTGTCCATGACGTGTCCGTTACTTAACTAAATACAACTATTATATTAACGACTCGGAACACAAAAAGTTTTTTATAAGTAAAAACATAAAGTTTTACCTTACAACCTGAACCAGTTTTCACCTTTAACAAGTAATGAAACATGACTGAAGTTCTACAAGGACTTTAAAGGTGAAAACCGGTTCAGGTTGTAAGGTAAAACTTTATGTTTTTACTTATAAAAAACTTTGTGTTCCGAGTCATTAATATAATAGTTGTATTTTTAGGTTTGTCCAATGTCAGCTAAAATGGATGGAACATCTTAACTGAATGGATGACTGCCGCATCCCCAAACAGCTATTGAATTATAAGCCAAAAGGGTGGAGAGATATGGGGTGTCCAAAGAAGCGTTGGAGTGACTATTATCATTTTCTTACCTCTTTTGAGAAAATTCTTGTATCACACCTATTGTAATCATAATACTGATGTTTTATTGTTATTCTCAATAAACTGAATTATGGAATTATGATGAAGATTCATTCAGCCATCTTTGTTAATATGCTGTCTAGATCATTTGTATGTTATCATTTAGACCACAGAGGATGTTAACTTGAAAAACACTGATTTGTTTATAATAAACGTAAACCTGGTGTAAGTTATTAAATAGTCAGTATGGAGAACCATACATGACTTCCATGTTCTAAAATTTATATTTAAAATCATTTAAATATTAACTAAGTAGATGCTTAAGTTCTGAAGAAATTACGTATCAGCTAAAATGGTACCACCATGTCAGGTGGATTAAGACTATCCTCAACCTTCATGAGGAAGGACTGTACTTTTGAATAAAATGTTTGTAGGTCGAACGAAAAGCTGGCCAAAGGGAGCTGCGATCTGATTCCTGTAATGAACTTAGGCTCTCACTGTGAGTTATTGGCCAAGGGTGAATGATGTCTATAGTGTTATCAGAGTCTTTTCTGTCAATACTATACTGGTCATTTTTACTTCCATGTTCCGTAAGGAAATGGAAGTATGGTGATGGCAAAAAAAATCGTGTTCGAGATAATTGCAGATTCTGATTGTACTACCCTCAAAACATGAAAAAAAGTCATTTTTTGAAAAGTGTCTGTGTATGTGTCTGTCTGTCTGTAGATTTTTTTCTATGGTAAACGATAACAGCCGCAAATTCAAACAAAATCAAATAATTTTTTGCATACAGCCCTGAATTGTAGAGTTCTCAAGATCTATTGTTTTGGTGAAGATCGGGTAAGAGAAAGGGGTAGTTTACCTGCAACGTTTTATGTTTTAAGAATGGTAATTTTTTCTATGACGAATGATAACTGCTGCACATTCAAACAGAATCAAATCATTTTTTGCATACGTTCCTAAATTGTAGAGGACACAAGGCTGTTGATTTTGGTGAAGATCGGTTAAGAGAAAGGTGTAGTTTACCTGCAACATTTTATGTTTTAACCAGAGTAATTTTTTCATGACGAATGGTAACTGCCGCACATTCAAACAGAATCAAATAATTTTACGCATACATCCTTGAATTGTAGAGTACTCAAGGCCTATTGATTTTGGTGAAGATCGGTTAAGGGAAAGGGGTAGTTTACCAGCAACATTTTATATTATGTCATGTGTACTACGTTATCGGCAACAAAGAAGTAGTTTGTTGTTAAAATTACTTCCTGGACTGTTTGGCTTGATCCAATGTTTTCTACAAACCCAGACGTTTCTGCAGTGCTATTGACTGCCATCATCAGTGAAAATTGAGTGTACTAACGTGAGGTGGCATATGTTAGTGACCACAGTACTGTGGTTAAGGCTGAAGAAAGTAGTTACTGTGGAAATATTTCATTTCAAAAATGATTTTAAATATAAATCTTAAACATGGAAGTCATGTATGGTTCTCCATACCGATATTTCTTTTTTAAAATCGAGTCTTTGTTTCTTTCTTTCCATTCGTCTTCTGATTTCCTGAACGACAATTCTGTTCACCTGTATAATTATAAATTTCTTAGCAAAATATTTCTTCCTTAATACTTTGCGTCTTCTGTTTAACACCCACCATTCTGATCCATGTCATAACGCTATATTCCACACAGGCTAGTAAATATTTAGCCATCAGAGAGGTCAAAATATTTTCCAGGAGGGGCAAACAATTTTCCAGAGGGAAAAATATTTATATATTTTTCATACATACACACATGCACATATTAGTTTGTATTTCTTATATTATAATAGAAATAAATACAAAGATTGTATTAATTTATTAAAACATTTATTGCATAAAATTAATGGCTTGTAAAAGTTAATGTTTGATCTCCATTAAGTAGTGCTCATTTCCAAAGTTTTAAAATTATGATGTCCGTAATCAAAACATCAGAGCAGGTTTTAGTCTGTATGGGGGTACACTGTGGACAAAAATGTTCAACATTCCCTATGGAGCGTTGCTCAGAGTAAAGCTGTGAATCTACACTGTACGTTTCACAGAACAAACACGCGGAAAAGAAGGATCGCTCCGAAGCCTCTCATGGATGCTGAGCATCTTGCAGAGGGTTCACTCCCTAAAGATGAAAAGTCTGTCTATGAACTGTTCCTCTGTAAACACGTACAGTTACACTGGTGAGCGATCCACAGGAAGCAAATCGCTGTCCATGCTGGACACCTTTTTGGCTTGCACACGTTGTGTTGATGTGGGTTTCGGCACTTTCCATTTAAAAAGCCTGCAAACGTAAGAAAATAAAAATGAGTGAGAGCAGAAATAACCTGAATTGTGTGTGTGTCCTGCCTGCCTTTTTATTGCAGTAATGACAATAATAAAACTTTGGGAACGTAAACATTATATAATTGAGATATGCTTGCCTGCCAGGCAGGTATGTTTTCACTCATACATGATTTAAATTAAAATGAAAAAATATAGAATTTTGTTAAAGTTAAATGAAATGTTTCTATAGAAACTACTGCTTTGTTGTCAATAACGTAGTACACATATAAAACTTATAAACATTTACTGTACTTACTCCATCATCAACAACCATTTTAATTTATAAAAAATATTACCTCCTCCCCCTTTCAAATACCCTTTTCATTTGTAGATATTTCATCTACCTTTCTACAGTGGATTATTATGACCTTCTTTTCAGGATATTTTATTTATCAAAATTAAGGACTTTACTCTTGTTAAAACCTAAAACATTGCAGGTAAACTACCCCTTTCCCTTAACCGATCTTCACCAAAATCAATAGGCCTTGAGTCCTCTACAATTCAGGGTTGTATGCACCAAATTATTTGATTCTGTTTGAATTTGTGGCTGTTATCGTTTGCCATAGAAAAAATTCTACAGACAGACACGCACACAGACACTTCAAAAAATGACTTTTTTTCATGTTTTGATGGTAGTACACTCAGAATCTGTCATTATCTCGAACATGATTTTTTTCGCTATGACCATACTTCCATTTCCTTATGGAACATGGAAGTAAAAATCTGTATGGAGAACCATACATGACTTCCTTGTTGTAAGATTTATGTTTAAAATACTTTACTTGAATTCGGTTCGGTAATTTCTAAAAAAATATTGCCCACCCTCAAACTAATTTCACTATTTATAGATAGATATTTTTGTTATTACGGGGTAGTCATTTAATATAATGTTATTTTCAGTCACTATCCATAAAAATTAGGTAGGCTTACTTTATTCTTATAAAGAAACTGAACTACGCAGATAATCATCCCTCCTCCGAAGCGCTCCGAAGTCACTCGTGGACCCTGAGCATCTTGCAGAGGGTTCATTCCCTAAAGACGAAAAGTCTGTCTATGAATCGTTCCTTGGTAAACACGTGCAGTTACACTGCCCAGCGATCCAGAGGAAGCAAATTGCTATCCACGCTGGACACTTTTTCAACTTGCATGTGTTGTGTTGGTGTAGGTTTCGGCACTTTCCATTTAAAAAGCGTGCAAATGTAAGAAAATAAATATGAGTGAGGCCATAATAACGCGAACTGTGTGTGTGCTTGTGTCTTGCCTGCCTTTTTATTGCGGTAATCATAATAATAAAATGGAAACGTAAACATTACATAATTGAGATATGCTTGCCTGCCACGAATGATATATTTTCTCTCATACATGATTTAAATTAAAATGAAAAAATATAGAATTTTGTTAAAGTGAAATGAAATGTTTCCATAGAAATTACTTCTTTGTATCATTATTAAGCACTTTACTCTTGTTAAAACGGAAAATGTTGCTGGTAAACTACCTCTTTCCCTTAAACGATCTTCACCAAAATCAATAGGCATTGAGTCCTCTACAATTCAGGGTTGTATGCAAAAAATTATTTGATTCTGTTTGAATTTACGGCTGTTATCGTTTGCCATAGAAAAAAGTCTACATACAGACAAACACACACACACACAGACACTTTTCGAAAAATGACTTTTTTTCATGTTTTGATGGTAGTACAATCAGAATCTGCCGTTATCTCGAACACAATTTTTTTTACCATGACCATACTTCCATTTCCTCATGGAACATGGAAGTAAAAATGAGTAAAACTTTATAAGGCAGTTACTATTATTATAATACATAGTTAATAGGAATATTTTATGATAAGTAGTAAACAGTCATCAAATAGGTACACATATATGTACCTGAATATTCACTTTTTCTGTAGTTACCATTACCCAATAGTACAAAACTCAGTGTATTCATATAAGTAGATTTAAATGCAAACATTACGTAGTTATTAGGATGAATTTATGTGGCTTTCAAAACTGAAAAAATTAAACAAAAATAATTTGTTTATATCTATACTCACAATTTAATGTTAAATTTAATTTAGGTCCGATTTGTAATGGATAAGGGTACTACATTAGCTGAATTACTAGATCTCAGTTTACATGAGTGTGAAGATGAGGTGAAAAATATTGTTGATAAAGCCGTAAAAGAAATGTCAATGGAAAAAACCTTGAGAGAATTAGATAGTACATGGTCAGTAATGGAATTTCAACAAGACGTCCACCCACGCACAGGATGTGTTCTCCTCAAAACAAGTGAAGAGCTCATTGAGACTTTAGAGGAAAATCAGGTAGTTTTACAATATTTGTATGAAGTTATCTACTATAAAGCTTACAGATCACTTATGATAATTGATATTCTTGGATTTCGTTGTCCATGACGTGTCCATTACTTAACTAAATACCACTATTACATTAACGACTCGGAACACTAGGTTTTTTATAAGTAAAAGCATAAAGTTTTACCTTACAGCCTGAACCGGTTTTCTCCTTTAAAAGGCTTCTTCAGAGGCTGCCGCTGGTAGCGCTGTCCGTCTTGTGGGTGATGGAATCGAATTTTGAAAGAACGATGCTGTGTGTGTGGGGTGAGATATGTTCGAATAATGCGTGCGATTTGAATTGTGTCTGTTCGTTTAGGATGTCGTTTTTATTTGTTTTTGTGTGTTTGTATATTTCCAATTGTTCTAGAGTGTCTAGTTTTCAGCCTTTTGTGTGTACATGTAGAATGTTCATGTTATTGTCGATGTTTTTATATGTGTGGTTTGCTTCAATGAGGTGGTTTGTAAAGGTGGATTCTGTAGTGGAGTGGAGTGCCTTTGTGTGTTCAACGTATCTCTGTTTGAAGCTATGTCCTGTCTGGCCTATGTAGAATTTATTGCAATTTGAGCAATTTAGCTTGTAAACACTACAAAACTTTAACGAGTCATTAATGTAATAGTGATATTTAGATAATTGATACTTTAACAAATTGTAAAAATAGCATTATGTGCTTCTTATTTTTTTATTTTTGTACTGTTATTATTACGTAGGTGCAGTTACAGAATTTAATAACATCAAAATTCGTTGCTCACTTCTTGGAGGAAGTCTCATCTTGGCAACAAAAGCTTAGCATTGCAGATCATATCATCTCAACTTGGGTTGAAGTACAACGGACATGGATGCATTTAGAATCTATATTCATGAGCTCTGAAGACATTCGAAAACAGTTGCCAGAGGATTCAGAAAGGTTTGAGAGAATTGACAATGATTTCAAAGTGAGTACAAATAGAGATTTTGTAAGTTTTTAATAATTAATTATTTACATAAGGAGACTTGGGATTAACGATTAAAAAAATTAACCATTGAATTAACCATTAAAAAGTAGTTAACTTTTTAACTTAATCGTTAAATTGTAAAATGGTTAATTGCTAAGTTTTTTATCAACAATTAAAAAATTAATGAGTTAATTTTTTGGCTGCCCAAAAGGAAGACTAGCCAAAATCGTTTTTGAAGTCGATGTTGGAGAAAGTTTGTTCCAGGTAATCCTAATCTGTTGACAGACAATCCAATGGATTTACCGTTAGGTGTCTTTTGTCTCCTTAGGAACGTCTGACTGGTAGGAATAGTTTTCTGTCTACTGTTTAATTATGCGTGTGACTCTATACCAGACAAGTAGATAACAATGCTTCTCAGTTAACTTGCGTTGTGACTGAGCCGCCCCTTAGCACACTGTGGCAGCGACGGCAGTCATATACTGCAGAATTGAAACTGGCGAATTCCGTCAGTTGTAGGACAAGTAACTGCGTGAATTCAAATTATCCATACGAACAAATGCATCTGTCACCAGAAATAGTTACCCACAATGCATTTGTGGCATTGAGTTACCAGGCATCAGATTGTAAACCCCCCCCCCACAAACACACACACACACACACACACCATCAAGAAGTGATCGGCTGATAAATCACTCGTTACCGGTTTAACGAGAGATAGCCTGTTTCAGGAAACTCCATTACAGTTAACAGGCCTTAAAATTGTTTGTTAATAGAGAGATTTTTGATACGTGAAGTAACTAACGCCCATCAGCAGAAAATAATTACAAAATACACACAACAAAGAATAATACACACAAAAAGAAGAAATTGATAAAGGTTCCTGAAACGGGTAATTAGGAAGTCACTTTATACTGATAATTTATAAGGCCTATAATTGATAATTATAGACCTATAATAAACAATTTCTTATAGCCCTACAAACAGAAGCTGCATTAACAATTATCATTGTGGAATATGCGTGTAAACGAGGTTTTACGAACCGGGGCCATAATTAGGTAGAAAATTAACAAAGTTTCATGAAACGGGGGAGTAGTTACACTATACAAAGTGCACAAAATTAGTAAAAGTTCTCTCCAATGTATCTGTTTGTGTTTTAAGTTGCCTACAAAAATGTTTTATAAAAGAAATGTTGGATTATTGGACTTTGTTGGTCATAACATGTTCATGTATCTGTAGTTCACTATATGTAACTATGTATGCACTATATATATGTAAAAATTGTAATTCACTATTTCTGACTACGGAACACTTATTTGTATATTAATAACAAATAAGCCTTCAGACACACACTGATATATTTATGGATAGATTTATCAAGTGTGAAGATGGTAGTGATGGAAGCAGCTAAAATGGAGGAGGCTGAGTTTATCAGGTATTTTTATGAAACAAAAAAAGTTGGAGACGTGAGCCCTCTAGTGAAGAAATTATCTGTAAAGTATAGCACATGTGTGCCCACAGTGAAAGACTCTTTAGTGCTGCTGGACTCATTTAAGGGGACAGGCGAGGAAAATGACAAACATTTTGAAATCGAGTTTTTGTTGAAATTGAATAAGTGTCTGCAGTAATAACTGTAAGGTTAAAAATAATGAAAATTGTCTATGAACTCGTTAGTTACTTACTGTAATCTGATTTTGATTATTTCAACAACCAATATAGTTTGCTCAATAACAATAATAGTCTTAAACAAAAAAAGAAAAACAAAAACGTTATAACTTGTAAATTTTAATCAGTTAACTTAATTTTCACTTTCACTTCAATCAATTAGTTTTTGTAAGCATTAACTTTAACTTAGTTAGTTTTTGGCTGCGTTAACTTTAGCTTTATCAGTTAAACTTTTTTTTTTAACTTTTCAAAGTTTGTACATAAAGCCAGTAAAGCTTTGTTTTATAAAACACTTGTAGTTGTTTGAGGTACCAAACTATAAAAATATAGGAATTTATTGGAATATATATGGTTAGAGGTATATTAGAATATATAACACATGGTTACAGATATGTAGCCAGCACACATAATGGATATAAAATTATATGTTTGTAAGCATAGAATTAGCTGATTTAATAATAGTATTGTGTTTGAGACAGTATGATGTACAGGTGCAGTCCACAGACCATTCAGTCAGATTGTTTGTGGAATCGTGTCTTAGTCATCATTGTTTAACATAAGACAGTAGAAAAATATGTTTCCTTTATATAAATAAAATGTAACTTGTCAGTATGGTTGTGTGCAGTGGCGGCTGGTGGTTCCACATTTTGGTGGTTGCAGATGTCGGTTGAGTTGGGGGGGGGGGAGGTAAAAACACATTAAACAAAAGGCAGACCTACTACATATTTATGTGCATCATACATAGTGCTTCCGTATGGGGGGAAATAGAAAATTACTCTTTTCCAATTGTTTGAGCAATTAATTTGTAGGAAATTCCAAGTAAGTTGTGATGAGACAGTTCATCTATACTAAAATTTTTACAGGAGAGGGATTGACGTTTGCAATGATGTCATCGCCATGTTGCCACTTCGTAACCACGTGTTTCTGTTGAATGTCAGGCAAGCGTAACTTTCGTTACTGCATTCACTCAAAACATACTTCTCGCAGAGGAAACAAATCCAGTACACGCAGACTAAATATGTATTCCCCTACTTAAAAACTAATCTTCGATTTCGTTGTCCATGACGTGTCCGTTAATTATCTAAATATAATTATTACACTACGACTCGAAACACAAAACTTTTTATAGGTAAAAACGAAAAAGTTTTACCTTACAACCTGAACCGGCTTTTGCCTTTTAAAGGCTTCTTCAGAAGTCTCACCTTTTAAAGTTTTGTGTTCCGAGTCGTAGTGTAATAATTATATTTAGTTAAAAACTAATATTTATTCAGTTGTAACTACAGATAATTCATAAATTAAAAATGTGAATTCTTACGAGAATAATAAACGAGAACTTAATTAACTTCAGTGTTTTTTTAAAAATTAACTTCAAATGTTCAGAATCTTTAATTTTTTGATTTAACGATAAATGTGACAATGTGCAATAATCAACTTAGTGTATAAATAAAGTAAAAATTAACAATAATAAAAAATATAAGACAGCAAAATAAGAGTCAATGTTTTGTTTTTATTACTTTTACCATAAAAACAAAACTGAAAATGAAATTATTATTACCTGTCTGTAGTTTTCTTCCTGTGCCGTTAATCTAAAGGTGTTACACCACTTATGTCGCTACCAGTCACTGGATTCTGTCCCCAAATTTATTACCAGTTGTTCCACGGCGTCTTCTAATATGCCTTCGTTGCTCCATGCTTCGTCAATTACTTTCTTTGTATGCATCACTGCTTTTCTCCAATCGTCTGCAGTAACATTCGTAATGCCCTCGCGTATCAATTTTTCTATTTCAGTTCCTGTAAAAGTCTTATTATTTCTTGCTACATATCCCTTTACTTGTGCCCAAATTAACTCAATGGGGTTAAAATGACAATGATACGGTGGTAATCGTACTACTTTATGGCCATGTTCTTGCGCTACTTTGTCAATTACGTATTCCGGAAAGCGGGGTTTACGACCTGACACCAGCTCCAACAGCTCTGCTTTTTTCATGCTAACAGTTGTAGAAATGTTATGTTCATGAAGCCAATGAATAATTTCTTCTTTACATGTAGCTAATGTTGGCGCTTTGTCGTATATAACCGAGTGATAAGGGGCGTTATCCATTACAACAGTTGACGGCACTGTGAGGTTTTTTAATAACGAGTCTGTGAACCAATTGGTAAAGTTTTCAGAGTTCATTTCTTCGTGGAAGTCACTCGTTTTCTTTGACATAAAGGCATAAAAACAGTTAGGTATGAAACCTTTTGATGTCCCAGCATGTACAATAATATATCTACCCCCTCGTCCTAAAGGTATGTTCCTTCCACAGTATCATCTGTCCAGCCTTTTCGTAAACTGTGACCTATGTTTACCCATGTTTCGTCTAACCAGACTATGTCTTCAATAGATTTAGTTTGAATTTCTCGTAGAAATCTACAACGTAAAGCAACTACACTTTCACTTTCCATAAGAATTTTTCTCCCCGAAATGTTTGTAAACTTAAAACCGATATTTTGCAATACTTTCCTAACAGACGATTTACTACCGGCAAAAAGATCAGCTGCTGCTAACGACTTATGAAGTTTATTTATTGTTGGGTGCTCTTTTCTACAACAGTAGCTATAAATATGCTGTCGAATTGCATTTTCTTGGAAAGAATCTAACTTCGTAACTTTTTTGTCTATATTTCTTTTTTTATTAGGTGTATGAAACTTGGGCTCTGTATCACTAAAATCAGTAATAAGATCGTCTTTCTCTTTTCCTATACGTACTATAAGATTCTTCCCTACTTCGCATGCGGCAGCTGTACGCTCTAAAACTTTATTAAAGGAAATTTACGGCCCCCCGTTTGCTTTTTCTTTTTCAAAATATTCACGTACTGAACAGATAAGTTGTCTTGCCTGTCCATTAAATACTTTCCTTTTTCTTGTCTTGCGTATAGCTGAAGCACTCGTACTGGCGTCGGACATAGCTGAATGGATAATATTTACAATCACTATCACTTAGTCCACTAAATACTTAAATTTTACCACAAAATCACTCCTGAATATTAGACTAATAATCACTAAATTTAAAAAATATCACTCAATCATGCAAATGCACTAAAATATGATAATATTGTAAATTATAAAACTGTTAAATCACTCACATCAAACCGTAGTAAACGCACTAGGCCTGCTGTTCAATTTACTACGCGCACGTGGTAACGCACAAACAGCGGAACAACAAGTACGAGTTGACAATGCTGTGCTGTATAGTTTCGGCCAATTTTCCCCCTCACTTGCAGACAAACGTCAATCACTCTCCTGTAAAAATAAAATTGTAGTGTAACAAGCATGATGCAAGCGACTGAACATTCTGTTTAGGAGGAGCAATGAAACCCAAGAATCTTCAACCGGTTTACCTTTTATTATATAACGATACACTATGACCATTTGAAAAACATTAGCAATCAACATCAGTGGTCTCATGAACAATTACAGCCAAATAATCCGCTCAAGCTCAGAACTGAAACCAATTAAGCCTCGAAATACGCCAGGATCTGATAAAGATTCAGTCTCATCATGACCCCGCAAAGCTAATTCAAAAGCTCCACAGAAGCGGATACAATTTATTATTATATTTAAGACGTAACGTTTATTGCGTACTCTTTTGTTGTGTAAAACAATATTTCGTCTATATTCACTGCCCAGCTGCTGTGCTATATTAACTGTACCAAAAAGAGAACACTGAAAATAATTCTTGATATGTAGGATACACTTGACGCCTGATGATTTCTTATTTTTTCTGCTAGATGATTAATATCTTTCTTTTAGAATTTTGTCCAGGGGTCCTCTCCTCCAAACAATAAACATGAAAAACAAAATAACGAATTTCTTTCGTCACAACCACACAACTAGTCGCTATTTTCATTATATTCTAGTTCAAATGATCGATTAAATTGTTGACCGCCTGATTTTACAATTTGATTTATTGTTAAGGGAGGCTTTTGGCATCCTAGTCTATTGGTTCTTAACGCTATTCATTTTGAACTAATAAAAAACACGTTGTTTAAAAGCACGCAGAATCACTAATCCAAAAAGCACCAACACAAAAGCACACAGCGGCACCAAACAAAGAAAAAATAATACTTAACACGCAACTTAATTAATATAAAGTCGATTGACACTTTATTATCACAATCGCAGTTATACAAAATTATTACTATAATTTTATAAATTCAAACATTCGGTAACGTCTACTGGTATCTCTGATATGTGTGTGCTGTACTGCACAGCAGCGCTTGCGGTGGCGGTTTGCAGTACTCCAATGCACCACCTGAACGTATTCGCAACCGCCGTGTATTTTATCCCTACCACCATTTTTGTCACTGTGCTGTGTTCAAGTCGTATCACAACGATCGCGTTTGCTGGTTTGCAGAGCTCAAGCAACCACCCGCGGCCAAACCAACTACCGGCAGCGCGCGTAACTTTCTCGTCTGTAATGCGCTGCGTTAAACATTATATTTCGACATTTTCCGAGCTGTAGCTAAATAAGTTCGTTTGAAAAATAATTGTGAAAAATAAGATTGTTTCAACATAAAAAATTTTGTTGTATCACTTAGTCTATATATATATACCATTGTTATGTTAGACCTATAAATACTGGTGGTTGTGCAACCTTAACACCAGCCGCCACTGGTTGTGTGGTCATAGCATCATAGCTTTACTTGTAGAATCAAATATCAAATACTGCTTGGTGGCTTTCCCAAATGAATGTCCCAAGTGGGTTCTCAGATTTATCACTAAGCCCTCTATTACACTAGGCAACATGTGGCGGGCAACTTGTTGCTGGGGTCGTCTAGTAACATTGTTATATGGGAGCCTATTATACTAAGCCACTAGTTGATATGGGTCGACAACTAGTGGATGACGGTGGACGAGATCGGCAACTTCCCGACCACTCGGAAGTTGCTGACGCTGGACGTGGGGCATTGTTTCAGATGGGAGCTATTACACTGGGCAACATGTGGCGCGCCACTCTCGCTTCCGCGCATGCGCACTTCGCCCCAGACACCACCTTAACTGTGTCTGGGACGACAGTTTATATATAAAACATCTCTATTTCCAATGTGAAAAATTACTTTTTCTTTACATTACAGAAGTAGTGTACTAACCAAGGAAAAGTATTTAAATAAAAAAATATAGTTTTTAAAATGCAAAAAATCTGCTTTATTTTGTCTATTTTTTATACAAAGATAACAAAAAATTTGAAAAATATAAAACGTTTAGTATTTTTCCTAATAAGTAAAAAGTCGCAATTTCTTAACAAATAAATTGTGAGTAGTAATATATTTTCAGTTATTTTTAAAACATTGGTTACATTGGTAAGGAACTTACTTAAATTCAACTTAACTTATACGTACTGTATTAACACCTCTACATATGTGTTCATGAACCTCTACAGAAGACGATCCATCGTATATATCCTTGCTTACATACGATCCATTTGCCACGGAACGGCACCTTCTTCACAGAGGAAGTAGTCAGCAAACATATCCCTCAGTTTACTAGCCTTTTTTGGTGGTTTCTCAATAATGGGATCCATATCGAACAGTCCTTCCACCGTTAACGTGTCCTCAATGCGATAGCCATCCCTTTGTCTTACGAAATTGTGTAGCACACAGCATACTTTAATAATGTCTTCACATAATGATATGTCAACATTCATTGGCCTGTGGAATATTCGCCATTTGTTTGCGAGTATTCCAAAGGTACATTCAATGTTCCTACGTGCACGACAAAGCCTGTAATTGAATACACGTTTCTTGACAGTGAGACATTTACCTGCATACGGTCTTAGAATATTCGTTGATAGGCCAAATCCCTCGTCTGCAACAATTGCAAAAGGCATGGGTTCATCAAGACCTGTGAAGGAGTTCTGAGGAGGAGGAATGTTTAATGAACCATTTTGAAGTCTATTGAAAAACACACTCTCTTTGAATACGGTTGAATCTGATGATTTACCATACGCACCCACATCAATAAAGATGAATTTGTACGACGCATCGCACATAGCCATAAGAAGTACAGAGAAGTAGTTCTTGTAGTTATAGTATAAGGAACCACTATGTTGAGGTTTGATACATCTGATGTGTTTCCCGTCAATCGCTCCAATACAATGTGGAAAGTTTGTCTTCTTGTAAAATTGAGCTGCAGTTTCAAGCCAAAACTTTTCTGTAAATTGTGGAAAGCATTTTGGCATGACACACTTCCAAATAGCTTTACAAACTTGTCTTATGATCATGGATATTGCAGGCTGACTTATTCTATATTGATATTGGAGGTCGATCATTGATGTTCCAGTTGCCAGATACCTGTAAAAACGGAGAGCATTAATACAAAACAATTTTAACTACATTAACTACTCATAAAAACATACGCACCAATGTATAAAGGGTGGGTGGTAGTTAGTGTTAGAAAATGTTTCTATTATAGTATACACTTAATGGAGTAGAAAACCACTAAGACAATTATCTCAAACTGCCAAAAAGTAGTGAATTGTGTAAAAACATCCTTGACTTACTTTCATGTTTTTTTGAATTGTTCTAGAAATTTGAAATTCAATAAGTAGTACATTTTAATTACTTTTTCATAAAAGGAATGGTCATCTTATAATAACAATTTTATAAGCTTTAAGAAAAAAATGCAAGTATTCAATGACTGAGCGGAAATTAGAAGTTTCTGTCTGAAAGTCAAGAATTTTTGTAAAAATACTAAAAAATTAATTACTACAAGGCCGTTTGAGATAAATATTTTCTAAGTGGTTTCCTACTACAATAGGAAATGTACATACTTCTTGTATGTACTATTACAAGAAAAAAATTGTTTAACACTGACTACCACCCACCCTGTACAACACAACACCTATGAAGTTTGGTTTATGAAAATTTATAATTATTGGCTTCGAGATACATTTTATGCAGTCTCCAGATCGCTATTATGATTAATTTAAGAATTTTACCTTATATAATCCACTAGGCGATCTCAGTTTTTCAAATACGACATGTTTCAGGGACTAAATCCCCATCCTCAGGTACAGTAAAATGCTATTCCCCTAATACATAGGGGTCGTCGAAAAGATTAAAACGTTTATACACATAAACACCACACGCACAAAACTCACTATGAATAAATTAACATATATACATAAACTGATTAATTTGTTGCACCGAGTCACTTATAACGTTTTCATATGTTTATGTATATATGTTAATTTATTCATAGTGAGTTTTGTGCGTGTGGTGTTTATGTGTATAAACGTTTTAATCTTTTCGACGACCCCTATGTATTAGGGGAATAGCATTTTACTGTACCTGAGGATGGGGATTTAGTCCCTGAAACATGTCGTATTTGAGAAACTGAGATCGCCTAGTGGATTATATAAGGTAAAATTCTTAAATTAATTATAATTATTATTTCTAAGGTTAAAACAAAAAAACCCTACTACATTTTAGTAATTTTTTGTTGCCTATATATTTTGGTTTATTTTCAGTGACAATCATTCAGAAAAGGTGCAAGTCCATTCGTACTTGCTATGCGAGAGAAATTCAGAAAAAGAAGGAAGTAAAAAGTGGATCAGGGGCGAAGGCCCATAAGCAGTATGTCTATTTTGAGCAGTTGAGTTTTTTAGAAACGTTATGTAAGAAAACTGCTAGTTCATTGGATCACGACAATGACAGAGAAAACAGTGTCGAGGGAAACAATGATAATACTGACGCGACTGGCTCGCTAGAGGTTGAAGGTATTTCAAAATCTAAAAGTAAAAGCAACAAGAAATTAAGAAAGGACGAAGATAACCTTATTGAAATTTTGAAGAAAAAAATTGTTACTGAAGAAGAAACACATGATGAAAAACATGAGGATAAGTTGTTTTTACTGTCACTTGTCTCAGAAATAAATAAAGTCCCTCCAGAAACGAGGTTAAAGCTTAGAAGTGACATTATTGCAGCCATTGCTGCTGCTCAAACCCCCATCACTCAACAATGGGCACCAATGCCAAATACAGGCCAGTTTGGATATCAACAGTATTCGTTACAACCACAATCATTTCCAAATTCCGCAGGATATTCCTATCAAGCTCAACATTACCAAAGTCCAAACCATCAGCAACATCCATCACCATCACCATCATACCTAAATCCTACAGGATTTTCCAATCAAATAAAACAATGCCGAAATCCAAACCCCCTGCAACATACATCAACACCAAAGGCAATCCAAAGTTCAACCAGAAATTCACAGCAACTATTGGAATACCAAAGTCAAAATCAATCTTGCCTATCCGTAGCAAGCAGCTCCAACGGACAATCACCAGTGGCTTCGCCTGCAGAGTCCGACAGTAGCAGCACCCAAATAAGTGATTTTTTACTATTTTAATTTTCTTTCTGTTTACTTTTAAAATAATTAGTTATGTAACATTGTATTTTTATAAGAATTCAACTGTTTACAGATTATTTTAATGTTTGTTTTTTTCATCCAAGACTTTTTAATATCTTAAAATGTAGTTTGTTAATTTTTTTGTATAAAGTGGAAAACGTTACAATAAAATTTAATTGTATTTAATTTGATTAATTAATTGTACAGATCACTTACCTCAGGGTTACGACTAACTTTTCTTCTGGTGGTATGCTTCTCTTCATTTTGGTATCAATGCTAGTTATGTCTGCTTTGACCAAGTCCAACAATTCATCAAATGATTGTTTTGACATACGAAAATAGTTAAAAAACTTATTTTCGTCCGCGCACAGATCATCGAACAGTGTGTAGTACAATCCTTTATCCATCCTTGTTGATAACATAGGGTGTATGTACATACGTCTTCTCCGAGCTCTGCGTCTTCTTTTCTTTAATAACAAAGCGAGTAGCAGAAGCTCTTCATTCCTTGACGCCATTTTCTCGACTAATCATCAACATGTGGCCGAGAGCATTTTAGCCCTCGTCAACTAGTTGTCCGAGGTCGGACAACTAGTTGCCCGCCACATGTTGCCTAGTGTAATAGAGGCCTAAGGATGCTATATCATACAATGGGCAAAACGTTTGGTGCCACCAGAGCCGGTCCAAGGCATTGTTTAAGTGTAAGTGGGTAAATTTTTGGCGCCCCCCTTCCATCTTCAATATAGTGTGTAAAAAATGCAGGACTAATAATTGTTATTGTTTGCTGTTTTTAGGATGGTGGAGGATAGTATTGTCATTAAAAACAAACACAGCTTTGTACCTTGACATTCTTTATTAAACAGGTCTAACTTGACAAACAGTGTAGTTTGTTATACAACTGTTTTAAATCTTTTTTAATTACTGTAAAACTACTTGTTATTAAATTCTGGAAAAATCTTTAACACAGATTTATTTTAAACAAGAAAGTCAATCGTTACATAAGTTTTTTCCAAGACTACAAGCTATATTTCAGCTGGAGAGTAATTTCCTACAGGTCTATTACACTTTTTAACAATTTCTACTAAAACAATGAAATTAAACTACAAGGAAATTTTCCTGGCTTTCATTTTAGCAAAGTTTTTGATGATTAAATCTGTATCAATGTCTTCAAGAATTTCGTTTTCAATGGCCATCAAAGCCAGTCCACTTAAACGTTCTTGACTAATGGTAGATCTTAAATAAGTTTTTATTATTTTCAATTTTGAAAAACTTCTTTCACCACTGGCAACGGTCACTGGAAGAGTCAGAAGTATTCTTAAACTTATGAAAACATTGGGAAATATATCTACAAAGCAATTTTTCGTTATGAAACTTAAGGCTTCCGTTGGAGAGCTTCCATAGGGTAACATGGGTGCGAGTATCTGAAGCTCGTTAAAGAGGTCTTTTCCATCAACATCTTGATCCTCTCCAACAGTTAGTGTAGTTTGAAGATTTGTACATACTGTCTTCAACTTATCTTGTTTCCACGTCCTGAGAGAATTAATGTTATACAGAAATTCAAAAACGTTGCTATGGTTTTCCATGAGCTCAAACCTTTCTTTTAGAGATGCTATTGCTGTGTCAAGTATAACATTAAAAAAGTTCACTTTAAACGATTTTTTGCTATCCAAGTTCACTATAGGTTGATCATCACTTTCATAAGAGAACTGTCCTTTTACTTTTCTTGGGTGAACTTGGACTTCTTTCTCAAAGTCAGCGATGACTCCAATTTTCTCTGCGAGCTCCTTAGCATCTGTAATTACACTATTGAACCCATCATCAGATCTCATGTTTTCAAGAAAACTTTGAATACTTTTGATAAGACCCATTGAAATTTGTAAGTCAGATGTGACGTTTTGTAAAACCTTGCTCACCATATTTATTTTGAACAGTACTTCATGCCAAGTAACAACGCAGCAAAGAAACTTAAAACTCTGTAGTTTTTTGGCAATTCCCAAAGCTGAATTTCTGCCAAAGGCGTCAAGCTTTTGGTCTTGCGAGGCTTTATACACAGCATCGTACACTTTGTCAATGTGATATCTGAGGGGCAACAAAGCGTTAATCCTACTCTCCCAGCGAGTATTACTCAGAGGTTTTACTGTCAAAGCTGATACATTTTCTGTTAATATACTCCATCTATATGTAGAAGCAGAAAAGAAGTTAAACACTTCTTGCACAATGCTAAAAAAGTCTACTGCAATCGGGCATGACAGCGCTGCATCATTAACCACTAAGTTGAGTGAATGGCTTCCACAAGGCACAAAAAATGCCCGTGAATTTAAGTCAAGTAACCTCCTCTGCACTCCAACATGCTTGCCTTTCATGTTGGAGCCATTATCGTAACCTTGGCCTCTCATGTTCTTCAATGGGATGTTGAGTCTTGATAACTCATTTAACAAACACTGTGTGAGTCCTTCACCTGTAGAGTCATTAATGGGCACAAAACCTAAAAAATGTTTTTTTATGGATGCTTGTGCATTCTCATTTACCTGAGCAAATCTTACAACCATCGTCATCTGCTTGGTGTGACTGACATCTGGTGTACAGTCCAGTATGATAGAATAATATGTTGCTTTGCTTAGTTTATATAAAATATGGTCTTGAATTTTAGAGGAAAGGAGACTGATGAATTCATTTTGTACTCTTTTACTTAAATAATGTACTTGTGTTTCTTCAGATGATACTCTTCTAACATGCTCAGCCATAACTACATCAAATTTAGCAGTGTACTCGACTAGTTTAAGAAAATTACCATTATTACTCATGAAAAGAGTATCATTCGTTCCTCTAAATGCCAACCCTTGGGTGCCGAGAAATTGAACAATGCACAACAATCTTTTGAGTACTTGATTCCAGTGTTCTGTTTCTGCTTGTATTAATCTTTCATTTTCCTTGTCAATAGTTTTATCTAAACGTAAACGTAAGCACAGTTCTCGCCAGGATTGATAATTCTTTATGTGGTTTGGAGATTTCTCATGACTACTCAAAATCTTTGACAAATTCTGCCAGGCTGAATACCCTTTATCTCCAGCAAGAGATGAATCTAGATTTCCAAAAAGTTTGCAGACAAAACAAAATACACATTTTTTTGATATAGAATACATCAGCCACATTCTTTGAACTTGTTCCCCATTACAAAGTTTCCTTATATAATGAGTTGGAGAAAATTTCCTACCTTTAGAGTCAAGGGGAAAGTTGATGTCTTTTACTTGTATTGGACCTCGCTCAACAAGCAACTTCCGGACATTACTGGTGATTGTAGATGGCCACTCTCCGCAGTCGGTTGATAGTGGCGAGGACGTGTCTCTCAATACTTCCTTTAAAAAAATAATGATTAAAGCACTTCTGTTGGGCAAATAAGATTAATTCAATATTCAATACAAAAATTGAATTATACTACAATCTAATATACTACAAAGTTATTATTTTGCAACCAGTATACTTTGATATAAATAGTCATAAAAATTAAAATATTTCTGATTGAAATACGGACTTCAGGAAAAGAAACCTAAAGACTTGTTCGTTGGATTTTTGTTAGTAGTATTTTAAAATATTTTTTAGCTATCTCTTCGATTATCCCGAAACTTCGAAATATTCATAGCTTCATTTTTGTCAATCTACAATTAAGAAACGTTTGCTCCTCCACTTCTTTATAACGAAAAAAATACCATTTGATTCTCTTAGTTTACCTACTTGCCTCTCTTCAGTAAAATGACATCATAGTGCTCTTCAGAAAAATTTTATCCACGTACCATTTTGGCGAAAAACTCCAAATTTAAGAGCAGTACCAATTTTGAGAATTGGACGGACAGAAGATAGGGTAGAGACCACAATGATGGCCACGTCTATGAAGGTGGTCACTTGTGAGTATTTCGTTAATTAAAAAAATATCGAATAGTGTTAGAAACTCGAAAGTTTCGTAAGTATGTTCTGCTACCTATTTGCTCGTATTATGCAAAAAAATACATATGTATTTCTTAACACCTAAAAACATATGGCGAGAACCGTGTTCTTTGATGGCAATGACTGGGGGTATGATGGCCACTTTTATGGAAAATCGACTTTTTAACTTTAACATCTATTTTAAAATTGTTTTTTAGTTTTTGCTCTAAAAAAAAAATATTTTCAGCATTAAAATATTCCAAATAATGTATAAAAGCAATTTGATTGATAATTTTCCTTACAGAATTAAAGAAATAAAGATAAAAGTACTGTAGCTAGAAATCCTTAAGGTGGCCACCATTGTGGTCTCTACCCTAAATAGAGCGAACGTAATCCTTTATCGTTGTGATGACTTACTCCACACGGCGGGCACGTGACGTGAATGTGGTCATACAGAAATGTGTACATACGAGCTTGACGTTGCGGCATGGTATGGTTTGTGCACATAAGAATCGTACATGATATTATTTTACACTAAAAATTATGCACCAAGTTTTGTGCACAAGTGCAGAAAAAAGATTTTTATTGTACACAAGTGTTTCACACTTCATATTTAAGAAAATTAAAAGTAAACACTTGTGCATAATAAAAAATTTTTTTCTGTACTTGTGCACAAAACTTGGTGCATAATTTTTCGTGTACAATACTATAGTGTACGATTCTTATGTGCACAAACCATACCATGCCGACGTTACAAAGAGTACGGTAACTCTTTAAATTAACCAGAACGAAAAATATTACACAATTTTTATATATTAGTATAGATAATTTTTTTTAGTTGTAAGCTTCGTTTGAAAAAAAAACCATTAAAACAATATTATCTTGATTAAGATTAATTTTATTTAAACTTACCTCATCAATATTTTGGGAAGGTCCATTTGAATTTTCCGTTTTCTCCGTAGATTCAGAGGGTTCCAGGAAAGATGTAGACGTGACATTGTGACAATATTCACTAGCTGTTTCTTCATTTTCGTTATCAGGGTCAACTGATTCTTCATTCAAATCCACTGACAACTTATTGTTTGTTAAACTTTTACGGTCTAATTTTATTGGAGTAGATGGAGCCGAAAAAAACTTTTTTAACGATTCAGCTTGTTTTTCATCTGCCTTCGAGTGTAGAAGCTTTCTTTTTCGATAATATGCACCGGAATGTTTCTTGTCGTCAGCCATTCTTTTATTTTAATGAAAAGACTGTTCAAAACGAACAGATATCATACTGACGGTATGAATGAAGGCAATTTCACAGACGCCGGCGAACGAACAGGTTAGGTTACGCGCAGCTAGACGTGACAGGGCGTTTGGCGCCTATGTGTCAATGTATGGGTGAGTCCATTTACATGAATTTTAAATCGCGGCTTCGGCGCCCTTGACTATGCGGCGCTCTTAGTGGCTGCTTACTTTGCTTACCCTCGGACCGGCTCTGGGTGCCACAGCAATGTTTTTAACATGGTTGTCAATAGAAAAAATGTTAATTGTTATAAAAATTGTAGCTATATAGCTTTATAAAATTTCCAGGTACCGACAATGAATAGACATGTGCATAACGCATCGGATAGAATGGTCAGCCAGGCATAACAATCATAACTTCATTCACATTCAACAGTGTTATAAGTGGTTTTATTTTACACGAAGTTGATAATAGACCACATTGAATTTGTGAAAACGAACCTCTTCTTGTTGAAGGATATGATTCACCTCAATGATATAGCTGTACTGACATTGTCCATTTATTACATTTTAGCAAAACAGTGTGGCTATTTTCCTCATCTTTCATTTCAGAACTTCAGAACCTTCACTTTGGTTCCTACAGCTGAAAATTGAAAGTTAACTTATTTCAAACACAGTATTCCCATAGTATAGGAGAAGTATACACGTGTATTGGTTCAAAACCTCATGCAGACCAAGGACTTAATACAAAACAATTGTGTATGTGTTTGCTATATATATATATACACACACGTACAATAACAATAATAATAATTATTATTATTGTTATAGTATATGCGAAGTAATATAGTAATGTGAAGTAACAGTTACAAAATTTGTTGTTGTGTATGTGTATGTGTTGTGTATCAAAAAGCTGAATTTAATGTTTTATATTTTGTTTGGAACACTGTTTAGTCACTTTGCCATTATTATATAGCAAATTTTAAAACCTTACAGCATTTAGTGTTCTGAGATACACATTATACTTTAGCATCTTAGTTCTCTGTCTTCCTTTATTGGATCCATTACAAGTCAGCCAGTGCTTCACAGTCTTCAAGCAGACCTGATGGCAGGCAGTCTGAGTCTACTGTTTACCGTTTGCAACAATGAAGACCTACTATACCAGTATTGTAGTTCAATGTAGTATTAATGTGAAAATACTTTAGAAAATAATCTGATTTATTTTTATTACCATATTCCATCTTGTCCTTTATTATTTCAAAAACAGGACAAGATTTAATTCTATGAAATGAGTGTGTGAATACTTAACAATTTTTACCAAATTTTGTGTATGATTCAATTTCTGCCAACTTAGTGGTAATCACATATCAGTAACTCCATATATAAATCCAGTAAAACAGATTCATGGAGAAGAGAAAATTGTCAGTAATACATTTTGACGTTATTAATTCCTGCCTTGCTTAAGTAACATTCTCTAACAAATTGTTGATACATCTCTCATTGTAGCTTTTTATAACAGTCTACTTGGATTTTTCAAACATAAAGAATGTTAATCATGAAATTCTCCTCAACTTTCCATAAAGTAGTATAATCAACAAGCAACTTCAACATTGTAATAATGTTTACATTTAAATTTCTGGCGTAGGTGATTGCTCTGTGTAATACAATTAACAGAGTTATTCTGATGCCCACATAGAAACAGTAGAATATAAGAACATTTCTTGGTTGAGATATCTTTAGAGTTGTAGAACAACATAAACATTTTATGGAGAAATTGTATTAATTTAATAGATTTTTATTAAAATTTGTAGGCCTTAACAGGAGGTATTTCAGCTACTCCAAATGTTGTAAAAGCGACAAACAAACCAGGGTTAGTGAAGCATTTGGAAAATCTTCAGAAAGATCTGACTCTATGTGAGAAAGCACTCGCAGAATATTTAGAAACTAAATGCCTTGCCTTTCCTAGATTTTATTTTGTTTCATCTGCAGATTTGCTTGATGTTCTGTCTAATGGAAATGAGCCAAATTTAGTTTCAAGGTAATGATAAATTTTAAATGTATCATTTCATTTTGATAATTAAAATTTTTAATTTTAAAATAGTTGAAAAAAATTTTAATATACTTATGGTTGTATAAAATCAGAAAAAGAATGAAGTACTGGTAATAAAAAAGGAGGTCTGACAGACTTAATAAAACAGAAATAACTTTAATGTGAAACACACTCACTGTTTTCTCTTAGCTTATGTGTATATTTCAAAAAGTAATTACTATGTTTTATTTTATTTTGCCATTAAGGTTTAAAACAATTTTTGTTTTAATTTCATAATTTTCATTAGTTATCTCCTGTGTGGGGCCAATCTTATTCATTACACCATCTCAGCTTCCACTGTCTTATACCAGGTGTTGGTTTTCTCTTCTGTCGGTCTCCTTTCGCTACTCTTGTTTTTTCCAACCTAAGATTATTAGGTTTTTTTAAGGGCTAGGAAATATTTCTGCTTTTTTGTTTATCTCTTTTTTTTTATAATTATCAATGCAACCAATAGACAAAACAGTTTTTTGAATGACTACCCCAGGCGATAGATTAGGCAGTTGCCTGGTAAATCCACCTCCTATCAAGGCTGGAACCATGGTCTCTGAGGGGGCAACCTATGGAAGACTTTTTTAGGAGAAGGACATTGGTATCTATACTAAAGACTGTGACTGAAACTACAGAATCAGTTTTGCCTGTTGTTCAAACTTTTGAAGGATGAAACTTTTTAATTTACACTTTGGTAAATCAAATTGAATCACAGTTTCAATATAATCAGACTTTTATTCCAGAAAGTCAATTAAATATTGGTATGGAGAACCATACTAGACTTCCATATTCTAAGATTTATATTTAAAATAATTTACTTGAATTCGGTTCAATAATTTCTAAAAAAATATCCCCTACACTCAAACTATTTTCACTATTTATAGGTATTTTTGTTATTATGGTGTAGTTGTTTAA
The DNA here is from genome assembly GCA_034769895.1 of Magicicada septendecula. Classification (NCBI taxonomy): domain Eukaryota; kingdom Metazoa; phylum Arthropoda; class Insecta; order Hemiptera; family Cicadidae; genus Magicicada; species Magicicada septendecula. Next base: position 465,384,105 of record CM068367.1, read on the forward strand.
TATAACTTTATTTTTGAGTCACTTTATCTATAAAAATTAGGTACTTTATTCTTATAAAGAAACTGAACTACGCATATAATTATCCCTCCTGCTCATCCAATCCTCACCATTAATGACATTTTCACCTTCATAGAGTAGTAGTTTTATCATATGTAATTGCTATAGTATCTTATCCTTCAAAATTAAATACTCGTACTTTACTTGATATCAGCAAAGTAATTTTCAAAAAATCATCCCCTCCCCCTTCACTACCGTCTTCATTTATATTCTCATTAACCATTTTACAGTGGATTAATATGACTTTATTTTCAGGGCACTTATTTATCAAAATTAAGTACTTTACTCTTATTAAAACACAAAACGTTCCAGATAAATTACCCCTCCTCCTAACTGAACATTTTTGATATTTACATTTTTATTACTGAGGAATAGTTTCATCATATTTAATTACTAAGGTATCTTATCCTTCAAAATGAAGTAGTTTGTTCAACATCAGAAATGTAGTTTTGTAGTTTTTAAAAAATTACCCCTCCCCCTTCAGTTACCCTTTTCATTTATAGATATTTTCAGGATAGTTTATTTAACAAAATTAAGTACTTTACTCTTGTTAAAACGTAAAACATTGCAGGTAAACTACCCCTCCCCCTATCTTCTCCAAAATCAATAGGCCTTGAGTCCTCTACAACTTGAGCACATATGCAAAATATCGGTATGGAGAACCATACATGATTCCATGTTCTAAGATTTATATTTAAAATCATTTTCGAAATGAAATATTTCCATAGAAACTACTTCTTTCTACTTACTGCTTCAGCCTTAACCACAGTACTGTGTGTAAAGTTACAAACCATTTTAATATATACTACCTGCCAGAATCTTACCTACCTTGCGATCTTTTCTCGCAGACTTACCTTTTAAACACCAAAAAACTTCAGGGCCGCCAACACGTTCATTTAAGTTAACATGTAAACTTTTATACTCTTCCCATTGCACAACCTTCAAATAATTTTGCGATCTGACTTTACTTTACCTCAGAAAATTCCACGAGTCGTTAGACGAGTTTTTTAACACAAAATATAGGAAATGGTTACAGGCGAAATGATTAAGCCTAACACATGGTTTTCATTAAATAATCATCTCATTTATTACTCTTTCAAATTTTCTAGTTCTCCTTTACTTTTCTTTCTCTTACTCTTATCTTTTTAGCAGTTAACTATGGAACACATATCAAAAACAAGAAATTACTTATCCAACTAGATTACATGTTAACAAAGGCAAGCCAGTACTTTAACCCCTTCTCATTTTCTTTTACATATTCATAACCCCCGTTTACTGAGCTCTTTTAGTTTTTCAGATATTTTGGTAGGCTGTTGTTTAATTCATTTATATGTTTAAAGGTTTAAAAGTTTTAAATGGTACTCTTCCTTGCTGTAGCCATTGTCCAATTATTTCACCACCGCTGCAGATTCATTACTTTTCACAAGACACTCCGAAATATGTTCTGAACTGTTTAAAACTGATGTTGTTGAATGTCGGTTCACATTACCCTCTTGTACTGATTTTAAAACAATTTAAGTAACATTTTTTTTTAGTTGGCCGACTTAATTTACCCGGGTACTTGATATGTACGACCGCGAGGTCTGAAATCTGGATGTCGACTGAAAAGCGTCCAAAATGGCGAGAATACGCTCGGTGGACCTTCTGTTACCATCAGCTTGCTCTCTGATTGGCTGGTGACTGTCTCGCGCCTTTCTCGACATCTCGTGAAAAACAGTAAGGAGACCATGTGCGCGAATTTTACGTCACAAAAAAGCGGCACACGCGCACTATTACACATTCCAATGTTCTAATTTCCATTGTACTTTGTTCTTTGCACAGCATGGCACCGAACTGACTACCGGGTGTTCACAAAAGTCACATATTTGGTGATCTAAAAATGTTGCCTAGCATGATTGGCTACAAATTGTTACAAGAAAATTATGAAACTAAAACCCTCTGCTGTGTCCCGTTACAATACCTCCCCAATGAGAGGTTTTCTGCCGAAACAGAAAAACTCTCATTGCCTAAAACCTAAGAGGACCAGCTAGGATATGGCACCACGACCCCCCGTAATTCCTTATTAAAATCATGGGTAACTTACCCCCCTAGTCCGGTGACTGCGGCTGCACCTGCATGACCTTACTGGACTTCCCTTGTCGAGATCCCAACACCATAAAGTCAGACAGGCACGCCACCATAGTATCACAAGACTCTATAACAATCAAACAAAAACATCAATAACTGGTCTTTCACAATGCCATATCCCCAACTGATTTGGTTTCCTCTTAGCCCGTGCTGGTTTGTCCTTTGCAAAGTACTGGTTGCTCATCTTATTTATCCACTAATACATAAATACTTGGTTTACTATATACCCTTAATCTAACATGGTACATTTGATTGAAACTACATATAATGATACTTTTACAAGATAGACTTCAAACACGAAAAATTAATTCAACAGTTCAACTATGAGTTCAATTTATCAATATTTCCCTCTTCCATTTCCATTAAGATTTACAGTTAATATCTCCATTATAAGGCAGACTACTTCTGTTATTTTTATACAGTGCAAACTACGATTAAGGCAACTCGGCAAATCGCTTAACATAGCAGATACATATAGTACCAGGACAATCTCCGTTGATACTTTATGATAATTATGATCATGATAATCATTTACAAACAACTCTCCTTCCACATCATTTTATAATATCCCCCTAACCCCATTACAATTTGGTAAATAACCTCATGGGTAAACCGTGCAAGGCCTCTACACATTTGCATAAATGCTATATTTATGCCCCTGGCTTGTAACGGCCAGCTCCTTTCCACACACTCTATTGATTTTTTATGTTGGACTGTAGCGCCCATTTGCTTCCACAAGAACTGAAGTTTTTATGGTGTAAACGCTGCTGACACCGTTCTTGTTTCGGTGTTATAAAACATTCGGCATTACTGGTATCTAAGACACCAGTAATCCTACTAAAAATTAGTCACATGCCCTTAAATGGTCTACCATCCCATTCGATGGATAGCGGCTGTTCCAAAGTTTATGATTGATTCCCATGATTCACCCCCCCCCCCGTTAATTTCTAAAGTCACCAATTTTGAAAATAATAACAACTATGGTTAGGGTACAATAAGCCTGCCCACAACTTGTTACCAATAATCCAAATCCACGGTCAGGGTTCGGTGAAGCCGTGACCGCCCGAAAGTGGGGAATCTATTTCAAATATACAATGCATGTTTCACATCCATACATAATTACATCCTAAGCAAATAAACATTTATATTTCACAGAAACCTAGAACCAAAATAAACATTACTAACCTCAGGTTAACATAAAACATTTCATCTCTGAATTTGAATAAAATTTACTAACATTACACAACTTTTAATTTCAATTTCTATTGATTAAACAATTAACTGTTTATGTTGCAGTATCACTTCAACTTTGACTTTTGATTAAACATTTTAATCATTTAATTTTAATTGTCTACCATTTATTATCCATTTCAAATCAAAAATAAATTATTCAAATTTTTATTACACATATTTCCGTCTTTTACTTAATTACTTTAATTGCATTACTTAAAACATTTTACATTAATTAAATTCTCTCACATTGATTTAATTTCATAATAAAATTCATTTATCATTTTTATGACTTTCATTTTAAAAACTCTCAAATTGATTACCAAGATTTCTATCTTTTAAACATTCTACATTAATTTAATTTTCATTATAATGATTCACGATTACATACTATTGATTGTTCACTTAAAACAAAATATTATTACTCATATGACCTCAAACTAACTGGTAAATTGACTACATTAAATACAATGTCCACATAACAACATAACCTTACTTCATAATTACATCTAACTCATGTAAATCATATACAACTTATATACAATCAGTTTCATATTATCATTGTTTACCAAAAATCATTTCATTATTCAGTCCAGTATTTAAAACCATTAACTCTCATAATTAAATGTTCATTAACAATAACTGTCTAACCACCATCATCGAAAATTAGTCATACCCACATTACACATTTCAGTTTTATTTACATACATTATATGATTACCATTAATATAATAACCATTTGAATTCATTCCATCCATTATCCCATAATAATAATTCCCAGGGTTCTTCCCCATTATTATTTATCATATACCATGTCTACTTTGGGTAATGTCCAGTCTCCATTATTTTTATCTGTCATAATTTGATACGTAATCATCTCATCACAATAGCCATCTACTACTACACCAGTTACATTGCCAAGTAAGTTCTTATTCTCAATGATACTATTTTCATTTATTATTTCTGTACTTATTACTCCCAAAGGCAAGTCTACACTTCTAGTAATATAATCATCATTTCTCTCAATATCTATTCTCTCTACCAACCCTTCATAACTTCTATTTAACTTGAACCACTCTCTCTCTCTCTCTCTCTCTCTCTCTCTCTCTCTCTCTCTCTCTCTCTCTCCAAATACCTCTCATCATAACACCTGTCACAACCCTCCTGAACTACCTCACTTCATGCAAAGGGCACCACAAAATTACTATAACACTTCCTGGCCTTACCAGGTTTACCACAAAAAATTAATGGACCATTTAGAGACACCTCGTCTCCCACACAACCTCTAGAGGAAACTCTATGCTTGTAAACCACTTGTGGAGTCTTTACTCCACTTAAACAACAAGGAAAATTTGCCCTTTGCCAACCTAACCTCTCGTCACTCTCATCAACCACATTAGGAAAGATGATATGGGGTTATAGAATACAAAATAACAGTTATTCTCTGTCTGTAACAAAAACTATCAGTGGAAAAGAATATGATGTAATAAGTATATTACATATAGTATTTTATCATAAAAAGTGACCTGGGAGGTGGACAGAATTTTGTATGACTATGGAAAAGATGATATAATTTGTAAAACATGAATGCTATTAGCATTTATCCCCACCTGTTGATTGGTGTGGTGATCATTAAGTAGGTAGAATCTCTTGACAAGTATTTAAGGTTTTATGAATCTCATGACATTATCAAATAGTATTAGTATAATTATTATGTTGATAAGATAGTTTATAATTAATAGTACTAGTTACATACTTTAATAAGCAAAAATATATTAAAGTTATCTTCTTCAGCTACTCCTAAAAGTTATTGCAACTAATGGAAAGTTTTAATCAGTGAACGATAGAAAATAACTGTGATTTTTTTTCTACAGTAATATGTGTTTGACAATCTTTATACAAAGATTATATAAATAATACAATAAATTTTTTAATACAATGTATTAAAGAATATTTTATATTAAAAACAATTTAAATATGTTTCCAGTATGACAAGTTAAATTTAAAATGTTTTTTTTTTCAGCTTATAAAAACTTTTATTATAAACAAATTTGTTTCAGACACTTAACAAAGTTATTTGATTCGCTTGCATGCCTCAAATTTGTAAAAGGAGAAGATGAAAATTCTAAACATGCATTAGGAATGTTTGCTAAAGATGGTGAATATGTGGAATTCAACAAAGATTGTGACTGCAGTGGGGCGGTACAGTATATAAAGATTGAATAATTAAACTCAGACAGTAATCTTAATGCTCTATTAAAATAATTTGTGATGCTTTCTTATTTTCATGGAGTATATATGAAATTCCCTATTGTTACTTTATTATTTTAGCACTAAGTCGTTAGATAGATAACATTGATATGTCTATTTTTGTTCAACTTGTAAATGTTGCTATCATTTGTAAAAGAAAACTTTTCAACCATTGGTAATAAGTACTCTGCATCTTGAGAAATCTATATACTTTCAGAACACACACACAGTAAGAGATTACACAGTAATAGAACATTGGCAGACTTTAGTTACAGTGTAGTCAACTGTAATGGGATGACTTTAATAGACAGACTGAAATTATAGTCGCACCAGTACATCAAATTAGTTTTTAGTTTTGTATACTTATAAAACTTATTTTACTTTCTGCTATGTAACAATAAACATGTATGGTACAGTGTAATTTTAAACAATGGAATCTACCTGGATATTTTGTTGTAGATTTATTGAAATACTAAAGTAAAAAAATAAATATATTTTTTGAATTGCAGGTTGAAATTTGGTTAAACCGTGTGCAGACAACAATGCGAGAATCAATAAGACACTATTTTTCCGAAGGAGTGGTATGTTTTTATAAAGCTCATCTTAATTAATCAATTATTTCCATAAGTAATCATGCCATCTGACAAAAAAGAATGAAAAGTTTTCTTACAGTTAAGTCACTGAGAATGGTGTAGTTTATTTGTAGAAAGTGTATTCATACTAGCATTCTACCAGATTTTTAGTTAAAAAAAATTGCATGTTTTTACAGTGTCCATACAAAAATAGACCTCTACAATGATTTTGGCATGTTTCTGCATAGAAATAAAAAAGTTATGAACCTTTTTATTTGGTGATATTGAATAAAACCTGTTCTCAAATAGTGTCTTTTATGTACACGATAAAATATTGTTATACTAATGTCTACATTATGGCAAAAATTTTAGTAATGCTTAGAAATGTTTAATATTTGTGTACTCTGTATCAGTGTTCATATATAATGAGATACAGATTAAAATTAATTTACCTTTTTTTTTATCCGTCGTGTGACTTCTTATTGTATTTATTTAAATAACGCGTTTCGAGGCTCAAGGGCTCATCTTCAGATTTCAGTCCCGTGTGGATGTCGTTAACACATTAAAATTAAGCTACTACACATTAAAATAAAACACACTACACAAGTTAACTGATGTCTGGGTGCGCACCCTTTGCTGGCTCGCGACACACTGCCTGCAACTACTCTATGGTCTTGTCACAACCCCCCCCCCCACCGATTGCTGTCCATTCTTGCTTAATATGAATTTGTCAACAACCATATCGTATAGCTGATGCAATTTAAAATTCAGCTGGTCATTTAACATGTTATTAGGACTGCACTTAAACGCCCGGTATATTTCAAATTCTTCGGCTGCATTCATGTATCGTCCCTTATTGCAGAGATGCAATGGCTTGCAGTTGGTGTCAAAGTCGGTATAATTATGGTTATGCACCATTAAGTGTTCGGCATATTTTGATTTACAGGCATTTAAGTTATTTTTAGGTAGATGTTCTTTAAACCTCTGTCTAAATGCCCTGCCGGTCTGACCGATATAAACCATATCGCAATCATTACAAACCATTTTGTAAACACCCGTTCTTTTTTCTTTAAACTGTTGTGTTTTAAGCCATAATAATTTTTGAACATTATTTGTGGTCGGAACGATACTAGGATGTTATGTTTCCGAAATTCGTTTTTTAAAATCATGGGTATATTATTGGTGTACTCAGTTGAAATAAACTTAACTTTATTAATTTTTGTTGCGTGTACTGATGATGTTCTTCTTTTTATGTTTACGTAATAACCGTTCGACCATTGAGCTTCGGTACCCAATCGCTTCCGCTATGTACTTAATTTTGTATTTAATTAACATGTGAATGTGTAGTAGCTTAATTTTAATGTGTTAACGACGTCCACACGGGACTGAAATCTGAAGATGAGGCCTTGAGCCTTGAAACGCGTTATTTAAATAAATACAATAAGAAGGCACACGACGGATAAAAAAAAAGGTAAATTAATTTTAATCTGTATTGAAATGTGACATGTATACCAGAGAACATGAGTTTAAAAAAAATAATTAGATACCTTCATAAATGTTTCTCCCCAAATAAATATTCATGTGTGTGTGTGTGTGTATGTGTGTGTGTGTGTGTGTGTGTGTGTGTGTGCACAATAGAAGTAAAGTTGAAGGCTGAAGTAAAGTTGCCACATGGACAAGGAAAGTCTGCCAGCTCTAGATGAATGTATCACTGCACTGAGAGAACTCCTTCCTTCTATAGACCAAGCAATGCCACAGTTTTATACACAAATTTTTATTTTGTAGACAATACAAACACTATGTTTTATATGAAGTAAGGCCCTCTGAAATGAGAATATAAAAACACATTGTAATACAAAAACTTGGAAGAGGTGGACTGAAGGTCAGATATAGAAAAGACTGTCACACAATAGAGTGTATACTCATTATTATACAGAAGTTAAGTAGAAAGATAGAAATGATAATCATCCAGAACATTCTAGTGTATTCTATAAATAATGTCCATCAATATACATAAGTTATACATCAATAGTGAATAATGTAAATACATGTGAGTAACATAACCTACATCCTTAACCTCAGGGGCATATTTTGGGGGGATGGGACCAAACCTCTCCCAGAGGGTCTAAAAAAGTAGATGCATTTTTTTTAATCTCTTAAGTTTTAGGATCTTTTATTATTTTTTCAGCTGCGTGTTCAGCTAGTATCTGTTTTTTAAATATACAAACGGGTCTATTACAAAGTATTTGCGTATACATTAGAAATATGAAATATAGGAAAATCAGTTCAGTCAGTATCTTCAGTGTTTCAGGAATGCATATTTTTGTTGTGCTACTACTGTTTACTTTAATGGGATTGATTTCAGGATGTTATCACTCATTTTTCAGCCACTCTAAAGATGGTATTGTTGACTAGTTTTAAATTATTTTTTCTTTTGTATGAAGCTGATTTGACCAGACCCCGGCCCCCCACTCAGGAACAACTAGAACAGGGTGTGATTAAGTCAGATGTGGTGAATACATAAGAAGGTTATTCTCCACATGGAAACACATCTTGAACAGCTTTGGTATGCCTTGACAATTCGTTGTTCATTTCATAATGTATGTATTCCTTAATCTTCTTACAGGCCCAGTCATTTTCTTACCACTTCTGTGTCTATACTATCTTTAATAACCATTTAGACTGATCCTCCTTACCTATCTGGTGTTTGCTTTGGAATTTCTCTTTCCAACAGCTCTATTTTCTCTGGCTCAGGTTCCCCCACAGAGTGTCTTGAAAGGCTATCTGCTGCTTGATTGCTTGCTTCAGGGACATGACACAGATCTGCTAACAGTGATATAACAGGCCATACCACTGCTAATGCCTCCTTCTCTACTGTGCAATAGCGTCTTTCTGGTGCGACAGTTTCCTACTGGTATATTCCACTATGTCTCTTCCTCCATCCACTTGGCATTCAGGTAGTCAAGTCGAGGAGCACCACAGATTGCTTCGTTGATCTTATGAAAAGCTTCTTCCTCCTTGTCAGTCCATTTGAAAGGATGTTTCTTATTCAGCAAGCCTGTTAGTGGAGCTGCTTTTGTCTCAGAATGTGGTATAAAGCTGCTATACCACCCACAAAGTCCTAGGAACTGGTGAATTTGGTGTTTACTAAAGGGTTTGTCTATTTCTTCAGTAGCCTTGTTCTTCTCTGGCTGTCTTTTCAGACACTCAGATGTTAAGATATGTCCTAAATATTCCACCTTCGATAACAAAAAATTACATTTCTTCACTTGGCAGGTTACACCATAAATCACGAATCGTTCCAAAACTTCAATGACATGTTCAAGGTGTTCCTGTCAATTCTTACTGTATATCAGCATGTCATCCAGATAGTCTTGGCAGAATTCTCCAGTGTAGCCAGAGAACACTTCATCTATCAGGCACATGAATGTAGTTGGTGCATTCTTCAGACCAATTGACATAACGATGAACTGATACATGGTGTAGTGAAAGTTGTCATTGGCCTGGAGCTTTCTTCAACTTCACCTGCCAATACCCAGAGTTGAGATCCAGTGTAGTGAAGATCTTTGAACCACTCACTTGGTTCATCAGGTTCTTCAAATCTGACTTTGGATAGCCATCTGATGTGGTGTGCCTGTTTAACTTCCTGAAGTCAACACACAGTCGATACATTCCATTCTTCTTCTTTGGTAACACATGGGTGATACACAGATAGATGTTGATGGTTCTATTAATCTTTGGCATTCCATTTCTTTTATCTTATCCAGATCAAACTTTATTTTATCTGGGGTTTATTGGATAGTGTCTTTGTTTTATGGGTGAATCATCCTTACAGTTAATTCTGTGTGTAACTGTCATTGTGTAGCCTATTTAACTGTAATAACTTATGTATAACTATACAGCAGTTCTCTGAGCTTCATCTCCTCTTTATTGGCCAAGGGCCCTTTGGAGGTCATCCAATACCGAGGTAACTGTAGTTGTTTTCTTTTTAATGCTGCTGTCATACCATCCCAATCTCAACCATTTGTCCTTCCCAAATATTTCTTGTACAGTATAGTCTGTAATCACTCAATACTTACTTATGACAGCTCCCTGGACCTCCTTATGCTTACACCATTTTTCTGGTTAATGTAATTTGGCTACATTTATATTAACAAAGGAGTGACTTGCCTGGGTATCAAGTACAGCTGTAATCAACTTGTCTTTGATGTTAATGATAATGGCTGGGCAGGGCTGGTAAGAGTCCAAAGTAGTCTGCCCAACGCCACTGTTCTGTAACCACTTATCTCTACATACGGGAAATGATTTCTAGGGGCAAACCACATCCCCAGTACTATCCTGCTCCATCATAGGATATTTTGCATTAAAATGGCCTACCTTTCCACATCTGTGGAAACATTTTCTGTGAGTACCTTCTTCTGCAATAGGCCTTGCCTCAACATGATGGTCCTCTTCTAATTGTCTGATGGTGTCCCACAGTTCTTCAAATATTTTAGGGTGGGACACTTTTACCAGTGATCTGATTGTATCAGTTGTAAAGAGAACAGATTCATCACCACTCTTCTCAGGATATATCATTTTGAGTAACTGCAATTTGTGGATAACGAATGCTCCTTCTCGCATTCCTGTTGACTGACCCTCAGTTAGTAATTTTTTTGTATTTGTATTTTGACTGTATCAAACTCAAATCCCAATATTAATTGTTTCTGAAAGTCAATCCAGCTTAGGCTTAAACCTTTAATGTTCTGCCACCATGTGGCTGCTGAACTTTTTAACTGTTACGATAAAATCTGAGTATAAATATCCTGGGGTAGATTTGTACGATTCAGTAGTGATACACAGTTTCTAATGAATGATGATTGGTATTCCTAGAACCTACCTTGGAATTTTGGTAAACTCTCTCTAATCACTTCTGGATGTACTCGAACCTGATCAGGAAAATTATAGTTTCTATCAGCTGGTCTTGTTTTGAGAAGAGGTCAAATTGTGTCCTTAATCTGTTTTTCTGTTCTGTTGACATTCTGGTTGGTGACACTTAATTCCAGTTGACTTTGTTGTCTGGCAAAGTTAGTTGTAAAATTTTCACATTATTCCTTTTTAGCTTCACAACAAATCTAGGACAGCCAAATAAGAAGTGTGGATTCAAATTAGTAGTTAAAGTATTACTCAAATTACTTCTTCCGTATACAAGTACTGGATCTTGATTGTGGTCTTATGTAATGGCGCTGCTCAACTCTGAATCTACAGTCTGATTCATCCAATTCTTAGGTTGGTCAAAAGAATTCTAAATGTCACCTTGTCTGTCTTGGTGGATACATTTGATTGACAAGATGAAGGCTATTAATCATCACTGGTTTTTCTCTTGCAGACTTTCTGTATTCAGCTCCTTCTGTATTTCGGCATTTTTCATGCCATCATAACTTGTAACACGCTTTTGTTCTTCAGAATTTTTCATCTGTGCTTTGGTTTTTCTTTTATTTTAATGTTAATTGGTGGCAGTGTCACTAAACAATAAATAAAAAGAAAGATTATCATGAAACAAAATATAGGAAAGACAAACATAATTTTAATCTTGTTTCAATGCTGGGTATGATAACAATTGTTCTGTAGAAAGATAAATATGTATTAAGTAAAATTGTAGAACAAAATTACAACAAATTGAAGCGATGCAGTACCAGAAATTCTGAATTAACAATATTTATATGTATATATATATTGCAACGATACGTTTAGCATAAGTCTATGTATCAACCCCTGACTGAGGTATGATAACATACAAACGCACGTATGAGATGTAAATAATAAAAATAATGTAATAATTAAGCGTTAGGTATAAGAGATAATAAAAGAAATAAACGTATTAATTAATTTTAAATAAATAAATAATTGTAAGTGAGCATGCATATGGAATTAAAAGCCTAGTTGGTTTTTAAACGCAGCGAGGGGAGAAGAAACACGCACCGACTGGCAAGGGTGATGTCATAGCGACAGGCAGCCGCATGTGTATCAGTCTGTGTGTGTGTGTGTTAGTGTTAGTGTGTAAATGAAGAACAAGTTGAATTATGCATACGATTGTGGAAAATTTTACACAGTTTTGTAAGTACTGAACGAAAACCAGAAGTCACACGAATCAGAGACATATGTAAAAATAAAGCTGGCGCCTGGCGCTACAATTAGACATTAAGTGGTCTATGATCGTGGGAACCGTTCAGCCACAGTGTGAAATTTTGCCATAACTTCCATAGTTTACACACCTTAATGTTCATAATTTGCATAAGTTAAGTTTAAGAATGTACCTTACGATTTGTAAAATAATCTTTATAAAAAAATGTGCGCTTCATAGAAAGACGCGTAGGTTGTAATTAGTAATTAAATTGACGCGCGGACCTGTTCAGCTTTGTCCAAACAGTTTCCAACAGGAATTGAACGACGGCAGGAGTATAAAACCCCAGCGAGCGACACACGCTTTCTCAGATCATCAACAGACAGTACGTGAAATCCACGCATCTCGCAACCGCGAATTTTACAAAGTTAAGTAATGTTTTAAGCCGTATTATGTAACTTGAAGTGCGATGGAACCGGCAGTACGTCAGTGAAAGTATTAGTGATACACAATTTATTTAAAAGACTATAATATCGTAATCTATGAGGAGTTGTAACGTCGATGAACTTCAAGAAGTCCACGTAGAACTTTGAGGCATCCACGAGGGACAAGACAAGGAGAGGAGAGGAACCAGAGCAAAATATTAGAGGATGCAGGGACAGCCACATGCAGCTACATCCAGCCATACATCATCACGACCAGAGGTCCACATCAGAACTCCATCCAGTAGACGGAGAGAGTAATTTCAACGATGCAGAGACAGAGAAGGTGATACCCGAAGAGGATCCCAAACTCGAGAGTCCAGGTGACGGTAACGACACAGTTAAATGGTTGCAGAAATATGCAGGTGAAGTCAGACATTTATTTAATATTATAAATGACCCTGAGGTCTATTGAAAGAAGGCTCTAGATTCCATATACAAGTTTACATAAACTTTATTATATTTTTATTTTTCATAATGAATAATCAATAAATGTTCAAAGAATATTAATTGATAACAAAGAATATAAATTTATTAATCTCATAAATAAATGGTCAGTATGGAAACCATATTTTATTATATAATTAAAATCAAGTAACGATAACGTAAACTCAAGTATGGGAGTTACTTTAATTGAAGATTTTTAATTAATTGAGACATTAGTAATATAATTAATTAAAGTAATAGAATGGTCTCTATTAGAATGTTTAATTAATTAATTTTTTAATTAAGTGGTATATAATAAAAACCACACTTGCTAAGACAAGATGAATATTCAATTTCGTACGTGTTAATCACGCATTATAATAATATATGTGTTATGTATTATATGTCTGTGTAAATATTCCAGGTCATATATGTCTTATGTTTGTGTATAATATGTCTTAGAATATAAGAGATAAGATTTTAACCACGTTATAATTATATTATATTCGTATTGTATATAAGGTTTCCAATAGTAATTAACCCACACAATAATTAATAATATGACAATTTGCATATTTTAAATAATAAACAAAATGAATATGATTTTATTAACAAAGTCGTACTAATTTCACAACCAGTACTAAATCCTCTGTACTCTTTACTTGTATTACGATATTCACGTGCTTATCCACACTCAATCAACAACCAAAGCCTGCGACCTAGGAAACATCAAGGTAAATACTACAGAAGAAGAGTATACCTTCGAGACATGGGTAAGTGCGCACAAATGAGTAATAGCATATGTGCAAAAGTAAGTGTTAAAGAGTATCGTTCTATAATAAATGGCTTCCAACGGTGGGGCCTGATATATGTTAATTATCATTACAAGTAAATGGCGCCCAGAATATAAATAAAGTCAAATACATAATTAGCACAAGTATTGTATAAAGAATAATAGTAAATTCAAGCAAGAAGTAATATTACAAATTGTTAAATTTAAGTACAGAGAAAAAAGTTGTGAAATTAATACTGATAAATAAATAAAATAAATTATAAATAAAGAAATATAAAGTCATGGTGGACCAATAATTAAATACATAATCAGTATAACGAATCAGTTAGGACACCATAGTCTACAATGAGGAAGCCACCAACAATGGACTTCAAAACGATGTTTAAACAACTGCAAGAGGAGTTGAAAACGAATAGTGAAAAATTAGAAAGTAAATTAGAAAGTAGCAATTCAGAAATAAAAACTGAATTAGAGAGTAGCAATGAAAAATTAGAAAATTAATTAGGAAGATTAGAATATAGTAATACGAGATTAGAAACTCAAATAGAAGATAGTCGTAATAGATTAGAAATCACTATTGAGGAAGTAAAAACTCAGTTAGAAAGTAATATAGAAAGCAATAATGAAAGATTAGAAACTAAGATTGATAGTAATAATGAGGAGTTAATAAGTAAAGTAGAACTCGTCAGTAACACTTTGAAAACAGAGCTTACTGCACGCGTTGAAGCCGTCGAACAGCGTGTTCAACAGTCACTTAATGAACAAACTGTAAAGGTCGATAGCAAATTCAGAGAACAGCGTGAATATACAACACGTGAAACAAAAGAACACATTAGACAACTGGCTGAACAGTGGAATGAAAAATTTAAAATTACGAAGCAGGAGCAAGATCTCAGACACAAGGACTTAAATGAGCGCATCCTGGACAACACAAACAGAACAAAGGAACTCACTGTGAGGACCGAGACAGTAGAAATAGCTGTGGAGGAGGTCACTAGAAAAACTACACACCACTCCATAGAAATTAACTGAAATTAAATAGAAAGATGGACTGCAAGAGGAGGTAGAAAAACTACGAGCGGAGGTCAAGAGACGACCAAGTGCTATAATGATGTGTGCTGCAAAAATTGAAGATCGAGAGAAGATCAGTTTTAAAGGTAACAAATGGGAGAACCCCATAGAATTTTTACAAAAGTGTGAACGAGAAATGGCAACAATAGGGAGCAACCTAAGCGACAGAGACCGAATAGATTTTGTAAGTCGACATTTCCAGGAAATAGCATCCAAATGGTATACGATTGTTCGGGACCAAACAGAAACTTATGAACAGTTCAAGGTATCCTTCGAAAATCTGTACTGGAATATACATACCCAGAGAGAGGTACGAGACCAGCTGGAGTATGGGTGGTATTACGTCAACAGCAAACGATCCATGGAAGACTACATTATACAACTCTTCGAACGGTGTAAGCATCTTAGACCAAGTTTCACGGACCATGAATTAGTATTAAAACTAAGCTACCATGTTGACAGACACATTAGACTCGCCGTATATACCCAAGGAGTTAAAACCTTTGAGGAACTTCTTATCCTTGTGACGCAATCATCACAATTTGTTAATAAAGAGTACGAACGGAGAGACAACCGGCTGCAGCAGCAGCAGTACTCTACACAAAATCCAATACACCACAAATCGCCGCAGTTTGAGACGAAAGAAGAGGACATACGGAAAGAGAAGTGGAAAGAATATAAACAACCCTATGAAAAAAGTAACCCGACTCCGAATAAAGGAGCTTACGCACACCCATTTACGTCGAAAAAACACGTAAAACCATACAATGCCAATGTACAAAATATTAACACAAATAATAATCATAATAATAAAAATAATTATGAAAATAAAATTGTGCAACAGCCGACACGCCCGTCAACATCCAAAGAGGAAGGGGGTGATCGTAGATCGCCAATCGACAAGAAAACTGTATGACTGCAGAAGGGTAACAAAACGCCAGTACGGACAGGCTTAATAAACGACCTGCACACACATGATTTGCGTGACACCCTAAACAATACAGACACACCAAGAAATAATGTTAGCTAAAACCTATTGTCCTATGTTAGGGGGAACAATAAACAATTTAAATATGAAAATTCTCGTTGACACTGGAAGTGAGGTATCCATAATCAGCCGGACCTGCATCAACAAGAACAGGAACCATTTCAAACATGCACCAGTGTTACCAATAAACAATTATTACATAACAACGGCGACAAAAATTAAACAGATTGCCACACAACAAATATATGTTAATTTTAAGTGTAATGAACTTGAATGCGATATTCCTATGATAGTAGTAGATAAGCTTACTATGATTGTATCATAGTTATCGATGTATTAAATAAATTAGGAGCAGTTATTAATTTAGAAAACAATTCAGTGATGTGCAAAGTTGCGGGGGGACTCTACGTAATTAAATTTGAAGAAAGTCAGGACAACTTGGAAGAGGAACAGGAACCAATCGTCATCTCCAGACCAGCTGTAAAACACACTACAAGTGACATCAATACGCACGAGGACAATCAACACGAAGGAATAGAGGTAATAGAAGATTTGATACAGGAATATCAAGATATATTTAGCGACGTGCCTACAATTACGAATGCTTATGAACACAAGATTCAGGTCACCGATCCTACTAAGTTCGTACGGAGGACATATCCGATTCCCATGAAATATGCGGAACCAGTTGACGAGGAAATCAGAAGAATGTTGGATAATGGCGTAATAGAGCGGTCCAACAGTAGCTTCATCAATCCTCTCATTGTCGTCAAAAAGAAGACGGATGAAATAAGACTGTGTTTAGACATGCGGAATCTAAATAGTGTCATTGAAAATGATTTTGATTGTGCACCGAATATTGAAGAATTATTTAACAAATGTCAAGGAGCAAAATATCTAACCAAGTTAGACTTGACTTCATTGTTTTGGCAAATTCCCATTCGCAAACAAGATCACAAATACACCGCATTCCTGTACAAGAACAAAAGCTACCAACATCGAGTAGTACCCTTTGGATTGAGTACAAGCCTAGCAGCCTTGTAAAGTATTTGGAAAATACACTAAGACCATAGGTGGAACCATACACCATGATCTTCGTGGACGACATCCTTGTAATCTCAACAACGTTGGAAGAACACCTTCAGCATCTGAACACTATATTTCAAAAGTTCAGAGACGCTAATCTCTCTCTGAAGTTAGAGAATTGCGAATTTATTAAAACTTCAATAAAATTCTTAGATCACATAATATCAGACAAGGGAATACAAACAGACCCTTGTAAGCTAAATAGTATAACGGAGTTCCCAAGACCCAAGAACATAAAAGGGTTAAGAGCATTCCTAGGACTCACGGGATACTACCGACGTTTTTCATCATTATATGCGGAAAAAATCCAACCACTTCTAGAACTCACTAGAAAAGAAAGCAATTGGAAATGGGAGGTATATCATGAAGAAGCGTTCCATGAAGTGAAAAATTTATTTTTACATAACATTATGCTGCATCACCCACAACGGGAAGGATGATTTATAATCTACGCAGATGTCAGTGACTATGCAGTAGGGAGTGTCCTGTATCAAGAGGATAAACACGGAGAGCTACGAGTCATCGCATACGCCAGTCGAGTCTTCAAAGGAGCAGAAAAACACTACTGTACATCAGAAAAGGAAATCTTAATGATAGTATACGCCTTGAAGCAGTTTCGTTATTATGTGTATGGAACACACTTTGAGATACACACAGATCATCAAGCGCTTTCACTTTTATTAAGTTGTAAAGCAACAAATGCACGACTAATGAGATGGATACTGGCCATACAAGAGTATTCATTCACAATAAAATATTGTAAAGACTCGGGTAATATAATTGCCGACACCCTAAGTCGTTATCCACCACAAGAGACACAAGAAACTCATGAAGCTAAGTCGAACGATGTTAGAATATTAAACATAACATATCAAACAGATGATAGAGTTAAATATTTGTTAAACAATATAGCAAATGAACAAAACAAAGATCTTCAAATAAGTCACGTGAAGTTATCACCACTATCTAGTAGATATACAATAAAAAGTAGTATATTGTACAAACTCGTCAGTTATGATTGGAAAATAGTCCTATCACCAGAGATGCTAAAAACACTAATTATACCATGTCATCAAAGTCTAGCACATGCGTCTGCTTTAAAATGTTATTTATTTAGCTTTAAACGAAGACTTCATTTTGAATAATATGTTTAGAAGAATAAAAGCAATCTTAAAAGGATGCTATGAATGTCAAACAGCACGACATCCGAATCTTCACACCTATGTAGATATTGTAATGCAACACAATAGTAGCCCTATCCCAAAACTTAAAACCGCTCAATACAGTAGGTAGAATCACCAATACTATCCTATTAAAACCAGATAAAGATAAACAAACCTTACTTACAGAAAAGACTGTACAATATAAAAGATAAGAAAAAATACAATACAAATAATAAAATAAATAATTAAAATGTATTATAGCAAGTAAAGAATATACATACAAACGTTTATGTAAATGAGTGAATGTGAAAGAATGGGGACTAAAATTAACAATCCCTATTATTATTTAAATATGTGATAAATACAATAAGTGTCAGTGAAGTGGTGACAGCATAAGTGCGAGTTAATTACTTTTATAAAAAAAGGAAAACCCATAAATAACACCAATAGTGTATGGTGGTGAAGGGTTTCATCTCAGATTGAGATGTTAGTGAAGGCTTTGGTATAAGTAGTTGTATTTGTGTTCTACACCAAAGCCTATAGTTATTAACATTTATAAACTACATTATAAGTTTGTGTGAGCCTACTGGCAAAATAAGAAAATGTGTATTAGAAACTAGGACCTATGAACAATAATCTATTCATTAGCCAGTAATGCTTGATAAGATTGATAGGATGGGAGAATGGTACACCAAGTAGTTTATAATTATTTGTCAATTTATAAATGTAGAATTTGGCCATGAAGGCAATACCTCGAAGGTAACATGTTAAAAGATTTTGTTCTAATTATATTATTTGTTAATTTATGATTGTAAACTTGTTCATGTAAACACTACCTTAAGTAATAAGTCAAAAGATTTTATTTTTAACTATTGTGAAAACTTGTTAAGGGTCAAGACTCATGTAATAAAATGTAACTCAGGAAAAAGGGTTCAAAACCAAAAACCTAGGTAATAATAAATGTAATTTAAAATATATTAATGAAATGCTATTGATGGCCTAGGCCACAAGTTCCATACAAAGGAAATAATGTCAGAAATGAGTAGATTAGTAAACCAATGTGATAAAACAGGAAAGGGACAAAATTTATATGATAAAGCTAATTGTTTTAACAGTAATATTACATATTAAATTAATTTAAGGAATTGTAAAGTGATATAACAAATGTATAATTAAAGTATAGGCCCAACATTAGAATTTTTGTAAGGTGAAAAACCACCCTTTATAATTAACCAATGTAAGTAAATGAGGTAGCAAAATGTTCATAATGACATAAAGAAAAGCATGATGTAATTTAAATTTAAGAAAACTTAAAGCTGAAAAAGGAGTATTTTTCTTATAGGCAGATGAACATTTAAATCTTGTAAACTGACCACGTGACCTTATGAACTCTCTGTTTTGACCAATCACAGGCCAGTATTGTGAGGGCACGGAACCGTTGAATAGTAAGGCAGGAATATAGAAATATAGTATTGTATTGTTAACTAGTGCAGTGAGCAGATGAGCTCAAATGAAGAAGTTTTTAATTAGACCAAAGTAATGTTTTTTGGACTGTTGGCGATGTAAAATTATAACTAATAGAAGCTACAAATACTGTGGAAGATTGGAAGAGGAAAATATTTAAATCAAAACAACCAATAAATGCGGAACCTTTGAAAATCCTGATTACATACTATGAACACACTTTCATAAAGCCTGTGAGTGACATCAACTCTATCAACCACAATACAGGCATGATTACACAACACTACCGTAGACACTATCTACACTTACAGAATAACACCAGGGATCATTTATTGAAGAAAAATCTTAAAAACTAACACAATGAACACTGAAACATTTAATTTAAAATAACTTGTGACAGCACGTGGTAAAACTTTTTCGGCGGCCATCTTGCCGATAGTCTGGTTACCATAGCAACTAACCATAACGAAATATAGTATTAAGATTTTAAAATTTTACTTACCTTTGTAATGTATTGTATTTTTGTATGTATTTGCTGAATTCAATGACAGTCTAAAAGAACCCTTAAACCCTGAGAATTAATATAATATTATAAACAATTTGTTATTTGGAACTTGTTAGTGTAAAAGTCGAATTGAGCGCTAGAGTCGACCCGACCCATATTTGTTTTCGACACAAGTCGACTGTTGGTTTCCCTGAATAACTTTAATGAAAATAAATATTGTTATTTGGAATCAAAGGAGTTGTCATTGTAGATAATTTGAAGGTTTACAGGACGATTACAGGTAATCCAACAGGAGAGTGAACAGCGAACGGACCGAAGCATTTGGAAAAAGAACGGGGCGCTCGAGGACATCGAGACACTATCGATTGCGGTAGCCGATCCATATTTGTCATAAGTGGAGTCAATTTACACTAAACTAAAACTCTTCAAAACTCAAAACGCATAAAATAAAACCCACAATACACTGTTATATTACAGATGGCGCTTACAACAGTGGGGCGTAGTTAAATAAGACGAGCACACAATTGCTCACATCATATCAACACTCGTAAATACACTGATACACGACAGATGATGTCAACAACGTGGGGCTGAATAAAAATAAACCCGCAACCGTATTACACTCGCACAACAAAAGCTGTTATATTACAGATGGTGTCCAACCAGTGAGGCTGAAGTTAGGGAACACTATCGATCCTAACGTAATTATTAACGATACAGGAAACCCGATTTCAGCTGGCGACTGTCAGAAAAAACAGAAATGCATACAAGAGGAGTGACGAAAAGGTTGGCAAAGGACCAAGAAACGGAAGAAGATAGACGGGAAGAAGAAACAGAAACAGTACCGGACACTGAAATGGAACAGCAGGCGGGGGATAAAGAAGAAGCCAGAGGAGGACCGGATTGGAATAAATTCATGGAAATGATGAGCAGTATAAATGAAAAATTGGACAAGAATAAAGAAGAAATAAATAAAAAATTAGATAAGAATAAAGAAGAAACTAATGAAAACTTTAGGAGACAGGAGGAAAAAATAAACAGTACTCATGAAAGCTCCAGGAAACAAAACGAGATCTTCAGAGAAGATTTAATAAAACAAATTGTGATGGTACAATTTGGGTGCAATACTAAATTTATAAAAACATGGTACAAAAGACCATAATTATTGTATTCATTTATTTTTAACAATTATTTGGTAATAATTATTTAAATATTTCATAATCCCTGCAAAGCTGTGGTGAGTGGACTATATAAATATTTTATAAAACGCAAATGTGAATTGACAGGATTCCGACCGTTTTCATTGCAAAACGACAAACACAGCAAAAAACGTATGTAACATATAGCAATAAAGTGCCTAGCCCTGATGACGTCAGTGGTAAGGAATGCATATTTCCGTAAACAACTCAAGGCTTGGCTATATGAACAAAAGCCTGATGACGTCGTTTTTGCCCCACCTACGCAATGTGAAACAAAGACTCTGGGTCATTTCATCCGGAAGTGTGAACGCAGCCGGCCGGCAACAAGTTCACCAAGTGTGAATTTTAACTTTTACACCACCAAAAGTGGTTAATTAACTATCTAAAATATCAGAAATGTTGGGGTGGTAAGGACTTGAACAGGTGTCATCGGCCGATGGATCGTCAAGAAACGGTGTGCGTATAGAATCTGCCCAAAGTGTTTTCGTGGGCAGACACGACGGTGTGGGCCCGAAAAAGCGATGTAAAGAAGGAACAGATTGTGCACGATCGACGACCCTAGCAGTGCGGTGAGACCTGTCCAAAATATAATTTGGTGAGAACGTTCCAATATTCTTTTTTATTTCAAGTAAATCAACATCATTCAATATTATAATGACCAATTCAAAATTCATTCAAAATATTTTATTTAAAAATTTAAATGAGCTCAAAAATAAAATAAATTGTACCAGAGAATGAGAGAGAGAGAGTGAGAGAGAGAGAGTGAGAGAGAGAGAGTGACTTAAATCTTTTAAGTGCTGGGTTGTGCGAACTATATATATATGTTTAATGTCTAATAATCACATATCAAATGTTTAATGTTTACTGTGTAGGTATTTTGGAGGGTTAAAATGTTTAAGGGTTTGATGTTTGCTAAACGCCCCATGGCGTAATATGTACGTGTTTGGTACAGATAGTCAGTTATTCATATGTACTTACAGTTTTTGGAAAATAAATTGGGTAATATCATTGGTAAAAAATACAAGTACGAGTGAGTTATTTCAGGTATATTTCGCAATTACTGGTTCGTCTACACGAATACTGGACCGAAAGGTAAGCCTAATATCTATGTTGTTGCACAATCTGGCAACACGGCGCCCGATAATTATTCAATGTTTTTGTATTATCACATTTGGCGCCCGAACAGGGACTCGACATAAAATTTAATTTTATGTGGAGTAATACCTACCAGGAAAGCGAAATAATTACCTGAAGTAATTGCGAGAGTATGCAAACACGTGAGTACAATAAGGTCAAATTTCTAGGTTATAAACATATATGTTTGACTATTATAAAAAAGCAAAAATGAGTACTACAGCTGCTTTGATGCAGCTATTATTAAATAAATTTGATGAACAGAGTATAAAATTCGATGATAAATTTACTAATTTGAATGACAAATTTGATAAACAGAGTGTAAGATTTGATAATTTTGATAAACAATTTAACGAGCAGAAAAATGAAATCAGAAATAGTTTTGATATCAAGTTCAACGAAATTAAAAACCATAACACTAAAATTATTAAGCAATGTGATATAGTAATTTCAAAGTTGGATGAGCAATTAATCCAAATAGAAAATCAGAAGGTGAGTAGTAGTGAAAATATGACGAAAAACGAAGTACTGATTAATAAAGTAAGTAACAGTGATAACTTGAATAATGAGTTTACAGGTAGTAAGAATGAAATGATATTAGAAAATGATAATGAAAGTATTGTGAATGAGAATGAGGTGTTTGAGTGTATTGAGTCAGAAAGAGAGCTTGGAGAAAGTAGTTTTGTTAAAGGGGTGCAGGGGTTAGAATTTTCTTTTGATATTGTGTTAGGGGGTGAAGAAAAGTCTTCACGTATTTTTAATAAGGACAAGAGTTCCTTAAATTTATATTTGGGAAACGAAAGGTCTACCAATAGAGTTCCTTGGTGTTTTGGTGTACCTCATAAGTGGTACAGTAATTATGAGTTAGTGACCCCTGCATATTTGGAAAGAGAGAGTGTAATTTGGTGTTATGGTGAGAAATATATTAAGAGAGAAAGTGTAGACAGGTATTGTGAGAGAAAGAAAGTAATAGAAATTTTTACAGTAAATAGAAAGTACAGAGAATTGGTAGAAAGGTTAGGAATAGAGATAGTATATGATTATGACGAATACAAACCTTATAATGAAACTGAAATAATAATAGGTGATGATAATAATGGCATCAAATACTTACCTGTGGTAGAAAATTATGATGATAATTACGATAATAACAAGATTATCACATATGATCTTACTGATGTAGCCAGAACCATACTCGATCGTGACTTGATATATGATATTGAAATTGTGAATGAATATGAAATGTTTGATAAATATTATGATTATAATGTTTCTAATAATAAAATTTATTCACTAAAAAATAAGATAAATAGACCTAAGATTAGAATGTTATTCAACGATGGAAGATAGATTGTTTAATTGTGTAACGAACATTTAATATATGTGAAAAGTGGTATTGAATTGGACTGCATATGGACTGATTTTGATTAATGACAAAATAATGAGTTTGGAGTGTATATTTTTCATTGTATTAAATGTATTAATATATCAATGTATTTATGTATTTTGATGTTGTGTATTACAGGTATATTTTGTGTACACCATGTATCAAGTATGTTTTAATAATTAACAATTAATATGTTTTTGTGTAACTAAACAAGTAAAAATTTTTTTTTAAATAATTGAATAATAATTAAAGATTATTACTCTTAATTACTGAATTAATATGGTACAAAAGAAAGTCGTACTAACTTTGTAACTGAAGTTGTAAATTATTAATTGTCATAGAAAGTTTCTAATGAAGTTAAATTATTATTTAATTTGTAATGAAGGTAATTTCTAATGAATAATAATAAATGATTAAGTAAGAATATATATATTTGAAAAGTGAGCTGTACTGTTATGAGCAGGTGAGAGATAAATTTAATGCAATTGTCAATGATCACAGTAAGGTAGAATGTTTAAACAGGGATAGAGCCTGGGTATAAATAGAAGCAGGTGAGTTATTTAATTGAAGTAAATGGGAGTTAGATAGTTAAGAATTTTGAAAGAAAATAATACAAAGAGAGTATTAGATATTTAGGGACACAGTAGTTGGTGATTATTTGTAGAGGTGAGTAAAGTAAAGGTTAAACATATAATTGTTGTTGATGATATTTTGTAGTGGGGGTGAGGTGATAGGAGTAGCCAACGTATAGCGTTGTGGCAGGTAATAGCGTAGTTTAAGGGAGTGTTTGCCGAATTTTTTGGAAGGGCAAAATATTATGAATGCATATAGCCAGTTAGGGAACACCCATCTCTGTACAAAGACGCGCAGTGCTATAGGATTTATCGTTGGAATGAAATTAGTAAAGGTGTTTATAATTGAGAAATTGGTGTCATGACAGGTAAATTTGATTGTTAGTTAGAAGAAAGGTGAGTAAGATTACAATAAGTAAAAGCATAGTGAATACAGTAGTCACCCAGACTAATGATTAGAATGCGAAAGGTTAGGTAGTTAGTGAGGTAGAAAGTTCAGAGTAGAGAGAGATAATAAGAAATGAATGAAATGAAATAATAATAACGTAATATGAATATTAATAATAAATAATTGATGACTAATTAATGAAAGATTAGAATTAATTAATTAATTAATTGAAATTGTACTTAAATATTTTAAATGCAAACTTAAATAGATAGAATATGCAAATCTTAATCAGATTAAGTGTGAATTAACTATTTCAATGTATTACTGTATTAATATAGTGTATTAATATTATTAAGTATTATGTTTTATGTATTAAATATTAATATTAATATTTTAACGTGATGTATAGGAAATAGTGTGTGTGGAGGAGAAAGAGGGGTAAATATTGTTAACAGCGCCAATTATTACCTGTTAATAATAATAATAATTTTAATTTCAATAAGATTTTATTAATTTTTTTTTTTCTATAATTTGTTTTCTCCATGTTTGAGTAATATTTGGGAGATTTATATGGGGAGTTCCATGTTTCTTTTATAATTAAATTAAATTCTTTTTCATATAAATATTTGTTTCTTTTATAATTACATTAATTATGAAACAGAAAGAGTTAATTATTATCGATGGGAATTGAAACAATTTTTATAATTCAGGGTAGTCCATAAAGAGAATGGCAATTCTATGTAATTCTTGTATGTTACATTTTTTATATTTTATTTCTAGTAGTTCAAGCAAACCCAGTGCTTATTAACACAAACCAGCACATAGCTAAGGGGAACCAGATCAGTTAAGGATAGAGTAATATACCAAGCCACTATTTTGATATTTAAATTTATTGTTTCAGTGTTTGGTGATGTTATGACAGCGGTCCTGAGCTGTCCAGCGCGTCAGAGCAGGAGCGTTACGCGCCTAATTGGCCTTATGGTGTTGGGATCTCGAAGGAGAAGTCCAGTAAGGTCATGCAGGTACTGTCATCGTCATCAGACCATGGGTGAGTTATTGATTTCTTTTAATATAAATTGTAAGGGGGTTGTGGCGACATATCCTGGCTGATCCCTTTAGGAAGTACGAATGGGTCAATGAAAGTTTTTATGCTTCGGCACAAAATCTTTCATTGAGGGGGTTTTGTGATGGTACAATTCGGGTGCAATACTAAATTTATAAAAACATGGTACAAAAGACCATAATTATTGTATTCATTTATTTTTAACAATTATTTGGTAATAATTATTTAAATATTTCATAATGCCTGTAAAGCTGTGGTGAGTGGACTATATAACTACTAGCAAAATACCCGTGCTTCGCTACGGAGTTTCACGTTGTACGTAATTGTACAATTATTGCTTGCTTAATAGTATAGCATTAGATAGATTGTACAAATTCTCAACTCTTAGTTTGTTTATTTACATTCATAGCAACAGCTATTTATTATTTATTTCGAGAAAATCGTTAAAGCCGTTTCCGAGAAAAAAAAAGGACATACATTTATTAATTAATTGAACTTCGAAATTTTCTCGACTGTAAGAACCTGCAAACAACGAAGTTTTTCAATTTAAAACAATGATTAAAAACTCAGAACTAAATGTATTCGGGGTTTCCAATAAACTGAGATGTCAACCACTTCATTTACAAAGTATGCAATTCCCGCGATAAATTTCATTATTTGGTTTTTGCCCCTTAGGAGTGAAAGTTTTTAAAACCGTTTCTTAGTGAGCACCTAAGACCTATGATGAAGCTACGTTCAAAGTTTCATTGATATCCATTCAGTGGTTTCAGAGATATCGTGATCAGTGAGTCAGTCAGTGGTATTTGGCTTATATAGATATCTATATCTAGCCGATTTACCCAGCGTTGCTCTGGTTCATAATTTATTCATAGTCTCATAGGCACCTATTCTTGTTCTAACGTTATATTACTTGTATATTGTATAATCTTCCTTATATTGTTACGTTCGCATTCTCACTGGAGGAATACTCTGTAGCGCACCTGTTTAAGAACATGTCATAAACTGTATTCTTATATCTGGAGAAGAATTCTGTTGCGCGTGATGCTCCTGCTCGATTTATAACTCTGGGAGAGGGCGAACAGCTAAATTAGTTTTAAATAAAATGTCTACAATACTTGCATGCGCTGCGTATTTACTGTCTTTTATAATTCATTGTGTTAATGTTGAAATAAGACATTTGTTAAATTAGTGTCTCCTAAACTTATTCTAACAATACAATACCTCTATAGATTTCAGCTTATCAATTTTTAAATTCAAACTGAAGCAAGTGCATTTATATTGTCTGAACACTATGATGTGAATACATTTGCTATCAAAACTTTGTTTTTTATACTCGTTTATAACTTACTTCGATCTTAACTTATCCACTTTTAAATTCAAACTGAAACAACTCTGAATTCACACACTATTAAGAAGTTTCTTAAGATGCATACACCACCTTTGATATCATAACCTATATCTTTATTTATAAGAACCGTGGACTCTGGCCCCGCCGTCTTTCGCGGGATCCAACCTAAGACTCCCCGGGTTCCATGGATGAACTCCGCGGAAGGCCCGTCGGACGACTCCCGCGCTATTTCCTACGCGGGAGACTTCCACCGATGCTATGGTAACCAGAATCTATTCTATTGGGTTGCCATAGTAACCAGATCTAATAGTTTTTAAGACCCAAAGGACCCCCCAAAGGATCGTATCGAAAAAACCTTTTCCTATGTTGGTTCTCCCGTTGCGTAAAATATTTGTGCCAAGTTTGGTTGAAATCGGTCCACTGGTTTAGGAGGAGATGTGGAAGACCCCAAAGGACCCCATCGAAAAAACACCTATCCTATGTTGGTTCTCCCGTTGCGTAAAATATTTGTGCCAAGTTTGGTTGAAATCGGTCCAGTGGTTTAGGAGGAGATGTGGAAGACCCCAAAGAACCCCCAAAGGACCCCATCGAAAAAACACCTATCCTATGTTGGTTCTCCCGTTGCGTAAAATATTTGTGCCAAGTTTGGTTGAAATCGGTCCAGTGGTTTAGGAGGAGATGTGGAACATACATGCATAGATACAATGGGGGGGGGTTTGCCCCTTAGGAGTGAAAGTTTTTAAAACCGTTTCTTAGTGAGCACCTAAGACCTATGATGAAGCTATGTTCAAAGTTTCATTGATATCCATTCAGTAGTTTTGCTCTACGTTGATTCTATGTCAGTCAGTCAGGCAAACTTTCCCCCCCTTTTTCCCCCTTTAAAGGTCGAATTTCCAAAAATCCCTTCTTAGCGGATACCTACATCACATAAGGAACCTACATGCCAAATTTCAAGTTTCTAGGTGTTATAGTTTCGGAGATTTCGTGATGAGTCAGTGAGTGAGTCAGTGGTATTTCTCTTTTATATATATAGATTTTATAAAACGCAAATGTGAATTGACAGGATTCCGACCGTTTTCATTGCAAAACGACAAACACAGCAAAAAACTTATGTAACATATAGCGATAAAGTGCCTAGCCCTGATGACGTCAGTGGTAAGGAATGCATATTTCCGTAAACAACTCAAGGCTTGGCTATATGAACAAAAGCCTGATGACGTCGTTTTTGCCCCACCTATGCAATGTGAAACAAAGACTCTGGGTCATTTCATCCGGAAGTGTGAACGCAGCCGGCCGGCAACAAGTTCACCAAGTGTGAATTTTAACTTTTACACCACCAAAAGTGGTTAATTAACTATCTAAAATATCAGAAATGTTGGGGTGGTAAGGACTTGAACAGGTGTCATCGGCCGATGGATCGTCAAGAAACGGTGTGCATATAGAATCTGTCCAAAGTGTTTTCGTGGGCAGACACGACGGTGTGGGCCCGAAAAAGCGATGTAAAGAAGGAACAGATTGTGCACGATCGATGACCCTAGCATTGCGGTGAGACCTGTCCAAAATATAATTTGGTGAGAACGTTCCAATATTCTTTTTTATTTCAAGTAAATCAACATCATTCAATATTATAATGACCAATTCAAAATTCATTCAAAATATTTTATTTAAAAATTTAAATGAGCTCAAAAATAAAATAAATTGTACCAGAGAATGAGAGAGAGAGAGTGACTTAAATCTTTTAAGTGCTGGGTTGTGCGAACTATATATATATGTTTAATGTTTAATAATCACATATCAAATGTTTAATGTTTACTGTGTAGGTATTTTGGAGGGTTAAAATGTTCTAAGCGTTTGATGTTTGCTAAACGCCCCATGGCGTAATATGTACGTGTTTGGTACAGATAGTCAGTTATTCATATGTACTTACAGTTTTTGGAAAATAAATTGGGTAATATCATTGGTAAAAAATACAAGTACGAGTGAGTTATTTCAGGTATATTTCACAATTACTGGTTCGTCTACACGAATACTGGACGGAAAGGTAAGCCTAATATCTATGTTGTTGCACAATCTGGCAACACGGCGCCCGATAATTATTCAATGTTTATTATAAAAGTAGTTAATTTTATGTGACGCAAGTTTTGTATTATCACATTTTGCGCCCGAAAGAACAGGGACTGTATTATCACAAAATGGAGGAAAAATTTGACCGAAATGAAGAAGGTTTAAGACGAATAAACGAGAAAATAGATAGTACAAATGAGAGTACTAAGGAAGACTTTCGGAAAATAAATGAGAAAATTGAGAGTTTCAACAAAGAGTTGAGAGAAATTATCGATGGACAAAAGGGAGATTTAAAACAAATTGATGAAAAAATTGAAAATATCAACGAGACTCTTGGCAAAAGGGTAGAGGAATATAATGAAGAAAGGAAGCAACAAACAGCCGAAATAGTCGAAAAGGTGGAACAAAACAAAAAAACAATTGTACAGGTCAGAGCAGAGTTAGATGCCAGAATAGACCAGGCAGACAACATCAATCAAGTTAGGATAGCAGAGGTACAGCAAGGAACACAAGAAAGATTGGAAGAACTACAAACTAACACCTCAGGAAAAATCGAACGGGTAAATGAGGAGATGAACCGGGTAAGGAACCAAACCAATGATAATACGGGAAGAATCGATAACATCCAGGAAGTACAGCTAAAGAACTTGAGAGAAGACCTCGACAGAGTGAGCTATAGACCAGCCTGCAGCATTCAATCCACAACGCAAGACCGCACATCAAGGAAAAGAGAACTAATAAAAACACAGGAAGAATGGGAGATGGTGAAGAATGGACTGGGTAATGTATTTAATCTCTCAATTACCAACCATACAGAAATAATGAATTATAAAAATTGTAGTAGAAGCTTGATAGAAACTTTCGGAAGAACTCACAATAAAACAGTGAGTAAAAACTTCAGAAGGTCTATACTTAAATGGAATATACCAAAAATGGAAACGTATAATAAAATGACAGTGAGATCATCAATAATGAATATGCCATTAAAGTATTCATTTAGTAAAATAGATAATAAAGCAATTCAAATAGGCCATGAAACAAGTGAAGATTTAACAACAGGAAAATCAGAACACCAGGTAGCCAAGATCTATATCACCAGCACAGAAACAGTTCTGCATGCCAGAGTAATCCGAGAAATAAGGGTAACTGAATTTATGGACCATGGATAAATTAAGCACCAACACACCATCGAAAAAAGGAACTGATTTTCTGAGAACCGACAACAGCAACAAACATTTAAAAAAGAAGGAAAAATGATGATGAAAGTAATGATCAATGAAGATTTCAAGAAACATGAACAAACAACCAACCAAATTCTAAATTAAGTAAGGACATCTTACAGAATACTTTGGAGAATTTATTTTGAATCCATTAAGAAGAGAAAGACAGTTAATAATGATAATAGGGTGATAATAATAAAAAAGAAGTACTTAAAACAAATTAAATGAAGTGATGAACTTGAAGGAAAAAAATTGATGTTTGTAAATGAACAAGAGTGATAATAACTATATTTGTAACTGCAAAAAAGGGATATTGAGACAGAAGATGAATAACGTAGTGGCTAATGAATCAATTAACAACGAAATAAAATTAAATGGAAAAGAAGAAGTATACAAAGGATTTTTACCAAAACTGAAAGTAAGTTATATGAAAGTAAGGGGAACTGCTAGGATACAATTTATAATAATGAGAAGAAGTAAGAAGACAACATGATTCCGAGGGTATTTAAAGTAACGCAAGAGTTACCATTTTCATAGGAGTGTAGAAGGCTACGGCACCACTCAAGAATTATTATGATGGGCAGGGGCCAACGAGCACTGTACCATGCACGGGGTGAATGGTCGGGTGAGGAATAGGTCAGAATAGTACCACTCACAGCCGATATGCATTCAACGTGCCATTTCAAGTTAGGGAGGGATTGATAACCCCAATTAAGGAATTCATAGGAACAGAAAGAAAAGAAACCCCAGAGAAAAGGAATAACCAGTTGGTAACTAAATAGCCTATATGAAGAAGATGAAGAAAAATAGTATATTTCGTACATTCGCCAAAGAAGAAAAGAAGTTATGTGTAATTTATGAGATAATAACCAACTTAAAAGAAACTCATCACAACCCAATCCCTGAAGCCATACGAAAATAATAATAATAAAGAAGGAAAAAGTATTACAAATAAACCAAAGCATCAAGATTAACAGTTAATTTTCCATAGACCTTCAGCTAAGAAAAATAAACATGTTTTAGTGGGGGAGCATATGTAATGGGACACAATAGTAGCCCTATCCCAAAACTTAAAACCGCTCAATACAGTAGGTAGAATCACCAATACTATCCTATTAAAACCAGATAAAGATAAACAAACCTTACTTACAGAAAAGACTGTACAATATAAAAGATAAGAAAAAATACAATACAAATAATAAAATAAATAATTAAAATGTATTATAGCAAGTAAAGAATATACATACAAACCTTTCTGTAAATGAGTGAATGTGAAAGAGTGGGGAATAAAATTAACAATCCCTATTATTATTTAAATATTATAATATATGTATAAACTTTCACAATTAAACTTACTTTCATTTATCTTTCCCAAATGTTTCGAGGTGGTGTTCCTCTTCCTCAGTGGGATTAAATACTGAATGTCATTTTAACAGTATAACGGTTATGGACTGGTGTGTGTGGTGGGGGTTGATGGTGGGAGGGAATTGGCGCTGAGGTTCAAATTGTGTGTTTGGATCAATGTATCGAACAGTGTATGTGATCTATAATGTAATTGTTCATTTAATATGTTGTTTGGTTGTAGTGCGTGATGTCTGTATATTTCAAATTGTTCAGCTGTGTTTAGTTTTCTACTTTTAGGTAAAAGTAAACACACAATTTGAACCTCAGCGCCAATTCCCTCCCACCATCAACCCCCACCACACACACCAGTCCATAACCGTTATACTGTTAAAATGACATTCAGTATTTAATCCCACTGAGGAAGAGGAACATCACCTGGAAACGTTTGGGAAAGATAAATGAAAGTAAGTTCAATTGTGAAAGTTTATATATATAATAATATTTATAAAATGAACAAAGAGGATGAATCAACAAGATAATTATTATTTAAATATGTGATAAATACAATAAGTGTCAGTGAAGTGGTGACAGCATAAGTGCAAGTTATTTACTTTTATAAAAAAAGGAAAACCCATAAATAACACCAATAGTGAATGGTGGTGAAGGGTTTCATCTCAGATTGAGATGTTAGTGAAGGCTTTGGTATAAGTAGTTGTATTTGTGTTCTACACCAAAGCCTATAGTTATTAACATTTATAAACTACATTATAAGTTTGTGTGAGCCTACTGGCAAAATAAGAAAATGTGTATTAGAAACCAGGACCTATGAACAATAATCTATTCATTAGCCAGTAATGCTTGATAAGATTGATAGGATGGGAGAATGGTACACCAAGTAGTTTATAATTATTTGTCAATTTATAAATGTAGAATTTGGCCATGAAGGCAATACCTCGAAGGTAACATGTTAAAAGATTTTGTTCTAATTATATTATTTGTTAATTTATGATTGTAAACTTGTTCATGTAAACACTACCTTAAGTAATAAGTCAAAAGATTTTATTTTTAACTATTGTGAAAACTTGTTAAGGGTCAAGACTCATGTAATAAAATGTAACTCAGGAAAAAGGGTTCAAAACCAAAAACCTAGGTAATAATAAATGTAATTTAAAATATATTAATGAAATGCTATTGATGGCCTAGGCCACAAGTTCCATACAAAGGAAATAATGTCAGAAATGAGTAGATTAGTAAACCAATGTGATAAAACAGGAAAGGGACAAAATTTATATGATAAAGCTAATTGTTTTAACAGTAATATTACATATTAGATTAATTTAAGGAATTGTAAAGTGATATAACAAATGTATAATTAAAGTATAGGCCCAACATTAGAATTTTTGTAAGGTGAAAAACCACCCTTTATAATTAACCAATGTAAGTAAATGAGGTAGCAAAATGTTCATAATGACATAAAGAAAAGCATGATGTAATTTAAATTTAAGAAAACTTAAAGCTGAAAAAGGAGTATTTTTCTTATAGGCAGATGAACATTTAAATCTTGTAAACTGACCACGTGACCTTATGAACTCTCTGTTTTGACCAATCACAGGCCAGTATTGTGAGGGCACGGAACCGTTAAATAGTATGGCAGGAATATAGAAATGTAGTATTGTATTGTTAACTAGTGCAGTGAGCAGATGAGCTCAAATGAAGAAGTTTTTAATTAGACCAAAGTAATGTTTTTTGGACCGTTGGCGATGTAAAATTATAACTAATAGAAGCTACAAATACTGTGGAAGATTGGAAGAGGAAAATATTTAAATCAAAACAACCAATAAATGCAGAACCTTTGAAAATCCTGATTACATACTATGAACACACTTTCATAAAGCCTGTGAGTGACATCAACTCTAACTATCAACCATGATACAGGTACGATTACACAACACTGCCGTAGACACTATCTACACTTACAGAATAACACCAGGGATCATTTATTGAAGAAAAATCTTAAAAACTAACACAGTGAACACTGAAACACTTAATTTAAAATAACTTGTGACAGCACGTGGTAAAACTTTTTCGGCGGCTTTCTTGCCGATAGTCTGGTTACCATAGCAACTAACCATAACGAAATATAGTATTAAGATTTTAAAATTTTACTTACCTTTGTAATGTATTGTATTTTTGTATGTATTTGCTGAATTCAATGACAGTCTAAAAGAACCCTTAAACCCTGAGAATTAATATAATATTATAAACAATTTGTTATTTAGAACTTGTTAGTGTAAAAGTCGAATTGAGCGCTAGAGTCGACCCGACCCATATTTGTTTTCGACACAGGTCGACTGTTGGTTTCCCCGAATAACTTTAATGAAAATAAATATTGTTATTTGGAATCAAAGGAGTTGTCATTGTAGATAATTTGAAGGTTTACAAGACGATTACATGTAATCCAACAGGAGAGTGAACAGCGAACGGACCGAAGCATTTGGAAAAAGAACGGGGCACTATCGATTGCAGCAGCCGATCCAAATTTGTCATAAGTGGAGTCAATTTACATTAAACTAAAACTCTTCAAAACTCAAAACGCATAAAATAAAACCCACAATACACTGTTATATTACAGATGGCGCTTACAACAGTGGGGCGTAATTAAATAAGACGAGCACACAATTGCTCACATCATATCAACACTCGTAAATACACTGATACACGACAGATGACGTCAACAACGTGGGGCTGAATAAAAATAAACCCGCAACCGTATTACACTCGCACAACAAAATCTGTTTAATTACAATATGCAAAATATCAAGACACAGGAAAAGGGAGAATTAGTAGCAGTGGACGTCCTGGGCCCATTTCCAAGAGCTATTCACGGGGCTACAAAACTCATACTTGTATGTATAGATGTGTTCACCAAGGCAGTTCGACTCTACGCTATTCGAAGACCCACCAGTAAAAGTGTACTGAATGTCATACTACGCAAATACGTACCGAAGTATGGTCAAATCAAAAAGATATTGAGTAACCAAGGTAAACAATTCGAAAATAAAGCATGGGCAGAAACGCTAACTCAGCATGGCATACAACCAGTGTTAACGTCAATATGACACCCACAAGGAAACCTTGCTGAAATTGTAAACAAAGAGTTAGGAAAACATTTACGCATCTACTGTAATGAACAACATAACTGATGGGCAGAGTACATATCATTTTTTGAACAAGCTATAAATGCTACATACAGTGAAGCTACGGGATATACACCGGTGGAACTGGAAACGAATAAAAGAACTAATAGATTCTGGTCGAAAAACATTGATAATCCTCCAAACCAAAACCTGTAAATTCCATTGATTCACAAGTACGACAATGCGAAGAAGAGGATGGAAAAACTTGGAGAGAAGAGGATCGAGAGGTTCAACAGAACACACAAACTCATCACATTCCATGAAGGAGAGAGAGTGCTACTAAAAAGCAATCCAGTGGGAAAACGAATCGACAGTACACCAAAGAAACTATTTAGACTGTACGAGGGACCCGACTTATTACAAAGAAGGAAAGGACGACACACCTTTATTGTCTACAATCTGACAAGAAGAAAAACTATTGGAAAGTTCCATGCATCCGCATTCGGTAAATTCTATGGATAAAGAAATATATCCAAAGTCAACTTATAATCCATGTGAGGCACGTAATCCCCCCAGGGAAAGATTGAAAAATTTTATGAACCCTTTTAACCACTAAGTGTGAGTTTAATAATAAAAAAAAATAAAATGAATAATTTCTGAGCAAAGAAATAAAATTTGAATAAAATTCAAATTTTATTTTTACCCAGCAGGGGAATTTATGCAACGATACGATAAGTCTATGTATCAACCCCTGACAGGTATGATAACATACGAACGCACGTATGAGATGTAAATAATAAAAATAATGTAATAATTAAGCGTTAGGTATAAGAGATAATAAAAGAAATAAACGTATTAATTAATTTTAAATAAATAAATAATTGTAAGTGAGCATGCATATGGAATTAAAAACCTAGTTGGTTTTTAAACGCAGCGAGGGGAGAAGAAACACGCACCGACTGGCAAGGGTGACGTCATAGCGACAGGCAGCCACGTGTGTATCAGTCTGTGTGTGTGTGTTAGTGTTAATGTGTAAATGAAGAACAAGTTGAATTATGCATACGATTGTGGAAAATTTTACACAGTTTTGTAAGTACTGAACGAAAACCAGAAGTCACACGAATCAGAGACATATGTAAAAATAAAGCTGGCGCCTGGCGCTACAATTAGACATTAAGTGGTCTATGATCGTGGGAACCGTTCAGCCACAGTGTGAAATTTTGCCATAACTTCCATAGTTTACACACCTTAATGTTCATAATTTGCATAAGTTAAGTTTAAGAATGTACCTTACGATTTGTAAAATAATATTTCTAAAAAAGTGTGCGCTTCATAGAAAGATGCGTAGGTTGTAATTAGTAATTAAATCGACGCACGGACCTGTTCAGCTTTGTCCAAACAGTTTCCAACAGGAATTGAACGACGGCAGGAGTATAAAACCCCAGCGAGCGACACACGCTTTCTCAGATCATCAACAGACAGTACGTGAAATCCACGCATCTCGCAACTGCGAATTTTACAAAGTTAAGTAATGTTTTAAACCGTATTATGTAACTTGAAGTGCGATGGAACTGGCAGTACATCGGTGAAAGTATTAGTGATACACAATTTATTTAAAAGACTATAATATCGTAATCTACGAGGAGTTGTAACGTCGATGAACTTCAAGAAGTCCACATAGAACTTCGAGACATCCACGAGGGACAAGACGAGGAGAGGAGAGGAACCAGAGCAAAATATTAGAGGATGCAGGGACAGCCACATGCAGCTACATCTAGCCGTACATCATCACGACCAGAGGTCCACATCAGAACTCAGCATCCAGTAGACGGAGAGAGTAATTTCAACGATGCAGAGACAGAGAAGGTGATACCCGAAGAGGATCCCAAACTCGAGAGTCCAGGTGACGGTAACGACACAGTTAAATGGTTGCAGAAATATGCAGGTGAAGTCAGACATTATTTAATATTATAAATGACCCTGAGGTCTATTGAAAGAAGGCTCTAGATTCCATATACAAGTTTACATAAACTTTATTATATTTTTATTTTTCATAATGAATAATCAATAAATGTTCAAAGAATAATAATTGATAACAAAGAATATAAATTTGTTAATCTCATAAATAAATGGTCAGTATGGAAACCATATTTTATATATTTTTATATTTTATTATATAATTAAAATCAAGTAACGATAATGTAAACTCAAGTATGAGAGTTACTTTATTTGAAGATTTTTAATTAATTGAGACATTAGTAATATAATTAATTAAAGTAATAGAATGGACTCTATTAGAATGTTTAATAAATTTTTAAATAATTAATTTTTTAATTAAGTGGTATATAATAAAAACTACACTTGCTAAGACAAGATGAATATTCAATTTCGTATGTGTTAATCACGCATTATAATAATATATGTGTTATGTATTATATGTCTGTGTAAATATTCCAGGTCATATATGTCTTATGTTTGTGTATAATATGTCTTAGAATATAAGAGATAAGATTTTAACCACGTTATAATTATATTATATTCGTATTGAATATAAGGGTTCCAATAGTAATTAACCCACACAATAATTAATAATATGACAATTTGCATTTTTTTAAATAATAAACAAAATGAATATGATTTTATTAACAAAGTCGTACTAATTTCACAACCAGTACTAAATCCTCTGTACTCTTTACTTGTATTACGATATACACGTGCTTATCCACACTCAATCAACAACCAAAGCCTGCAACCTAGGAAACATCAAGGTAAATACTACAGAAGAAGAGTATACCTTCGAGACGTGGGTAAGTGTGCACAAATGAGTAATAGCATATATGCAAAAGTAAGTGTTGAAGAGTATCATTCTAATATATATATTATTACTTTCCCTGTGTGTACGGTTTATTAAGTCCCACGTTATGAGCGTCAATTTGTTACTTTACGGTACGTGTGTCTCGTTCGAGCCCCGCGATGGAAGCCAATTTGTTATGAGACCTGTGTGTTCCGTTTAAGCCCACTGTTGGGTTCGTCAATTTATTATGTACCGAGTACTTACCTCTCTGTCCTTCCTCTCTTTAATTATTTAATATGTCAATTTCTTCAGTATCTTAATTTAGTAAGTGTCGTGGGATAGTTAATTATGAGTACCTTATCTCTCTATATAATCTAAAAGTGTTGGTGTGAATGAAACTTATGTATGTTGGGTATTATTCAAAATTTCCACTCAAGCCTATTCTGCTTTGCAGAGAATAAGAGAAATTTCGTATGTAATTCTCCTCTCTTTAATACCGGAGAAGTCCGCAACTAGCGCTGCAGTTCCATGACAAAGGAAATTTAGAGGTTAACCCACCGCGTACGGTGATTATTGGTTAAACTCTCTATCGGTTTGTTTCTTATTCACACTTCATTAAAAATACATAAATGATAAGATCTTGAAATTATGCAATGATTCTTTATTAGTTCAATTATATAACATCCAATAAGATTGTTCTTACTTGAGATACGAAAAGGCTATAATTCTGGGTTAATCGATTATCAATCGGTACAATGTTTTATATTAAATTCAGTTATGATTGTTTTTATAATTATTTTTAGATACAGGGCGTGAAGGTTCTTTCAACTGCTGGGAAGATTAAAAAATACATAAATAGGAATGCAAGATATTACAAGATTAAAGTTTATTTAATTTAATATTGTTTAAATAATTGAAGTTTACCGTTCGCTGGACAGGCGACTCGGGAAGGCTGTTCGCATCTAACCTTGTTGTCGTTCAGTATCAAACGCAGATGAGATGATTTTCTTCAGTCTTGTCTTCAAAGTTGTAATAAAGTGGAATCCTTGGTCCTGGGTTGATGCAGAAATACCGCTCCTTTTGTTCACCAACGGCCAAACTTGTGATTACGTGCTTCGACAAACTCTGGATCCAAATACATTTTTGTATTGTATGATGTAAACTGCGATGTCCAATGTGATTTGATGGTTATTCTATTTTCATTTGGTATATAGGATTAAATCCTTACTCAGGTAGTTCTTTATCTGGTTTTATTACTTCATTAAATTAACATTCGTTTCATGATCTGATATTGGGCAATCCAAGTCATTCCTATGAATTCAATTACTTATTATTGTTTTGTACTATCCTTTTAGACAATTTGGTTAATGTTTATTTGGCCCAAATTGTGGTAATTATTCCTTCTTTTATTGTGAATGTTGACGTATTTAATAATTTAGATTAATTCAGTATTTTATTGACCATCTCTCTTGGTTAATCTCTTCTCGTTCATGTCATAAATTTCAATAATCAAAATCAACAAATTATATTCATTTTGTCGTCCATAGCAACAACTTTTTTTATTCTTATTCAATATTTTGTTATATAGTAATAATTTCATATATTATTGTTCCACTCATCAAAATAATTCCTTACTAAACTTTCATTATTTCAGAATATAATCTTATTTATAGTTTGTTTACTAATTCCTATTGTAACAGTACAGAAGTGTGTGATCCCATAGTTTTAATTTTATTCTGTATCAATTCAGTAATTTTCAAATGGTCAGACTTCACCTGTGAGGTGCCCCAGTAACCAGCAATACACACGGTTAGCCTAAACAATTGTCCAGACATATTGCGTAACTGCCCCAGTAAGCAGCAGTCCTTGTGAAACAGTATGCAGTTTGTCATCAGAGAGTGTACAACAGTAGTAAGCAGCAGCATACAGTGCAGATAGCTAAACGGTGGCCTCGGGTGTAAGATAGGCTGTAATAATAATTAATAGTCGGCCTATCTTTTAAAGCATTAAAACAAGTATTAAAAGTTGTACAAACAGTGTAACGCGCGACCAACCTAAGATCTAAGTGTTCAAAAAGTTACGTCGGCCGACAAAATAAAAAGAAATGTTATTCTATAGTGGATTAAAATAATAGTGACGCATCAACATAATACGAACCAATCAACAATAGTACTGCAGTTAAACAGTGTCAAAACTAATTTATGGTGTGTCAACCAAAAAACCAGTGCATTCACAGCAAAGGTGCAACACAGCGGAGTTCTTCAGTCGTTAAGTATCAACTGAGTTTTAACTAAAATCATTTTACCCTTTTTCCAGAGTATAATTCAACATAAATAAATTGTAAATTGAAAGTGTATATCAGAGATCTCAAAGTGGGGTTTAAATAGAATGTCAAAGTTAAAGAACGAATGGGTGTGAGTGTGGGTTTAAATCACGTATTGGTTCATTACAAAAAATAAATAGTTGTCATAAGCTAGTTAAGTAAGAAATAATCATCTTGTCAATTTGTTTGATTTCTACTAACTGTTACTCCTTCAATGAGTATTTTAATATAACAGAAAAGAAATAAGAAATTCAAGTGTTATAAAAGGGAGACGAAATAATTAATCATTCAATAAACCAAAAGCAATTTGTTCTAGTATAAACAGTGTACTAATCTTTACACCTTGTATCTCAAATAATCCTTTCTGCAGCGGTTTCATCTGTATGACTCTGGAGTAAAACCCGAAGGTAAGAGTAAGATTTTAGTATTTGAACAAAAATATAGAGTTTCAATGGCCCCCGTAACAGTGACGCGAGTGTAGGTTTTATAACTTACATTCGCCAGACCTAACCAAGCTGCAGAACGGGTCATTTGAGAGGGAGGACGTTTTGGTAAATTATATAAACATAGTGATATATTAAAAGGGTTAAGTTAATATTGGATAAGATTGAAATTCTTATGTAACATTTTATAAACTTATAAAAAATGGCAGGGAATAGTGACGATGTCAATGAAATAACTAATGTTGACAATTTTGATGAATCAGCTGTTATGAGTAATTGTGAGACACATTCGACTCCGAGTGCGAGTCAAGATAAAATAGAAGTAAATTTAACAGATGAAACAATGGTTACAGAGGACTCTGGGGTTCAATTAACCCCAACCTCAACAAAATGTAATAGCCAATTCGACAATGATGTAATGAGTTTTTTGCAGAAACAATTTCAAGTAATCAATATTAACATGAATGAACAAAAAAGTCATTTCAATACCAAATTTGATGAACAGAATGTTAAATTCAATGAGTTAAAGGGTGACATAAATAATATTGATAAAAAATTTGATAAGCGTTTATGTGAAATGAATACACAAAATGTTAAGTTCGAAATTGGTATGAATAAACGTCTAAATGAGATGGATGAATGTTTCAACACATTTAGAGAACAAGTGATAGGATCAGTAAATGAACAATTAAATAATCATATCATTAAGGTAAACAAACAAGTGTCAGAGACAGTCAAAATACAAGTTCATGAGCAAATTCAAGAGATGAAAGATAATTTTGAAAGTAAAATAAATAAGTGTAACGTTGATAATGAGTGTAAATTTAATTATGTAGTAGAGAAAATAGAAGAAGTTAGAGATAACATTAAGACATATGAAACTAATGTTAATTTCAAAATAAACGAAATAGAAAGCAATTGCGACAGCAAAATAAGTGAATGTCAATTGAGTTTTGCAAATAAAATGGTAGAAATTAATGAAAATGTTGATAGTAAGATTAGTGAAACAGATAGTAGTTGTAAGTCAGAAATACAGCTACTAAAAGGTGCTGTAGAAATGGTAAATAACGCCAGTATTCAATCTGAACGCGTAACTAACAACAAGTTTAATTTAATGGAACAAAAACTAATTAATGTTAAGGATGATTTAAACATGGTAATAAATAAAAAATTAGATACTGTCAGCGAGCAAGTAGTAATCACCCGTAACGTAGATAGCGAAATAGAGTTAGAGTCATTTACTGGTGATAGGAGGGGGGTACACCCTATGCAATTCCTAAACAGAGTAAGAGACTTTAATAAATTTTGTAACAGTAATTGGGAGATGAAATTATTGAAAGTTATGAAATGTTTTAAGGGAAGCCCCTCAATTTGGGCGGAGGTACACAAGGGAGATTGGTTAGATTTCCAAAGTTTTGAAGGGGATTTTAGAAGTAAATACTGGTCTGAAGAGGACCAAGAAGTGCTTAGAAGTAAGATAATGGGGCCGGGTAATTTTGGGAATAATGGTAACAATGTCACTAGCTATGTGATGAAAATGTATAATGAAGCTAAATACCTTGAACCCCCATTACCGTTTAGATCATTTGTACGCCATATAAGTAAACATTTACCAAGGGAGGTGCAAATTAACCTGATGACGCGGGAAGTAGAGGGTATAAATGACCCAGAACAAATATTAGATATTTTCCAGAATATCAGGGACCGGGAAATTGGTAGGCGCTCAAACCCGTCAGGGGTACATAATAATGATAATCATAATCAATCTAGGGGGACGCCGACCACAGATAGAGGGACAAGGGGAGGCTACAATAATAACAATAGACGTGATGACTGGCGATGTGGAGAGTGCCATTGTGAGAACTATGGCAGTAGAACGACGTGTTACAGGTGTCAAAAAGAGAGGAGTTGCCAACGCAATAATACTGAACATAACCAAAATAGTCAACCACAGAGAGGAGGGAGCAGCAACCGAGAAGCACTGGGAAGCAGTGGAACTTCCAACAGAGGTCGTGGGGGACACACTCCAGGCCGTGTAACCACTCAGACGGAAAACTAACAAGGACAGTGAGTGAAGGGACCCCACCATTGTCGATAAATGACTGCGGGACCCAAGGCAACAATGACTATACAAATAACGTCATCCGCACTGATCTGTCCAAGGAACTGATGGAGGAAGAGGACTTAGAGACAGCAAGACCAGAAACCGGACTGACAGAGGTAAGAATTCAAATTGAAGGTAAGGAAGTAAAAATTTTAGTAGACACAGGTAGTGAAATTTCTGTCATTTCCGAACACATATTAGAAAGTTTGCAAGAGACAAACAAAAATATCCCAATTCTGCCAGTAGCGGGGGTGACCATTGTAGGTATTACCGGGATTAGGAGTAAACGTGTAACTAAACAAGTACATTTGAACATGATAATTAAGATAATTAATGGAGTAGACTATGACAATACATTTTTAGTAGTAAGGGGACTAAATTTGGAGGTTATTCTGGGGAATGAT
The DNA here is from genome assembly GCA_034769895.1 of Magicicada septendecula. Classification (NCBI taxonomy): domain Eukaryota; kingdom Metazoa; phylum Arthropoda; class Insecta; order Hemiptera; family Cicadidae; genus Magicicada; species Magicicada septendecula. Next base: position 465,427,346 of record CM068367.1, read on the forward strand.
TTTTTGATAAAACACAGGCCGGTAATTGATTTCCAGAAGTGGTTGTTAGTACTAAATAACGAAGGTAAACCAGTTGAGATTAGTTTTGAGTGGGTAGTAGATAAAGTCAGAATTTCGGGAGTTAAGATGATACTATATCGGGCCAGTAAAGTAGACACGGAAGTTAATACGTATGTATGTAGAGAGGGAGAGTTAGGGGGTAATATAAATAAACGAATTTGGGAGGATAGAGCGGTAAAATTTTGTAGTGAGGGGGGCGTGACGTAGGGAGTTCTCAACGCAAAGCGTTGTGGCAGGTAATAGAGTGTTTTCAAGAAGTGTTTGCCGATGTACCAGGGAGGGCAAGGGATTATGAATGTGAATTAAAAGTAAGGGAACACGCACCCTATGTACAAAGAAGCTATCCAGTACCCTATTCAAAAAGAAGGGCAGTTCAGGCGGAATTAGATAAAATGTTAGAAGGGGACATAATAGAAAGATCAGTATCACCATATTCTAACCCGTTAGTAGTAGTCATTAAGAAAGATGGCCGCGTTAGAATATGTTTAGATGCCCGTAAGATTAATCAAATAATTATCCCGGACCGGGAGTCACCCGAAGCAATAAATGAAATATTTCAAAAATTCAGTGGAGTCAAATATATGACCTCATTAGATTTAACCGCGGGGTATTGGCAAGTCCCGTTAGCATGTGAAAGTAGAAAGTACACAGCTTTCTTGTTTAATGGAAAGAATTACCAATTTAAATGATTACCTTTTGGGCTGAATACCAGCGTGGCCAGCTTTATAAAATGCTTAGATGACATCCTACAGCCACAAAATTTAGACTTTTTAACCATTTATGTAGACGATATATTGATAGCATCACGAACATTTTCCAAACATGTGGAACATTTAGAATATGTATTAGATAGATTGTGTACAGGGGGATTGACTGTCAATTGGGAGAAATCTAAATTCTTACAGAAAGAAATACATTTTTTAGGGTTCATAATTACAACTGATGGGATAAAAGCTAACCCAGAGAAAGTAGAATCAATTATAAAATTCCCAGAACCTAAAAATATTAAGCAGTTACAAAGTTTTTTAGGGCTATGTAATTTTTATAGAAAATTCCAGAAAAAACTATGCCCATATAACTTCAAAGTTGAGCGCAGTGTTACAAAAGAACAAACAGTGGAAATGGGGGGAAAGAGAACGAGAGGTGTTTATCGAAATAAAGGACCATTTTATGAACATGATCATGACGAACCATCCTAATTTTGAACGCACAATTTATTTACAGACGGACGCCAGTTATATTGCTTTAGGTGCGGAACTGTACCAGGAAGATCACAGCAAAGAACATCATACTATTGCTTTCGCCAGCAGGACGCTGTTAGCTGCTGAAAGAAACTACACAACAACGGAGAAGGAACTATTAAGCATTGTTTTTGCGGTGAAGAAGTTTCGAACATATCTACTGGGAAACTCCACTATCATCCGGACTGACCACAAGGCATTATCTTTTTTAAACACCTGTAAGTTGACACACAGCAGGATAACCAGGTGGGTGCTAGCTTTACAAGAGTACAATTTTAGTTGGGAGTATATAAAAGGGGTAGAAAACAAAATACCTGACACTTTATCTAGGGTAGATACAGAGGGAATGAGAACAGGGAGGGATTTAAAAGCAATAGAAATTTTCAGACTTAGTAGGGAAGATAGATTGTTTGGGGAAGAATTGAGAGATATTAATAGCATGCAAAGGACAGATCCTAAATTGAACAAAATAATAACTAGCTTAGAGTCCGATTCAGATGAGTTAGGGTATAGCCGTTATTTTCAAATCTATCAAGGGAGTTTGTTTAAAAAAGTAGAGGGGGAGAGCGTGATTGGAGGTTAGTTATACCTGAAGGGTTGGTAGATAAGATAATATGGGATTGTCATTTTCGGTATGGGCATTTCGGTGCTAGGAAGTGTGTAAATGTATTAAAAGAATCATGTTTATTTAAAAATATGGAACGAAGAGTGAGAACTTTACACCGGGGGTGCGATTTATGCCAAAAGTCAAAAGTAGTTAATTACCGTTTAGAAGGAGGATGAGGTGTATTAAAGTTGAAAAGCCTTTTGATTTAGTTGCGGTAGATTTGTTTGGCCCTCTACCAAAGGGAAGGGGAGGCGTAATGTACATTTTTGTGGTACTAGATACATTCACGAAATTTGTAAGATTATACAGTGTAAAGAGGGCAACTAGTAAAGTACTAAGTGAGAAATAACGAAGGATTAAATTATTAAAACCGGAAAACCCAAAATAATATTATCTGACCATGGACCCCAATTTATTAGCGGAATATGGCGACAAACTTTGGGTTGGGAAGGTATCATACCTAAACACACGGTGGTATATCATCCTCAGTCGAACCAAGCCGAAAGAGTTATGCGAGAATTAGGGAGAATTTTCCGGGCATATTGCCATGCCAAACATAGTGAATGGCCAGGCTATGTGGGAAGAATTGAAGAATGGTTAAACTGTACCATCAACGGGGTTCACACCATACAAGCTAGTCAAGGGAAAATGTCCACCTAGGATTCTGGAACAGCTGTTCAACTTTCCACCGGAGAGCAACCCACGAGATCTGGAAGTAAAACTCAAACTTGCCAATGAAAACTTGCTAACTAAGGGAGAAAGAAGAAAACGGCTTCATGATGCCAAAGGTAAGTGGATTAAGTATGAGAAGGTCAGCTGCTATTAGTGAGAAGACACGATTTATCAAGTGCACAAGATAAAGAGATTAAGAAATTCTTTTTGTTGTATGAAGGGCCGTATGAAGTTGTTGAAATTAAAATGGATAATGCCTACGTTCTACGAAATCAAACGACGGGGGAAATAGTGGGTACCCATAACGCCACCAATTTAAAAAAGTATTGGCTAAAATAAAATAAATCTTGTAATTGAACATAAACTAAATAACTATATAACTAAATAATTATAAATAACTATAAATAATATAAAACAGTAAGTGGTAGCGGGTAGATGTTCCCCACTTGTCCCAGTGGGGTTCGTCTATTTCAGGGACGCGCCCCTGCTCACGCGAGCCTTGGTTTTCTCCATTTACCCTTATTTTTGGAGGAAGCTTTGTCCTTACCTTTAGTCCTAGTTCTTGACCTTTTAATGATCCTTACCCTTTTTATCTTCCCGATTTCCCTAACCCTCCCCGTAGAAAAAACATAACAATAGTTACACAAATTGGCACACTTTTTTGAACCATTTGATTGCCTTAATTCTAAACAATACATTAGGGTAATCCTCAAAATTAAATAAACTGGTGTTATTCACGAATTGTGAACTCATCCCTTAATTAGGCAGGTAGTGGAGAAGTTTTGTGGCTGAGTAAACAAACTAAGATAACAAATTTTCTGTATAGTTTAATAGAATTATGGCCTACCGAGATAAGGTCGTAGATTAGTGGTTGTGGTTTTTTTATTATTTTTGGGAAAAGGAGGTAGGTATAGCATTCAGTACCGTTAGAAGGGTAGTTATTTACTGTCATTGACGTTGGGTTCTGTTCGTCTTCAATCTCATCTCTGTAGACCATAATTCTGTATATGTAACATATAACCTATTTACAGGTAATGAAGGAAAAAATAATTTTTGAAAATATTTTAGAGTAAAAGCTATGTAACCGAAAGGTTTAATTATTATTTTGTGGTACCTGCTCTGTTAGGTTATGAGTAGAGGATAATGGTATTTAGAATGTGATTGTGGAGGAATTTAAAGAGAGATTGAAACAAATAATGTAATGTTTGTAAAATTTATTGAAATACTAAGGAAAAATTAAACATTAAACCACGTAGAATCATTTTGAAAATGCAATTAAAGTAACTAAAATTGTATTGACTATACGAAGGGACTAAATTAAATTCAAAATGGTAAATTTTATTAATGAAGTGAAATTAATCTTGGTACGAATTGGCACAAGTGATAAATATGTTAACTAAAAGATTTATAGAAATTAAAAGTACAGGTATTAGAGGTGAGGTAATCAGAATGCTGAAACTGAGAGTGTTTATAACACCAGTCTGGCAGACTATTGTTAATATAAACAGGTGTGTTGTATGTTGTGACTAATGTCTACAGTCATGCTTGGTGACAATAATAAAAGTGCTGTAGTCTGCTGAATCATTGCCAGCAGCAAAATCTTATTGTGAAACAAAAGAAATGAAGTTAATTTTTTACAGACCAAATAATAATGAGGCAATTACTGTAACTTTTGAGAAATTAAATATAATTAAATTAATTGAAAAGATGATTTTAATAATGAACTTAACTTTATTTTCATTTGAATTCAAACTGGAATTATAAATCAAAGGCTAATTGATGTAAACAATGATTAAAATATTTATTTAAAATTGAAAACTGAAAGAACGTTTAAGCTGAAACAGTGTTTGGAGAATAATACATGTATATTACTGCTCATGTAAACTTTTATAATTGACAATTTATATTTTACTCTTAACTGTAGATTCCCCACCTAATTGCGGCCATGACCTCACCGGATCATGACCGTGAAAGTAGTTAATTGTGACAAATCATAAATTTTACTTGATATAACCGGCTTGTGGTTTGTTTTGTTTTGTTAACCTGGTGGTTTGTTAGACTTAATAGGGGGATTATTTTTGGGGGGAATCTACCAAATTTTGGAACAGGGCTATTTTCACCCAGATAGGGGTGGTAGTCCATTAGGGGTGTATCAATCAAGAATAGTAGGTGTAACTGAATTTTATTGTAATGCCGAAGCAAGGATGGGGGTGGAATAAAAGAAAAAAAAGGCCACCCCATCCGCATCAGTCCTTGTGAAAGCAACTGGGCACCACAGTCCAGGGGGGGAAATAGTGAGTGTGGATGGGGGGTGACCCAGTTACAGGTCACGAGGGAGATGTGGTTTATGGCTAGGATGAGGTCTGTATGGCCAAGAAGCCTAGCGCAGAACACAGTAATATGTAACGGGTATCAGGGGTTAAGGGATTAAAAGGGGAGTAGTAGAAAAAAAAAAATTTTTTTTTATTCTATATAAATATAGTAGATAAGGACATAACTTGTATTTCAGGTACAATTACTGTGAGTTAATGCAATCCTGTATAATTAATGTGTCATTTTGGCTGGGCAATATTATACGGGGAATATTATTCAATTTGACTGGAACTTATATGTACTACTGTAAACCTATATTGTTTTATTAACACTATTTTCTAGGGTTAAGACATATTTCATAATATAAAATGAGCCATTACGTTGTCAATGAACCAGTACGGCTAAGAGGAAACAAATCAGTTGTGGGATATGGAGTGATGGAAGGCCGTTTGTTGATTTTAATTGAATGTTCCAGAGTCAGGCGATACTGTGGCGGGTATCTGTCCGAGCTTATGGTGTTGGGATCTCGAACAGAGAAGTCCAGTAAGGTCGGATGGGTGCTGCCGCAGTCGCCAGACTAGGGGGGTAAGTACCCATGATTTTAGTAGAGTGTTCAGGGGGGTTGCGGTGCCATATCCTCACTGATCCTCTTAGGTTTTAGGCAATAAGAGTTTGAATGCTTCGGCCTTCAACCTCTTATTGGGGGGGTATTGTAACAGTACAGAAGTGTGTGATCCCATAGTTTTAATTTTATTCTGTATCAATTCAGTAATTTTCAAATGGTCAGACTTCACCTGTGAGGTGCCCCAGTAACCAGCAATACACACGGTTAGCCTAAACAATTGTCCAGACATATTGCGTAACTGCCCCAGTAAGCAGCAGTCCTTGTGAAACAGTATGCAGTTTGTCATCAGAGAGTGTACAACAGTAGTAAGCAGCAGCATACAGTGCAGATAGCTAAACGGTGGCCTCGGGTGCAAGATAGGCTGTAATAATAATTAATAGTCGGCCTATCTTTTAAAGCATTAAAACAAGTATTAAAAGTTGTACAAACAGTGTAACGCGCGACCAACCTAAGATCTAAGTGTTCAAAAAGTTACGTCGGCCGACAAAATAAAAAGAAATGTTATTCTATAGTGGATTAAAATAATAGTGACGCATCAACATAATACGAACCAATCAACAACAGTACTGCAGTTAAACAGTGTCAAAACTAATTTATGGTGTGTCAACCAAAAAATCAGTGTATTCACAGCAAAGGTGCAACACAGCGGAATTCTTCAGTCGTTAAGTATCAACTGAGTTTTAACTAAAATCATTTTACCCTTTTTTCCAGAGTATAATTCAACATAAATAAATTGTAAATTTAAAGTGTATATCAGAGATCTCAAAGTGGGGTTTAAATAGAATGTCAAAGTTAAAGAACGAATGGGTGTGAGTGTGGGTTTAAATCACGTATTGGTTCATTACAAAAAATAAATAGTTGTCATAAGCTAGTTAAGTAAGAAATATTCATCTTGTCAATTTGTTTGATTTCTACTAACTGTTACTCCTTTAATGAGTATTTTAATATAACAGAAAAGAAATAAGAAATTTAAGTGTTATAAAAGGGAGACGAAATAATTAATCATTCAATAAACCAAAAGCAATTTGTTCTAGTATAAACAGTGTACTAATCTTTACACCTTGTATCTCAAATAATCCTTTCTGCAGCGGTTTCGTCTGTACGACTCTGGAGTAAAACCCGAAGGTAAGAGTAAGATTTTAGTATTTGAACAAAAATATAGAGTTTCACTATATATCCTGCTGGTTTTTCACTCTTAGCCTGTTTCTTTTAATAAATATTATTTTTCCGATATCAAACATTATCTATCGATATCATTGCACCATGGCATTATCATAATTTGTTTAGTTTGGGTTTGTTTATTATTTATTATTAATTATTATTGGTTTCTACTAACTTATTGAATTAAATTTAGTATTTGTTATTAAATTCTTTACCTAACCTTTCTGATCTGATTTATGATACAGTGTTATTGGCTGTTAGGCCTTTTATTGGTCTACTTTTGAATTTAACTAGTTAACAACTATAGCCTTTTTATACAAGTTTACAAACATAATCAGCCTTTAACTACGTACATGTACACAAATAATTATCTTTATGATATCTAACAATAACTTTATCTTGACCTATAGATAACACATAAGAAAAATGAAATTAATTAATACTCATTAACTGAGTTCAATCACAGTTCTACAACAGTAAACGAATAATACATATTACTTCATTATTTGACATTCTATCAACAAGTAAGCTTTCATATGATAACACAAATTATAACAACATATTTATGATAATAACATAACATTATACAATTCATAATAAGTACTTTAGATTAACTTATAACGTACATTATTGACTCATTCTTATCTATTTTCATATCATCAATTACTTTAAAATAGTCAATATTAGTTTTCTTTTTTACAATTTTTTATCAATGTTTTTTATTTATTTACCTCTCACTGAACATTGAGACTTATCACTATTATCTTTATTACATTCTTATTTTTTATTATCATTACTACCTTGCATTCTTATTACTTTTATACAATAATGAATTTATTTATCTGACCCTTTTATTAGTGTGGGATATAAATATTTACTTCCCTATTCGATTTTTAACATGTTTCTTTATGTAACGTCGGGGACCACATTTCTGTTGCGTTACATATGCTCCCCCTCCTAAAGAAGTTTAATTTACCTGAATGTAATTTATGTCAAGTAAACTTATATCTTTTACTTGCCTTTCCTTCATATCAATTTCAATGGTCAACGATGGAATTCTCGATGTAACTTGTTTAGACTTGTATTTACAATTTTCTATTTAATGACATTTTATTACTCATATTAACATTCTTGGGTTCTCCTTTTTTTTTTCTTTAAACAGTATTTGTCGATGGTTGGTCACAATACTCAATGAAACTTTAGGTTGACTTCCCTTCTATTGCTAGTTACTGCTATCAATGCATTTCTCCATTATTCTTCTGTCTTCTTTCATCATACTTTTTTGGAATTTGATGTCATTCTTCGCAACGATTCTAATATCCCTTAAATATTCAATTTCCCTAACAATCCCTAATATGTGAGTTGGTACAGTTCAGAGAGGCACTGTTTGGCTTCATACTCTGCTGCCCACACTACACTTCAATATAGTACTGCTGGAATTCATCTACAGTCAGCTATAAAATATAATAATATCATAATAATCTTCTTAATTAATTAATAATAAACATTTTGGGAATTCTTTACATTGTCGCGTTTTATATTTAATTATTCATATATTCCATACTTCATGATTCCATTTTATTTTCCTTAATTATTTTCTGATAACATTTCTGACAGTCTATAATTGTAATTAATCTTGGTCTTCTTTTTTGTTGTGACAGTAACTCTAAGTATTATTTTTTCATTTGTTCTTCTATTTCCAAGAATTTCTAAATCATAACATCCTTAATTATTATCATTACTTAAGTTCAGTGTAATTATAGTCATTAAAGTATTCATTGTTCTTCTTATTTTACCATTTTGTCTGGTCACATTACAATTAATTATGTTGATACACATTTTTTTCTTGTTCCATTTGACATTATACTGATCATAAACAATCATTTATTTTGTTGTTCAATTCGTTTGGCAATTCGGCATGTATTTTAGATCATAGTGTTTTTTTAATTATTTTGCATAGGTCCTTCTTGATATAATAAAATTTTTATCTTGGGGTTTTATTCTTAAGTATTTATAATATTTCTTTGTAGACATATAGTAATATTTCTTGCTGCCTTCTTTAATCTTGGGGGTGTTATTAACTCTTCTTAATACTTTCTTCATAACCATATAGTAAGACGTACTTACTTCCTTTTGAATGTTGTGTTTTCTATTAAATAATATTGTTCAAAAATTTTTTAGTAAGTTGTGCTTACCTACCTTTTTGGATTTAGAGGGTTTTTTTAAATTTTTATTTAATATTATCTATTTATTTCTTCTTTCTAATTGGTTGCCTGGTCGGTTTTCATAAAATCAGTCCCATTTTTCTGGTTGACTACTTCTTCTTCTAACCATGGTCCATTAATTCGTCTGCACTTGTTGTCCGGATTACTGCAGTGTTCATACCAATTTTTACACTTGTTAAATATCTCTCGTGTATCTGGTACTGGAGCTCGGCTGATACAAAGTCTTCACCTAAGTCAAGGTTCTCCATTATAATTAGATCCCTTTTAATTGACAGGTATTGTACCTCCTCTAATATAACGTAATCACTCATATATGCTACCATTCTTTTCCCTTTGATATCTGGACTATTTACCAAATAATTTATGGGTATCTTCCATATTAACGATATAAATGATGTTGTAAGATACTCTTTGATCGTCGAGATATTTAAATGATATTTAAATTTATTTAAGTTTTTTGTGATTGTTCTATGGTGGTTTATTTTGGTCATTTTCATAAAGTTTCTTCTATAATTCATACCTTTACATAACTCCCTTCATTCAGTAATTGGGATGTTAAATGCACTAATTAATCCACCTTTCCTCATCTCCATTTCTTCTTTTGTATTTAATAATTTCTTTCTACCTATTTTTCTTATTTTCTTGATATTCTCTTCTGTGTTTGGATTTGTTTTAATACCTTCGGAAGTGCTGTCTATTGTTTCATTCATATTCTTGAAACGTTCTATCCACTGTCCAATTTGTTGTCACTCCTTATCACTCATTTTCCTATCATATTCTTCGATTACCTTACCGAATTTTTTAAAAAACTTGTCCCTCCATTCCTCGAAGCTTTCCTCCTTCTTTTGTTCTGGTATTTTCTTCTGTTGCTTCACTTTGACTATTTCTACTCCTCTTTGCACATTTGATTGTTCTAAGTTTTTATGATTTGGCATTCCTATAAATTCTTCTATTTGATTATGTTCTTTCCTCCAGTTACACATATCTTCTCTGGATAGTTCAAACATCACCCTTATCCATTCCCTTAATTCTGTGTTTTCTGTTTGTATTGGGTTTTCAGGTGGTCTTATTTCTCATTTCCATTGTTCATAATCTTCCTGAGTATATTGTTCTGTCACCTGGGTGTATACTCCTGTTCTTTCATTTTTCATTTGTTCTTCATTATCATCCCATCTTTCCCAATCTTCTTCAGTCATCCTTTCCACATTGTTATCGTCATTTTCTTGGGTTGTCCCTATAGTCTCTTCTTTATTACACCTGGCATCTAACTCCCACATTTCATCATAAATCTCTCTCAAAGTCATTTTGTCGTTTGGTGTTCCCATTGCATTCGCACGACTCATCTGTTCTCTTTCGTGATCATTGGTATTCTTTTTTATGTATCCCATCTCCTTGCTGAATTTCTTAAATAGCACCGTCATCCACTCCGCGTAACTTAATCGTCTTTCTTGTTCGGGCATTTTCGTTTCCTTTGGTATCATAGCTCTTTATTGCATTTTCTGTCTCCAACAGTTGCCTGCTCTAGTTAAGTAATATTTATATAATTATGGTTTTACTTAACTTAAGCCCCACGTTGGGCGCCAATTTATTACTTTCCCTGTGTGTATGGTTTATTAAGTCCCACGTTATGAGCGTCAATTTGTTACTTTACGGTACGTGTGTCTCGTTCGAGCCCCGCGATGGAAGCCAATTTGTTATGAGACCTGTGTGTTCCGTTTAAGCCCACTGTTGGGTTCGTCAATTTATTATGTACCGAGTACTTACCTCTCTGTCCTTCCTCTCTTTAATTATTTTAAAATGTCAATTTCTTCAGTATCTTAATTTAGTAAGTGTCATGGGATAGTTAATTATGACTACCTTATCTCTTTATATAATCTAAAAGTGTTGGTGTGAATGAAACTTATGTATGTTGGGTATTATTCAAAATTTCCGCTCAAGCCTATTCTGCTTTGCAGAGAATAAGAGAAATTTCGTATGTAATTCTCCTCTCTTTAATACCGAAGAAGTCCGCAACTAGCGCTGCAGTTCCAAGACAAAGGAAATTTAGAGGTTAACCCACCGCGTACGGTGATTAGTGGTTAAACTCTCTATCGGTTTGTTTCTTATTCACACTTCATTAAAAATACATAAATGATAAGATCTTGAAATTATGCAATGATTCTTTATTAGTTTCTAATGTTTAATATCCAACAAGATTGTTCTTACTTGAGACACGAAAAGGCTATAAGTCTGAATTAATCGATTATCGATCGGTACAAGGTTTTATATTAAATTCAGTTAATAAACACTTAATAATCTGTAATAAACACTAAATGATTAATGGTGAACTATATTAGTAATTCAGAATGTTGTTAATAATAGTATTAGATATAAACACTTAATAATCTGTAATGAACACTGAAGATTAATGGCGACATTATTATTTAAAAAAGAATCTTGTTATTAATAAAATTAAGTTTAATTGTAAATACAATAGTATTTAAAAGGGAGAATCCCATGGAAGGTAAACAGTTAGTGTTACCATGGATAGAAGGTAGAGATTATTTATGAAATAAGAAATTAAAAATGAAATCAATAAACACCCCAGGTTATAAGTTTAAATGGTGTGATGATGTTTATCACCCAAAAAATAAGAAAGAATGAAATGAATTGTAAACAAACATTACCTAATAACTGTTAAAAAATTGTTTAATTAAATTTATGAATAGGATATGGCTGAAGGAATTGTACAGACCATAGGCCTAGATGTTATGTTTTATGTGATAAAGAATAGTAAGTAATAGCCATATTATTAGCAAGGGCAAAATAGGTAAATAAGAAGGTGAATCAATACAGATCTAATTACGCTGGAAAATCAGTTAGGAAATAATTAACAAGCCATGATGTAGAAAATAATAGTAAAATACAAATAGTATAAAAACAGATCCAAAACACATCAACAAATAAACCAATCAATTATAATAACAAAACAAAACACATTAGGGTAAAGTGAGATATAATTTGTATAAAATAAGTAAATATAATCAATGGCTACTTATGCCTATGAAATGCCTAACTGTCAAAAACAAATAACTACAAATTGTAAAAAATTAACAAAGAAATTAGCAAATCCAAGGCGAGTAACTAGCCAAGGATAATTTGTGAATCATATTAAAAGAAAAATGTTAGTATAAGGACTTAAATTAAAAGAGAAATGTCATTAACAAATATTAACATAATTGTACAAACATTAATACTTTAGAGAACCCAACCTTATGGGATATCAAAATAATCTTTGAAAGGAAATACAAACAGTAGTGATAATACATAGGAAGGAAGACAGAAGAATAAAAGCAATCAGAAGATATACAGTAATTTTGAATAAAAATTCAAAATTGATAACAGTGGTTATAAAGTCATGATCAACCAATCAGAATTTATTCGTAACCATGACAACAGACCGTTGGTTACGATTTTTCCGTTAAATCATAGTACTCAATAAGTGACACTCATCCAGATTAGACGCTAGGTCGTGAATGACCTAAATTTTAATTTAAAACGTGAAAAAGATGCAAGAAGCCCCAGATCATTCAAAATTGATGACTATTCCATTTCACCTGAACAACGGTTTATCTCAAGTCTACTGATTTGATAAGTATCATTAAATTACCCAAATTCCAGAAATAAACTCACTTTAAATATTTCTCACAGTCATCTGAACTCTCACTATAAACTGAATATAATTTCTTTCAAAGATTAAGTAAAACCATAAAACACTGAAAATGTATTAACTAAGAAAATAACCTGTTGTTAAATTGCGAACTTTTGAAACACACTTTACTACACTGCAGGAACAAATTGTAGCTACACATTATATTATTTAAGTACAAATAATGTAAGGTAGTGTACTTTTTATTATAATCATTATTAATATTTTTCTTGTAATCACAAGGACCCAGATTTCGAACGATAATAAATGTAAACAGACAACACAGTCGCCATACTTGACTAAATTATTCGTTCAAAATCGATCTTCGCCAAAACCCTAGAGATACTAGACTCATATTAATTGTCGGTGCAAAATTGTTGAATAACCAAGTATAATTTTATTGTCAAACTGAGTAATTACCAATCACAAATTAAAGAAACTAGTACAGAGTGTAACCATTGTTTTTATTTCATAGGGAAGTGTATTGTATAAATTGTGTATTGTATAGCAGAGAGAGCGGGAATGACGTCCAGCGCTCACGCCGCAAACTCGACGAACTACCTGCTTGATTAAGAAGGTCGAACGAATGCGGGAATAAATTTGAATGCTCCCGGCCGTCATAGTTTAGAACACTGTTTACCACACTATCTATTAATTTAATTGTTTTAAATAAACAATTGGTGCCACCCGGGATTTACAAACCCCTATTGAACTACAGGTAAGGTTTCCACTCGCGTTGTACTGGTAATTGAAGATTCGCTACGGAAATTGCTAGTGCCCAACGTGGGGCTTAAACAAGGTGGACGTCTTTTCTTTGTTACAGGTTGGCGACCAACTGGTGAGGCTAGAATTGAAGACTAGCGGCGATTACGGGAAAATATGCAACATTCTATGGTTACAAGGTACAAAGCTAAGCAGGGAACTGAAGATAACAAGGGAGAAGAAATGGAAATGATGGAAGAAATAATCGAGGAAACAATCGAAGAGGATACCCAAGGGGACCAACAGGAAAACCCAACCCCAGACCAAGAAATGGAACAACAGGCGAGTGACAAGGGAGAAGTTAGAGGAGACCCTAACATACTAAAATTAATGGAATTAATGAATAGTATGAACGAAATTTCAAAGAAAACGAATGAAAAAATAGACCAAATCCAGGAAGATAATAAGAAAATACATGAAAAATTGGACAGAAACAATGAAGAATTAACGAAAACTCTATGAAAAAATAGACAGAATGAAGGGAGAAATAAGGGAAGATATTGAGACACTGAACAACAAAATTGAAGGATCGCTACGGAAATCGCTAGCGCAAAACATAGAAGTAACGACACCCGTGTGAGGCGAACACACACAACATATACACTTTTACAGAGACGACTACATCTCTTCGTTAAAGATTGGCTTCCATCGCGGGGCTTAAACAAGGCAGACGTCTTTTCTTCGTTACAATATATATATATATTGTAACGTAACAGAAATGCGGTCCTCTACGTTACATAAATAAAATATTAAAATTAGGATAGGGAAGAAAATATGTTAATTTTCCACACTTATAAAAAGGTCAGAAAATAAACTCATAATTGTTTAAAAGTAATAAGAATGCAAGGTAATAATAATAATAAAAGATAAGCATGTAATAATGATAACAGTGATAAACCTCAAGGTTCAGTGAGAGGTAAATAAAAAACATTGATAAATATTGTAAGAAAGAAAAACTAATATTGACTATTTCAGAGTAATTGATGTTGTTAAAATAGATGAGAATGAGTAAATAATGTATGTTCTAAGTTACTCAAAAATAATTGTTATGAATTGTATGATGTTATGTTATTATCATGACTGTGATGTTATAGTTTGTGTTCTCATGTGAAAGTTTTCTTGTTGATAGAATATCAAGTAATTAAGTAATATGTATTATTCATTTACTGTTGTAGAACTGTGGTTGAACTCAGTTATTGAGTATTAATTAATTACATTTTTATGTGTTATATATAGGTCAAGATAAAGTTGTTGTTAGATATTATAAAGATAATTATTTGTACACATGTACGTAGATAAAAGTTGATTATAATTGTAAACTTGGATAAAAAGGCTATAATTGTTAACAAGTTAAATTCAGAAGTAGATCAAGGTATAATAATAGGCCTAACAGCCAATAACATATAATAAATCAGATCAGAAAGGTTAGGTAAAGAAATTAGTAACAAATACTAAATATAATTCAATGAGTTAGTAGAAACTAATAATAATTAATAATAAATAATAAACTCAAACTAAACAAATTATGGTAATGCCATAGTGCAATGATACTGATAGATAATGTTTGGTAACGAAAAAATAATATTTATTAAAAGAAATAGACTAAGAGTGAAAAACCGGCAAAATCTATAGGAATTAGTAAACAAGCTATAAATAAGATTATATTCTGATATTATGGAAGTTTAGTAAGGAATTATTTTGATGAGTGGAAGAATATTATATGAAATGATTACAATATAACACAATATCGAATAAGAATAAAAAAGGTTGTTGGTATGGATGACAAGATGGATATAATTTGTTGATTTGATTATTGAATTTTATGACATGAACGAGAAGAGTTTAACTAAGAGAGATGTTCAATAAAAAACTGAATTAATTTGGAATACTAAATACATCAAACATTACAATAAATGAATGACAAATTGCAATAGTTTGGGTCAAATAACCATTAACCAAATTGTCTAATTGGATAGTATAGAATGATAATTAGTAACTAAATTTAAAGGAAGAACTTGGATTACCCAATTTCGTATCCTGAACAGAATGTTAAATTAATGAAGTAATAAAACCAGATAAATCACTACCTGCATAAAGATTTCATCCTCTAAAACAAATGAAACTAAAATAACCACCAAATCACATTGCAACTTGCAATTTACACCTTCCAATAGAAAAATGTATTTGGATTCGGAGTTCGTCGAAGCACGTTACCACAAACTTGGACATTGGTGAACAAAAGGAGCGGTAATTCTGCAACACCCAAGGACCAAGGATTCCACTTTTATTACAACTTTGGAGACAAGACGGAAGAAGATCATCTCATCTGTATTCGCTACTGAACTACCACTAATAGAGGTTAGACGTGAACAGCCTCCTCGAGCTGCGATGTCCAGCGGACCGTAAAACTTCAATTACTTAAATAATATTTAATAAAATAAAACTTTATATTGTAATACCTTGTATTCCTCTTTATGTATTTTCTGATCTTCCCAACAGTTGAAAGAACCTTCACGCCCTGTATTTAAAATAATTATAAAAAACCATAACTGAATTTAATATAAAACCTTGTACCGATCGATAATCGATTAATGCAGACTTATAGCCTTTTCGTGTCTCAAGTAAGAACAATCTTGTTGGATATTAAACATTAGAAACTAATAAAGAATGATTGCATAATTTCAATATCTTCTCATTTATGTATGATTTAATGGAGTGTGAATAAGAAATAAAACAGATAGAGAGTATAACCAATAATCACCGTACGCGGTGGGTTAACCTCCAAAATTCCCTTGTCTGGGAACCACAGCGCTAGTCGCGGACTTCTCAGGTATTAAAGAGAGAAGAATTCGATACAAAATTTCTCTCATTCTCTTCAAAGCAGAATTGGCTTGAGCGGAATTTTCAAATAACACCCTACCTACATAAGTTTCACTCACACCAACACCTTTAGATTAAATAGAGAGATAAGGTAGTCATAATTAACTATATCACAATATCTACTAAACTAAGATATATAAGAAATTGGCACATTAAATAAATAATCAGAGAGGAGGAATAGAGATGTACGTACTCAGTATATTATAAATTGACGAACCCAACAGTGGGGCTTAAAACGACTACACAGTAGATATTATAAATTGACGAACCCAACAGTGGGGCTTAACCCGAAACCAAAAAGGAGATATTATAATATATATATATATAATATATATATATATGTATATATATATCAAGTGGAATGGAATATATTGTGAATTAACTAAAATGTATACGCGTGCATGCATGTATTATCTGTGCAGGAGAAAGAAAGAGTGACTCACTCACTTCATTTGACTCACTCATACAATTGAGTCGGTGTTTGTCTATAGGAAACAGTAGGTGAACACATCTAGTTATTGTATTTACAAATCTAAAATCAGAGGTAGTAGGATGTGACATATCCTCTTCTCCTTTCTAGTCATCTACATTCTGACTGGTTTGAAACAATCTTCCAGCCACTCCCGTTTTGGACAAGTTTCTTCACCTCAATATAATTCTCACAGCCCACATCATCCACAATCTGTTTCATGTATTTCAGTTGTGGTTTTCCTGGACATTGTTTCCCATCTATCATCCCATCCACTAGTGTATTAACTAAGTTCAGGTGCCTCAGAGTGTGTCCTGTCAGCTTATTCTATCTCCTGACAAGAACCTTTCATAAACTTATGTCTCCAACTATCTCCAAAACTTCTTAATTCCCAAACCTATCTGTCCATCTGATCCTCAGCTATGTAGCTGATAGACTGATAGTATATCATTTTATCTTAATGAACAACATTATAACACTTACGGTGTTAAAGCGAATGTATCTTTACACTATAGAACCAAATTTTTAATCCTTATTACCAATTAAAATTGTTATCCTGGTTTCAGTATTTTGTAATTTCAAACATGATTTCTTATGCAAATTTATCACCTCTCTAAAATTGTGTCACTAAAAGAGTATATCATTAAAAGTGCTATCACAATAAAGATTATTTATACAATGTGTATGTATGGATATATATATATATATATTGTAACGATTATCAATGAGGTCGTATCTGTAAAATGTACACCAATTTTGTATGTGTATTATGTGTTAGTGCGTTCGTCTCGCACCGGGGTCGTTACATCAGAGTATATCATTAAAAGTGCTATCACAATAAAGATTATTTATACAATGTGTATGTATGGATATATATATATATTGTAACGATTATCAATGAGGTCGTATCTGTAAAATGTACACCAATTTTGTATGTGTATTATGTGTTAGTGCGTTCGTCTCGCACCGGGGTCGTTACATCAATGTTCGCAGCTAACGATGTCCGTAGCTTTGCGGTAATCACTAGTATAACACGGCAGTAACCTTATCTGTTTACTTATAGGGGTGTGTTAATCACGGGTGGCGCCAAGTCGTTTGTTAAAACAACTAAAACTATTGTATGAGGAGTTTTCAGTGGTGACGGTCGGCGCGTTCAAATAATTCCCGCTCGTACGGCCGTCTGAATTGTCGATGCTGCTGTGCAAATACCAACTGGTTCGCTGCTCATCAAATCTATTCTTCATAAATAAACACAAGTAATGTATACACTCCCTATGAAACAATGACAACGGTTACTCCCTGTACTAGTTATTTTATAATGGGTGATAATTAAAATATTCAATTTGACAATTATTTTATAATAAATCTGCACCGACTTTGTACATAAGACTCTTCCTCCCCAGGTTGACAAATCGATTAAGGAAACGATCAGCATCAGTATGGCTGTGTAACGTTAAGTTATTACAATTATTTTCATTCCAAAATCGTGGGATTCTTGTGATTATGAGCTAAAGAATTCCTATGGTTACAATAAAAATATTTTACCTTATTCTACGTGTACATAAATAATAATGTGTGATGTTACAATTTGTTCTGTAGTGTCGTTAAATGTGTTTTGAAAGTTCGTGTTTTAATAATAGGTTATGTTTTACCTTAACAAATTTTCAGTGAGTTTTATTGTACTTAAATATTCTGTGAAAGAGAAATATTTGTTTATAGTGAGATAAATTTACCTTTAGTAAAATTTAGAGTGATTAGGTTTTTGGAAATAGTTAATTTAATTGTACTTAACACCTCAGCATGACTTGGTGTCTTCATTCATTTGATCGGGTAGGATTTGGCTGCAATAAGTTCTTTTTTCCTTAATTTGTGGGCTTCAATGGGTTGGGCGTCCTTTTCATAACGTATCTGGTCATTCTTTTCGGTTTATTTTCAGTTTAATTATCCTGGATCTTGAGTGGACTGCTATAAATGGGTCGTCTGCTTCTTATACCGTCATGGTTGTGAACTTTGATTACTGTTTTACATTATTTTATTAGAAATCGTTCTTCAGAACATTGGCTTCTGTATTGTTTGACTGACGCTTCACTTCTGTAACGGTATTCAACGGTAATTCTGTCTTCAACTGCCGTTTCTATGGTAACTGAATGATTTTGATTGGTTGATTTCGAGATGATGTATTGTTATCAAAATTCGAATTCTTCGTATATCTTCTGACTGCTGTTATTCCTCTATCTTCCTTCCTGGTTATTAAATATTGTCACTATAGTATTTATTTCCTTTCATAGATTATTTTGATACCCCACAAGTTTGGGTAATTTTAGATTTTATGTTTTCACAATTATGTTAATACTTGTTAATTACATTTCTTTTTGTATATAAATGCTTATTATAATATTTTGTTTTACAAATGATTTACAATTATTTTTGGTGAATCCTTCACCTCAGATTTGCTAATTTCTTTGTTAATTTGTTATAATTTGTAGTTGTTTGTTTCTGACAGTTAGGCACTTTCATAGGCATAAGTAGCCATGACTTATTTCATTTAAATTACATTTCATTTCAGCCTAATGGGCTTTATTTTGTTATTATAATTGGTTGTGTTGTGTTTTGAGTCTGTTTATGTGTTATTATTATGTCACTATTATTTTATACACAATTATTTACTCTTTGGTATCCATGTTTTCTAGTCATACATTTCTTAACATTTTTATTTATTTTCTTTGCCAATAATAACAAGATGGCTATTATTTACTACTTTTTTGATCTTATTTAAATATAACATGTAGGCCTATGGTCTGTATAATTCTTACAGCCATATCCAATTCATAAACTTGATTGAATAATTATTTAACTAACTTATTATTTGCTAATCTTTGTTCACAGTACATCTTAATTTATATTATTTTTTGGTGTGACAGACAACATCACTTTTATGAATTTATAATGATCCCTTATAACATGAGTGTTTTTTGATTTGTATCTAACTCCTTAACTTTCTAAACAATCTTTACTCTCCCTCCATGTTAACACTTTCCACTTACTCTTTCCTGGGATTCTCCCTTTCAACTATGATTACTTGCTTTTAAAACTCCTTAATTATATTTTTTGGTTTGTTTATTATGGTGATTATCACCTTCCAGTGTTCAATACCTCTTTATAGTTTATACTTAATACTATTTTTCACAACATACTTATTCACTATTATTTTTCACTGTTAAACTTTTAGCGTTCTTTAGGATTTATTAATTGTTAATTATTTTATCATTCACTATTTTTCATTATATTTCCATTCTATACTTTACACTATTTTCATTCAATCATCACCTTCACTCTTAAATTATTTATAGTTAATTATAATTTAATTAGTGTACCTTCTTTATCACTACACTTTGGGGTTTTTACACTTTCATTTTGCACTTCACAAATGTTTTTGTTTTTTAAGTGTTTCTGAATGGGTAATCCCTCTAATTACTATCTCACTATTCGTTTTTTCTCTTTCATTACAATATTTCCTTAATACTATTAACAATTTTATGCCCTTACAATACTATTCTTACATCTAATTCTAAATTGGGGTTTAGTTTGTTTTTTTATCATTTTTATCTTTAACATTGTTTAATAGGGTTTCTTCCCTAAATTACGATTGTCCATTAATGGATAATGACATTCACTTTTTCCTTTCTCATAGGGTAATTATTGGTCTGGTTCCACTATTACTTTTGAGTGCATTATTTCTCCTTCTCCTATGCTTTATTACTTGTTTGTGTATCATTATTGGTTTTCATTTCTATCCATTTCCCTCCTTCTTCAATTTCATTGTATTTGGTTAATACCTTGGTTTTTCCACCTTCTTCTTTGGGTACATTTCAACGTGTTACATTGAGTCATTTAATTCCCTGAACTTGTTTCATTTTTGTTTGGGTTTTGGGGGTTTCCCTTCTTCCTTTGGTTTCATCAATCACTTTCTTCTCTTCTTTGGTTTTATTCTCGTTTGTTTTTCGTGGATCCCTTCTTCTTTTGTTTCCTTTTGTTGAGTCAATCACTTGGGTTAGGTCATGTCGTCGTTTGTCGAGTCATAGTTTTTATATTTTATTTAAATTAATCATTTTTATTTAGCATGAAGTATTATTTTAAATTCAATATTATCTTATTCATCCCTGGTATTGGGTTGGCTTATTTGTGTTGTAACAAAATGCCTCTCCTTCAAAATTGATCATTTTGATAAAACACTAGCATAGTTTTTTATGAAATTATTAGTTATATATAATCTTTTTCCTTTTCTTTCTCGTTTGTTTCTCCATTCTTATTTCTCTTCTTACTTGATTCATTCCATTTTATTTGGATCTGTTTTTATTTATTTCCATTGGTGTTTTCTCCCTTATACACAATTTTTACCCTAACTTTTTAGTAGCTGGTTTCTTCCATTACTACTCATTTTTTCTGAGACCAGAGGAACATCATCTCTGCTCAGTTTATTTGGATTGCTGGACTTTTCAACAGTCAATCTTAAATACCTTTTTTGTCAACTTGTGACTTAAATTAATAATAATAATAATATATTTTGTGATTGTCCACCTTGTGGTTTGTTTTTAGATCACTTTGGCCTTTTACTCATTCTTCCTTCCGCTGTACTTTTGCTATTTACTGTCATTTGCTCATACAGTTGATTGTTTTTTATTTATTCATATGTTAATTTCATCATATCTAACTTTTCATTATTTTGTTTTCTATTCTTCTTGTGATCATTTTAATTATCTTAGACATTTGTATTCTTTTCTTAGTTATTTAGCAATATTCTGCTTTAGCCATAGTTTGTATATTTGTTTTATACATAACTTCTCTTTTTCTTTCTACCAGTTCAGATTTTTTTTTTTCTTACAATACATTAAACTCATTATTATTTCAGGTATTTATCTTATCAGTTTTTAGCTTGATTTTATTTTGGTTTATTTTATTGTGTATTAAATATCATTTTTGATAATTCTTTGTAAGTTAATTCTCTTACTTTATAGGAATTTTTGTAGCGTATTCCTTTTTTGGTATATTTTTTAATGATTACTGTAAGTTTGTGATTCTTACTTTTTTTTTATAGGAAATTGTGTAACTTATTCCTTATTGTACTTTTTTATTTTATACTTCATATATCAACTTTTTAATAGACTGTAAGTTGAATTTGCTTGGTAGGAATTCATGTAACTTATTCCTTTGTTTTTATATTTTTTATTTTAGGCCTCATAAGTCATCGAAATATTGTTGTAAGTTGTGCTCACATAATTTTTTGAATTTTGGCATTTGTTTATTTTATTCATTGTAATTTATTTTTCTTCATAAAACTTTTTTATTGAAGCTTGCTTGTAAACTCCTTTTATTTTCTTGGTGGTTATATTACTTATCTCATAAGTATTGTTTCCATTATCCTTCGTGATGACATATGGTCCTATATAAATCAATAGCAGTTTTTTGGCTGTTCCTTCAAGTGTACTGGGTAGTTCCCTGTTTCTGATTAGTACTCTCTCTCCCTTGTTGTATTTTATTATTTTAGCTTGGTTTTGTGAATACCTTGCTCTTTGTTTTTCTATTTTCTCCATAATACGGTTATAACATTGGTTTTCGTCATATGGGTCTCCTGGGTTGACTGGGAAGTTTATTAGTTCTTGTATCTCTCTATGGGGCTTTCTCCCAAACATCATTAAGTACGGGGTGTTTTCAGTAAATTGGTGGTAACTAATATTTAGAAATACTTCGGTTGAAGCTAAATATTTTTGCCATTCTTTTTGGTTATCATGACAATAAGTTCTTAGTATACGTCCCACTTCTCTTAGCACTCTTTCTGCGGGGTTACTACTAGGGTGGTATTTGGATGTTTTATAGGTTTTTATATTCTCTTTTAGTAACTTGTTTCACCATTTCTTTCCTTTGAACTGCGTCCCATGGTCAGTTATTATCATGCATGATTTTCCAACTTCAGTCATGTATTTAGTTTTTATTATTTCTAATATTTTCTTAGTAGTAGCTCTGTTTATTGCATATAATTTCGTGTACTTTGTATAATGGTCTAATATGATTACAATAAACTTGTATTTATGTCTCCCTCCACTACGTGGGAATGGTCCACATATGTCGAGGAATACCTTTTCTAACTTTGTGGTTGAGGTGATGGGTATCATTGTTCCCTCTTTTTTCTCGTTATTGGTTTTTACCATTTGACATATTATACATGTTTTAATATTCTGGTTTACTTTCCTTGCTATATTTTTTATAAAGACTTCCTCCTCATTGGAAGAAGCTTTTACAATTTTTACAGTTCCCATATGTCCGTATCGAACATGATAATCTTTAATTATCTTATTTTCTAATGTTTTTGGAACTACAAGTTTCCATGTGCTATTATTCTTTTTTGTTTTAACAAAGAGTATATCTTGGTGGATACAATAATATTTATTTACAACTTCTTCATCTTCTAACAGTCTTTTTCGTATGTTTAGTAATTTTGAATCTTGTTTCTGCTGTACCACTATTTCGTTTAGAATATCTTCCAGGTCCTTTCTATCCTTTATTATACAAAACACTTTGACGATCTTCTCCTTTTCTCCTTCAAATGTTTGGTCTACTACATTTATTCTGGATAACACATCTGCGGCAACATTCTTACGTCCTGGAATGTACTCCCACGTTATGTGGTACTCTTGTAATGTGAGTATCCATCGTGTAATCCTCCCGTGACTTAACTTACACTGTTTCAAGAAGGAAATTGACTTATGGTCGCTTCGGACGGTGATTGGATATCCCAGGATGTACGTTCTAAACTTTCCACATGCGAACACAATACTGAGTAGTTCCTTTTCAGTAACATTGTAGTTACGTTCACAGTGGTTCAGTATTCTGCTGGCAAAGCTGATAACCAGGTGGTGTCCATCCTTATCCTCTTGATATAATTCGGCGCCTAGGCTCACATCACTGGCGTCACAATTTAAGTAGAATGGCTGTTCAAAATTGGGGTGGTGTAGCATTATAGTTTCAAGAAATTTTATTTTGATTAATTTTAACACTTCTTCTTGTTCGTTCCCCCAAGTCCATTTTTCCTTAGCTGATAGTTGTTTACAGAACTTTGCTGTTAGATAAGAATAATTTGTTTGGAACTTTCTATAGTAGTTACAAATACCTAAGAAGGATTGTAGCTGCTTCTTATTCTTTGGTGTGGGGAAATTCTGAATAGCTTCCACCTTCTCTTGGGATGGTGATATTCCCTGTTCTGTTAAGTTGAACCCCAAGAATTTGACTTGGTTTGCTATGAACTTGGACTTATCTAATTTTAATGTAATATGATTTTCAGATAGTTTTTGTAATACTTGTTTGACTCGTTCGCAGTGCTCATCCCAGTCAGATGATGTTATTAGAAGGTCGTCCACGTACACTGTTGTGAACTGCAATGCTTCTTGACCTATGACTTGGTCCATGCACTTGACGAACACTGCGACGGAATTAATGAGGCCGAAAGGTAACCTCTTAAACTGGTAATTCCTTCCGTCGAAGATGAATGCCATGTATTTCCTACTGTGTGGGTGTAGCTCCACCTGCCGGTACCCACATACAGTATCCCAGGTACTTATATATTTGGTGCCATGAAATTTTTTAAGTATCTCTTCAATTTCCCCCGGTGACATTCGGTCATTAATGATCATTATCTCCGTCCTCACTTCGTTTTTTAGAGAGTAGGCGATTGGGTAGGATTTTCTGTGAAAGTCTACGGGTTCTCGAAAGTTTATTTTGTATTGAAACCCTTTGACTTTTCCTGGGGTATTTGAGAAAACGTGCTGGTATGCTTGATATATGGCTATTAGTTTTTCAGCCTGTTCACCCGTTATCTCTTGCTGAGGTCTCTCTCTTTGGAACCTTCTGATTTCTTCGATTTTTCTTTTCCACAAATCTCCCTCTCCCTCTTCATCTTCCATAGTAATTGATGGTTTATATGTTTGACAATAATAACTTTTTAACCCCTTATTATGATTTAGGGCTATTGGTGTTGGATTACTGTTGATTATTTTGGCCGACCACACTCCCTTCTCAGAAGTAAGCACTACTATTCCCTTTGCATGTCAATGATTGCTGAGTGTTGCCTCAGTGCGTCACATCCAATCAGCATGTTAAATGGTAATCCATTTGCGACAAGGAAAATAATAGGTATTATTGCGTTTTGACTGGTTAGCTCTTATATGCACTATTTCACTATTCGTTGTTGGCAAATGGTTATCTTCTTCCTTCAGAAGTTCTTCCCTGATGTCTTTTAAGTAATTAGTTGATATTATGGTGATCTTCTTGTTGTCACTTTTCGTCGTGGTTCGTCGATTTAACCCAAGTGATTGGTCATGTGAAGGGACCTGTTGGTTTCTCACTGACCTTCTTAGTTTAAAGGTTGCTGGGAACCACTGGCCAGACTATTTGCTTGGTCTGCCGTTTCATTGGTCGACGTTGGTTGATCATGTATGTGATTCCTCGGCGCTTCCATTGTTCTGGTTTCTGGAGATTGCTGGTTATCATAATGGGAATCGTTATACATAGAGTTTGTTCTTGTAATGGGACAATATCTTCGATGATTGTTTTGCCTTCTCCCACTGATAAAATTGACTTGGCGCCTCATGTCGCCCCTATTCTGGTTACCCCCGGTTCCCCTGTTATACTGGTAATTCGGGTCGTACCGGTTGCCATAATAGTTGTGATTATTCGGGTGGCCATTTGGATTTCGACTTTGTTCTATTCCCCTGTTGTTATTATTGGGTGTACTAGGGTTTTGCGCATTTCTGTTACTTGGTTGGTTCCCCTGGTTGTAATTCTGATGATCTCTGTTGCTCGGTTGGTTACCTTGATTATAATTGGGTTGATTCCGATGGAATGGTTGGTCCCCTGGGTAATTGTTTGGATTTCGGTTCATATTGTTCCGGTTATTGTTCTGGGTATCAGTGGCGTATGCTGAGTTCGAGACCTGGGCTAGCTCACCTTAGAATTGAAGAAAATGCACCGGAGGGGGCCCCTCTCGTTCACATTTCAAGCTTTTTGAAGTGATGTGATTTTGTGTCACCATGCCAATGCATTCTAACTTATATAATAATGACTGATACTTCAACAATCATTATGAAATGGCATCATTAGAAAGACAAAAGCAAGCAAAGAACTTCAATACTTCATTTATTTATTTATTTATTTATAGCATACATTTGTTCCGCCGAAGCCACTAGGGCCGGACGGCGGTAGTGAAACAAATAAAAGATTACAAATAAAAGATTACAAAAAGCAAGAACTATATCATTACATCATGAGGAAATAATATATAATTATACTGAAGAAAGTTTGACTTATCGGTTAGTTTAAACCATCAATTAAATAGTTCCTATTGGTAATGACAGAGTATACATTGTATAGATAGGTGTAAAAGAAAGATATGAATATGTAATACATAATAATATAGCACATAGGGCGCATAGAATACTTCCATTAGAAACATAGTGAGCTTATGAAAACAAAATATGATATAGAAATATGAGGAAAACAACGAAAGTTAAATACATGAACCACTGCTTTGCGTGCCACACGGCCAACATTCTCACACTGTTGGCTAGCTCTCCAAGGAGCGAAGCCTAGCCTACGATAAACGTCATTGCCCCACCAAGTCCCTCACCATTGTCATAGCAACACCATTGAATCGTGACGAGGAAAGGCTTCGCAAGTTACTTGCGAAGCCTGAGTAAAGCAAGTTGCAGCGATTCAGGCGCCGTTATATGCAAAGTTGTATTGTCTGTAATTAGTAATTACGCTACTACGAAACAGAGGTAAACACGTGAAGGAAACACGTCTGACTTCGATAAAATGAACAATTTTATGGAAATTCCTAATAGATTTTTTTGTGCTTTAATCTTTGGGCTTCGCAGCTAGCCTAGCTAGCCTAGAATATACGCCCCTGCTGGGTATTAGTATAGGGCAAGTTGTAGTTTGGTATATTATGATTTTCATTCCACCGGTTGTACTTCTGATTGATTATGCGATTTTTCTTATATTGGCTGTCATTTTTGTGGTCTTCCAGCAAATTGGCCATTCCCTGTATGGTCTTAATTTGTCCCTGTCTCCTGGCCCTCTGAATAGCGTATTCATAATGATATCCTAGTTGTATGACTAGGGATTCTTCGGGTATCTTTGGTTTGAGGTTTCGAGCTAGGCAGACCTTTCCTAAGAAGTACGAAGTTAATGTATGTCCAGCCTGTGGCTCATATCTTCCGTTACTTATGTCATTTATCACCACATTTTGAGTCGATTCTGACCAGTATTTTTCGTGGAACAATGTTTTGAACTCTTGTGTACAGCTGATTTCTGGTCGCGTGGCTGTCCACCAATTGTCATTCGTATCTCGAAACATCTCATCGATAAGGCTTCTCACTGTCGTCCATCTGGTATCTCTATTCTTCTCTATGAGCTCCTCCACCCTCTTCAGAAATTCTATAGGGTTTCTTCGGTAACTCTTAAAGTTTATTACTTCCCTATTTTCACTTGTAATGATGTGGGTGTTATTGCAAGGCTTCTCCCTCAACGCGTCTAGTTCCTCCTGCATCTGTTTCTCCCTCTGACTGATTTCTATGATTTTCTCTTTATTTTCTTGTGTTTTTTCGTCAATCTTATTAATAGTGTCATACACTCTTTCAACGCGTTCGCTGACATCAGTCTGGATTTCCTTGTGCCTCTCCTTCAGTTTCTGAAGCACCTCCTGTTTATTTTTTATGCACTCTTCGGTGGTCGTTTTCTGCAGTTCTTGGACTCTGATCATTCCTTCCTCCTTGACGTGATTTATTTTATCGGTCAGCTCTTCCTGGACATGTATTACTGTTTCGTTTGTCTCGGTTATGGTCTGTTTAATTTCTTCTCTGCAACCCCCAACAGTTGCCTCAATTCATCCTTCGTCTTCTCGCTTTCTTCCTTCAACTGTTTTTGGAGTGTTTCACTATTATTTTCGATCTTGTTATTTAATATCTCAAGATCTTTTTTTATCTGTCTCTTCAGCTCCTCACTCATCTTTTCTAACGCCTCTTGGCTTCTCTTCAACGCCTCCTGGTTGCTTTCCAATTTATTATTCAGGAGCTTTATGTTCTCCTTCAAAAATTCCCTGTCTTCTTTCCTTCCCTCTTGCAATGATTCTAATTTTTTATTCAATTCTTCCTTGTCCTGTCTTCTTTCTTCTTTTGCTTCTTCCTTCAGTTGGTCTATTTTTTCATTCGTTTTCCTTGAAGTTTCCCTTGCTTGTCCGAATTGCTCCATCATCATTCTCATCATGCTATCCCATTTTGCCTCTTCGGTCGGTTTGTTCGGTTGGTCGTCGACCATTACTTCCACTTCCAGTTCTGGTTGAGTTGGATTTTCTGGTTGGTTTTCTTGATTATCCTCTTCGAACAACTCCCCGATCATTTCTTCCATCTCTTCTTGTTGACCTTCACCTTCAGTTCCTTTCTGAGTGTCCTTTCTGGTAACCATGGAATGTCTCTTCATAGTCGCCGCTGACCTTCTATTAAAGCCTCACCGGTTGGTCGCCAATCTGTAACGAATATCAATGAGGTCGTATCTGTAAAATGTACACCAATTTTTATGTGTATTACGTGTTAGTGCGTTTGTCTCGCACCGGGGTCGTTACATCAATGTTCGCGGCTAACAATGTCCGTAGCGTTGCAGTAATCACCAGTATAACACGGCAGTAACCTTACCTGTTTACTTATAGGGGTGTGTTAATCCCGGGTGGCGCCAAGTCGTTTGTTAAAACAACTAAAACTATTGTATGAGGAGTTTTCAGCGGTGATGGTCGGCGCGTTCAAATAATTCCCGCTCGTACGGCCGTCTGAATTTTCGATGCTGCTGTGCAAATACCGACTGGTCCGCTGCTCATCAAATCTATTCTTCATAAATAAACACAAGTAATGTATACACTCCCTATGAAATAATGATAACGGTTACTCCCTGTACTAGTTATTTTTTAATGGGTGATAATTAAAATATTCAATTTGACAATTATTTTATAATAAATCTGCACCGACTTTGTACATAAGACTCTTCCTCCCCAGGTTGACGAATCGATTAAGGAAATGATCAGCATCAGTATGGCTGTGTAACGTTAAGTTATTACAATTATTTTCGTTCCAAAATCATGGGATTCTTGTGATTATGAGCTAAAGAATTCCTATGGTTACAATAAAAATATTTTACCTTATTCTACGTGTACATAAATAATAATGTGTGATGTTACAATTTGTTCTGTAGTGTCGTTAAATGTGTTTTGAAAGTTCGTGTTTTAATAATAGGTTATGTTTTACCTTAACAAATTTTCAGTGAGTTTTATTGTACTTAAATAATCTGTGAAAGAGAAATATTTGTTTATAGTGAGATAAATTTACCTTTAGTAAAATTTAGAGTGATTAGGTTTTTGGAAATAGTTAATTTAATTGTACTTAACACCTCAGCATGACTTGGTATCTTCGTTCATTTGATCGGGTAGGATTTGGCTGCAATAAGTTCTTTTTTCCTTAATTTGTGGGCTTCAATGGGTTGGGCGTCTTTTTCATAACGTATCTGGTCATTCTTTTCGGTTAATTTTCAGTTTAATTATCCTGGATCTTGAGTGGATTGCTATAAATGGGTCGTCTGCTTCTTATACCGTCATGGTTGTGAACTTTGATTACTGTTTTACATTATTTTATTAGAAAATCGTTCTTCCGAACATTGGCTTCTGTATTGTTTGACTGACGCTTCACTTCTGTAACGGTATTCAACGGTAATTCTGTCTTCAACTGCTGTTTCTATGGTAACTGAATGATTTAGATAGGTTGATTTCGAGATGATGTATTGTTATCAAAATTCGAATTCTTCATATATCTTCTGACTGCTGTTATTCCTCTATCTTCCTTCCTGGTTATTAAATATTGTCACTATAGTATTTATTTCCTTTCATAAATTATTTTGATACCCCACAAGTTTGGGTAATTTTAGATTTTATGTTTTTACAATTATGTTAATACTTGTTAATTACATTTCTTTTTGTATATAAATGCTTATTATAATATTTTGTTTTACAAATGATTTACAATTTATTCTTGGTGAATCCTTCACCTCAGATTTGCTAATTTCTTTGTTAATTTGTTATAATTTGTAGTTGTTTCTGACAGTTAGGCACTTTCATAGGCATAAGTAGCCATGACTTATTTCATTTAAATTACATTTCATTTCAGCCTAATGGGCTTTATTTTGTTATTATAATTGGTTATGTTGTGTTTTGAGTCTGTTTATGTGTTATTATTATGTCACTATTATTTTATACACAATTATTTACTCTTTGGTATCCATGTTTTCTAGTCATACATTTCTTAACATTTTTATTTATTTTCTTTGCCAATAATAACAAGGTGGCTATTATTTACTACTTTTTTGATCTTATTTAAATATAACATGTAGGCCTATGGTCTGTATAATTCTTACAGCCATATCTAATTCATAAACTTGATTGAATAATTATTTAACTAACTTATTATTTGCTAATCTTTGTTCACAATACATCTTAATTTATATTATTTTTTGGTGTGACAAACAACATCACTTTTATGAATTTATAATGATCCCTTATAACATGAGTGTTTTTTGATTTGTATCTAACTCCTTAACTTTCTAAACAATCTTTACTCTCCCTCCATGTTAACACTTTCCACTTACTCTTTCCTGGGATTCTCCCTTTCAACTATGATTACTTGGTTTTAAAACTCCTTAATTATATTTTTTGGTTTGTTTATTATGGTGATTATCACCTTCCAGTGTTCAATACCTCTTTATAGTTTATACTTAATACTATTTTTCACAACATACTTATTCACTATTATTTTTCACTGTTAAACTTTTAGCGTTCTTTAGGATTTATTAATTGTTAATTATTTTATCATTCACTATTTTTCATTATATTTCCATTCTATACTTTACACTATTTTCATTCAATCATCACCTTCACTCTTAAATTATTTATAGTTAATTATAATTTAATTAGTGTACCTTCTTTATCACTACACTTTGGGGTTTTTACACTTTCATTTTGCACTTCACAAATGTTTTTGTTTTTTAAGTGTTTCTGAATGGGTAATCCCTCTAATTACTATCTCACTATTCGTTTTTTCTCTTTCATTACAATATTTCCTTAATACTATTAACAATGTTATGCCCTTACAATACTATTCTTACATCTAATTCTAAATTGGGGTTTAGTTTGCTTTTTTATCATTTTTATCTTTAACATTGTTTAATAGGGTTTCTTCCCTAAATTACGATTGTCCATTAATGGATAATGACATTCACTTTTTCCTTTCTCATAGGGTAATTATTGGTCTGGTTCCACTATTACTTTTGAGTGCATTATTTCTCCTACTCCTATGCTTTATTACTTGTTTGTGTATCATTATTGGTTTTCATTTCTATCCATTTCCCTCCTTCTTCAATTTCATTGTATTTGGTTAATACCTTGGTTTTTCCACCTTCTTCTTTGGGTACATTTCAACGTGTTACATTGAGTCATTTAATTCCCTGAACTTGTTTCATTTTTGTTTGGGTTTTGGTTTTTTCCCTTCTTCCTTTGGTTTCATCAATCACTTTCTTCTCTTCTTTGGTTTTATTCTCGTTTGTTTTTCGTGGATCCCTTCTTCTTTTGTTTCCTTTTGTTGGGTCAATCACTTGGGTTAGGTCATGTCGTCGTTTGTCGAGTCATAGTTTTTATATTTTATTTCAATTAATCATTTTATTTAATATGTAGTATTATTTTAGATTCAATATTATCTTGTTCATCCCTGGTATTGGGTTGGCTTATTTGCGTTGTAACAATATATATATATATATATATATATGTGTGTGTGTGTGTGTGTGTGTAGTTAACTTTTACAAACTTAATTCCATTATACAGTACAATTAATATTGTAACAAAATAATATATTTTTAGGTAAGCTATGAAGAGAAACCAAGAGAACAGTGGTTATTTGATTATCCTGCCCAAGTTTCGTTGTGTGGCACACAAATCTATTGGACAACTGAAGTCAATATGTCTTTTGCTCGACTTGAGGAAGGATATGAAAATGCTTTAAAAGACTACCAAAAGAAACAGGTAAGTGATTAAACCAAGGAATAACTTCATTACACTTGTGTAACTCTTGTGTACTTAACGAGCTTTGTATTTTTTTATACGCAGTAATAATACCGGTAACTGTAAAGTAATTGAAAATATTTTAAGTATTTCCAAATGGTTGACTACTCAAATGATCAAAATAGGACAAACTTAAGAATGTGAAATTATGTCTTCATTTTTATTTGTGTTTGTTCAATTGTGTATCTAGTTTTTGAGCATCCTGATGTAATTTTTTTGCCCTTGGTGCCATGCTGCAAAATATATAGGCTACCAAGGAGTCAGGTGGCTACTGGAATGTACTTGGAACCCTTCTCCGTGATAAAAGTTTTGAAAACTAACCTTCAAAAGATGTGTTCATTGGATTCTTTGTACTTTTCAAATTAATTTTAGTACCAGTATTCAATTTTTAGGTAGAAGTCTTAAATAAAATTTATTAAAAGATGAAAATAGTTATTAAAAATCTAAAAATAAATTCATAACTTCTTAATCGTAGCACTAATTCAATACAGGTTTAATTAATAAGTAGACCAACTAAACTAATAAAACAGAAAGTATAACTATAAATTATTATGCAGAATGCCATTCACACTATGGTCAGTTTGTTGACTTCCACTAATCTAGTGACTCACAGTAACTGGTTTTGAGTGACATAGATCAGCATCAGGCAGTAGTGAAATGTATTTTTTCATCATAAATAATATACAATCCACCACTGTCTGTTTCGAATAAGTTGATAGCAAGTACGGAGATTATTCCAAAATTAACCTGCAATTAGCAAAATATACACTGACTGGTTGCCATAGCAACATTGTGTATCCATAGTAGTAACTACTTTCCTTTTAAAAGGCAAATGCATGACCCATCTTGTTAATTTTTGTTGTGTAGAGATCAAAGAAACATGGAGTCTGTAATTGCCTCTGACACCAACTATAAGATATATGCTGGTATTTGTTAAAATGTCCTTTCATTTGCTGAACATTTTTTGTAAAAGGATATTTTCCACAATTTGCACCCCCTGCCAAGACAGTAATGCTCCATTATCTTCATGCTAGCTGTGCCACTCTGCTTGTTTTAACAGTCTGAAGTAAGTATGCGATGTTAATATATGTCCATGCCTCTAACTTGTATTTTAAGTGGGTGCCAACTATTATAATATTTTTAATACTATATCAAAATGTTGTATCAAACAACTACATTTGATCAAAATGTTGTTTTTAAAACTTAAACTTTTTTTCTAATATGACGAAGTAGTCTGTAAACAGAAAAAGTTATTTTTTTTCAATCTGGCCCATGTCTTGGCACCTCTCGTTCTGTTTCAATAAAGTGCAGTATCATGGGCTAATTTTTACCAACACTACACCAATAAAATTATTTCTATGAGTTTAGCAACTATAAAGCTAAAACTAAGCTACCAAAGTAAATAAAAGTTTTGTAATATGAATAATAATACAGTAAAGTAACTGACTGAGCGTTATGTGACAACAGTATAGTTTAAATGATGTATGTATACAATGGATTAAGTTTTGTACTGACAAACCAACATTTTCTGTATCTTATTCTGCTGGGTATTATTGTGGATATTATTCAGCATTATCACTTTATTTGTGTATATTTCTTACAGATTTCTCAACTCAGCACATTAATATTGCTGTTGCTTGGAGAGTTAACTAAACAGGATAGGCAGAAAATCATGACTATATGTACAATCGATGTCCATTCACGTGATGTTGTTGGCAGATTAATACAGCTGAAACTAGAGAGTGTGAATGCTTTCCAATGGCAGTCACAACTGAGACACAGGCATTAATTATAATTAATAAATCATTCTATAAATATCTAAATATATTTATGATCATATGAAGAGAATTGTCTGTACTTCTTATGTTGCTTTGAGAACTCTTTATGTATCTATTTGCAGTAATTAGCCTATTTACACTCTTGAAAACGTCATTCTTAAAGGAAGAATTTGACTTTATTGTTTATAATATTATTTAATATTTACTATTATATATTTATTTATTAATATACACATCAAGAAAAGGTCTGTAGCAAGAAGTATTTGTATGAGGACTATACAGAAAGTAAGTTCCAATAGGGTATTAAAGAAAACTAAGGATATATTTACAAAACATTGTTATTGCTATTTGAAGTACACACCTTAACCTGCTCTCCTATATAGTTTCCATCATTTTTGAAACACTTTTCATAGCGAGGCACCAGGCATTGTACACCCTCATCATAGAAATTTTCTTCCTGTGATTTGAACCATGTATTAACAGCTTGTTTGACATGTTGTCGTTATGAACCACTGGCCAGCAAGGAAGGATTTCTGGAGCGTGAAAAGTGATATTTGCTTGGTGTTAGGTCTTGGTTGTAAGGCAGATGATCAAATTTGTGACAGCCAAACTTTGTGAGGAGATGTTGTGTTGCAACAGCAGTATGTGGGCAGGCATTGCCATGATTCATCGCAACGTCCCAGGTAAGCATCCTACATCATCCTACATCACTTATTCTGGATCGGACTACACAATTTCTTAAGTATTTTGCAATAGACATCCGAGTTGATTGTAGGCCTTGAGGTAAGAAATCTGTAAGCAAAACTCCTTTTTGGCCTCAAAAGATTGTGCACATGATTTTGCAAGAGGAAAACATTGACTTGAGTTTTTTCTTTCCAGGTGATAACATCTGCCTCCATACCTTAGCTTATTGTTTTGGTTAAACGGTTACTTGTGATATCCATGTATCGTTCGCAGTAACTATATGGCTCAGTAGTCATCCCTTTCCTGTCTGAATTGTGGCAAAAAAGTCACTGGACTTCCCCACTCTTTTATTTTGTGTTGTTCTGTAACATCTTTGGAACCCAGTGTGCACACAATTTCCAGTAGTTCAGTTTTTGAGACACAATTTCGTAAAGAAAAGAACAAGAAATTTCTGGAAAATGCAGCAAGAGCAATTTCATTGTGAAACGTCTATTCTAATGTGTAATCTTCTCTTCAACGACCAGCATCATGTTGTCATTCACTAAAGGCGGTCTCATGCTCCTGTCACTGTCATGAATGTTTCTGCATAGTTTATTAAAAAGACATAAATCTTGGTACCATTAAATTGCTTACTGCTTCTTCTCCATAAACATAAAAAATCTAACAGTGAATTTCAGTTGTTTTAATGATTTTCGCATTCAAGAACCGAATCACATACCTACTAACACACTCAACGGGCGTCACAAATTTCTTTGACATTATGAACACAGCTTACTCAGTGCACAGTTGTTTACAAATGGCATTGTTGGCTTGCCAACGAATCAACAAATGGGCCGTGCATGTGCAACAGCATGACAACATCGATACCACGGCAATATTTAAAAAATCGGTATGGAGAACCATACATGACTTCCATGTCCTAAAATATATTTTTAAAATCATTTAAATATTAATTAAATAAGTGGATGCTTGAATTCTGAAGAAATTACGTATCAGCTAAAATGCTACCCTCATGTCAGGTGGATGAAGACTATCCTCAACCTTCGTGAGGAA
The DNA here is from genome assembly GCA_034769895.1 of Magicicada septendecula. NCBI lineage: Eukaryota > Metazoa > Arthropoda > Insecta > Hemiptera > Cicadidae > Magicicada > Magicicada septendecula. Next base: position 465,462,763 of record CM068367.1, read on the forward strand.
GGATGTACTTTTGGATAAAATGTTTGTAGGTCGAACGAAGAGCTGGCCAAAGGGAGCTGCGATCTGATTCCTGTAATGAAATTGGGCTCTCGCTGCGAGTTATCGGCCGAGGGCGAATGATGTCTATAGTGTTATCAAAGTCTTTTATGTCAATACTATACTGGTCATTTTTCTTTTTTAAAAATCAAGTCTTTGTTTCTTTCTTTCCATTCGTCTTCTGATTTCCTGAACGACGATTCTGTTCACCTGTATAATTATAAATTTCATAGCAAAACATTTCTTCCTTAATACGTTTGCGTCTTCTGTTTAACACCCACTATTCTGATCCATGTCGTAATGCTACATTCCACACAGGCTAGTAAATAACTAGCCATCAGAGAGGTCAAAATATTTTCCAGAGGAGAAAAATTGTGCTCTTACGATTCGGTTGATTTTAGGTATACGATATATTGTATACTACACTTATGGTTATGTTTACAAAAACTGGGGCGCCATCTTTGTTACATATGTTATAGGCCAGGAATTCGTTACGCGAAGTTATGATGAACGGAAGTTGCTTGAAATAATAGAACATCTGTATATAATTGTTACCAATGAAATACCCTTTTTATTTACTCTTTACTTTTTACTCTACATCTTACACAATAAGTATGTTAAACAAACTCTAATCCCTCCAAAAGCATAATTGTTATTATCTGATATTATATACTTACTTGACTATATTCTGACATATCTTTATTAATTGTAATATAGTAATATATGTAGTGGTGCCCAACCCAGCACTTAGAAATTCCACAACACACACGCAATCGCTCTCTCTTTCACTCTCATGGTACAAATTTTATTAATTTTGGAGCTCCTTTTATGTCATTGAAATTTTAAATATTTGAATTTATATGATTTCTAAAATAAAATTTGTATGAAGGAAACAAAATAAGGATTTTAAGGTACAGAAGGAACGTTCTCACCCATTTCGTGTAGGCCTCCTCGCACATCTAGTATCATCCCGATCGGCACAATCGGTAATATTTTACGGTGTTTGATGGTGCACCGTCATGTCGACCTACGTAACCCACCGTCGTGGGACCGATTCTATACGCCGATCTTCAGGGACGATTCATCGGCCGATGACGCCTACACAAAGCCGAACTGTTTAACGTTCCTTAGCACATTTTGTCGATATTTATACTGTTTATTAACCACCTACTGTGGTCTAAAAAATTAAAATTCACTAGTGAGTGAACGGTTTGCCGGCCGGCGTTGATCACTGCTGCAGATGAAATGACCAAGAGTCTTTGTTAGATTTTGCTGAGGTGGGGTGAATCTACGTCACACTTCCTTTGTTACAACTGTTGACAGCATCGTTGTTGATGTAAACACATTCTCAGCCTCTGACGTAATTAAGGTTCGGCACTCTTATCGCCACAAACTGCATACTGTTTTTTGTGATGTTTCACAGTTTTGCTATGAATTGGTTCAAATCCTGACAAATATTATTATACACTCCACTCACTGTATATTCGTATCGGGTGTTTAAGGTTGGGTTGAGTATGACCAAAATAGAAAAATACAATAGTTATGTTCTATTTACCATATTTAAAGTAATCACAAAACGTACCATGAGTGTACCATCACAAAACCCCCTCAATGAAAGATTGTGTGTCGAAGCACAAAAACTTTCATTGACCCTTTCATACTTCCTAAAGGGATTAGCCAGGATAAGTCGCCACAACCCCCTTACAATTTTATATAAAAGAAAATTACAACTCACCCTTGGTCTGATGATGATGACCGTACCTAGATGACCTTACTGGACTTCTCCTGCGAGATCCCAACACCATAAGGCCACTTAGGCTCTTAACGCCCCTGCTCTGACGCGTTGGCCAGCTCAGGACCGCTGTCATATCACCAAACACTGAAACAATACATAATAAATATTAAAATAGTGGCTTAGTAAATCACTCCATCCTCAACTGATCTGGTTCCCCTTAGCTAAGTGCTGGTTTGTGCCAATAAGCACTGGGTTGGCTTAATATATTTATAAAAGTTATAATTCTCAAGAATTAGAAAGAATTTCCCTTCCTCATTTTACAAACCCTGAATTAATGAATGGTTTCGATTACTATCGATAATATTTATCTTCTTGCTTTTACAATTACTGTAATTGTAACATAAACACATTGATATAATAAAATTTAAAATCTAATTGAAAATAGGAAAATTGCACATTATATATCTCCCAAACCTGGAGAAAAACAAATTATAAAAGAATTGATAAATTGGTATATTTATTTATTTATAACTCTTATTGAATGATAAAACTAAAAAAAATTATTATTATTATTATTATTATTTTTATTTTTATTAACAGGTAATAATCTGTTATTAACAGCGCCATTTAAATTTATCTCTTCACATTATTTCCATATTATAAAAGCATGTTACAAATTTTATAACATAAATACATAATACATTTTACATAATAATACACATTGATACTTATATTAATACATTTAATACATTTTAAATATTTAATCATATTTAATCTTGATTAAGATTTACATTACTAGATATGCATTAACATTTGCATAATTTATTTGAAGTTGCATTTAAATTAAAATTTTTACAATTGCAGTTAATTCATTAATTAGATATCGATTATTAATTATTATAATTATAAAATTCATTTCAAATTTATTATCAATATTCAGATTATTATTATTGCTACTTCATTATTCACTTTCTATTACCTCTATACTCTGAACTTTCTACCTCCCTAGCTACCTAACCTCTCACCTTCTATCATGGTTTAGTCTGGGTAACTCCTATATTCACGATACCTTTTACTTATTATAATCTTACTCACCTTCTAATTTACCACCAAAATTACCTATCATGACACCAATATCTCAATTATAAACTTCATTACTGTTTTCATTTAAATCCTATGGCACCGCTCGTCTTTGCAATGAGTTGGGTGTTCCCTAACTGGCTATATACATTCATATTATTTTGCCCTTCCAAATATTCGGCAAACACTCCCTTAAATTTATGCTATTACCTGCCACAACACTATTGGTTGGCTACTCCTTATCACCTCACCCCCACTACAGAATTCATCAACAACAAATATATGTTTATACCTTTACTTAAACACCTGTACAAATAATCACTAACTACTGTGTCCCTAAATATCTACTAATTCTCTTTGTATTATTTACTTCAATATTCTTAACTATCTAACTCCCTTTTCATTAATTAAATAACTCACCTGCATTTTATCTATACCCAGGCTCTATTCCTGTTTAAAAATTCTACCTTACTGCAATCATTGACATTTGTCTTATAAAATACATCTCTCACCTACTCCTAACAGTACTTCTCACTTCTCAAATATATATATTCTTATTATTACATTTATTTAATTATTCATTAGTATTCGCTAATAGTATTATTCATTACCTTCAATACAGTAATTTAAATAATAATTTATCTTCATAGAAACTTGCTATGACAATTAATAATTTATAAAGTTACAAAGTTAGTACAACTTTCTTTTGTACCACAATTTAATAAAGAATGATTACTCTTTATGGTTATTCAATTAAAAAAAAAATATTATTATTAAACATGTTATTAAAATACATAATAATACATACTGGTGTACCTGTAATACATAATACACATCAAAAATACATTGATAGATAAATACAGTTAATACAATGAAAAATATACACTCCAACTCATTAATTTGTTATTTACCAAACTCAGTTCATAGCAGTCCAATTCAATATCACTTTACACATATATGTTTAATGTTCATTTCACAATACAACAGTCTATCCACCATCGTTGAACAACAAACGAATCTTAGGTCTACTTAACTTATTACTTAATAAATAGATTTTATTATCTGCAACATTATATTCATATTCCTTTATGAAATTGTTATTAACCAAATATTTCCAGTCACGATCAAGTAGGGTTCCGTTTATCTCAGTATCATATGTCATTAATTGGTTATTATCTTCATAATATTCCACCACAGGTAAATACTTAATACCTTTATTCCCATTTACTGTTATTTCCAATTCATTGTTATTATCAGGTAAGTATTCATCATTTTCATATACCACATCTAACCCTAACCTTTCCAACAATTGTCTGTAATTTCTGTTTACTTTAAATATTTCTATTACTCTCTTACTCTCACAATATCTCTCTATACTTTCTCTCTTAATACATTTCTCTCCATAACACCAAAATACACTTTCTCTCTCCAAATATGCAGGGGTCCCTAACATAAAATTGTTGCACCATTTATTAGGTACACAAAAACACAAAGAAACTTTATTTGTAGACCTTTCGTCTCCCAAATATAAATTTAAGGAACTCTTATCCTTATAAAAATTACATGAGGACTTGTCTTCACCCCCTAACACTACATCAAAAGAAAATTCTACCCCCTGCACTCCTTGTACTAAAATACTTTCTCTCGACTTTCTTTCTGACTCAATAAATTCAAACATTTCATTTTCACTAATTATACTTTCATTATTATTTTTATCCTTTTCTAACACCACATTCTTACTACTTGTAATATTTGAGATATCTGTACATTCATTATTTGAGTTATCACCCTTAAATATGTTATTATTCAGTACAGCATTTTGCTGGGTACTCCTATTTACTTTCTGACTTTCTAATTGACTTTCTACCAAATTTAAATTCTCATCTAGTTTTGTGATGAGCTTGTCACATTTCTTAATAAGGTGATTGTAACCTAATTTTATTTCATTCTTTAGTTAATTGAATTGTTTATCAGAATCGATTTTCTGCTCATCTAGTTTTTTATCAAAACTGTCAAATTTATTTAATAGAATTTTCATCATTTCAGCAGTACCATCTAGTTTGCTAACTGGCATAGCTGGAATGGATGTATCGATTTTCGTTATCTCTGCAGACACAGGCGTATTTGCCTCGTCAGTCTGACTAGCTTGATTTAATTGTACATCCATTTCACTAGTTAAATTTACATCAGTTGTACTGATTTCTAACGTAATATTATCATTTGTACTCATGTTGGCAATTTTGCAATACACACATGCATACAATGGTATAACCTAACTATTGGGTTATGTTTACGTATTACAATTTTGGTGTCTATTACCTCAAACAATTTTTTCCGTTCTCTTTCTAGGCGTACACTATGTAATAATATATATATACATACTACCACATAATGTCCCTGTTCGGGCGCCATCTGTGCTCTTACGATTCGGTTGATTTTAGGTATACGATATATTGTATACTACACTTATGGTTATGTTTACAAAAACTGGGGCGCCATCTTTGTTACATATGTTATAGGCCAGGAATTCGTTACGCGAAGTTATGATGAACGGAAGTTGCTTGAAATAATAGAACATCTGTATATAATTGTTACCAATGAAATACTCTTTTTATTTACTCTTTACTTTTTACTCTACATCTTACACAATAAGTATGTTAAACAAACTCTAATCCCTCCAAAAGCATAATTGTTATTATCTGATATTATATACTTACTTGACTATATTCTGACATATCTTTATTAATTGTAATATAGTAATATATGTAGTGGTGCCCAACCCAGCACTTAGAAATTCCACAACACACACGCAATCTCTCTCTCTTTCACTCTCATGGTACAAATTTTATTAATTTTGGAGCTCCTTTTATGTCATTGAAATTTTAAATATTTGAATTTATATGATTTCTAAAATAAAATTTGTATGAAGGAAACAAAATAAGGATTTTAAGGTACAGAAGGAACGTTCTCACCCATTTCGTGTAGGCCTCCTCGCACTTCTAGTATCATCCCGATCGGCACAATCGGTAATATTTTACGGCGTTTGATGGTGCACCGTCGTGTCGACCTACGTAACCCACCGTCATGGGACCGATTCTATACGCCGATCTTCAGGGACAATTCATCGGCCGATGACGCCTACACAAAGCCGAACTGTTTAACATTCCTTAGCACATTTTGACGATATTTATACTGTTTATTAACCACCTACTGTGGTCTAAAAAATTAAAATTCACTAGTGAGTGAACGGTTTGCCGGCCGGCGTTGATCACTGCTGCAGATGAAATGACCAAGAGTCTTTGTTAGATTTTGCTGAGGTGGGGTGAACCTACGTCACACTTCCTTTGTTACAACTGTTGACAGCATCGTTGTTGATGTAAACACATTCTCAGCCTCTGACATAATTAAGGTTCGGCACTCTTATCGCCACAAACTGCATACTGTTTTTTGTGATGTTTCACAGTTTTGCTATGAATTGGTTCAAATCCTGACAAATATTATTATACACTCCACTCACTGTATATTCGTATCGGGTGTTTAAGGTTGGGTTGAGTATGACCAAAATAGAAAAATACAATAGTTATGTTCTATTTACCATATTTAAAGTAATCACAAAACGTACCATGAGTGTACCATCACAAAATATTTATATATTTTTCATACATACACACATGCACATATTAGTTTGTATTTCTTTTATTATAATATAAACAAATACAAAGATTTTATTAATTTATTAAAACATTTATTGCTTCAAAACATTCATAAAATTAATGGCTTGTAAAAGTTAATGTTTGATCTCCATTAAGTAGTGCTCATTTCCGAAGTTTTAAAACTATGATGTCCGTAATCGAAACATCAGAGCAGGTTTTAGTCTGTATGGGGGTACACCGTGGACAAAAATTTTCAACATTCCCTATGGAGTGTTGCTCAGAGTGAAGCTGCGAATCTACACTGTACGTTTCACAGAACAAATACGCGGAAAAGAAGGATCGCTCCCAAGTCTCTCATGGACGCTGAGCATCTTTCAGAGGGTTCACTCCCTAAAGATGAAAACATTCCCGTTCCTCTGTAAACATGTGCAGTTACACTGGTGAGCGATCCACAGGAAGCAAATCACTGTCCATGCTGGACACCTTTTCGGCTTGCACGCGTTGTGTTGGTGTGGGTTTTGGTACTTTCCATTTAAAAAGCGTGCAAACGTAAGAAAATAAAAATGAGTGAGAGCAGAAATAACCTGAATTGTGTGTGTGTGTGTGTCCTGCCTGCCTTTTTATTGCAGTAATGACAATAATAAAACTTTGGGAACATAAACATTATATAATTGGGATATGCTTGCCTGCCACGAACAATATATTTTCTCTCATACATGATTTCAATTAAAATGAAAAATATAGAATTCTGTTAAAGTGAAGTGAAATGTTTCCATAGAAACTACTTCTTTGTTGTTAATAACATAGTACACATATAAAACTTATAAAAATTTACCTCCTCCATCATCAACTACCATTTTAATTTATAAAAAAATTACCTCTTCCCCCCTTCAACTACCCTTTTTGTTTATGGATATTTCATCTACCTTTCTACAGTGGATTATTATGACCTTCTTTTCAGGATACTTTATTTATCCAAATTAATCACTTTACTCTTGATAAAACGTAAAACGTTGCAGGTACACTACCCCTTAACCAATCTTCACCAAAAACAATAGGCCTTGAGTCCTCTACAATTCAGGACTGTATGCAACAAATTATTTGATTCTGTTTGAATTTGCGGCTGTTATCACTTGCCATAGAAAAAATTCTACACACAGACACTTTTCGAAAAATGACTTTTTTTCATGTTTTGATGGTGGTACAATCATAATCTGCCGTTATCTCGAGCACGATTTTTTTCCATGACCATACTTCCATTTACTTATGGAACATGGAAGTAATACCCTTGTTAAAACATAAAAATGTTGCAGGTAAACTACCACTTTCTCTTAACCGATCTTCACCAAAATCAAAAGGCCTTGAGTCCTCTACAATTCAGGGATGTATGCAAAACATTATTTGATTCTATTTGAATATGCGGCAGTTATTGTTCGTCATAGAAAAAATTACCCTTTTTAAAACATAAAACGTTGCAGGTAAACTACCCCTTTCCCTTAACTGATCTTCACCAAAAACAATAGGTCTTGAGTACTCTACAATTCAGGACTGTATGTAAAAAATTATTTGATTCTGTTTGAATTTGCGGCTGTTATCGTTTGCCATAAAAAAATCCTACAGAAAGACAGACAGACACACACAGACACTTTTTGAAAAACGACTTTTCTTCATGTTTTGAGGGTAGTGTGCCGAACTCTAGTGGAGAGATGGCGCAAAACCAGTATATAACGGCCTGTAGTTAAACGCAGTACTAATTTGTAGCGCTTTAATCGCTGCTGCACTCTTGTAGCGAAGATAAGGCACTAATTCTCAGCTCATTAAGTGCCTGAGACGTGCTGGCATCTGGTGCCAGGCTCTGTAGGCAAGCGAGATGGACAGGAGTTTTTCTGATTAAGACTGTCTGGCTTCACCCTTCATCGATAATGGCCGCCTTGTTCTTCTCCGGTAAGATGAAGATATTAACACCTTTAAGCCTTCACACTATGTCAGGCTAGATAAATACACGTCTGCGGGTCCACCGAACAAGTCGAGAGAAAGCCTAACAACATGACCTGAAACAGTAACACCATAAAGCTCTCTTTCATCTGCCGGAGGAATAGCGAGGAAGCCACACCAACACCTGTAATGTAAGCCACGAGATTGCCACCTCACCCCCATGGACAAAAATCAGGTGATCTCAAACCAATATATTATGTACACGTAGAGTCAGCACTCAATAAGACTCAGTGAACCAGTTCTATCTATCAACCACAACATTTTCAAGTTTTTAAACATTTAATTGATTTTCAATTAACAGGACAGTTTAGTGTGTGAACTGGGTGTAAAATTATTTGTAAATTTTATTAATTTGTTATAAAATTGTCAGCTCAGAGGCTGGCATGTATCTTAGACAGTTCAACATTCAAATGTATAATTCCCTCTTATTTCAGTATATGTGTTTCATTACAGCTTTTAAGTCATTCATTCAATTTGTAATTTCTTGGGTTCAATTTAGTGTTCATTTTATATATATATTTTCTAAATTTTAAATTCAGTTTGGTTCATTGGTATAGAAATTTCTGGGGTAGTTAGGTGGATTTTCACAAGTTTAATCCTGAATGGGTGCATGTTCATACAGTATGGAGCGTGTTGTTCTGACAGGTTAAATTATGCATCGACTGGCAAACGAACATGTCGGTCTCTGGGCCAAAAGTACTTTTTAAAAGGGTTATAATAATAACATGACATATTTCTATTTTCACTACTTAGCAATGTTTCTCTATATATATATTCTATTAATTAATTATGATAACTGGGGGGTGTTCATTGTTTTCTAAATTTTTATTTCTCACAGTATAAGAGCCCAGTGGGGCAGAATTGTATAACAGTATTAGGCACTTAGCCATATTTTGGAATTTATTATGTCCTGGGGACTACTGAAGTGCATAAGCATTATCTAAAACACATGTCATGTGTTATGAACCAATTAAGTTTTATAATCCTAACATGGATGTCCGTAAAAGAATTATTAATATACCTCATGGGGGGTAAGAAAAGGGCGCGGCAAGAGATCTTTGTATAATCGTATTGTATTGTGGAACATGTGATGTATTGTAGATTTGTGTGTGTATTGTGGGGGGTTATATGTATTGTACATTTTGGTGTATTTTTGGAGGGGAGTTTAGATATAGGGTTTTTAGAGAAGAAAGATGAAACATAGGATTATATATCCTTTTAATTTTAATAACAAGTATTTATTCTATCTCAATTAATTTTTGCTGAATATTTTCTTCTAAGAAAGTAATTTATTTTAATTAACTTGAATAACAAGGATGTGGAATTGTCACTATTTAATTTTTAATTAATTTGTTTGAGAATTTGTTATTATAATTAATGTTATCAAGGAGTCTATAAAAATTATCTCCATTAAGTTCAATGGATCATTTTAAAGTGAACATAGAAAATAAATTTCATATTATTAATATTTTACAGGAAACTTTATTTCAAGAATAGTAATGATTTTAAATTTTAATTAATTTTTAAAGAGAGATAACAAATATATTTTATTTGTGTTAATAATTTTCAGGTGACATTGTTGAAGGTGTATAAATTATTTTAATTAACCATTTAAGGGGATAATAAATTTTTGACTGTTATGTTTATTGATTTTGTTATTAATTTTGTTTACCAAGCGAGATAGAATAATAAAAGGGATTTATTAATTATTTAATTTATGAGTTTTCATTGCAAGTCCCGTCTCACTGGATCCAGCACATTTTTGGCTTCTCTAGGCTTTGGTCTAGTTCTAATTAACTTGTGGCCCCTCTTTAAAAAAAAATAAATAAATAAATAAAATTTTCAAAAAAAAATTAAAAAAAATAATCTTTTTTTTTAACTGCCTAAGTTAAAGAGGGGTTACATTTGGTAGCAGAGCATGGTTGAGATTAGGGTCAAACCGTGGGTCCTGTGGGTGTGACGGGGCTTGCAAACTAAGTAAACATTTTGGGAGTTCTAATAGAACTTAGAAAAATTTTGAAAGGCCCTACATCTAAAGGTGAATATTTTTGTTAGGTTTAAGGTTTTGTGTTATATATGTACATGTACTGCCCGCCTTGAATAGTTGATAGTGCCACGTGGTGAGAAATTTTAGACGGGGACACTCCTTGGGAAACGGGACTTATCGCAGATCTGTGCCTGGGTGGAGATGGTTGTAGTTTTATCTTGCCCATATTTGGGGAGGTGTTTTAATTATGCGGTATGGCCCGATCGGCAGTCGGTCTCCTCCGATATACGGTAGCCGAAGAAATATTGCGATTATTTTGAAAATTTTCGTTGGTCGGTGTTTTTGTCGTGTTGTGTATTTGTGTGTGTGTCGCATTCCATTTGTGTAGAGTCGTTGAGAGAGAGCAGTTCAGGTCAGTGGGCTGGGTCCTCGCAACGGTAGGTGGACCCGCAGTCTACTTGAAGGAAGGTTTAGTACTCGAGTTTTTCTGATTCCGGTATTAATTGTCTTTAGTTTTAAGGTAGTGTGTTTGTTTTGTGTGCCGACCGCGAAGCGACGATGAGTGCACTAAACCCGAGCTGTTTTTGCGGGATGAACTTGAGTTCGAGCTCCGGGCCCGGGGCAAAGACCCTCGAGGCAATGTTCAAATTTTACGGCGGCAGCTCCGAGAAGCGCTGGCCGCGGGTGACGCGCTCTCTAGGGTCACCATTACTGACCAAGAGAGCGAGTGGGAAAGTTGTAGCGAGAAGTGGGAGGAGCTGCGGGAGTTAGCTCACTCCGTAGAAAGTTTGGAGGCGGGACCGGGGTGCTCTGTCGGTGTCCGGCGAATCCGGCAACGTCTGCAGCACGTGATATTTAGGCTGCAGAATCTTCAGGCACAGGGCGGTGAACTTGTGCCGCCCCATAACATAAACGAGCTGATTCAGCAGATCACCTCGACCCTCCAGGGGTCTCAACCTGCTAGAGCATCCACTCCGGTTCCGGTTGCTGAGGAGTCCGTGGTCTCAGCCGTAAATTCTTCTTATAGAGACATAGAACCTGTTCAAGCTGGTTTGGGGGCGGCGTCTTACCATAAGCTGCCCAACACCCACTTTCTCACATAATTCAACAAATACCAGTCGTAGATGGACTGGAGGCGGACAAACTTTTACCCTTTTTTAGGACCGTCTTCCAGTTGGTGGACTACCCGGGCATGTCAGAAAGTACGGTGCTCAAACTCATATTCCCCTATTGTCGCGGTACAATGGCTGACAGGGTGGCGGAGGTGATGCGACGTAAAGGTGGAGTGGCAGAGTTCCACCGGGTGGTGTTGGGGACGTTCGTCCCTGGTAGATTGATGGAGCAGTTGCGACATCGACACTTTTATAGAGTGCAGGCGCGGGGCGAAACATTAGCCCAATACGTGCAACGAATCCGGGAAGTATCTCGTATACTGGGACTGGGCATGTCGGAGGAGGAAGTGGTCCAGAACATTCTCGACGGCGTCTCCGCCGAAGACCGACTACGTCTAGTTTTTGCAGAGCGGCCGCGGTGGTTTGCTGACCTGGACCGGCTCTGCGTCATGACCAAGGCCATCCAGATGAGCGACCACGCAAGGGGAGATGGTAGAGGAGAAGAACCAAGACCGCAGAGATCGGAAAGACCCAGAGAGCCTTTCTTTCCCCGACAGGCCCAGCCAGCTCGAAACCGCGAGCAAACGAAAGCCATGGTTTGTTATAATTGTAACCGCCCGGGACACGTGGCGAGAAATTGCACGCGAGGGCGCGCGCGCCCAGCACCACCTTTGTCTAGACCAGCACCAAAAAACTAGATAGACAGGGGAAGATATTTCGGAGGATGTCTTCCCCCCGCTCTAATTCTGTTCAACTTCCGAAGACCTCCAGGCAATTGTTAGAATCCAACTCTTCCAACATCAAGGTCCGGTCCACTACCTCGCAACAACTTTCTGTATGCCCCTTTCTGTCGCTCGAGGTAAAAGGGGGTCAGCTCAGAGCCTTAGTTGACTCCGGTTCGGCCCGATCCATCATCTCATCTCGGGTATATGCGGACCTTGAAAAGCAGGGCTTGATTAAGGAGTCGAACTTGTCATCTGCAGTATGCTGGACTGCATCCCGGGAAATCTTGCCTATCTCCCGGGTTATCACCTTTAAATATAAAATCGATGGGTTTTCTTGGGTGTGGCCTTTTCTGGTTTCTCCTGCTCTGGGAGTGGATTGCATAATTGGTGCCGACTTCATCGCAAAAAGTGGTCTCGTGTTGGACATCCAAGCGCACCAATGTTTCTTTAAATTTAATCGGGAAGTTCTAATTCCGCTCCTTGGGTACCAGGGCGCCAAGCCGGGTATCCAAGAAGTAGCTTGTCCCGATTCTGCACGAGATCATCTCACTCCATCCCAGCAGAAGGCCTTAGACCATTTGTGTGAGGAATTTCCCGAGGTGGTAACTCCTACTTTGGGACTCACACACCTGCTGGAATATAAGATACGTCTCACAGATTCTAAAATAGTAAGGTCACACCCTTACAAATTTGCTCCTCCAAAGATGACCATTCTGCGAGAGAAGGTTCAAGAATTGTTGGAACAAGGGGTAATTGAACCTTCTCATTCGAGCTATGCCAGTCCAGCATTTTTAGTGCCAAAGCCTGGGGGCAAGCAAAGAATGGTAATTGATTATCGGAAGTTGAATTCCAATATAGAGGTGGATTCTGTTCCCCTCCCAGATTTACATTCGGCCTTTGATTGGTTCAGTGGGGCCAGATATTTCACTATTATCGATCTTAACGCGGCCTATCATCAAATTCCTCTGGCCAAAGAAAGTAGACCATATACGGCCTTTTGTGTACCCTGGAATTTGTACCAGTACACAAGGGTTCCCATGGGTTTGGCTGTGGGGGCCCAGACACTTACTCGCCTTCTCGATACGGTTTTTCACGATGTGAAATTCCGCTTTGTGTTCAACTATCTCGATGATTTACTAGTATACAGCGAGACCTTCGATGATCATCTGGGTCATCTAAGAGAAGTGTTGGGTCGGTTAAGAGAGGCTGGTCTCACTGTCAATCCCGAGAAGGTTCGTTTTGCCCAAGAGAGTCTTTCTTGGGCCATTTAGTATCACACCGGGGCGTTACGGTAGACCCCGAGAGGACACAGGGCATCCGTGACTTTCCTCCCCCTAGGGATGCGAAGGGCATAGCTAGATTCGTCAGTATGGTAAATTTTTACCTTTTCATACCGAACATTGCCGAAATTGCCGCACCCTTGAACGAACTGAGGAAGAAGGGCGTAAAATTTACATGGGGGGAAAATCAACAGAAGGCTTTCGCTACATTGAAGGAAGCCATCATCTCCCCACCGGTGTTACGGATGCCCGACTTTTCGAAGCCGTTCATACTGCAGACGGACGCGAGTTCGGTTGCGCTCGGGGCGGTTCTCTCCCAAGTTGTAGATGACGCTAGGCAGCCTGTGGCTTTTATTTCCCGGACGTCGACCCAGCAAGAACGAAAATCATCTGTTTATGAGCTAGAGTGTTTAGCTGTAGTGTACGCTCTAGACAAGTTCAGGCGTTTCCTGGAACATGCTGAGTTCCTGCTCGAGACCGACAATCAGGCTCTCTCATGGCTTCTGGCTCATCCCCGGCAACTGGGTAAAATTGGTAGATGGGTGGTGAAAATCTCATCATTTAAGTTCACCGTGCAACACATTAGGGGATCTCAAAATGTGGTTGCAGATGCCTTGTCCCGCATGTTTTCCCAACCCAGTGATGCTCAAGCTGAGCAACCCTGTTCCGTTCTTTTAGACTTTCCTTTAGCCTTCACTGATGTGTTACCCCATCAGTTAAACGACGAAGTGCTGGGTCCAGTCATCCAAAATATCAAGGAGGGTAACGTACAGGCCCCTTATTTCTTGTCCAAGGGAGTCCTCTGTTGTAGAGAGAGGAAAGGACGTACACCTAAAATCGTGCTGCCTAGCAAGTTAGTGCCCATGGTCTTCAGTTATTACCATGATTCCCCAGTAGGAGGCCACAAGGGAATTTCTAAGACCATTTCCAGTATTAGGAAACATTTTATCTGGAAGGGCATGGATAGGGACATCGCGACAAGGGTTAAGAGCTGTCATCTTTGTGGCTTGAGCAAGCCTGCCCAGAACACCAAACTAGGGTTGTTATCATCTGAGGTGGCGAGCAGACCGATGGAGAAGTTGTTCATTGACTACGTGGGGCCGTTCCCCCGTAGCAAGTCAGGTAATGCTTACCTGCTTGTTTGCGTGGATGCTTTTTCTAAGTTTGCCTGGCTACTGCCCTTACGGCAGGCAACCGCTCGTTTAACCATTAACGCGCTACAAAACCAAGTGTTTCAGCATTTCGGTCTTCCGACCATCATTGTTTCGGACAATGGCCCGCAGTTTATTTCAAGTGAATTCCGGCGTATGTGTTTCGCCAGTGGGATCAAACACGTAACCACTTCCCCTTATTACCCACAACCGTCCCATGCGGAGAGATTCAATCGGAATCTCCGGTCCGCCCTGATTGCTTATCATGCAGAGTAACAAACCACCTGGGATCAGAATCTGAAGTGGTTACAGTTAGCTTTCAACACGGCCCGACACGATAGTCATCAGGCCGTGCCCTTTGAAATTCTGTTTGGATTCTCGCCCGCACTCCCATTGACCAACCTGTAAGATATCGAAGATCTTCTGCCACGGGAGCCCAATAATAAAACAGCGGAGAGATGGAAGGAAGCTCGGAAGAATTTGCTGCGAGCGCACGAGCGGGTCCGTCGGCGTTATAATCAGGGGCGAATTCCAAACCCCTTCCGAATTGGTGACTGGGTGTATTGCCAAAGCCACCCACTCAGCTCAGCCGCAGACAAACGTGCCGCAAAGTTATGCTACCGCTGGTCGGGGCCATACCGTATCCTGGGATTCACGTTACCGGTGACGGCCCGGCTGGGCGTACCGGGGGACAATACTAAAATGGTGGTAAGCCACATTTCAAAAATGAAACGCTGTCGGGGGCAATCGAGAACTTTTGAAGGGGGTTAGACCAGGGGCGTAGCCAAGGGGGGCAGGGGGGCAGCTGCCCCCCCTAGATCAAGTTACAAAGTAAAAAATATAAAATAAAAGTAGATAAAAAACGCATGCGAGTAGTGCTAGAACAGGAGCAGTGATGGACAGTTATCCTTACTTTACTTTAAAGAATTAAAGAAACATATATAGTTAATTTACAGTTTTGAACTTCCCGCTTTTGTAAGTCCCTAGTTTTAAAGCATCCGCCATTTTCCTGGTGAACAGACCAGTCGCGTTATAGCTCAACTCGGCTTTGCAAGCTTCTTTTTAGTTTCCGTCTTTATTTAAATATAGTCTAACCTCATCAGAGACCTCACTTCATCCGCAGTACCTACAGGACACATCAATAGTTTAAAACCCTGGACCTGGTCCAATGCTCAAAACACATCAAACGGATCCTTGGAGTGATAACAACTCATTGTAGTGATGCACAGAAAGTTACTACAGAGCTTGTAAATGGTGTCGACGAGATTACCAAAGATGTTAGAGTGGAATTGACAGTCCCAAGATCTATTCAAAAACAAAAACATCGCTCCAATCCTCCAGCTTCCAGTCCTTTAGAGTACTGGAACAGATCCTTGGTAATTCCTTACTTGGATTAATTAGTTTCTTCACTGGAGGCACGTTTTTCAGATGAACACTCACCTGCCTTTTCAATTTTGTCTCTACACCCATTAATTATGCTCGAGATAACCATGAAAGACTTTAAAATAAAAGTCAAGGAGCTCTCAGATTTTTATAACTTAAAAGATGTTGCCTCCGAAGTTGAATTATGGTACACTATGTGAGAGAAGAAGAAATCAATAAAGAGCAGCTAAAAAAACTGACAATAGCAGATCTAGTAAAAGAGGCTGAAATCTTTTACCCGGCCACAAAAAAAGCGCTGCTTATCTCTATTACTCTGCCTTGCACCACTTGTACTGTAGAGCGGTCGTTTAGTACGTTGCGGAGAGTAAAGACCTGGCTTAGGTCGACGATGACAGGGGAGCGTCTCAATGGACTATGCTTAATGAGTGTCCACAGAAAAACTGCTTTAGAAAAAAAGGAGCAATTGGAGAAGGAAGTGCTGAAAAGGTTTTCTGAAAATCCAAGAAAACTTATTTTAGTTTAACATTTTTTAGTTATTTGATTTAGTTTTTATTTTAGTTTAACTTATTTTAGTAACATGTTTTAGTTTAATACTTTGTGATAATATATCCTTTGCTAGTTTGCATACGAAAAACTAATATTGTTTTAAAAATATATAATTGTATAAAATTATACTGTACTATACTAATTTTATATCATACCGTACTATAAAACTTTAATTTTTTCATTCATCACGGTATTTTTACGTAACTCTGTTTTTTCATTGTTGCCACGTTTTAATTAAAATCACATTATTATTTGTGACTTTTGGTGATTATTTAACCCTTAAAGCATTTTGGGGTCTCAGACACCCCAGAACATCTTTTCTTGGATCAAGTGTTCCAATCTTTAATTTTACCCCTTGAATTAAAATATTTTTGAACTTCTTGCGGTATATATTGACAATCTAGGGTACCCTCTTAACGACCAAATAGAAGTAATCGCCCAAGAATATAACAGTGCCTAGTACAGCCACGAAAGTAAAATATATCAAAACTAAGTGTGCACTACAATGGTTAAATCTGAAACATTTCTTCGTAGTATTCTTCATTCCAGAGAAAAAATTCCTAAAGTTTTTAAATAAAGGAAAAATTTAATTTTTAACTCGATAACGGTGCGTGTTACTAAAAAGTAGCTAATAAAAAAAAATTTTATGTGAGAGGTAACTCACAAATAAAGTAACATAAAAGTCTTTTAAATAGATCCGACAATCACTGCTTTGGATCAATAGAGTAAAACTTTTTTAAATTCCCTTTTGGATTAATTTTAAAAACTTCTTTTTAGCTTAGATTCCTATAATAGGTATGCCATAGTTATACTGACGAGCCTTAATAACATACCGAGACGAAACAATTTTCTTATTCCCCCCCCCCGGCGCTTTTTAAGTAACCCTTTAGTCCTCTGCCCCCCCTATCCAAAATCCTGGCTACGTCCATGGGTTAGACCCCGTAGAGATAGGGCGGATGTCCTTTTAAGGTGGCAGTCGTGTTCTGGCGTTAGTGGGCAAGCCTCAGGAGGTCGGAAGTCTCCGGCGCCGTAATCTTTCCTTAGTCTTTTTAGCTGTCTCTCTCTTTGCTGTGGGCTGACCCTGATCAGGTCAGCGTGCAGCACCCGCACACTTACATACTACATATCTTCTTTCGTCTCTTTCGTTTTCTTTCTGAGCCTCTGTTCTCCTGAGAGCAAGTGCTGCTGAGCCGACCTAACCACGATGTCCACCGGTTTGTTTTGGGGAGGGGGTACACTGCAGGGTACTCTCCCGGCATTTCACTGTGAGGCAACTATGTTGCCCTTTTGGGGTGAGGGTGTGCCGAACTCTAGTGGAGAGACGGCGCAAAACCAGTATATAACGGCCTGTAGTTAAACGCAGTACTAATTTGTAGCGCTTTAATCGCTGCTGCACTCTTGTAGCGAAGATAAGGCACTAATTCTCAGCTCATTAAGTGCCTGAGACGTGCTGGCATCTGGTGCCAGGCTCTGTAGGCAAGCGAGATGGACAGGAGTTTTTCTGATTAAGACTGTCTGGCTTCACCCTTCATCGATAATGGCCGCCTTGTTCTTCTCTGGTAAGATGAAGATATTAACACCTTTAAGCCTTCACACTATGTCAGGCTAGATAAATACACGTCTGCGGGTCCACCGAACAAGTCGAGAGAAAGCCTAACAACATGACCTGAAACAGTAACACCATAAAGCTCTCTTTCATCTGCCGGAGGAATAGCGAGGAAGCCACACCAACACCTGTAATGTAAGCCACGAGATTGCCACCTCACCCCCATGGACAAAAATCAGGTGATCTCAAACCAATATATTATGTACACGTAGAGTCAGCACTCAATAAGACCCAGTGACCCAGTTCTATCTATCAACCACAATATTTTCAAGTTTTTAAACATTTAATTGATTTTCAATTAACGGGACAGTTTAGTGTGTGAACTGGGTGTAAAATTATTTGTAAATTTTATTAATTTGTTATAAAATTGTCAGCTCAGAGGCTGGCATGTATCTTAGACAGTTCAACATTCAAATGTATAATTCCCTCTTATTTCAGTATATGTGTTTCATTACAGCTTTTAAGTCATTCATTCAATTTGTAATTTCTTGGGTTCAATTTAGTGTTCATTTTATATATATATTTTCTAAATTTTAAATTCAGTTTGGTTCATTGGTATAGAAATTTCTGGGGTAGTTAGGTGGATTTTCACAAGTTTAATCCTGAATGGGTGCATGTTCATACAGTATGGAGCGTGTTGTTCTGACAGGTTAAATTATGCATCGACTGGCAAACGAACATGTCGGTCTCTGGGCCAAAAGTACTTTTTAAAAGGGTTATAATAATAACATGACATATTTCTATTTTCACTACTTAGCAATGTTTCTCTATATATATATTCTATTAATTAATTACGATAACTGTGGGGTGTTCATTGTTTTCTAAATTTTTATTTCTCACAGTATAAGAGCCCAGTGGGGCAGAATTGTATAACAGTATTAGGCACTTAGCCATATTTTGGAATTTATTATGTCCTGGGGACTACTGAAGTGCATAAGCATTATCTAAAACACATGTCATGTGTTATGAACCAATTAAGTTTTATAATCCTAACATGGATGTCCGTAAAAGAATTATTAATATACCTCATGGGGGGTAAGAAAAGGGCGTGGCAAGAGATCTTTGTATAATCGTATTGTATTGTGGAACATGTGATGTATTGTAGATTTGTGTGTGTATTGTGGGGGGTTATATGTATTGTACATTTTGGTGTATTTTTGGAGGGGAGTTTAGATATAGGGTTTTTAGAGAAGAAAGATGAAACATAGGATTATATATCCTTTTAATTTTAATAACAAGTATTTATTCTATCTCAATTAATTTTTGCTGAATATTTTCTTCTAAGAAAGTAATTTATTTTAATTAACTTGAATAACAAGGATGTGGAATTGTCACTATTTAATTTTTAATTAATTTGTTTGAGAATTTGTTATTATAATTAATATTATCAAGGAGTCTATAAAAATTATCTCCATTAAGTTCAATGGATCATTTTAAAGTGAACATAGAAAATAAATTTCATATTATTAATATTTTACAGGAAACTTTATTTCAAGAATAGTAATGATTTTAAATTTTAATTAATTTTTAAGGAGAGATAACAAATATATTTTATTTGTGTTAATAATTTTCAGGTGACATTGTTGAAGGTGTATAAATTATTTTAATTAACCATTTAAGGGGATAATAAATTTCTGACTGTTATGTTTATTGATTTTGTTATTAATTTTGTTTACCAAGTGAGATAGAATAATAAAAGGGATTTATTAATTGTTTAATTTATGAGTTTTCATTGCAAGTCCCGTCTCACTGGATCCAGCGCATTTTTGGCTTCTCTAGGCTTTGGTCTAGTTCTAATTAACTTGTGGCCCCTCTTTTCAAAAAAAAAAAATAAATAAAATTTTCAAAAAAAAATTTTCAAAAAAAAATAATTTTTTTTTTTAAGTGCCTAAGTTAAACAGGGGTTACAGTAGTACAATCAGATTCAGCCCTTATATCGAACACGATTTTTTTCGCCATGACCATACTTCCATTTCCTTATGGAACATGGATGTAAAATGGAACTTACTTTCTGGATATCTTATTTATAAATATTTAAATACAACAAAATTCTAAAACAAAATACATTGGTATTTTTTTAAAGAACTGTCTTGTTTGCTTCAAAACCTGGCTTTGTTTTTTCTGAGTTGTATTATGCAAATTACGGTACTTCATTTCTAGTGTAACAGAAATGTAAATAATAAAGAGTGTAATAATTACCTTTGTATAATATTTTAATAAATGTAGTCAATAAATGTATAACAATTTCAAGTCTCATATATATGGTTAATACATATATGTAATAAGTATTGAAAACATGATTTCTTCCCAAAGTTACTCTTTATTGCACATTAAACGTATGTTACATTTATTTAAATAAAGAATACAATTATTAACAAGCACACACACACATACACATGGTTGTGTATGAATTCTTCTAGGTTTCCACTGCACGGTATAGATATGATATACAAGTGTCCTTCCAAACACAAATTTGTTGGCTCCTGTCTTCTGCTCATTGTTTTGATGACTTCTTCTGTAATGTCATCCTCAGGAATCTCCTGAGAAGACATTAGAGAAGAAGATATCAAAATACTGTATCTTGCAAAAGACACGCTGATGCAGTGACATCTGAAAGTACATGAACTTCTATATAAACCTGTGTGTGTGCGTGCGTGCGTGCGTTATGTGCCTTATAGTAAACATTTACATTGACTATCTAATTTGGAGAATAAATTTCTTAAACAAATCCATTGCAATTGAAATTTATATATACCTACCTCTAGAATAATTGGCATATGTTTTTAGGTGGGATGAGAAAGAAGGAGACTGTTTTGCTAATATATGTGATGCCCAATTTCAATATTGTCATGAGTACTTAGGAAATACACCTCGCTTGGTAATCACACCTCTTACTGACAGATGTTACATCACCCTTACACAGGTAAGTGCTAGTTAGATTATTTAGGTGTATTAGAACATGCATTGAATCTTGTAACAATATTAATTAATAACTTTTATCAACAATGATAATAAACAATTTATCAAACT
Organism: Magicicada septendecula; assembly: GCA_034769895.1. Taxonomy (NCBI): domain Eukaryota; kingdom Metazoa; phylum Arthropoda; class Insecta; order Hemiptera; family Cicadidae; genus Magicicada; species Magicicada septendecula. Next base: position 465,484,082 of record CM068367.1, read on the forward strand.
ATGCTAAAATCTGGTATTGTATTACACAGTTCTGATATTTGTGACTCACTATATTTTCTTTGCTGTTGTATGTTCATGCGAACTGTTCTATGTTGTGAACTACAAAATTCTTGGGAATATAAATACTTCATTCATATCAAGTCATGGAAATGCAAAATGTATTTTTATACTTCATTAAACATAAATGTTATTACAAATATGACATATTGTGTATAAGCTAACAGAATTTACTTGTTTTGTAAATTTACAACTGAACTCAGTATCACTTCTTATAAAAATTAGCAACCCTAGCACCAAACTATTGTTACGACGGTCTACTGATCGTCATATGGTACAGTGGAAAACAAAATATAAGACACCAATTACATCACTAATCACCTGCTTTAATTATCACAATTAAATAGTTTGTAATTAACAAGACAGTCTCTTACAACAAATCAATTAAAAATTGTTCTCACACACTATAAAAATGTCTACTAATATAAAACACAATTGTATTACAATCGTCCCGCACAATTATAAAAACACATTTCACTTCGCCACAATACTACAAACCGCACTCCAATACTTCGCAACTCAAACTGAAAAATGAGTGTCGCTGAGTATTTGTATTAATATCCTGCTGAGGTTCCAGAATATTCGCTAATAGGTGTCTACTAGAAAACACTAGAATGTAATTCATTGCAGCCTTGAACAAAGCATGTGCGACCGGTATGGTCTGGTATTGAGCCGATAGTTGACAAGTAATTGTCTTTCACCACAGAGTAGCAGCATTACACGTGCACGCGCGCGCACACACACACACACCAGCTGGAATCCACTGGAACATTCGATAAACACGTATTTGTTCTGTAGATTGTTCTGTAATGTCGTAACAATATGTTGTGTCATAATATTCACATATTACTGATCCACATAATGGTGTTCAGAATCCAGTATATTTTATATACTCATTTGGTAGCAATTGCTGATCCATTTGTTGATTTCAGCTCTGAATTTTTACTTGTAAAAGCTGATTTATCACTAGTTATAACATTAGAGTAATACTAGAAAATATAAATATGGCTAGAATGATGATGGACGACTTAAAGAGTCTTAATTGAGACAATCTTTGTGCCAAAGACAAAATGTGACGTTCAAGTAATCTCTTATAAATATGAGATTATTGTAGTCTATCTATTAATGCATATCAAATGAATTAATCTCTGTGGATTCTTTGCATTAACAGCTCTGAAATTTTAGTCTTTGAATACACATTTCATTGCTAACAAATTTCTCTAATTGTTTCTCAAATTTATGACTAGTAAACGCTGAATTTGCAGGTTTTACATAAACGCTCTTTAAGCCTATTATTACATCAATATAATTACTACATTCGCTTATAAACTCAAGTACTGAAGGAGAAATTAAGTTTGCCAATACCTTTAGTCTATCAGTTTTACAAGTCTAATGAAGAAATACAATTTTTAAACATTTGTACAAAGCTTCCACTCCTGAAGTACACATTCTTCATCTGGTGAAGATTCAAACTTTCCGGGCATAAAATTCATTGCATAATTTTTTAATTTCATGTAGTGAGTTGAACTAATGGGAAGAAACATTTTCCCTGAATTAGACTTTGTTCCATAAAATTAATTTGTGTACATCTTCATTAACAATAATAAAACATTACAGAATATAACTGTTACTAAGTAGCTTGAAAGAACTTGTAAAACATAAACAGATGTTAATAAGAAGTGTTAGAGACAAAGTCATTAGAAAACATATGATGTTATACAAGGTGCTACCCAAATGTTCATGAAATTTGACTGTATAAAATAGTTGCTTAATGTAACTTCTAGTTTTCATAATCTCCTTTGTAGTGGTTCCCTTGAGCATGCATACAGGTATCCCAGAATTTTTTCCATAATTCTGTGCATTTGTGGAAGTTCCCAAATGTGAGTTCGTTAAGTACTTCCTGTATTTCTGCCTGGGTCCCCTCAGCCGTGATAAAATAATACTCTTTCAGGCATAATTTTATCTTCAGAAATAAGAAAAAAATTATGGGTGCAAGTTTAGGCAAATAGGGGTATGGAATCACTATAACGTTTTGGAACTCAGGAATTATCGAACAATGAGTGATGTGTGAGCAGGTGTGTTGCCATGGCAGAGAAACCAATTGTTGTTCTTCCACTTCTCTGGATGTTTGAACCAAATAGCCCATCTGAGTTTGACCAGCAGTTAAGAGTTCCTTGTAGACAATTCCATAAATGGCAAAAAAAAAATCACCATGGACTTGACATGGCTGTGAACTTGACGAGCTTTTATCGTTTCCACAGTGAATTTTGTGATTTCCACTGCGAAGACAGCTGCTTAGTGTCAGGAGCATAACCATAAATCTATAACTTGTCACCAGTTATGATATTGGAGATGAAGCTGGGTTCACCTCTGACTTGTTGAGCTCCATACAGACAGGAATACGATGAATCTTTTGTTTGTTACCCAGCAGTCTTGGCACAAGTTTGCAAGAAATGCAACTCATGTTCAAATCGGCAGACAATATGTGTTGAACAGTCCTATATGACTGTCCTACAATTTTACAAACATCTTGGATTATTTGCCCATGATCTGCAGCCTCATGAACTTTAGCTATGTTTCTGGTGTTCTGCTTGTTGATGGTCACCTAGAACACTCATCGTTGACATCTGTTCTTGAATCATCTGTACCATTAAAAATGTTTGCTTTGGTTCATGGGATTATTTCTAAAGGCATCCAATAGCATACAATGGGTTTCTGCAGCAGTTTTTTAAAGTTTGAAACAAAATTTGATGCAAATTCTTTGCTCGTTAAAATCTATCAGGTCTCCCCCCTTCCAAGTAATAAGAAAACTCAAGACTATTTAATTTGCATTTCACTCTCGTAATCTACATGTGTTTTTGCTTTGTTTTGAAGTGCATAGAAAAAGTAACTGCTCTTCCAAAACACATTAATCCAAAAAGATACACAAACTTAGTATTAAATATTAAATACAAAATTCAGAAAATATCGTGAATGATTAATTTTCAAAAGCTCTCAGGATTGTAAAACTAGAAAACTATGATGCAACTGAAGTTAACAAGAACACTCATTTGATTGCTTCCACTAGGATACACTATGATTTCCCTGATCTCTCAGGTTAATAATATAACTACATAAATTTTTCATTTTTTTCAGTAACACAAAATCCCCACTTAGATTAGAGACTGAAATTTCACAACTGCACTCGACCTGCCATATTTTTCTAACCTCCAATTTGTTACCCCCCTAAAGTCTGCCTCCCTGGGCAGATGCCAAAATCCCCCCTTCAAATATGTTCTTGGCGATAGGTAAAGGAAGAACTGGATATGTAATATTAGAGTATTTCTGTCAATCCTACTTTTTGGAGGCTTGCTATACAGAAATAAAATTTCCATAAGTGACCAGTGGTTTTTGCCATTTTCTGTTAATTACAAATTTTCTTCCTCTATAACACCCTTCCAAAAGATTTTGCAGCAGTTACGTGTAAAATTCGGTGTCTATATTTTCCCTTGATTGTGCGAATGCATGCTAAAATAACCCTTGTCAGCTATGTGTGTCTTGACAGGTGCTTTCACATATTATCCCTGTTAGCCTTGCATTAAATTAATAAGACATAACAAAATGCAGATAAACTCTTGTTTTAAAATCACTTTATACTATTCCAGTTTATAATTTCATAAGGTAAAATAAGTTTTCAAAAAAAAAAAAAACACGTGTTACTAGATAGTTTACATAGATAGATTTTGCCCATAAGTGACATTAGTTATGCAGTTTTGCAAAGATAGATTCTAACTTCTAGAATTCTCTATAAATGTATATGGCAGAATTATGAAACTTTAAAGAGATTCAAAATGCTGGAAAATTTTGTCAACTATAGAATATTCAGTAATATTCTAAGAACTCACTAATAATTCCTAAAAAGTTTAGAAGTTTTCGCATATTTGTAAAGAGTTCATGAATATGCTAGGAATTCTTAGAAAGGGGAGATCAGGGGCATCTTTTATGAACTATTAAGAAACTTCTAGAAAATTTTAAAATTTTCAAAGCTCTTTAACATTCAAAAATACATAAAATTTGAAAACATTGATGTTCTAATTACAAAAGCCAAGTTTGCAATTCTAAAGAGTTATTTTCCATACTTTTTAATTGTGAAATATTAAAAAGTTAAATTTAGAACTGAGGAGAAAAATGAGCATTAGATTAAGTAATGAAACCAATCAATTTAATGTAGTCACTTCATTTGATCATGGGTGGAGGACCAGCTGGACCTGCTGGAACTGGAAAAACAGAAACTACAAAAGATTTGGGCAGAGCACTTGGCATCATGGTTTATGTCTTCAACTGTTCAGAACAGATGGATTATAAGGTAAAATTTTGTAAATCAGTAAAGAGTAGAATTGTGTATACTAGTGTAAATCTGTTGATATCAATTCAGTACAAATACCCATGGACACGTGTGTGTGTGTGTGTGTGTGTGTGTGTGTGTGTGTGTGTGAATCTGCTCTAATAATTGTTAAATAAACTTCCAAATACTGTATGTCCTAAACTATATCCACTAAATATCTCCTAAACTGTTCTTATAATTGTTTGACTCAGGTTTAGACATTGTCAGGAGATTATACATATGTTTAATCATTTAATGTGTCAAATATAATAAGTGTTTATTATCATGGGCATAATTAGAGATCATTGTTTGGAGGGTTAAAAATACCCTGAAATTTCTGTTCATCTAAAGCGTAATATCATGTTATTTTATAAGTTTAGTAGCAAATAGTGATTTGTTTTGGAATATACATCTTTAAAATATAACATAAACCTCGTCACATGTAATTTACTGAACTAAGTTTTTTGATAACTGTACTAACACAAAGTGCACATCGGACACGCCAACCATAATGTACACATATGTAATAAACAACAAAATACAGAAGAAGTGTATTATTCAGCTGTCAAATGAATTGAGGCAGGGAAAGGGCTAAAAGAGCAGATACAAGAACCAAAACAGCTGGACCAGGGCTATCTAAGAACCAGAATAAGTGTCAGATTGTGATATCACTTTTATTGATTTATTTAAACTCAATTACTTTTGAGTTTTACTCATTGTTTACTCTTTATATCGGGCGCCATCTTGCCATATTGCAAGAAATTAATTCAATTTACCATTAATATGTGTATAAGAAATAGGTACTTACCATTTTTCGGGCCAGATTCTTTTCGGCGACCTAAAAAGAACAGAAATGGTTGTCTAAATAACGAAAACTTTATTTGTTCCCCATGATTTAAAATTTATTGTCATTTCAATTTTTATCATAAGCAAATTATTCTTTTCTCCCTCTTTTACATTTTGTTCCCATGGTAATTCAAGTAAAATATAGACATAAAATGGATCATTATTAAGTTGAATATAATTGGTTCAACAATAGTCAAAATAAAACAGGAAATATAAATACAAAATAATTCGCTTAATACTTAACTTAACTAACACAACGGAAACCAGCGCTTTCACACACACACACACACACACACACACACACACACACACACACACACACACACACACACACACACACACACACACACACACACACACACACACACACACACACACACACACACACACACACACACACACACACACACACACACACACACACACACACACACACACACACACACACACACACACACACACACACACACACACACACACACACACACACACACACACATATCTACCCCAGGATTCTAAGAGCTCTCTCTATTAATTGTGAAAATATTTGAATGTGAATTTTACAATTTTGAATATTTAAATCATAATTGAAAGTTTTGTTTTCATTCTTGTAGACTACTTAGCTGAGTTTGAGTCCAGACGACGTCACATTTCTTTACGTGCGCACTTTCATTTAAATCATAATTTCCGAAATGTATTAATGTAAATAAAACTGTTAATCACATTTTAAGTATGTATTTCTATTGTTAAATCATATTTCAGATATATTATTCACATTTTGTATGTTGCGGGCGTAAATGTACGCCCGCAACATATACGTTCCGGAAATTATGTTCCAGAACTTTTATGTACTACTCGCGCGAGTGTTGAATTTAGACTGCGCGAGACAAACGGCACTATTTTGTAAAGTGGCCGCAGTTGTTTACCAAGTTTCATTGTTGTGAGTTCGTATTACTACGCCAGTATACAGTTTTGGCTTATACGCCCAACATTCCACAGCGGGGATTGTCTCTGATGCAAGATGTTGACGTCACATGGTCTGATGTTATTACATAACTTGTTTACCGTTTTGTAAGTCATTGGAGCTGACCTTGACTCAATTCCGCTGGTTGTTTATTTCGTCTTTATAATTTTCATGAATAATTTCACACTCACTGCCGCCAACTTCATTACCAACAAAATTTACCTTTCTGTTTACGTTTCCCCAAAATTATCGTAAAAAATGCTAATTCACTTTTATGTAAATACAAATTTATCTATTTCCCCGGGTAGGCCAAAATGTCCCGTTACAATACCCCCTCAATGAGAGGTTTTATGCCGAAGCATAAAAACTCTCATTGACACACTCATACTTGCTAAAGGGATCAGCCTGGATATGTCGCCACAACCCCCTTTATGGTTTACAAACAAAAAAATATATAATTAACTCACCCTTGGTTCAGTGACTGTGACCGCACCTGAATGACATTACTGGACTTCTCTCTCGAGATCCCAACACCATAAAGTCAGACAGATACTTAACCCCCCTGCTCTGACACACTGGCCAGCTCAGGACCGCCACCACAGCATCACCAAACACTGAAACAACAAATCAAATATCAACTAGTGGCCTTAGACAACACCATATCCCCAACTGATCTGTTTCCCCCAAGCGGTGCTGGTTTGCGTTAAGAAGCACTGGTTTTGTTTTCACTTAACCTCTAACACATATATAAATACATCTTTTAAACTTCCATAATTTCAATCTATCTACTTTTTCTTGTTAACTTTGATTCCAAAATTCAAAATTACTGCTCTGATTCCTATCAGAAATTAAATAAACATTTCCCATTACCATATTACACATTTCTCTTATCCCCAATTTGCATCAAAAAAATGTTTTAAATTCATAAAAATTTTCTTAAATACTAACAAACACAATACAATATAAGAAAACATAGTACATTCATAATTCACGTTGTTATTATTATCTTTATTATTACTTTACAATAAACAATTTGCATTTTAAAATTTACACACTTTACATCTTTAAATTTGCATATAAAGTTATAACAATTACATTTTAATCTCAATTTGACTTTTATTAATTCATTTCCCCAAGAAAAAATAAATTTTTTTAATTTTTTTTTTAAATTTCTTCTTTTTTGTCTTTTTATATAACATTCCATTGATTATTCCATTTTATTAACTTGGGTGATTCTCAGTTATTCATAACAATTCACTCTATCAACTTGGCATTTACCCATAATCTTACCCCTCTTACGACTCTAACGCCCACTTACAAATTCTCTAACTAATATGACACCCATCTCCCAAAAAATCTACCAACCCTTCTCTACCTCTAACTAACTAATCTAACTCATTTCGCATCACTCTACCCTTATCACAAAAATACTCTCTACCCCTTTGTACTCAGGATGTGTGTCCCCTCCCAAAGCTCATTCCCTTATCTGGTCCCTGGACTTCCCCTAGGCAACCCTTTCCGGCGCTAAACAGTCCCTCCCTGTCCCAAAACCTTTCGTTGGGCTCTTTACACCACCCCCTTACAAAATTCCCACTATCAACTAATTACTCTCCCATTACATCATTACTACTACAAAATAACATCATCATTTATAAACATCAATATATCACTCATTATTCTACATAAATTCTCCATTACTACTGTATCTCCACTTATACTCAAATTCTCTATTACTTGTATTTCATCTCTTATTCTCCTTAACACCCATCTATATTCAACTTGGACTGACTCAAATGTCTTACTTAAACAATTACTATCACCCAACTTCTATCTTTTATAACCAATTGAAAATTCTAATTATCTCAAATTTATTTCATTATTTATCTAAAATCTTTAAACACATTGAAAACTTATCCTATAAAATATTATTATATTTTTATAATCCTTATTCCTAACATACTACATGCAATTAATACAATAAGACATAATAAACACAATATAGGAAACATCTAGTGCATCTATTTTGCAAATCAAAACAAAATTATTTAGTTATCTCAGTAGCGAGTCATCATTATTAAATTACAACATATTTTAATTCGTTACCCCCCTGGGTAACCTCCCTGCCACACACACTATGACCCCCCCTGGACTGTGGCGTCCAGTTGCTTCCACAAGGACTGAAATTTTGTCATCTCCTTGTCCTTGCTTCTGCGTTACATTTTTAAAAACTAGATATCATAATATCTAAATGTACAGATTATACGCCCTTAATGCGGGTCTACCACCTGGCCTTGCTGTTCCTACTCGAACAGGGTGGCAGCCGCTGTTCCATAGTTTGGTGATTCCCCTGAATTACCCCCCTGTCAATTTCTAAATTCACCTTTACAACGATAACAGCTATGGCTAGTTAAGGCAGAACGTGACGCAGTGAGCCCCAACCATAGCTGTTAAAGCTAAACCAATTCCACGGTCAGGGTTCGGTGAGGCCGAGACCTCCCGAAAAGTTGGGGAATCACAAGTAAAAGATATTTTTGTTTAAAATTAACAATTTACATTACATGACATTTCTAGTCTTGGTTATGTTTTAACCTTATACATTACTTTCTTAACTTTCCCTACCTTGACCTTCATATTTACTTAATATTTACCTAGTCACTTAAACTAATCTATTTACAGTTAATGTTGTTGTCATTACATGAAAATAAACAATTCACATTTAAGATTTACCAAAATTACATAACTTACAATTTTAATTCCATTTTCAAATTCTATTTACTCGTGACCTTGTTACATTTTATTATTGCATAATAAATTTTATTACATAATGAGTAAATTTTATTTGAACACATTACCTCACTAAAATTATTTATTTACACGCCTAGGCATTCCACAAACTAAACAATTTAACATTTATTAATTTACTAATTATTATCAAATTTAAATCTCATAAAACAATTTAATTACCTCATAAAAATTCAATTATATAACATTTTAAATCCAACAAAATATTTTAAACATCTCAAATTATTTACTTCAATTAATTATTAAAAACCCAACATATTTCAATTATTATCAAAACAATTACTGTTCATTAATTACTGTCTTCAAAATTATTTTCATTCTTTATTTAGTCTACTGAAATAATCTTATTATTATTAAAACAATTACCTACACACATTGTTTACATTATATACTTGTTACAATACACACCACTAATTTCACTATCAATTATTTACAAATTATTCGTCATTAACTGTTCAATTTTACCACACTTCATTTCATAATCTGTCCAGGTCATTACCATAAATTAAAATATTTAAAAATGTCCATACACTAATTCTAACTTCAACCTCCATCATCATATATATATCGAATATATTTATAACATGCATCATTGTTATCCACACACAATTTGTTATTATTATTATAATAATAATCCATTAACTTTATTTCATTCATTATGCCATTATAATTTATACGGTTATTCCCTATTAATATTTCATAAACCTTGTCAACATAAGTTATTATTGTCCAGTCTCCATCAGTATTATTGGTTAACGTCAGGTAAGCTATTTTATCATTTTTATATTCCTCTACTATTATATCATGTAAGTGTTTATTGTTTATATAGGTATTATCAAAATAATCCTCTATCTCTCTTTCAACAGGTAAGTATTTTATATTGTTTATCTTCACCCCTTCTAACCTCTCTCTCAACTCATTATACTTTCTCTTTAACTTATATAATTCTATCTCTCTATCTAAATCTCCCTCACCATAACCCCTTATCACACTTTCTCTCTCACTCCATGCAGAGGGCACTAACTCATTAAAGCCTTTCCTGATTTCTCCAGGAACAATAAAAAACTTTAAAAAACAATTATCTGTAGAACACTTTTCTACCCAATACCTCCGTGAAGATCTTTCTTCACCCCCCTTAACACCTCGAAAAAAATTTACCCTCTGCTTCATACCCACAATATAACTCTCTTCACCCACTCTCTTTAACCCATCAACACACGCTAACATTCCATTGTTACATCCTAAAACTTCATTAGTACTCTCAATATTTACCCCATTATTCTTTAACATCATACTTTCACTTATATTGTCATAATTATCACTCCTACTTACCTCAGAATTGTAATTAACATCATTATCATCACTAGTCAATATTTTATTATCTAACACTACCTCTTCCACCATTTCGTCATTATAAATATTTGTCATACCATTGTCACCTAACTTCTCAACACTCTGTTCTAATCTGTTAAAGTTAGCTTCTATTATGTCACTAGTGTGGTTTAAATGCTTATTGATTTCATTCATATGGTTTTTCAACTCATCAAATTTATTATTTTGTACCTCTAATTTGGTGTCAAAATCATTGCTTAATTAATTTGTTCATCTAATTTCACACTGAAACTACTCTTAATTTCTTTGATTTCGTTTTTCTGTTCATTCATGTTAATATCGTTTACATCAAAACGACTGTTTATTACTTGAAATTGTTTTTGTACAAAATTCATTATATCATTGTCGAATTGGCTATTACATTTCTTTGAGGTTGGAGTTGATAGAGTGCCCGAGTCGTCTATAGCTGATTCAGTTAGGCTGAATTCTTTTGATCGATTTACTGGGGTTGAATGAACCTCTGGTTCCCCCACACCAGCCGACTCGCTCATTTCGACTACAATCTCGTTATTATCCATTTCATTAAATTATTTTATATTTACTTATTTATAACACATTCATCAATAACACAGTAATATAACCTTTTGTGACACTCTCGTCACCTACGTCTATTTCTACGTACCAAAAAAAATTCGTTCTCATTTCAAACAACCATTCTGCTCTCCCAGTAGGCCTATTTTTATATAAAACAAAATTTTATATAAAATGTCCCTGTTCGGGCGCCAATTGTGATATCACTTTTATTGATTTATTTAAACTCAATTACTTTTGAGTTTTACTCATTGTTTACTCTTTATATCAGGCGCCATCTTGCCGTATTGCAAGAAATTAATTCAATTTACCATTAATATGTGTATAAGAAATAGGTACTTACCATTTTTCGGGCCAGATTCTTTTCGGCGAACTAAAAAGAACAGAAATGGTTGTCTAAATAACGAAAACTTTATTTGTTCCCCATGATTTAAAATTTATTGTCATTTCAATTTTTATCATAAGCAAATTATTCTTTTCTCCCTCTTTTACATTTTGTTCCCATGGTAATTCAAGTAAAATATAGACATAAAATGGATCATTATTAAGTTGAACATAATTGGTTCAACAATAGTCAAAATAAAACAGGGAATATAAATACAAAATAATTCGCTTAATACTTAACTTAACTAACACAACTGAAACCAGCGCTTTCACTCACACACACACACACACACACACACATATATATATCTACCCCAGGATTCTAAGAGCTCTCTCTATTAATTGTGAAAATATTTGAATGTGAATTTTACAATTTTGAATATTTAAATCATAATTGAAAGTTTTGTTTTCATTCTTGTAGACTACTTAGCTGAGTTTGAGTCCAGACGACGTCACATTTCTTTACGTGCGCACTTTCATTTAAATCATAAGTTCCGAACTGTATTAATGTAAATAAAACTGTTAATCACATTTTAAGTATGTATTTCTATTGTTAAATCATATTTCAGATATATTATTCACATTTTGTATGTTGCGGGCGTAAATGTACGCCCGCAACATATACGTTCCGGAAATTATGTTCCAGAACTTTTATGTACTACTCGCGCGAGTGTTGAATTTAGACTGCACGAGACAAACGGCACTATTTTGTAAAGTGGCCGCAGTTGTTTACCAAGTTTCATTGTTCTGAGTTCGTATCACTACGCCAGTATACGGTTTTGGCTTATACGCCCAACATTCCACAGCGGGGATTGTCTCTGATGCAAGATGTTGACGTCACATGGTCTGATGTTATTACATAACTTGTTTACCGTTTTGTAAGTCATTGGAGCTGACCTTGACTCAATTCCACTGGTTGTTTATTTCGTCTTTATAATTTTCATGAATAATTTCACACTCACTGCCGCCAACTTCATTACCAACAAAATTTACCTTTCTGTTTACGTTTCCCCAAAATTATCGTAAAAAATGCTAATTCACTTTTATGTAAATACAAATTTATCTATTTCCCCGGGTAGGCCAAAATGTCCCGTTACAATACCCCCTCAATGAGAGGTTTTATGCCGAAGCATAAAAACTCTCATTGACACACTCATACTTGCTAAAGGGATCAGCCTGGATATGTCGCCACAACCCCCTTTATGGTTTACAAACAAAAAAATATATAATTAACTCACCCTTGGTTCAGTGACTGTGACCGCACCTGAATGACATTACTGGACTTCTCTCTCGAGATCCCAACACCATAAAGTCAGACAGATACTTAACGCCTCTGCTCTGACGCGCTGGCCAGCTCAGGACCGCCGCCACAGCATCACCAAACACTGAAACAACAAATCAAATATCAACTAGTGGCCTTAGACAACACCATATCCCCAACTGATCTGTTTCCCCCTAGCGGTGCTGGTTTGCGTTAAGAAGCACTGGTTTTGTTTTCACTTAACCTCTAACACATATATGAATACATCTTTTAAACTTCCATAATTTCAATCTATCTACTTTTTCTTGTTAACTTTGATTCCAAAATTCAAAATTACTGCTCTGATTCCTATCAGAAATTAAATAAACATTTCCCATTACCATATTACACATTTCTCTTATCCCCAATTTGCATCCAAAAAATTTTTTAAATTCATAAAAATTTTCTTAAATACTAACAAACACAATACAACATAAGAAAACATAGTACATTCATAATTCACATTGTTATTATTATCTTTATTATTACTTTACAATAAACAATTTGCATTTTAAAATTTACACACTTTACATCTTTAAATTTGCATATAAAGTTATAACAATTACATTTTAAGCTCAATTTGACTTTTATTAATTCATTTCCCCAAGAAAAAATAAATTTTTTTAATATTTTTTTTTTAATTTCTTCTTTTTTTTCTTTTTACATAACATTCCATTGATTATTCCATTTTATTAACTTGGGTGATTCTCAGTTATTCATAACAATTCACTCTATCAACTTGGCATTTACCCATAATCTTACCCCTCTTACGACTCTAATGCCCACTTACAAATTCTCTAACTAATATGACACCCATCTCCCAAAAAATCTACCAACCCTTCTCTACCTCTAACTAACTACTCTAACTCATTTCGCATCACTCTACCCTTATCACAAAAATACTCTCTACCCCTTTGTACTCATGATGTGTGTCCCCTCCCAAAGCTCATTCCCTTATCTGGTCCCTGGACTTCCCCTAGGCAACCCTTTCCGGCGCTAAACAGTCCTTCCCTGTCCCAACACCTTTCGTTGGACTCCTTACACCACCCCCTTACAAAATTCCCACTATCAACTAATTACTCTCCCATTACATCATTACTACTACAAAATAACATCATCATTTATAAACATCAATATATCACTAATAATTCTACATAAATTCTCCATTACTACTGTATCTCCACTTATACTCAAATTCTCTATTACTTGTATTTCATCTCTTATTCTCTTTAACACCCATCTATATTCAACTTGGACTGACTCAAATGTCTTACTTAAACAATTACTATCACCCAACTTCTATCTTTTATAACCAATTGAAAATTCTAATTATCTCAAATTTATTTCATTATTTATCTAAAATCTTTAAACACATTGAAAACTTATCCTATAAAATATTATTATATTTTTATAATCCTTATTCCTAACATACTACATGCAATTAATACAATAAGACATAATAAACACAATATAGGAAACATCTAGTGCATCTATTTTGCAAATCAAAACAAAATTATTTAGTTATCTCAGTAGCGAGTCATCATTATTAAATTACAACATATTTTAATTCGTTACCCCCCTGGGTAACCTCCCTGCCACACACACTATGACCCGCCCTGGACTGTGGCGTCCAGTTGCTTCCACAAAGACTGAAATTTTGTCATCTCCTTGTCCTTGCTTCTGCGTTACATTTTTAAAAACTAGATATCATAATATCTAAATGTACAGATTATACGCCCCTAATGCGGGTCTACCACCTGGCCTTGCTGTTCCTACTCGAACAGAGTGGTGTTCCATAGTTTGGTGATTCCCCTGAATTACCCCCCTGTCAATTTCTAAATTCACCTTTACAACGATAACAGCTATGGCCAGTTAAGGCAGAACGTGACGCAATGAGCCCCAACCATAGCTGTTAAAGCTAAACCAATTCCACGGTCAGGGTTCGGTGAGGCCGTGACCGCCCGAAAAGTTGGGGAATCACAAGTAAAAGATATTTTTGTTTAAAATTAACAATTTACATTACATGATATTTCTAGTCTTGGTTATGTTTTAACCTTATACATTACTTTCTTAACTTTCCCTACCTTGACCTTCATATTTACTTAATATTTACTTAGTCACTTAAACTAATCTATTTACAGTTAATGTTGTTGTCATTACATGAAAATAAACAATTCACATTTAAGATTTACCAAAATTACATAACTTACAATTTTAATTTCATTTTCAAATTCTATTTACTCGTGACCTTGTTACATTTTATTATTGCATAATAAATTTTATTACATAACGAGTAAATTTTATTTGAACACACTACCTCACTAAAATTATTTATTTACACGCCTAGGCATTCCACAAACTAAACAATTTAACATTTATTAATTTACTAATTATTATCAAATTTAAATCTCATAAAACAATTTAATTACCTCATAAAAATTCAATTATATAACATTTTAAATCCAACAAAATATTTTAAACATCTCAAATTATTTACTTCAATTAATTATTAAAAACCCAACATATTTCAATTATTATCAAAACAATTACTGTTCATTAATTACTGTCTTCAAAATTATTTTCATTCTTTATTTAGTCTACTGAAATAATCTTATTATTATTAAAACAATTACCTACACACATTGTTTACATTATATACTTGTTACAATACACACCACTAATTTCACTATCAATTATTTACAAATTATTCGTCATTAACTGTTCAATTTTACCACACTTCATTTCATAATCTGTCCAGGTCATTACCATAAATTAAAATATTTAAAAATGTCCATACACTAATTCTAACTTCAACCTCCATCATCATATATATATCGAATATATTTATAACATGCATCATTGTTATCCACACACAATTTGTTATTATTATTATAATAATAATCCATTAACTTTATTTCATTCATTATGCCATTATAATTTATACGGTTATTCCCTATTAATATTTCATAAACCTTGTCAACATAAGTTATTATTGTCCAGTCTCCATCAATATTATTGGTTAACGTCAGGTAAGCTATTTTATCATTTTTATATTCCTCTACTATTATATCATGTAAGTGTTTATTGTTTATATAGGTATTATCAAAATAATCCTCTATCTCTCTTTCAACAGGTAAGTATTTTATATTGTTTATCTTCACCCCTTCTAACCTCTCTCTCAACCCATATAATTCTATCTCTCTATCTAAATCTCCCTCACCATAACCCCTTATCACACTTTCTCTCTCACTCCATGCAGAGGGCACTAACTCATTAAAGCCTTTCCTGATTTCTCCAGGAACAATAAAAAACTTTATAAAACAATTATCTGTAGAACACTTTTCTACCCAATACCTCCGTGAAGATCTTTCTTCACCCCCCTTAACACCTCGAAAAAAATTTACCCTCTGCTTCATACCCACAATATAACTCTCTTCACCCACTCTCTTTAACCCATCAACACACGCTAACATTCCATTGTTACATCCTAAAACTTCATTAGTACTCTCAATATTTACCCCATTATTCTTTAACATCATACTTTCACTTATATTGTCATAATTATCACTCCTACTTACCTCAGAATTGTAATTAACATCATTATCATCACTAGTCAATATTTTATTATCTAACACTACCTCTTCCACCATTTCGTCATTATAAATATTTGTCATACCATTGTCACCTAACTTCTCAACACTCTGTTCTAATCTGTTAAAGTTAGCTTCTATTATGTCACTAGTGTGGTTTAAATGCTTATTGATTTCATTCATATGGTTTTTCAACTCATCAAATTTATTATTTTGTACCTCTAATTTGGTGTCAAAATCATTGCTTAATTAATTTGTTCATCTAATTTCTCACTGAAACTACTCTTAACTTCTTTGATTTCGTTTTTCTGTTCATTCATGTTAATATCGTTTACATCAAAACGACTGTTTATTACTTGAAATTGTTTTTGTAAAAAATTCATTATATCATTGTCGAATTGGCTATTACATTTCTTTGAGGTTGGAGTTGATAGAGTGCCCGAGTCATCTATAGCTGATTCAGTTAGGCTGAATTCTTTTGATCGATTTACTGGGGTTGAATGAACCTCTGGTTCCCCCACACCAGCCGACTCGCTCATTTCGACTACAATCTCGTTATTATCCATTTCATTAAATTATTTTATATTTACTTATTTATAACACATTCATCAATAACACAGTAATATAACCTTTTGTGACACTCTCGTCACCTACGTCTATTTCTACGTACCAAAAAAAATTCGTTCTCATTTCAAACAACCATTCTGCTCTCCCAGTAGGCCTATTTTTATATAAAACAAAATTTTATATAAAATGTCCCTGTTCGGGCGCCAATTGTGATATCACTTTTATTGATTTATTTAAACTCAATTACTTTTGAGTTTTACTCTTTATATCAGGCGCCATCTTGCCGTATTGCAAGAAATTAATTCAATTTACCATTAATATGTGTATAAGAAATAGGTACTTACCATTTTTCAGGCCAGATTCTTTTCGGCGAACTAAAAAGAACAGAAATGGTTGTCTAAATAACGAAAACTTTATTTGTTCCCCATGATTTAAAATTTATTGTCATTTCAATTTTTATCATAAACAAATTATTCTTTTCTCCTTCTTTTACATTTTGTTCCCTAGTAATTCAAGTAAAATATAGACATAAAATGGATCATTATTAAGTTGAACATAATTGGTTCAACAATAGTCAAAATAAAACAGGAAATATAAATACAAAATAATTCGCTTAATACTTAACTTAACTAACACAACGGAAACCAGCGCTTTCACTCACACACACACACACACACACACACACACACACACACACACACACACACACACACACACACACACACACACACACACACACACACACACACACACATATCTACCCCAGGATTCTAAGAGCTCTCTCTATTAATTGTGAAAATATTTGAATGTGAATTTTACAATTTTGAATATTTAAATCATAATTGAAAGTTTTGTTTTCATTCTTGTAGACTACTTAGCTGAGTTTGTGTCCAGACGACGTCACATTTCTTTACGTGCGCACTTTCATTTAAATCATAAGTTCCGAACTGTATTAATGTAAATAAAACTGTTAATCACATTTTAAGTATGTATTTCTATTGTTAAATCATATTTCAGATATATTATTCACATTTTGTATGTTGCGGGCGTAAATGTACGCCCGCAACATATACGTTCCGGAAATTATGTTTCAGAACTTTTATGTACTACTCGCGCGAGTGTTGAATTTAGACTGCACGAGACAAACGGCACTATTTTGTAAAGTGGCCGCAGTTGTTTACCAAGTTTCATTGTTCTGAGTTCGTATCACTACGCCAGTATACGGTTTTGGCTTATACGCCCAACATTCCACAGCGGGGATTGTCTCTGATGCAAGATGTTGACGTCACATTGTCTGATGTTATTACATAACTTGTTTACCGTTTTGTAAGTCATTGGAGCTGACCTTGACTCAATTCCGCTGGTTGTTTATTTCGTCGTTATAATTTTCATGAATAATTTCACACTCACTGCCGCCAACTTCTATACCAACAAAATTTACCTTTCTGTTTACGTTTCCCCAAAATTATCGTAAAAAATGCTAATTCACTTTTATGTAAATACAAATTTATCTATTTCCCCGGGTAGGCCAAAATGTCCCGTTACAATACCCCCTCAATGAGAGGTTTTATGCCGAAGCATAAAAACTCTCATTGACACACTCATACTTGCTAAAGGGATCAGCCTGGATATGTCGCCACAACCCCCTTTATGGTTTACAAACAAAAAAATATATAATTAACTCACCCTTGGTTCAGTGACTGTGACCGCACCTGAATGACATTACTGGACTTCTCTCTCGAGATCCCAACACCATAAAGTCAGACAGATACTTAACGCCTCTGCTCTGACGCGCTGGCCAGCTCAGGACCGCCGCCACAGCATCACCAAACACTGAAACAACAAATCAAATATCAACTAGTGGCCTTAGACAACACCATATCCCCAACTGATCTGTTTCCCCCTTGCGGTGCTGGTTTGCGTTAAGAAGCACTGGTTTTGTTTTCACTTAATCTCTAACACATATATGAATACATCTTTTAAACTTCCATAATTTCAATCTATCTACTTTTTCTTGTTAACTTTGATTCCAAAATTCAAAATTACTGCTCTGATTCCTATCAGAAATTAAATAAACATTTCCCATTACCATATTACACATTTCTCTTATCCCCAATTTGCATCCAAAAAATTTTTTAAATTCATAAAAATTTTCTTAAATACTAACAAACACAATACAACATAAGAAAACATAGTACATTCATAATTCACATTGTTATTATTATCTATATTATTACTTTACAATAAACAATTTGCATTTTAAAATTTACACACTTTACATCTTTAAATTTGCATATAAAGTTATAACAATTACATTTTAAGCTCAATTTGACTTTTATTAATTCATTTCCCCAAGAAAAAATAAATTTTTTTAATATATTTTTTTTAATTTCTTCTTTTTTTTCTTTTTACATAACATTCCATTGATTATTCCATTTTATTAACTTGGGTGATTCTCAGTTATTCATAACAATTCACTCTATCAACTTGGCATTTACCCATAATCTTACCCCTCTTACGACTCTAACGCCCACTTACAAATTCTCTAACTAATATGACACCCATCTCCCAAAAAATCTACCAACCCTTCTCTACCTCTAACTAACTACTCTAACTCATTTCGCATCACTCTACCCTTATCACAAAAATACTCTCTACCCCTTTGTACTCATGATGTGTGTCCCCTCCCAAAGCTCATTCCCTTATCTGGTCCCTGGACTTCCCCTAGGCAACCCTTTCCGGCGCTAAACAGTCCCTCCCTGTCCCAACACCTTTCGTTGGACTCCTTACACCACCCCCCTTACAAAATTCCCACTATCAACTAATTACTCTCCCATTACATCATTACTACTACAAAATAACATCATCATTTATAAACATCAATATATCACTAATAATTCTACATAAATTCTCCATTACTACTGTATCTCCACTTATACTCAAATTCTCTATTACTTGTATTTCATCTCTTATTCTCTTTAACACCCATCTATATTCAACTTGGACTGACTCAAATGTCTTACTTAAACAATTACTATCACCCAACTTCTATCTTTTATAACCAATTGAAAATTCTAATTATCTCAAATTTATTTCATTATTTATCTAAAATCTTTAAACACATTGAAAACTTATCCTATAAAATATTATTATATTTTTATAATCCTTATTCCTAACATACTACATGCAATTAATACAATAAGACATAATAAACACAATATAGGAAACATCTAGTGCATCTATTTTGCAAATCAAAACAAAATTATTTAGTTATCTCAGTAGCGAGTCATCATTATTAAATTACAACATATTTTAATTCGTTACCCCCCTGGGTAACCTCCCTGCCACACACACTATGACCCGCCCTGGACTGTGGCGTCCAGTTGCTTCCACAAAGACTGAAATTTTGTCATCTCCTTGTCCTTGCTTCTGCGTTACATTTTTAAAAACTAGATATCATAATATCTAAATGTACAGATTATACGCCCCTAATGCGGGTCTACCACCTGGCCTTGCTGTTCCTACTCGAACAGAGTGGTGTTCCATAGTTTGGTGATTCCCCTGAATTACCCCCCTGTCAATTTCTAAATTCACCTTTACAACGATAACAGCTATGGCCAGTTAAGGCAGAACGTGACGCAATGAGCCCCAACCATAGCTGTTAAAGCTAAACCAATTCCACGGTCAGGGTTCGGTGAGGCCGTGACCGCCCGAAAAGTTGGGGAATCACAAGTAAAAGATATTTTTGTTTAAAATTAACAATTTACATTACATGATATTTCTAGTCTTGGTTATGTTTTAACCTTATACATTACTTTCTTAACTTTCCCTACCTTGACCTTCATATTTACTTAATATTTACTTAGTCACTTAAACTAATCTATTTACAGTTAATGTTGTTGTCATTACATGAAAATAAACAATTCACATTTAAGATTTACCAAAATTACATAACTTACAATTTTAATTTCATTTTCAAATTCTATTTACTCGTGACCTTGTTACATTTTATTATTGCATAATAAATTTTATTACATAACGAGTAAATTTTATTTGAACACACTACCTCACTAAAATTATTTATTTACACGCCTAGGCATTCCACAAACTAAACAATTTAACATTTATTAATTTACTAATTATTATCAAATTTAAATCTCATAAAACAATTTAATTACCTCATAAAAATTCAATTATATAACATTTTAAATCCAACAAAATATTTTAAACATCTCAAATTATTTACTTCAATTAATTATTAAAAACCCAACATATTTCAATTATTATCAAAACAATTACTGTTCATTAATTACTGTCTTCAAAATTATTTTCATTCTTTATTTAGTCTACTGAAATAATCTTATTATTATTAAAACAATTACCTACACACATTGTTTACATTATATACTTGTTACAATACACACCACTAATTTCACTATCAATTATTTACAAATTATTCGTCATTAACTGTTCAATTTTACCACACTTCATTTCATAATCTGTCCAGGTCATTACCATAAATTAAAATATTTAAAAATGTCCATACACTAATTCTAACTTCAACCTCCATCATCATATATATATCGAATATATTTATAACATGCATCATTGTTATCCACACACAATTTGTTATTATTATTATAATAATAATCCATTAACTTTATTTCATTCATTATGCCATTATAATTTATACGGTTATTCCCTATTAATATTTCATAAACCTTGTCAACATAAGTTATTATTGTCCAGTCTCCATCAATATTATTGGTTAACGTCAGGTAAGCTATTTTATCATTTTTATATTCCTCTACTATTATATCATGTAAGTGTTTATTGTTTATATAGGTATTATCAAAATAATCCTCTATCTCTCTTTCAACAGGTAAGTATTTTATATTGTTTATCTTCACCCCTTCTAACCTCTCTCTCAACTCATATAATTCTATCTCTCTATCTAAATCTCCCTCACCATAACCCCTTATCACACTTTCTCTCTCACTCCATGCAGAGGGCACTAACTCATTAAAGCCTTTCCTGATTTCTCCAGGAACAATAAAAAACTTTATAAAACAATTATCTGTAGAACACTTTTCTACCCAATACCTCCGTGAAGATCTTTCTTCACCCCCCTTAACACCTCGAAAAAAATTTACCCTCTGCTTCATACCCACAATATAACTCTCTTCACCCACTCTCTTTAACCCATCAACACACGCTAACATTCCATTGTTACATCCTAAAACTTCATTAGTACTCTCAATATTTACCCCATTATTCTTTAACATCATACTTTCACTTATATTGTCATAATTATCACTCCTACTTACCTCAGAATTGTAATTAACATCATTATCATCACTAGTCAATTTTTTATTATCTAACACTACCTCTTCCACCATTTCGTCATTATAAATATTTGTCATACCATTGTCACCTAACTTCTCAACACTCTGTTCTAATCTGTTAAAGTTAGCTTCTATTATGTCACTAGTGTGGTTTAAATGCTTATTGATTTCATTCATATGGTTTTTCAACTCATCAAATTTATTATTTTGTACCTCTAATTTGGTGTCAAAATCATTGCTTAATTAATTTGTTCATCTAATTTCTCACTGAAACTACTCTTAACTTCTTTGATTTCGTTTTTCTGTTCATTCATGTTAATATCGTTTACATCAAAACGACTGTTTATTACTTGAAATTGTTTTTGTAAAAAATACATTATATCATTGTCGAATTGGCTATTACGTTTCTTTGAGGTTGGAGTTGATAGAGTGCCCGAGTCATCTATAGCTGATTCAGTTAGGCTGAATTCTTTTGATCGATTTACTGGGGTTGAATGAACCTCTGGTTTCCCCACACCAGCCGACTCGCTCATTTCGACTACAATCTCTTTATTATCCATTTCATTAAATTATTTTGTATTTACTTATTTATAACACATTCATCAATAACACAGTAATATAACCTTTTGTGACACTCTCGTCACCTACGTCTATTTCTACGTACCAAAAAAAATTCGTTCTCATTTCAAACAACCATTCTGCTCTCCCAGTAGGCCTATTTTTATATAAAACAAAATTTTATATAAAATGTCCCTGTTCGGGCGCCAATTGTGATATCACTTTTATTGATTTATTTAAACTCAATTACTTTTGAGTTTTACTCTTTATATCAGGCGCCATCTTGCCGTATTGCAAGAAATTAATTCAATTTACCATTAATATGTGTATAAGAAATAGGTACTTACCATTTTTCAGGCCAGATTCTTTTCGGCGAACTAAAAAGAACAGAAATGGTTGTCTAAATAACGAAAACTTTATTTGTTCCCCATGATTTAAAATTTATTGTCATTTCAATTTTTATCATAAACAAATTATTCTTTTCTCCTTCTTTTACATTTTGTTCCCTAGTAATTCAAGTAAAATATAGACATAAAATGGATCATTATTAAGTTGAACATAATTGGTTCAACAATAGTCAAAATAAAACAGGAAATATAAATACAAAATAATTCGCTTAATACTTAACTTAACTAACACAACGGAAACCAGCGCTTTCACTCACACACACACACACACACACACACACACACACACACACACACACACACACACACACACACACACACACACACACACACACACACACACACACACACACACACACACATATATCTACCCCAGGATTCTAAGAGCTCTCTCTATTAATTGTGAAAATATTTGAATGTGAATTTTACAATTTTGAATATTTAAATCATAATTGAAAGTTTTGTTTTCATTCTTGTAGACTACTTAGCTGAGTTTGAGTCCAGACGACGTCACATTTCTTTACGTGCGCACTTTCATTTAAATCATAAGTTCCGAACTGTATTAATGTAAATAAAACTGTTAATCACATTTTAAGTATGTATTTCTATTGTTAAATCATATTTCAGATATATTATTCACATTTTGTATGTTGCGGGCGTAAATGTACGCCCGCAACATATACGTTCCGGAAATTATGTTTCAGAACTTTTATGTACTACTCGCGCGAGTGTTGAATTTAGACTGCACGAGACAAACGGCACTATTTTGTAAAGTGGCCGCAGTTGTTTACCAAGTTTCATTGTTCTGAGTTCGTATCACTACGCCAGTATACGGTTTTGGCTTATACGCCCAACATTCCACAGCGGGGATTGTCTCTGATGCAAGATGTTGACGTCACATTGTCTGATGTTATTACATAACTTGTTTACCGTTTTGTAAGTCATTGGAGCTGACCTTGACTCAATTCCGCTGGTTGTTTATTTCGTCGTTATAATTTTCATGAATAATTTCACACTCACTGCCGCCAACTTCATTACCAACAAAATTTACCTTTCTGTTTACGTTTCCCCAAAATTATCGTAAAAAATGCTAATTCACTTTTATGTAAATACAAATTTATCTATTTCCCCGGGTAGGCCAAAATGTCCCGTTACAATACCCCCTCAATGAGAGGTTTTATGCCGAAGCATAAAAACTCTCATTGACACACTCATACTTGCTAAAGGGATCAGCCTGGATATGTCGCCACAACCCCCTTTATGGTTTACAAACAAAAAAATATATAATTAACTCACCCTTGGTTCAGTGACTGTGACCGCACCTGAATGACATTACTGGACTTCTCTCTCGAGATCCCAACACCATAAAGTCAGACAGATACTTAACGCCTCTGCTCTGACGCGCTGGCCAGCTCAGGACCGCCGCCACAGCATCACCAAACACTGAAACAACAAATCAAATATCAACTAGTGGCCTTAGACAACACCATATCCCCAACTGATCTGTTTCCCCCTTGCGGTGCTGGTTTGCGTTAAGAAGCACTGGTTTTGTTTTCACTTAACCTCTAACACATATATGAATACATCTTTTAAACTTCCATAATTTCAATCTATCTACTTTTTCTTGTTAACTTTGATTCCAAAATTCAAAATTACTGCTCTGATTCCTATCAGAAATTAAATAAACATTTCCCATTACCATATTACACATTTCTCTTATCCCCAATTTGCATCAAAAAAATTTTTTAAATTCATAAAAATTTTCTTAAATACTAACAAACACAATACAACATTAGAAAACATAGTACATTCATAATTCACATTGTTATTATTATCTTTATTATTACTTTACAATAAACAATTTGCATTTTAAAATTTACACACTTTACATCTTTAAATTTGCATATAAAGTTATAACAATTACATTTTAATCTCAATTTGACTTTTATTAATTCATTTCCCCAAGAAAAAATAAATTTTTTTAATGTTTTTTTTAATTTCTTCTTTTTTTTCTTTTTACATAACATTCCATTGATTATTCCATTTTATTAACTTGGGTGATTCTCAGTTATTCATAACAATTCACTCTATCAACTTGGCATTTACCCATAATCTTACCCCTCTTACGACTCTAACGCCCACTTATAAATTCTCTAACTAATATGACACCCATCTCCCAAAAAATCTACCAACCCTTCTCTACCTCTAACTAACTACTCTAACTCATTTCGCATCACTCTACCCTTATCACAAAAATACTCTCTACCCCTTTGTACTCAGGATGTGTGTCCCCTCCCAAAGCTCATTCCCTTATCTGGTCCCTGGACTTCCCCTAGGCAACCCTTTCCGGCGCTAAACAGTCCCTCCCTGTCCCAACACCTTTCGTTGGACTCCTTACACCACCCCCTTACAAAATTCCCACTATCAACTAATTACTCTCCCATTACATCATTACTACTACAAAATAACATCATCATTTATAAACATCAATATATCACTAATAATTCTACATAAATTCTCCATTACTACTGTATCTCCACTTATACTCAAATTCTCTATTACTTGTATTTCATCTCTTATTCTCTTTAACACCCATCTATATTCAACTTGGACTGACTCAAATGTCTTACTTAAACAATTACTATCACCCAACTTCTATCTTTTATAACCAATTGAAAATTCTAATTATCTCAAATTTATTTCATTATTTATCTAAAATCTTTAAACACATTGAAAACTTATCCTATAAAATATTATTATATTTTTATAATCCTTATTCCTAACATACTACATGCAATTAATACAATAAGACATAATAAACACAATATAGGAAACATCTAGTGCATCTATTTTGCAAATCAAAACAAAATTATTTAGTTATCTCAGTAGCGAGTCATCATTATTAAATTACAACATATTTTAATTCGTTACCCCCCTGGGTAACCTCCCTGCCACACACACTATGACCCGCCCTGGACTGTGGCGTCCAGTTGCTTCCACAAGGACTGAAATTTTGTCATCTCCTTGTCCTTGCTTCTGCGTTACATTTTTAAAAACTAGATATCATAATATCTAAATGTACAGATTATACGCCCCTAATGCTGGTCTACCACCAGGCCTTGCTGTTCCTACTCGAACAGAGTGGTGTTCCATAGTTTGGTGATTCCCCTGAATTACCCCCCTGTCAATTTCTAAATTCACCTTTACAACGATAACAGCTATGGCCAGTTAAGGCAGAACGTGACGCAATGAGCCCCAACCATAGCTGTTAAAGCTAACCAATTCCACGGTCAGGGTTCGGTGAGGCCGTGACCGCCCGAAAAGTTGGGGAATCACAAGTAAAAGATATTTTTGTTTAAAATTAACAATTTACATTACATGACATTTCTAGTCTTGGTTATGTTTTAACCTTATACATTACTTTCTTAACTTTCCCTACCTTGACCTTCATATTTACTTAATATTTACTTAGTCACTTAAACTAATCTATTTACAGTTAATGTTGTTGTCATTACATGAAAATAAACAATTCACATTTAACATTTACCAAAATTACATAACTTACAATTTTAATTTCATTTTCAAATTCTATTTACTCGTGACCTTGTTACATTTTATTATTGCATAATAAATTTTATTACATAACGAGTAAATTTTATTTGAACACACTACCTCACTAAAATTATTTATTTACACGCCTAGGCATTCCACAAACTAAACAATTTAACATTTATTAATTTACTAATTATTATCAAATTTAAATCTCATAAAACAATTTAATTACCTCATAAAAATTCAATTATATAACATTTTAAATCCAACAAAATATTTTAAACATCTCAAATTATTTACTTCAATTAATTATTAAAAACCCAACATATTTCAATTATTATCAAAACAATTACTGTTCATTAATTACTGTCTTCAAAATTATTTTCATTCTTTATTTAGTCTACTGAAATAATCTTATTATTATTAAAAACAATTACCTACACACATTGTTTACATTATATACTTGTTACAATACACACCACTAATTTCACTATCAATTATTTACAAATTATTCGTCATTAACTGTTCAATTTACCACACTTCATTTCATATCTGTCCAGGTCATTACCATAAATTAAAATATTTAAAAATGTCCATACACTAATTCTAACTTCAACCTCCATCATCATATATATATCGAATATATTTATAACATGCATCATTGTTATCCACACACAATTTGTTATTATTATTATAATAATAATCCATTAACTTTATTTCATTCATTATGCCATTATAATTTATACGGTTATTCCCTATTAATATTTCATAAACCTTGTCAACATAAGTTATTATTGTCCAGTCTCCATCAATATTATTGGTTAACGTCAGGTAAGCTATTTTATCATTTTTATATTCCTCTACTATTATATCATGTAAGTGTTTATTGTTTATATAGGTATTATCAAAATAATCCTCTATCTCTCTTTCAACAGGTAAGTATTTTATATTGTTTATCTTCACCCCTTCTAACCTCTCTCTCAACTCATATAATTCTATCTCTCTATCTAAATCTCCCTCACCATAACCCCTTATCACACTTTCTCTCTCACTCCATGCAGAGGGCACTAACTCATTAAAGCCTTTCCTGATTTCTCCAGGAACAATAAAAAACTTTATAAAACAATTATCTGTAGAACACTTTTCTACCCAATACCTCCGTGAAGATCTTTCTTCACCCCCCTTAACACCTCGAAAAAAATTTACCCTCTGCTTCATACCCACAATATAACTCTCTTCACCCACTCTCTTTAACCCATCAACACACGCTAACATTCCATTGTTACATCCTAAAACTTCATTAGTACTCTCAATATTTACCCCATTATTCTTTAACATCATACTTTCACTTATATTGTCATAATTATCACTCCTACTTACCTCAGAATTGTAATTAACATCATTATCATCACTAGTCAATTTTTTATTATCTAACACTACCTCTTCCACCATGTCGTCATTATAAATATTTGTCATACCATTGTCACCTAACTTCTCAACACTCTGTTCTAATCTGTTAAAGTTAGCTTCTATTATGTCACTAGTGTGGTTTAAATGCTTATTGATTTCATTCATATGGTTTTTCAACTCATCAAATTTATTATTTTGTACCTCTAATTTGGTGTCAAAATCATTGCTTAATTAATTTGTTCATCTAATTTCTCACTGAAACTACTCTTAACTTCTTTGATTTCGTTTTTCTGTTCATTCATGTTAATATCGTTTACATCAAAACGACTGTTTATTACTTGAAATTGTTTTTGTAAAAAATTCATTATATCATTGTCGAATTGGCTATTACATTTCTTTGAGGTTGGAGTTGATAGAGTGCCCGAGTCATCTATAGCTGATTCAGTTAGGCTGAATTCTTTTGATCGATTTACTGGGGTTGAATGAACCTCTGGTTTCCCCACACCAGCCGACTCGCTCATTTCGACTACAATCTCTTTATTATCCATTTCATTAAATTATTTTGTATTTACTTATTTATAACACATTCATCAATAACACAGTAATATAACCTTTTGTGACACTCTCGTCACCTACGTCTATTTCTACGTACCAAAAAAAATTCGTTCTCATTTCAAACAACCATTCTGCTCTCCCAGTAGGCCTATTTTTATATAAAACAAAATTTTATATAAAATGTCCCTGTTCGGGCGCCAATTGTGATATCGCTTTTATTGATTTATTTAAACTCAATTACTTTTGAGTTTTACTCTTTATATCAGGCGCCATCTTGCCGTATTGCAAGAAATTAATTCAATTTACCATTAATATGTGTATAAGAAATAGGTACTTTCCATTTTTCAGGCCAGATTCTTTTCGGCGAACTAAAAAGAACAGAAATGGTTGTCTAAATAACGAAAACTTTATTTGTTCCCCATGATTTAAAATTTATTGTCATTTCAATTTTTATCATAAACAAATTATTCTTTTCTCCTTCTTTTACATTTTGTTCCCTAGTAATTCAAGTAAAATATAGACATAAAATGGATCATTATTAAGTTGAACATAATTGGTTCAACAATAGTCAAAATAAAACAGGAAATATAAATACAAAATAATTCGCTTAATACTTAACTTAACTAACACAACGGAAACCAGCGCTTTCACTCACACACACACACACACACACACACACACACACACACACACACACATATATCTACCCCAGGATTCTAAGAGCTCTCTCTATTAATTGTGAAAATATTTGAATGTGAATTTTACAATTTTGAATATTTAAATCATAATTGAAAGTTTTGTTTTCATTCTTGTAGACTACTTAGCTGAGTTTGAGTCCAGACGACGTCACATTTCTTTACGTGCGCACTTTCATTTAAATCATAAGTTCCGAACTGTATTAATGTAAATAAAACTGTTAATCACATTTTAAGTATGTATTTCTATTGTTAAATCATATTTCAGATATATTATTCACATTTTGTATGTTGCGGGCGTAAATGTACGCCCGCAACATATACGTTCCGGAAATTATGTTTCAGAACTTTTATGTACTACTCGCGCGAGTGTTGAATTTAGACTGCACGAGACAAACGGCACTATTTTGTAAAGTGGCCGCAGTTGTTTACCAAGTTTCATTGTTCTGAGTTCGTATCACTACGCCAGTATACGGTTTTGGCTTATACGCCCAACATTCCACAGCGGGGATTGTCTCTGATGCAAGATGTTGACGTCACATTGTCTGATGTTATTACATAACTTGTTTACCGTTTTGTAAGTCATTGGAGCTGACCTTGACTCAATTCCGCTGGTTGTTTATTTCGTCGTTATAATTTTCATGAATAATTTCACACTCACTGCCGCCAACTTCATTACCAACAAAATTTACCTTTCTGTTTACGTTTCCCCAAAATTATCGTAAAAAATGCTAATTCACTTTTATGTAAATACAAATTTATCTATTTCCCCGGGTAGGCCAAAATGTCCCGTTACAATACCCCCTCAATGAGAGGTTTTATGCCGAAGCATAAAAACTCTCATTGACACACTCATACTTGCTAAAGGGATCAGCCTGGATATGTCGCCACAACCCCCTTTATGGTTTACAAACAAAAAAATATATAATTAACTCACCCTTGGTTCAGTGACTGTGACCGCACCTGAATGACATTACTGGACTTCTCTCTCGAGATCCCAACACCATAAAGTCAGACAGATACTTAACGCCTCTGCTCTGACGCGCTGGCCAGCTCAGGACCGCCGCCACAGCATCACCAAACACTGAAACAACAAATCAAATATCAACTAGTGGCCTTAGACAACACCATATCCCCAACTGATCTGTTTCCCCCTTGCGGTGCTGGTTTGCGTTAAGAAGCACTGGTTTTGTTTTCACTTAACCTCTAACACATATATGAATACATCTTTTAAACTTCCATAATTTCAATCTATCTACTTTTTCTTGTTAACTTTGATTCCAAAATTCAAAATTACTGCTCTGATTCCTATCAGAAATTAAATAAACATTTCCCATTACCATATTACACATTTCTCTTATCCCCAATTTGCATCAAAAAAATTTTTTAAATTCATAAAAATTTTCTTAAATACTAACAAACACAATACAACATTAGAAAACATAGTACATTCATAATTCACATTGTTATTATTATCTTTATTATTACTTTACAATAAACAATTTGCATTTTAAAATTTACACACTTTACATCTTTAAATTTGCATATAAAGTTATAACAATTACATTTTAATCTCAATTTGACTTTTATTAATTCATTTCCCCAAGAAAAAATAAATTTTTTTAATGTTTTTTTTAATTTCTTCTTTTTTTTCTTTTTACATAACATTCCATTGATTATTCCATTTTATTAACTTGGGTGATTCTCAGTTATTCATAACAATTCACTCTATCAACTTGGCATTTACCCATAATCTTACCCCTCTTACGACTCTAACGCCCACTTATAAATTCTCTAACTAATATGACACCCATCTCCCAAAAAATCTACCAACCCTTCTCTACCTCTAACTAACTACTCTAACTCATTTCGCATCACTCTACCCTTATCACAAAAATACTCTCTACCCCTTTGTACTCAGGATGTGTGTCCCCTCCCAAAGCTCATTCCCTTATCTGGTCCCTGGACTTCCCCTAGGCAACCCTTTCCGGCGCTAAACAGTCCCTCCCTGTCCCAACACCTTTCGTTGGACTCCTTACACCACCCCCTTACAAAATTCCCACTATCAACTAATTACTCTCCCATTACATCATTACTACTACAAAATAACATCATCATTTATAAACATCAATATATCACTAATAATTCTACATAAATTCTCCATTACTACTGTATCTCCACTTATACTCAAATTCTCTATTACTTGTATTTCATCTCTTATTCTCTTTAACACCCATCTATATTCAACTTGGACTGACTCAAATGTCTTACTTAAACAATTACTATCACCCAACTTCTATCTTTTATAACCAATTGAAAATTCTAATTATCTCAAATTTATTTCATTATTTATCTAAAATCTTTAAACACATTGAAAACTTATCCTATAAAATATTATTATATTTTTATAATCCTTATTCCTAACATACTACATGCAATTAATACAATAAGACATAATAAACACAATATAGGAAACATCTAGTGCATCTATTTTGCAAATCAAAACAAAATTATTTAGTTATCTCAGTAGCGAGTCATCATTATTAAATTACAACATATTTTAATTCGTTACCCCCCTGGGTAACCTCCCTGCCACACACACTATGACCCGCCCTGGACTGTGGCGTCCAGTTGCTTCCACAAGGACTGAAATTTTGTCATCTCCTTGTCCTTGCTTCTGCGTTACATTTTTAAAAACTAGATATCATAATATCTAAATGTACAGATTATACGCCCCTAATGCTGGTCTACCACCAGGCCTTGCTGTTCCTACTCGAACAGAGTGGTGTTCCATAGTTTGGTGATTCCCCTGAATTACCCCCCTGTCAATTTCTAAATTCACCTTTACAACGATAACAGCTATGGCCAGTTAAGGCAGAACGTGACGCAATGAGCCCCAACCATAGCTGTTAAAGCTAAACCAATTCCACGGTCAGGGTTCGGTGAGGCCGTGACCGCCCGAAAAGTTGGGGAATCACAAGTAAAAGATATTTTTGTTTAAAATTAACAATTTACATTACATGACATTTCTAGTCTTGGTTATGTTTTAACCTTATACATTACTTTCTTAACTTTCCCTACCTTGACCTTCATATTTACTTAATATTTACTTAGTCACTTAAACTAATCTATTTACAGTTAATGTTGTTGTCATTACATGAAAATAAACAATTCACATTTAACATTTACCAAAATTACATAACTTACAATTTTAATTTCATTTTCAAATTCTATTTACTCGTGACCTTGTATTATTGCATAATAAATTTTATTACATAACGAGTAAATTTTATTTGAACACACTACCTCACTAAAATTATTTATTTACACGCCTAGGCATTCCACAAACTAAACAATTTAACATTTATTAATTTACTAATTATTATCAAATTTAAATCTCATAAAACAATTTAATTACCTCATAAAAATTCAATTATATAACATTTTAAATCCAACAAAATATTTTAAACATCTCAAATTATTTACTTCATTAATTATTAAAAACCCAACATATTTCAATTATTATCAAAACAATTACTGTTCATTAATTACTGTCTTCAAAATTATTTTCATTCTTTATTTAGTCTACTGAAATAATCTTATTATTATTAAAACAATTACCTACACACATTGTTTACATTATATACTTGTTACAATACACACCACTAATTTCACTATCAATTATTTACAAATTATTCGTCATTAACTGTTCAATTTTACCACACTTCATTTCATAATCTGTCCA
The DNA here is from genome assembly GCA_034769895.1 of Magicicada septendecula. Taxonomy (NCBI): domain Eukaryota; kingdom Metazoa; phylum Arthropoda; class Insecta; order Hemiptera; family Cicadidae; genus Magicicada; species Magicicada septendecula. The sequence continues at coordinate 465,517,145 of CM068367.1, forward strand.
GGTCATTACCATAAATTAAAATATTTAAAAATGTCCATACACTAATTCTAACTTCAACCTCCATCATCATATATATATCGAATATATTTATAACATGCATCATTGTTATCCACACACAATTTGTTATTATTATTATAATAATAATCCATTAACTTTATTTCATTCATTATGCCATTATAATTTATACGGTTATTCCCTATTAATATTTCATAAACCTTGTCAACATAAGTTATTATTGTCCAGTCTCCATCAATATTATTGGTTAACGTCAGGTAAGCTATTTTATCATTTTTATATTCCTCTACTATTATATCATGTAAGTGTTTATTGTTTATATAGGTATTATCAAAATAATCCTCTATCTCTCTTTCAACAGGTAAGTATTTTATATTGTTTATCTTCACCCCTTCTAACCTCTCTCTCAACTCATATAATTCTATCTCTCTATCTAATCTCCCTCACCATAACCCCTTATCACACTTTCTCTCTCACTCCATGCAGAGGGCACTAACTCATTAAAGCCTTTCCTGATTTCTCCAGGAACAATAAAAAACTTTATAAAACAATTATCTGTAGAACACTTTTCTACCCAATACCTCCGTGAAGATCTTTCTTCACCCCCCTTAACACCTCGAAAAAATTTACCCTCTGCTTCATACCCACAATATAACTCTCTTCACCCACTCTCTTTAACCCATCAACACACGCTAACATTCCATTGTTACATCCTAAAACTTCATTAGTACTCTCAATATTTACCCCATTATTCTTTAACATCATACTTTCACTTATATTGTCATAATTATCACTCCTACTTACCTCAGAATTGTAATTAACATCATTATCATCACTAGTCAATTTTTTATTATCTAACACTACCTCTTCCACCATTTCGTCATTATAAATATTTGTCATACCATTGTCACCTAACTTCTCAACACTCTGTTCTAATCTGTTAAAGTTAGCTTCTATTATGTCACTAGTGTGGTTTAAATGCTTATTGATTTCATTCATATGGTTTTCAACTCATCAAATTTATTATTTTGTACCTCTAATTTGGTGTCAAAATCATTGCTTAATTAATTTGTTCATCTAATTTCTCACTGAAACTACTCTTAACTTCTTTGATTTCGTTTTTCTGTTCATTCATGTTAATATCGTTTACATCAAAACGACTGTTTATTACTTGAAATTGTTTTTGTAAAAAATTCATTATATCATTGTCGAATTGGCTATTACATTTCTTTGAGGTTGGAGTTGATAGAGTGCCCGAGTCATCTATAGCTGATTCAGTTAGGCTGAATTCTTTTGATCGATTTACTGGGGTTGAATGAACCTCTGGTTTCCCCACACCAGCCGACTCGCTCATTTCGACTACAATCTCTTTATTATCCATTTCATTAAATTATTTTGTATTTACTTATTTATAACACATTCATCAATAACACAGTAATATAACCTTTTGTGACACTCTCGTCACCTACGTCTATTTCTTCTACGTACCAAAAAAAATTCGTTCTCATTTCAAACAACCATTCTGCTCTCCCAGTAGGCCTATTTTTATATAAAACAAAATTTTATATAAAATGTCCCTGTTCGGGCGCCAATTGTGATATCACTTTTATTGATTTATTTAAACTCAATTACTTTTGAGTTTTACTCTTTATATCAGGCGCCATCTTGCCGTATTGCAAGAAATTAATTCAATTTACCATTAATATGTGTATAAGAAATAGGTACTTACCATTTTTCAGGCCAGATTCTTTTCGGCGAACTAAAAAGAACAGAAATGGTTGTCTAAATAACGAAAACTTTATTTGTTCCCCATGATTTAAAATTTATTGTCATTTCAATTTTTATCATAAACAAATTATTCTTTTCTCCTTCTTTTACATTTTGTTCCCTAGTAATTCAAGTAAAATATAGACATAAAATGGATCATTATTAAGTTGAACATAATTGGTTCAACAATAGTCAAAATAAAACAGGAAATATAAATACAAAATAATTCGCTTAATACTTAACTTAACTAACACAACGGAAACCAGCGCTTTCACTCACACACACACACACACACACACACACACACACACACACACACACATATATCTACCCCAGGATTCTAAGAGCTCTCTCTATTAATTGTGAAAATATTTGAATGTGAATTTTACAATTTTGAATATTTAAATCATAATTGAAAGTTTTGTTTTCATTCTTGTAGACTACTTAGCTGAGTTTGAGTCCAGACGACGTCACATTTCTTTACGTGCGCACTTTCATTTAAATCATAAGTTCCGAACTGTATTAATGTAAATAAAACTGTTAATCACATTTTAAGTATGTATTTCTATTGTTAAATCATATTTCAGATATATTATTCACATTTTGTATGTTGCGGGCGTAAATGTACGCCCGCAACATATACGTTCCGGAAATTATGTTTCAGAACTTTTATGTACTACTCGCGCGAGTGTTGAATTTAGACTGCACGAGACAAACGGCACTATTTTGTAAAGTGGCCGCAGTTGTTTACCAAGTTTCATTGTTCTGAGTTCGTATCACTACGCCAGTATACGGTTTTGGCTTATACGCCCAACATTCCACAGCGGGGATTGTCTCTGATGCAAGATGTTGACGTCACATTGTCTGATGTTATTACATAACTTGTTTACCGTTTTGTAAGTCATTGGAGCTGACCTTGACTCAATTCCGCTGGTTGTTTATTTCGTCGTTATAATTTTCATGAATAATTTCACACTCACTGCCGCCAACTTCATTACCAACAAAATTTACCTTTCTGTTTACGTTTCCCCAAAATTATCGTAAAAAATGCTAATTCACTTTTATGTAAATACAAATTTATCTATTTCCCCGGGTAGGCCAAAATGTCCCGTTACAATACCCCCTCAATGAGAGGTTTTATGCCGAAGCATAAAAACTCTCATTGACACACTCATACTTGCTAAAGGGATCAGCCTGGATATGTCGCCACAACCCCCTTTATGGTTTACAAACAAAAAAATATATAATTAACTCACCCTTGGTTCAGTGACTGTGACCGCACCTGAATGACATTACTGGACTTCTCTCTCGAGATCCCAACACCATAAAGTCAGACAGATACTTAACGCCTCTGCTCTGACGCGCTGGCCAGCTCAGGACCGCCGCCACAGCATCACCAAACACTGAAACAACAAATCAAATATCAACTAGTGGCCTTAGACAACACCATATCCCCAACTGATCTGTTTCCCCCTTGCGGTGCTGGTTTGCGTTAAGAAGCACTGGTTTTGTTTTCACTTAACCTCTAACACATATATGAATACATCTTTTAAACTTCCATAATTTCAATCTATCTACTTTTTCTTGTTAACTTTGATTCCAAAATTCAAAATTACTGCTCTGATTCCTATCAGAAATTAAATAAACATTTCCCATTACCATATTACACATTTCTCTTATCCCCAATTTGCATCAAAAAAATTTTTTAAATTCATAAAAATTTTCTTAAATACTAACAAACACAATACAACATTAGAAAACATAGTACATTCATAATTCACATTGTTATTATTATCTTTATTATTACTTTACAATAAACAATTTGCATTTTAAAATTTACACACTTTACATCTTTAAATTTGCATATAAAGTTATAACAATTACATTTTAATCTCAATTTGACTTTTATTAATTCATTTCCCCAAGAAAAAATAAATTTTTTTAATGTTTTTTTTAATTTCTTCTTTTTTTTCTTTTTACATAACATTCCATTGATTATTCCATTTTATTAACTTGGGTGATTCTCAGTTATTCATAACAATTCACTCTATCAACTTGGCATTTACCCATAATCTTACCCCTCTTACGACTCTAACGCCCACTTATAAATTCTCTAACTAATATGACACCCATCTCCCAAAAAATCTACCAACCCTTCTCTACCTCTAACTAACTACTCTAACTCATTTCGCATCACTCTACCCTTATCACAAAAATACTCTCTACCCCTTTGTACTCAGGATGTGTGTCCCCTCCCAAAGCTCATTCCCTTATCTGGTCCCTGGACTTCCCCTAGGCAACCCTTTCCGGCGCTAAACAGTCCCTCCCTGTCCCAACACCTTTCGTTGGACTCCTTACACCACCCCCTTACAAAATTCCCACTATCAACTAATTACTCTCCCATTACATCATTACTACTACAAAATAACATCATCATTTATAAACATCAATATATCACTAATAATTCTACATAAATTCTCCATTACTACTGTATCTCCACTTATACTCAAATTCTCTATTACTTGTATTTCATCTCTTATTCTCTTTAACACCCATCTATATTCAACTTGGACTGACTCAAATGTCTTACTTAAACAATTACTATCACCCAACTTCTATCTTTTATAACCAATTGAAAATTCTAATTATCTCAAATTTATTTCATTATTTATCTAAAATCTTTAAACACATTGAAAACTTATCCTATAAAATATTATTATATTTTTATAATCCTTATTCCTAACATACTACATGCAATTAATACAATAAGACATAATAAACACAATATAGGAAACATCTAGTGCATCTATTTTGCAAATCAAAACAAAATTATTTAGTTATCTCAGTAGCGAGTCATCATTATTAAATTACAACATATTTTAATTCGTTACCCCCCTGGGTAACCTCCCTGCCACACACACTATGACCCGCCCTGGACTGTGGCGTCCAGTTGCTTCCACAAGGACTGAAATTTTGTCATCTCCTTGTCCTTGCTTCTGCGTTACATTTTTAAAAACTAGATATCATAATATCTAAATGTACAGATTATACGCCCCTAATGCTGGTCTACCACCAGGCCTTGCTGTTCCTACTCGAACAGAGTGGTGTTCCATAGTTTGGTGATTCCCCTGAATTACCCCCCTGTCAATTTCTAAATTCACCTTTACAACGATAACAGCTATGGCCAGTTAAGGCAGAACGTGACGCAATGAGCCCCAACCATAGCTGTTAAAGCTAAACCAATTCCACGGTCAGGGTTCGGTGAGGCCGTGACCGCCCGAAAAGTTGGGGAATCACAAGTAAAAGATATTTTTGTTTAAAATTAACAATTTACATTACATGACATTTCTAGTCTTGGTTATGTTTTAACCTTATACATTACTTTCTTAACTTTCCCTACCTTGACCTTCATATTTACTTAATATTTACTTAGTCACTTAAACTAATCTATTTACAGTTAATGTTGTTGTCATTACATGAAAATAAACAATTCACATTTAACATTTACCAAAATTACATAACTTACAATTTTAATTTCATTTTCAAATTCTATTTACTCGTGACCTTGTTACATTTTATTATTGCATAATAAATTTTATTACATAACGAGTAAATTTTATTTGAACACACTACCTCACTAAAATTATTTATTTACACGCCTAGGCATTCCACAAACTAAACAATTTAACATTTATTAATTTACTAATTATTATCAAATTTAAATCTCATAAAACAATTTAATTACCTCATAAAAATTCAATTATATAACATTTTAAATCCAACAAAATATTTTAAACATCTCAAATTATTTACTTCAATTAATTATTAAAAACCCAACATATTTCAATTATTATCAAAACAATTACTGTTCATTAATTACTGTCTTCAAAATTATTTTCATTCTTTATTTAGTCTACTGAAATAATCTTATTATTATTAAAACAATTACCTACACACATTGTTTACATTATATACTTGTTACAATACACACCACTAATTTCACTATCAATTATTTACAAATTATTCGTCATTAACTGTTCAATTTTACCACACTTCATTTCATAATCTGTCCAGGTCATTACCATAAATTAAAATATTTAAAAATGTCCATACACTAATTCTAACTTCAACCTCCATCATCATATATATATCGAATATATTTATAACATGCATCATTGTTATCCACACACAATTTGTTATTATTATTATAATAATAATCCATTAACTTTATTTCATTCATTATGCCATTATAATTTATACGGTTATTCCCTATTAATATTTCATAAACCTTGTCAACATAAGTTATTATTGTCCAGTCTCCATCAATATTATTGGTTAACGTCAGGTAAGCTATTTTATCATTTTTATATTCCTCTACTATTATATCATGTAAGTGTTTATTGTTTATATAGGTATTATCAAAATAATCCTCTATCTCTCTTTCAACAGGTAAGTATTTTATATTGTTTATCTTCACCCCTTCTAACCTCTCTCTCAACTCATATAATTCTATCTCTCTATCTAAATCTCCCTCACCATAACCCCTTATCACACTTTCTCTCTCACTCCATGCAGAGGGCACTAACTCATTAAAGCCTTTCCTGATTTCTCCAGGAACAATAAAAAACTTTATAAAACAATTATCTGTAGAACACTTTTCTACCCAATACCTCCGTGAAGATCTTTCTTCACCCCCCTTAACACCTCGAAAAAAATTTACCCTCTGCTTCATACCCACAATATAACTCTCTTCACCCACTCTCTTTAACCCATCAACACACGCTAACATTCCATTGTTACATCCTAAAACTTCATTAGTACTCTCAATATTTACCCCATTATTCTTTAACATCATACTTTCACTTATATTGTCATAATTATCACTCCTACTTACCTCAGAATTGTAATTAACATCATTATCATCACTAGTCAATTTTTTATTATCTAACACTACCTCTTCCACCATGTCGTCATTATAAATATTTGTCATACCATTGTCACCTAACTTCTCAACACTCTGTTCTAATCTGTTAAAGTTAGCTTCTATTATGTCACTAGTGTGGTTTAAATGCTTATTGATTTCATTCATATGGTTTTTCAACTCATCAAATTTATTATTTTGTACCTCTAATTTGGTGTCAAAATCATTGCTTAATTAATTTGTTCATCTAATTTCTCACTGAAACTACTCTTAACTTCTTTGATTTCGTTTTTCTGTTCATTCATGTTAATATCGTTTACATCAAAACGACTGTTTATTACTTGAAATTGTTTTTGTAAAAAATTCATTATATCATTGTCGAATTGGCTATTACATTTCTTTGAGGTTGGAGTTGATAGAGTGCCCGAGTCATCTATAGCTGATTCAGTTAGGCTGAATTCTTTTGATCGATTTACTGGGGTTGAATGAACCTCTGGTTTCCCCACACCAGCCGACTCGCTCATTTCGACTACAATCTCTTTATTATCCATTTCATTAAATTATTTTGTATTTACTTATTTATAACACATTCATCAATAACACAGTAATATAACCTTTTGTGACACTCTCGTCACCTACGTCTATTTCTACGTACCAAAAAAAATTCGTTCTCATTTCAAACAACCATTCTGCTCTCCCAGTAGGCCTATTTTTATATAAAACAAAATTTTATATAAAATGTCCCTGTTCGGGCGCCAATTGTGATATCGCTTTTATTGATTTATTTAAACTCAATTACTTTTGAGTTTTACTCTTTATATCAGGCGCCATCTTGCCGTATTGCAAGAAATTAATTCAATTTACCATTAATATGTGTATAAGAAATAGGTACTTTCCATTTTTCAGGCCAGATTCTTTTCGGCGAACTAAAAAGAACAGAAATGGTTGTCTAAATAACGAAAACTTTATTTGTTCCCCATGATTTAAAATTTATTGTCATTTCAATTTTTATCATAAACAAATTATTCTTTTCTCCTTCTTTTACATTTTGTTCCCTAGTAATTCAAGTAAAATATAGACATAAAATGGATCATTATTAAGTTGAACATAATTGGTTCAACAATAGTCAAAATAAAACAGGAAATATAAATACAAAATAATTCGCTTAATACTTAACTTAACTAACACAACGGAAACCAGCGCTTTCACTCACACACACACACACACACACACACACACACACACACACACACACATATATCTACCCCAGGATTCTAAGAGCTCTCTCTATTAATTGAGAAAATATTTGAATGTGAATTTTACAATTTTGAATATTTAAATCATAATTGAAAGTTTTGTTTTCATTCTTGTAGACTACTTAGCTGAGTTTGAGTCCAGACGACGTCACATTTCTTTACGTGCGCACTTTCATTTAAATCATAAGTTCCGAACTGTATTAATGTAAATAAAACTGTTAATCACATTTTAAGTATGTATTTCTATTGTTAAATCATATTTCAGATATATTATTCACATTTTGTATGTTGCGGGCGTAAATGTACGCCCGCAACATATACGTTCCGGAAATTATGTTTCAGAACTTTTATGTACTACTCGCGCGAGTGTTGAATTTAGACTGCACGAGACAAACGGCACTATTTTGTAAAGTGGCCGCAGTTGTTTACCAAGTTTCATTGTTCTGAGTTCGTATCACTACGCCAGTATACGGTTTTGGCTTATACGCCCAACATTCCACAGCGGGGATTGTCTCTGATGCAAGATGTTGACGTCACATTGTCTGATGTTATTACATAACTTGTTTACCGTTTTGTAAGTCATTGGAGCTGACCTTGACTCAATTCCGCTGGTTGTTTATTTCGTCGTTATAATTTTCATGAATAATTTCACACTCACTGCCGCCAACTTCATTACCAACAAAATTTACCTTTCTGTTTACGTTTCCCCAAAATTATCGTAAAAAATGCTAATTCACTTTTATGTAAATACAAATTTATCTATTTCCCCGGGTAGGCCAAAATGTCCCGTTACAATACCCCCTCAATGAGAGGTTTTATGCCGAAGCATAAAAACTCTCATTGACACACTCATACTTGCTAAAGGGATCAGCCTGGATATGTCGCCACAACCCCCTTTATGGTTTACAAACAAAAAAATATATAATTAACTCACCCTTGGTTCAGTGACTGTGACCGCACCTGAATGACATTACTGGACTTCTCTCTCGAGATCCCAACACCATAAAGTCAGACAGATACTTAACGCCTCTGCTCTGACGCGCTGGCCAGCTCAGGACCGCCGCCACAGCATCACCAAACACTGAAACAACAAATCAAATATCAACTAGTGGCCTTAGACAACACCATATCCCCAACTGATCTGTTTCCCCCTTGCGGTGCTGGTTTGCGTTAAGAAGCACTGGTTTTGTTTTCACTTAACCTCTAACACATATATGAATACATCTTTTAAACTTCCATAATTTCAATCTATCTACTTTTTCTTGTTAACTTTGATTCCAAAATTCAAAATTACTGCTCTGATTCCTATCAGAAATTAAATAAACATTTCCCATTACCATATTACACATTTCTCTTATCCCCAATTTGCATCAAAAAAATTTTTTAAATTCATAAAAATTTTCTTAAATACTAACAAACACAATACAACATTAGAAAACATAGTACATTCATAATTCACATTGTTATTATTATCTTTATTATTACTTTACAATAAACAATTTGCATTTTAAAATTTACACACTTTACATCTTTAAATTTGCATATAAAGTTATAACAATTACATTTTAATCTCAATTTGACTTTTATTAATTCATTTCCCCAAGAAAAAATAAATTTTTTTAATGTTTTTTTTAATTTCTTCTTTTTTTTCTTTTTACATAACATTCCATTGATTATTCCATTTTATTAACTTGGGTGATTCTCAGTTATTCATAACAATTCACTCTATCAACTTGGCATTTACCCATAATCTTACCCCTCTTACGACTCTAACGCCCACTTATAAATTCTCTAACTAATATGACACCCATCTCCCAAAAAATCTACCAACCCTTCTCTACCTCTAACTAACTACTCTAACTCATTTCGCATCACTCTACCCTTATCACAAAAATACTCTCTACCCCTTTGTACTCAGGATGTGTGTCCCCTCCCAAAGCTCATTCCCTTATCTGGTCCCTGGACTTCCCCTAGGCAACCCTTTCCGGCGCTAAACAGTCCCTCCCTGTCCCAACACCTTTCGTTGGACTCCTTACACCACCCCCTTACAAAATTCCCACTATCAACTAATTACTCTCCCATTACATCATTACTACTACAAAATAACATCATCATTTATAAACATCAATATATCACTAATAATTCTACATAAATTCTCCATTACTACTGTATCTCCACTTATACTCAAATTCTCTATTACTTGTATTTCATCTCTTATTCTCTTTAACACCCATCTATATTCAACTTGGACTGACTCAAATGTCTTACTTAAACAATTACTATCACCCAACTTCTATCTTTTATAACCAATTGAAAATTCTAATTATCTCAAATTTATTTCATTATTTATCTAAAATCTTTAAACACATTGAAAACTTATCCTATAAAATATTATTATATTTTTATAATCCTTATTCCTAACATACTACATGCAATTAATACAATAAGACATAATAAACACAATATAGGAAACATCTAGTGCATCTATTTTGCAAATCAAAACAAAATTATTTAGTTATCTCAGTAGCGAGTCATCATTATTAAATTACGACATATTTTAATTCGTTACCCCCCTGGGTAACCTCCCTGCCACACACACTATGACCCGCCCTGGACTGTGGCGTCCAGTTGCTTCCACAAGGACTGAAATTTTGTCATCTCCTTGTCCTTGCTTCTGCGTTACATTTTTAAAAACTAGATATCATAATATCTAAATGTACAGATTATACGCCCCTAATGCGGGTCTACCACCAGGCCTTGCTGTTCCTACTCGAACAGAGTGGTGTTCCATAGTTTGGTGATTCCCCTGAATTACCCCCCTGTCAATTTCTAAATTCACCTTTACAACGATAACAGCTATGGCCAGTTAAGGCAGAACGTAACGCAATGAGCCCCAACCATAGCTGTTAAAGCTAAACCAATTCCACGGTCAGGGTTCGGTGAGGCCGTGACCGCCCGAAAAGTTGGGGAATCACAAGTAAAAGATATTTTTGTTTAAAATTAACAATTTACATTACATGACATTTCTAGTCTTGGTTATGTTTTAACCTTATACATTACTTTCTTAACTTTCCCTACCTTGACCTTCATATTTACTTAATATTTACTTAGTCACTTAAACTAATCTATTTACAGTTAATGTTGTTGTCATTACATGAAAATAAACAATTCACATTTAAGATTTACCAAAATTACATAACTTACAATTTTAATTTCATTTTCAAATTCTATTTACTCGTGACCTTGTTACATTTTATTATTGCATAATAAATTTTATTACATAACGAGTAAATTTTATTTGAACACACTACCTCACTAAAATTATTTATTTACACGCCTAGGCATTCCACAAACTAAACAATTTAACATTTATTAATTTACTAATTATTATCAAATTTAAATCTCATAAAACAATTTAATTACCTCATAAAAATTCAATTATATAACATTTTAAATCCAACAAAATATTTTAAACATCTCAAATTATTTACTTCAATTAATTATTAAAAACCCAACATATTTCAATTATTATCAAAACAATTACTGTTCATTAATTACTGTCTTCAAAATTATTTTCATTCTTTATTTAGTCTACTGAAATAATCTTATTATTATTAAAACAATTACCTACACACATTGTTTACATTATATACTTGTTACAATACACACCACTAATTTCACTATCAATTATTTACAAATTATTCGTCATTAACTGTTCAATTTTACCACACTTCATTTCATAATCTGTCCAGGTCATTACCATAAATTAAAATATTTAAAAATGTCCATACACTAATTCTAACTTCAACCTCCATCATCATATATATATCGAATATATTTATAACATGCATCATTGTTATCCACACACAATTTGTTATTATTATTATAATAATAATCCATTAACTTTATTTCATTCATTATGCCATTATAATTTATACGGTTATTCCCTATTAATATTTCATAAACCTTGTCAACATAAGTTATTATTGTCCAGTCTCCATCAGTATTATTGGTTAACGTCAGGTAAGCTATTTTATCATTTTTATATTCCTCTACTATTATATCATGTAAGTGTTTATTGTTTATATAGGTATTATCAAAATAATCCTCTATCTCTCTTTCAACAGGTAAGTATTTTATATTGTTTATCTTCACCCCTTCTAACCTCTCTCTCAACTCATATAATTCTATCTCTCTATCTAAGTCTCCCTCACCATAAACCCTTATCACACTTTCTCTCTCTCTCCATGCAGAGGGCACTAACTCATTAAAGCCTTTCCTGATTTCTCCAGGAACAATAAAAAACTTTAAAAAACAATTATCTGTAGAACACTTTTCTACCCAATACCTCCGTGAAGATCTATCTTCACCCCCCTTAACACCTCGAAAAAAATTTACCCTCTGCTTCATACCCACAATATAACTCTCTTCACCCACTCTCTTTAACCCATCAACACACGCTAACATTCCATTGTTACATCCTAAAACTTCATTAGTACTCTCAATATTTACCCCATTATTCTTTAACATCATACTTTCACTTATATTGTCATAATTATCACTCCTACTTACCTCAGAATTGTAATTATCATCATTATCATCACTAGTCAATATTTTATTATCTAACACTACCTCTTCCACCATTTCGTCATTATAAATATTTGTCATACCATTGTTACCTAACTTCTCAACACTCTGTTCTAATCTGTTAAAGTTAGCTTCTATTATGTCACTAGTGTGGTTTAAATGCTTATTGATTTCATTCATATGGTTTTTCAACTCATCAAATTTATTATTTTGTACCTCTAATTTGGTGTCAGAATCATTGCTTAATTAATTTGTTCATCTAATTTCTCACTGAAACTACTCTTAACTTCTTTGATTTCGTTTTTCTGTTCATTCATGTTAATATCGTTTACATCAAAACGACTGTTTATTACTTGAAATTGTTTTTGTAAAAAATTCATTATATCATTGTCGAATTGGCTATTACATTTCTTTGAGGTTGGAGTTGATAGAGTGCCCGAGTCATCTATAGCTGATTCAGTTAGGCTGAATTCTTTTGATCGATTAACTGGGGTTGAATGAACCTCTGGTTCCCCCACACCTGCCGACTCGCTCATTTCGACTACAATCTCGTTATTATCCATTTCATTAAATTATTTTATATTTACTTATTTATAACACATTCATCAATAACACAGTAATATAACCTTTTGTGACACTCTCGTCACCTACGTCTATTTCTACGTACCAAAAAAAATTCGTTCTCATTTCAAACAACCATTCTGCTCTCCCAGTAGGCCTATTTTTATATAAAACAAAATTTTATATAAAATGTCCCTGTTCGGGCGCCAATTGTGATATCACTTTTATTGATTTATTTAAACTCAATTACTTTTGAGTTTTACTCATTGTTTACTCTTTATATCAGGCGCCATCTTGCCGTATTGCAAGAAATTAATTCAATTTACCATTAATATGTGTATAAGAAATAGGTACTTACCATTTTTCGGGCCAGATTCTTTTCGGCGAACTAAAAAGAACAGAAATGGTTGTCTAAATAACGAAAACTTTATTTGTTCCCCATGATTTAAAATTTATTGTCATTTCAATTTTTATCATAAACAAATTATTCTTTTCTCCTTCTTTTACATTTTGTTCCCTAGTAATTCAAGTAAAATATAGACATAAAATGGATCATTATTAAGTTGAACATAATTGGTTCAACAATAGTCAAAATAAAACAGGAAATATAAATACAAAATAATTCGCTTAATACTTAACTTAACTAACACAACGGAAACCAGCGCTTTCACACACACACACACACACACACACACACACACACACACACACACATATATCTACCCCAGGATTCTAAGAGCTCTCTCTATTAATTGTGAAAATATTTGAATGTGAATTTTACAATTTTGAATATTTAAATCATAATTGAAAGTTTTGTTTTCATTCTTGTAGACTACTTAGCTGAGTTTGAGTCCAGACGACGTCACATTTCTTTACGTGCGCACTTTCATTTAAATCATAAGTTCCGAACTGTATTAATGTAAATAAAACTGTTAATCACATTTTAAGTATGTATTTCTATTGTTAAATCATATTTCAGATATATTATTCACATTTTGTATGTTGCGGGCGTAAATGTACGGCCGCAACATATACGTTCCGGAAATTATGTTTCAGAACTTTTATGTACTACTCGCGCGAGTGTTGAATTTAGACTGCACGAGACAAACGGCACTATTTTGTAAAGTGGCCGCAGTTGTTTACCAAGTTTCATTGTTCTGAGTTCGTATCACTACGCCAGTATACGGTTTTGGCTTATACGCCCAACATTCCACAGCGGGGATTGTCTCTGATGCAAGATGTTGACGTCACATTGTCTGATGTTATTACATAACTTGTTTACCGTTTTGTAAGTCATTGGAGCTGACCTTGACTCAATTCCGCTGGTTGTTTATTTCGTCGTTATAATTTTCATGAATAATTTCACACTCACTGCCGCCAACTTCATTACCAACAAAATTTACCTTTCTGTTTACGTTTCCCCAAAATTATCGTAAAAAATGCTAATTCACTTTTATGTAAATACAAATTTATCTATTTCCCCGGGTAGGCCAAAATGTCCCGTTACAATACCCCCTCAATGAGAGGTTTTATGCCGAAGCATAAAAACTCTCATTGACACACTCATACTTGCTAAAGGGATCAGCCTGGATATGTCGCCACAACCCCCTTTATGGTTTACAAACAAAAAAATATATAATTAACTCACCCTTGGTTCAGTGACTGTGACCGCACCTGAATGACATTACTGGACTTCTCTCTCGAGATCCCAACACCATAAAGTCAGACAGATACTTAACGCCTCTGCTCTGACGCGCTGGCCAGCTCAGGACCGCCGCCACAGCATCACCAAACACTGAAACAACAAATCAAATATCAACTAGTGGCCTTAGACAACACCATATCCCCAACTGATCTGTTTCCCCCTAGCGGTGCTGGTTTGCGTTAAGAAGCACTGGTTTTGTTTTCACTTAACCTCTAACACATATATGAATACATCTTTTAAACTTCCATAATTTCAATCTATCTACTTTTTCTTGTTAACTTTGATTCCAAAATTCAAAATTACTGCTCTGATTCCTATCAGAAATTAAATAAACATTTCCCATTACCATATTACACATTTCTCTTATCCCCAATTTGCATCAAAAAAATTTTTTAAATTCATAAAAATTTTCTTAAATACTAACAAACACAATACAACATAAGAAAACATAGTACATTCATAATTCACATTGTTATTATTATCTTTATTATTACTTTACAATAAACAATTTGCATTTTAAAATTTACACACTTTACATCTTTAAATTTGCATATAAAGTTATAACAATTACATTTTAATCTCAATTTGACTTTTATTAATTCATTTCCCCAAGAAAAAATAAATTTTTTTAATGTTTTTTTTAATTTCTTCTTTTTTTCTTTTTACATAACATTCCATTGATTATTCCATTTTATTAACTTGGGTGATTCTCAGTTATTCATAACAATTCACTCTATCAACTTGGCATTTACCCATAATCTTACCCCTCTTACGACTCTAACGCCCACTTATAAATTCTCTAACTAATATGACACCCATCTCCCAAAAAATCTACCAACCCTTCTCTACCTCTAACTAACTACTCTAACTCATTTCGCATCACTCTACCCTTATCACAAAAATACTCTCTACCCCTTTGTACTCAGGATGTGTGTCCCCTCCCAAAGCTCATTCCCTTATCTGGTTCCTGGGCTTCCCCTAGGCAACCCTTTCCGGCGCTAAACAGTCCCTCCCTGTCCCAACACCTTTCGTTGGACTCCTTACACCACCCCCCTTACAAAATTCCCACTATCAACTAATTACTCTCCCATTACATCATTACTACTACAAAATAACATCATCATTTATAAACATCAATATATCACTAATAATTCTACATAAATTCTCCATTACTACTGTATCTCCACTTATACTCAAATTCTCTATTACTTGTATTTCATCTCTTATTCTCTTTAACACCCATCTATATTCAACTTGGACTGACTCAAATGTCTTACTTAAACAATTACTATCACCCAACTTCTATCTTTTATAACCAATTGAAAATTCTAATTATCTCAAATTTATTTCATTATTTATCTAAAATCTTTAAACACATTGAAAACTTATCCTATAAAATATTATTATATTTTTATAATCCTTATTCCTAACATACTACATGCAATTAATACAATAAGACATAATAAACACAATATAGGAAACATCTAGTGCATCTATTTTGCAAATCAAAACAAAATTATTTAGTTATCTCAGTAGCGAGTCATCATTATTAAATTACAACATATTTTAATTCGTTACCCCCCTGGGTAACCTCCCTGCCACACACACTATGACCCGCCCTGGACTGTGGCGTCCAGTTGCTTCCACAAGGACTGAAATTTTGTCATCTCCTTGTCCTTGCTTCTGCGTTACATTTTTAAAAACTAGATATCATAATATCTAAATGTACAGATTATACGCCCCTAATGCGGGTCTACCACCAGGCCTTGCTGTTCCTACTCGAACAGAGTGGTGTTCCATAGTTTGGTGATTCCCCTGAATTACCCCCCTGTCAATTTCTAAATTCACCTTTACAACGATAACAGCTATGGCCAGTTAAGGCAGAACGTGACGCAATGAGCCCCAACCATAGCTGTTAAAGCTAAACCAATTCCACGGTCAGGGTTCGGTGAGGCCGTGACCGCCCGAAAAGTTGGGGAATCACAAGTAAAAGATATTTTTGTTTAAAATTAACAATTTACATTACATGACATTTCTAGTCTTGGTTATGTTTTAACCTTATACATTACTTTCTTAACTTTCCCTACCTTGACCTTCATATTTACTTAATATTTACTTAGTCACTTAAACTAATCTATTTACAGTTAATGTTGTTGTCATTACATGAAAATAAACAATTCACATTTAAGATTTACCAAAATTACATAACTTACAATTTTAATTTCATTTTCAAATTCTATTTACTCGTGACCTTGTTACATTTTATTATTGCATAATAAATTTTATTACATAACGAGTAAATTTTATTTGAACACACTACCTCACTAAAATTATTTATTTACACGCCTAGGCATTCCACAAACTAAACAATTTAACATTTATTAATTTACTAATTATTATCAAATTTAAATCTCATAAAACTATTTAATTACCTCATAAAAATTCAATTATATAACATTTTAAATCCAACAAAATATTTTAAACATCTCAAATTATTTACTTCAATTAATTATTAAAAACCCAACATATTTCAATTATTATCAAAACAATTACTGTTCATTAATTACCGTCTTCAAAATTATTTTCATTCTTTATTTAGTCTACTGAAATAATCTTATTATTATTAAAACAATTACCTACACACATTGTTTACATTATATACTTGTTACAATACACACCACTAATTTCACTATCAATTATTTACAAATTATTCGTCATTAACTGTTCAATTTTACCACACTTCATTTCATAATCTGTCCAGGTCATTACCATAAATTAAAATATTTAAAAATGTCCATACACTAATTCTAACTTCAACCTCCATCATCATATATATATATCGAATATATTTATAACATGCATCATTGTTATCCACACACAATTTGTTATTTTTATTATAATAATAATCCATTAACTTTATTTCATTCATTATGCCATTATAATTTATACGGTTATTCCCTATTAATATTTCATAAACCTTGTCAACATAAGTTATTATTGTCCAGTCTCCATCAGTATTATTGGTTAACGTCAGGTAAGCTATTTTATCATTTTTATATTCCTCTACTATTATATCATGTAAGTGTTTATTGTTTATATAGGTATTATCAAAATAATCCTCTATCTCTCTTTCAACAGGTAAGTATTTTATATTGTTTATCTTCACCCCTTCTATACTCTCTCTCAACTCATACTTTCTTTTTAACTTATATAATTCTATCTCTCTATCTAAATCTCCCTCACCATAAACCCTTATCACACTTTCTCTCTCACTCCATGCAGAGGGCACTAACTCATTAAAGCCTTTCCTGATTTCTCCAGGAACAATAAAAAACTTTAAAAAACAATTATCTGTAGAACACTTTTCTACCCAATACCTCCGTGAAGATCTATCTTCACCCCCCTTAACACCTCGAAAAAAATTTACCCTCTGCTTCATACCCACAATATAACTCTCTTCACCCACTCTCTTTAACCCATCAACACACGCTAACATTCCATTGTTACATCCTAAAACTTCATTAGTACTCTCAATATTTACCCCATTATTCTTTAACATCATACTTTCACTTATATTGTCATAATTATCACTCCTACTTACCTCAGAATTGTAATTATCATCATTATCATCACTAGTCAATATTTTATTATCTAACACTACCTCTTCCACCATTTCGTCATTATAAATATTTGTCATACCATTGTTACCTAACTTCTCAACACTCTGTTCTAATCTGTTAAAGTTAGCTTCTATTATGTCACTAGTGTGGTTTAAATGCTTATTGATTTCATTCATATGGTTTTTCAACTCATCAAATTTATTATTTTGTACCTCTAATTTGGTGTCAAAATCATTGCTTAATTAATTTGTTCATCTAATTTCTCACTGAAACTACTCTTAACTTCTTTGATTTCGTTTTTCTGTTCATTCATGTTAATATCGTTTACATCAAAACGACTGTTTATTACTTGAAATTGTTTTTGTAAAAAATTCATTATATCATTGTCGAATTGGCTATTACATTTCTTTGAGGTTGGAGTTGATAGAGTGCCCGAGTCATCTATAGCTGATTCAGTTAGGCTGAATTCTTTTGATCGATTTACTGGGGTTGAATGAACCTCTGGTTCCCCCACACCAGCCGACTCGCTCATTTCGACTACAATCTCGTTATTATCCATTTCATTAAATTATTTTATATTTACTTATTTATAACACATTCATCAATAACACAGTAATATAACCTTTTGTGACACTCTCGTCACCTACGTCTATTTCTACGTACCAAAAAAAATTCGTTCTCATTTCAAACAACCATTCTGCTCTCCCAGTAGGCCTATTTTTATATAAAACAAAATTTTATATAAAATGTCCCTGTTCGGGCGCCAATTGTGATATCACTTTTATTGATTTATTTAAACTCAATTACTTTTGAGTTTTACTCATTGTTTACTCTTTATATCAGGCGCCATCTTGCCGTATTGCAAGAAATTAATTCAATTTACCATTAATATGTGTATAAGAAATAGGTACTTACCATTTTTCGGGCCAGATTCTTTTCGGCGAACTAAAAAGAACAGAAATGGTTGTCTAAATAACGAAAACTTTATTTGTTCCCCATGATTTAAAATTTATTGTCATTTCAATTTTTATCATAAACAAATTATTCTTTTCTCCTTCTTTTACATTTTGTTCCCTAGTAATTCAAGTAAAATATAGACATAAAATGGATCATTATTAAGTTGAACATAATTGGTTCAACAATAGTCAAAATAAAACAGGAAATATAAATACAAAATAATTCGCTTAATACTTAACTTAACTAACACAACGGAAACCAGCGCTTTCACTCACACACACACACACACACACACACACACACACACACACACACACACACACACACACACACACACACACACACACATATATCTACCCCAGGATTCTAAGAGCTCTCTCTATTAATTGTGAAAATATTTGAATGTGAATTTTACAATTTTGAATATTTAAATCATAATTGAAAGTTTTGTTTTCATTCTTGTAGACTACTTAGCTGAGTTTGAGTCCAGACGACGTCACATTTCTTTACGTGCGCACTTTCATTTAAATCATAAGTTCCGAACTGTATTAATGTAAATAAAACTGTTAATCACATTTTAAGTATGTATTTCTATTGTTAAATCATATTTCAGATATATTATTCACATTTTGTATGTTGCGGGCGTAAATGTACGCCCGCAACATATACGTTCCGGAAATTATGTTTCAGAACTTTTATGTACTACTCGCGCGAGTGTTGAATTTAGACTGCACGAGACAAACGGCACTATTTTGTAAAGTGGCCGCAGTTGTTTACCAAGTTTCATTGTTCTGAGTTCGTATCACTACGCCAGTATACGGTTTTGGCTTATACGCCCAACATTCCACAGCGGGGATTGTCTCTGATGCAAGATGTTGACGTCACATTGTCTGATGTTATTACATAACTTGTTTACCGTTTTGTAAGTCATTGGAGCTGACCTTGACTCAATTCCGCTGGTTGTTTATTTCGTCGTTATAATTTTCATGAATAATTTCACACTCACTGCCGCCAACTTCATTACCAACAAAATTTACCTTTCTGTTTACGTTTCCCCAAAATTATCGTAAAAAATGCTAATTCACTTTTATGTAAATACAAATTTATCTATTTCCCCGGGTAGGCCAAAATGTCCCGTTACAATACCCCCTCAATGAGAGGTTTTATGCCGAAGCATAAAAACTCTCATTGACACACTCATACTTGCTAAAGGGATCAGCCTGGATATGTCGCCACAACCCCCTTTATGGTTTACAAACAAAAAAATATATAATTAACTCACCCTTGGTTCAGTGACTGTGACCGCACCTGAATGACATTACTGGACTTCTCTCTCGAGATCCCAACACCATAAAGTCAGACAGATACTTAACGCCTCTGCTCTGACGCGCTGGCCAGCTCAGGACCGCCGCCACAGCATCACCAAACACTGAAACAACAAATCAAATATCAACTAGTGGCCTTAGACAACACCATATCCCCAACTGATCTGTTTCCCCCTAGCGGTGCTGGTTTGCGTTAAGAAGCACTGGTTTTGTTTTCACTTAACCTCTAACACATATATGAATACATCTTTTAAACTTCCATAATTTCAATCTATCTACTTTTTCTTGTTAACTTTGATTCCAAAATTCAAAATTACTGCTCTGATTCCTATCAGAAATTAAATAAACATTTCCCATTACCATATTACACATTTCTCTTATCCCCAATTTGCATCAAAAAAATTTTTTAAATTCATAAAAATTTTCTTAAATACTAACAAACACAATACAACATAAGAAAACATAGTACATTCATAATTCACATTGTTATTATTATCTTTATTATTACTTTACAATAAACAATTTGCATTTTAAAATTTACACACTTTACATCTTTAAATTTGCATATAAAGTTATAACAATTACATTTTAATCTCAATTTGACTTTTATTAATTCATTTCCCCAAGAAAAAATAAATTTTTTTAATGTTTTTTTTAATTTCTTCTTTTTTTTCTTTTTACATAACATTCCATTGATTATTCCATTTTATTAACTTGGGTGATTCTCAGTTATTCATAACAATTCACTCTATCAACTTGGCATTTACCCATAATCTTACCCCTCTTACGACTCTAACGCCCACTTATAAATTCTCTAACTAATATGACACCCATCTCCCAAAAAATCTACCAACCCTTCTCTACCTCTAACTAACTACTCTAACTCATTTCGCATCACTCTACCCTTATCACAAAAATACTCTCTACCCCTTTGTACTCAGGATGTGTGTCCCCTCCCAAAGCTCATTCCCTTATCTGGTCCCTGGACTTCCCCTAGGCAACCCTTTCCGGCGCTAAACAGTCCCTCCCTGTCCCAACACCTTTCGTTGGACTCCTTACACCACCCCCCTTACAAAATTCCCACTATCAACTAATTACTCTCCCATTACATCATTACTACTACAAAATAACATCATCATTTATAAACATCAATATATCACTAATAATTCTACATAAATTCTCCATTACTACTGTATCTCCACTTATACTCAAATTCTCTATTACTTGTATTTCATCTCTTATTCTCTTTAACACCCATCTATATTCAACTTGGACTGACTCAAATGTCTTACTTAAACAATTACTATCACCCAACTTCTATCTTTTATAACCAATTGAAAATTCTAATTATCTCAAATTTATTTCATTATTTATCTAAAATCTTTAAACACATTGAAAACTTATCCTATAAAATATTATTATATTTTTATAATCCTTATTCCTAACATACTACATGCAATTAATACAATAAGACATAATAAACACAATATAGGAAACATCTAGTGCATCTATTTTGCAAATCAAAACAAAATTATTTAGTTATCTCAGTAGCGAGTCATCATTATTAAATTACAACATATTTTAATTCGTTACCCCCCTGGGTAACCTCCCTGCCACACACACTATGACCCGCCCTGGACTGTGGCGTCCAGTTGCTTCCACAAGGACTGAAATTTTGTCATCTCCTTGTCCTTGCTTCTGCGTTACATTTTTAAAAACTAGATATCATAATATCTAAATGTACAGATTATACGCCCCTAATGCGGGTCTACCACCAGGCCTTGCTGTTCCTACTCGAACAGAGTGGTGTTCCATAGTTTGGTGATTCCCCTGAATTACCCCCCTGTCAATTTCTAAATTCACCTTTACAACGATAACAGCTATGGCCAGTTAAGGCAGAACGTGACGCAATGAGCCCCAACCATAGCTGTTAAAGCTAAACCAATTCCACGGTCAGGGTTCGGTGAGGCCGTGACCGCCCGAAAAGTTGGGGAATCACAAGTAAAAGATATTTTTGTTTAAAATTAACAATTTACATTACATGACATTTCTAGTCTTGGTTATGTTTTAACCTTATACATTACTTTCTTAACTTTCCCTACCTTGACCTTCATATTTACTTAATATTTACTTAGTCACTTAAACTAATCTATTTACAGTTAATGTTGTTGTCATTACATGAAAATAAACAATTCACATTTAAGATTTACCAAAATTACATAACTTACAATTTTAATTTCATTTTCAAATTCTATTTACTCGTGACCTTGTTACATTTTATTATTGCATAATAAATTTTATTACATAACGAGTAAATTTTATTTGAACACACTACCTCACTAAAATTATTTATTTACACGCCTAGGCATTCCACAAACTAAACAATTTAACATTTATTAATTTACTAATTATTATCAAATTTAAATCTCATAAAACAATTTAATTACCTCATAAAAATTCAATTATATAACATTTTAAATCCAACAAAATATTTTAAACATCTCAAATTATTTACTTCAATTAATTATTAAAAACCCAACATATTTCAATTATTATCAAAACAATTACTGTTCATTAATTACCGTCTTCAAAATTATTTTCATTCTTTATTTAGTCTACTGAAATAATCTTATTATTATTAAAACAATTACCTACACACATTGTTTACATTATATACTTGTTACAATACACACCACTAATTTCACTATCAATTATTTACAAATTATTCGTCATTAACTGTTCAATTTTACCACACTTCATTTCATAATCTGTCCAGGTCATTACCATAAATTAAAATATTTAAAAATGTCCATACACTAATTCTAACTTCAACCTCCATCATCATATATATATCGAATATATTTATAACATGCATCATTGTTATCCACACACAATTTGTTATTATTATTATTATTATTATTATAATCCATTAAATTTATTTCATTCATTATGCCATTATAATTTATACGGTTATTCCCTATTAATATTTCATAAAACTTGTCAACATAAGTTATTATTGTCCAGTCTCCATCAGTATTATTGGTTAACGTCAGGTAAGCTATTTTATCATTTTTATATTCCTCTACTATTATATCATGTAAGTGTTTATTGTTTATATAGGTATTATCAAAATAATCCTCTATCTCTCTTTCAACAGGTAAGTATTTTATATTGTTTATCTTCACCCCTTCTATACTCTCTCTCAACTCATACTTTCTCTTTAACTTATATAATTCTATCTCTCTATCTAAATCTCCCTCACCATAAACCCTTATCACACTTTCTCTCTCACTCCATGCAGAGGGCACTAACTCATTAAAGCCTTTCCTGATTTCTCCAGGAACAATAAAAAACTTTAAAAAACAATTATCTGTAGAACACTTTTCTACCCAATACCTCCGTGAAGATCTATCTTCACCCCCCTTAACACCTCGAAAAAAAATTACCCTCTGCTTCATACCCACAATATAACTCTCTTCACCCACTCTCTTTAACCCATCAACACACGCTAACATTCCATTGTTACATCCTAAAACTTCATTAGTACTCTCAATATTTACCCCATTATTCTTTAACATCATACTTTCACTTATATTGTCATAATTATCACTCCTACTTACCTCAGAATTGTAATTATCATCATTATCATCACTAGTCAATATTTTATTATCTAACACTACCTCTTCCACCATTTCGTCATTATAAATATTTGTCATACCATTGTTACCTAACTTCTCAACACTCTGTTCTAATCTGTTAAAGTTAGCTTCTATTATGTCACTAGTGTGGTTTAAATGCTTATTGATTTCATTCATATGGTTTTTCAACTCATCAAATTTATTATTTTGTACCTCTAATTTGGTGTCAAAATCATTGCTTAATTAATTTGTTCATCTAATTTCTCACTGAAACTACTCTTAACTTCTTTGATTTCGTTTTTCTGTTCATTCATGTTAATATCGTTTACATCAAAACGACTGTTTATTACTTGAAATTGTTTTTGTAAAAAATTCATTATATCATTGTCGAATTGGCTATTACATTTCTTTGAGGTTGGAGTTGATAGAGTGCCCGAGTCATCTATAGCTGATTCAGTTAGGCTGAATTCTTTTGATCGATTTACTGGGGTTGAATGAACCTCTGGTTCCCCCACACCAGCCGACTCGCTCATTTCGACTACAATCTCGTTATTATCCATTTCATTAAATTATTTTATATTTACTTATTTATAACACATTCATCAATAACACAGTAATATAACCTTTTGTGACACTCTCGTCACCTACGTCTATTTCTACGTACCAAAAAAAATTCGTTCTCATTTCAAACAACCATTCTGCTCTCCCAGTAGGCCTATTTTTATATAAAACAAAATTTTATATAAAATGTCCCTGTTCGGGCGCCAATTGTGATATCACTTTTATTGATTTATTTAAACTCAATTACTTTTGAGTTTTACTCATTGTTTACTCTTTATATCAGGCGCCATCTTGCCGTATTGCAAGAAATTAATTCAATTTACCATTAATATGTGTATAAGAAATAGGTACTTACCATTTTTCGGGCCAGATTCTTTTCGGCGAACTAAAAAGAACAGAAATGGTTGTCTAAATAACGAAAACTTTATTTGTTCCCCATGATTTAAAATTTATTGTCATTTCAATTTTTATCATAAACAAATTATTCTTTTCTCCTTCTTTTACATTTTGTTCCCTAGTAATTCAAGTAAAATATAGACATAAAATGGATCATTATTAAGTTGAACATAATTGGTTCAACAATAGTCAAAATAAAACAGGAAATATAAATACAAAATAATTCGCTTAATACTTAACTTAACTAACACAACGGAAACCAGCGCTTTCACTCACACACACACACACACACACACATATATATCTACCCCAGGATTCTAAGAGCTCTCTCTATTAATTGTGAAAATATTTGAATGTGAATTTTACAATTTTGAATATTTAAATCATAATTGAAAGTTTTGTTTTCATTCTTGTAGACTACTTAGCTGAGTTTGAGTCCAGACGACGTCACATTTCTTTACGTGCGCACTTTCATTTAAATCATAAGTTCCGAACTGTATTAATGTAAATAAAACTGTTAATCACATTTTAAGTATGTATTTCTATTGTTAAATCATATTTCAGATATATTATTCACATTTTGTATGTTGCGGGCGTAAATGTACGCCCGCAACATATACGTTCCGGAAATTATGTTTCAGAACTTTTATGTACTACTCGCGCGAGTGTTGAATTTAGACTGCACGAGACAAACGGCACTATTTTGTAAAGTGGCCGCAGTTGTTTACCAAGTTTCATTGTTCTGAGTTCGTATCACTACGCCAGTATACGGTTTTGGCTTATACGCCCAACATTCCACAGCGGGGATTGTCTCTGATGCAAGATGTTGACGTCACATTGTCTGATGTTATTACATAACTTGTTTACCGTTTTGTAAGTCATTGGAGCTGACCTTGACTCAATTCCGCTGGTTGTTTATTTCGTCGTTATAATTTTCATGAATAATTTCACACTCACTGCCGCCAACTTCATTACCAACAAAATTTACCTTTCTGTTTACGTTTCCCCAAAATTATCGTAAAAAATGCTAATTCACTTTTATGTAAATACAAATTTATCTATTTCCCCGGGTAGGCCAAAATGTCCCGTTACAATACCCCCTCAATGAGAGGTTTTATGCCGAAGCATAAAAACTCTCATTGACACACTCATACTTGCTAAAGGGATCAGCCTGGATATGTCGCCACAACCCCCTTTATGGTTTACAAACAAAAAAATATATAATTAACTCACCCTTGGTTCAGTGACTGTGACCGCACCTGAATGACATTACTGGACTTCTCTCTCGAGATCCCAACACCATAAAGTCAGACAGATACTTAACGCCTCTGCTCTGACGCGCTGGCCAGCTCAGGACCGCCGCCACAGCATCACCAAACACTGAAACAACAAATCAAATATCAACTAGTGGCCTTAGACAACACCATATCCCCAACTGATCTGTTTCCCCCTAGCGGTGCTGGTTTGCGTTAAGAAGCACTGGTTTTGTTTTCACTTAACCTCTAACACATATATGAATACATCTTTTAAACTTCCATAATTTCAATCTATCTACTTTTTCTTGTTAACTTTGATTCCAAAATTCAAAATTACTGCTCTGATTCCTATCAGAAATTAAATAAACATTTCCCATTACCATATTACACATTTCTCTTATCCCCAATTTGCATCAAAAAAATTTTTTAAATTCATAAAAATTTTCTTAAATACTAACAAACACAATACAACATAAGAAAACATAGTACATTCATAATTCACATTGTTATTATTATCTTTATTATTACTTTACAATAAACAATTTGCATTTTAAAATTTACACACTTTACATCTTTAAATTTGCATATAAAGTTATAACAATTACATTTTAATCTCAATTTGACTTTTATTAATTCATTTCCCCAAGAAAAAATAAATTTTTTTAATGTTTTTTTTAATTTCTTCTTTTTTTTCTTTTTACATAACATTCCATTGATTATTCCATTTTATTAACTTGGGTGATTCTCAGTTATTCATAACAATTCACTCTATCAACTTGGCATTTACCCATAATCTTACCCCTCTTACGACTCTAACGCCCACTTATAAATTCTCTAACTAATATGACACCCATCTCCCAAAAAATCTACCAACCCTTCTCTACCTCTAACTAACTACTCTAACTCATTTCGCATCACTCTACCCTTATCACAAAAATACTCTCTACCCCTTTGTACTCATGATGTGTGTCCCCTCCCAAAGCTCATTCCCTTATCTGGTCCCTGGACTTCCCCTAGGCAACCCTTTCCGGCGCTAAACAGTCCCTCCCTGTCCCAACACCTTTCGTTGGACTCCTTACACCACCCCCCTTACAAAATTCCCACTATCAACTAATTACTCTCCCATTACATCATTACTACTACAAAATAACATCATCATTTATAAACATCAATATATCACTAATAATTCTACATAAATTCTCCATTAATACTGTATCTCCACTTATACTCAAATTCTCTATTACTTGTATTTCATCTCTTATTCTCTTTAACACCCATCTATATTCAACTTGGACTGACTCAAATGTCTTACTTAAACAATTACTATCACCCAACTTCTATCTTTTATAACCAATTGAAAATTCTAATTATCTCAAATTTATTTCATTATTTATCTAAAATCTTTAAACACCTTGAAAACTTATCCTATAAAATATTATTATATTTTTATAATCCTTATTCCTAAAATACTACATGCAATTAATACAATAAGACATAATAAACACAATATAGGAAACATCTAGTGCATCTATTTTGCAAATCAAAACAAAATTATTTAGTTATCTCAGTAGCGAGTCATCATTATTAAATTACAACATATTTTAATTCGTTACCCCCCTGGGTAACCTCCCTGCCACACACACTATGACCCGCCCTGGACTGTGGCGTCCAGTTGCTTCCACAAGGACTGAAATTTTGTCATCTCCTTGTCCTTGCTTCTGCGTTGCATTTTTAAAAACTAGATATCATAATATCTAAATGTACAGATTATACGCCCCTAATGCGGGTCTACCACCAGGCCTTGCTGTTCCTACTCGAACAGAGTGGTGTTCCATAGTTTGGTGATTCCCCTGAATTACCCCCCTGTCAATTTCTAAATTCACCTTTACAACGATAACAGCTATGGCCAGTTAAGGCAGAACGTGACGCAATGAGCCCCAACCATAGCTGTTAAAGCTAAACCAATTCCACGGTCAGGGTTCGGTGAGGCCGTGACCGCCCGAAAAGTTGGGGAATCACAAGTAAAAGATATTTTTGTTTAAAATTAACAATTTACATTACATGACATTTCTAGTCTTGGTTATGTTTTAACCTTATACATTACTTTCTTAACTTTCCCTACCTTGACCTTCATATTTACTTAATATTTACTTAGTCACTTAAACTAATCTATTTACAGTTAATGTTGTTGTCATTACATGAAAATAAACAATTCACATTTAAGATTTACCAAAATTACATAACTTACAATTTTAATTTCATTTTCAAATTCTATTTACTCGTGACCTTGTTACATTTTATTATTGCATAATAAATTTTATTACATAACGAGTAAATTTTATTTGAACACACTACCTCACTAAAATTATTTATTTACACGCCTAGGCATTCCACAAACTAAACAATTTAACATTTATTAATTTACTAATTATTATCAAATTTAAATCTCATAAAACAATTTAATTACCTCATAAAAATTCAATTATATAACATTTTAAATCCAACAAAATATTTTAAACATCTCAAATTATTTACTTCAATTAATTATTAAAAACCCAACATATTTCAATTATTATCAAAACAATTACTGTTCATTAATTACCGTCTTCAAAATTATTTTCATTCTTTATTTAGTCTACTGAAATAATCTTATTATTATTAAAACAATTACCTACACACATTGTTTACATTATATACTTGTTACAATACACACCACTAATTTCACTATCAATTATTTACAAATTATTCGTCATTAACTGTTCAATTTTACCACACTTCATTTCATAATCTGGCCAGGTCATTACCATAAATTAAAATATTTAAAAATGTCCATACACTAATTCTAACTTCAACCTCCATCATCATATATATATCGAATATATTTATAACATGCATCATTGTTATCCACACACAATTTGTTATTATTATTATAATAATAATCCATTAACTTTATTTCATTCATTATGCCATTATAATTTATACGGTTATTCCCTATTAATATTTCATAAACCTTGTCAACATAAGTTATTATTGTCCAGTCTCCATCAATATTATTGGTTAACGTCAGGTAAGCTATTTTATCATTTTTATATTCCTCTACTATTATATCATGTAAGTGTTTATTGTTTATATAGGTATTATCAAAATAATCCTCTATCTCTCTTTCAACAGGTAAGAATTTTATATTGTTTATCTTCACCCCTTCTAACCTCTCTGTCAACTCATTATACTTTCTCTTTAACTTATATAATTCTATCTCTCTATCTAAATCTCCCTCACCATAACCCCTTATCACACTTTCTCTCTCACTCCATGCAGAGGGCACTAACTCATTAAAGCCTTTCCTGATTTCTCCAGGAACAATAAAAAACTTTAAAAAACAATTATCTGTAGAACACTTTTCTACCCAATACCTCCGTGAAGATCTTTCTTCACCCCCCTTAACACTTCGAAAAAATTTACCCTCTGCTTCATGCCCACAATATAACTCTCTTCACCCACTCTCTTTAACCCATCAACACACGCTAACATTCCATTGTTACATCCTAAAACTTCATTAGTACTCTCAATATTTACCCCATTATTCTTTAACATCATACTTTCACTTATATTGTCATAATTATCACTCCTACTTACCTCAGAATTGTAATTATCATCATTATCATCATTATCATCACTAGTCAATATTTTATTATCTAACACTACCTCTTCCACCATTTCGTCATTATAAATATTTGTCATACCATTGTCACCTAACTTCTCAACACTCTGTTCTAATCTGTTAAAGTTAGCTTCTATTATGTCACTAGTGTGGTTTAAGTGCTTATTGATTTCATTCATATGGTTTTTCAACTCATCAAATTTATTATTTTGTACCTCTAATTTGGTGTCAAAATCATTGCTTAATTAATTTGTTCATCTAATTTCTCACTGAAACTACTCTTAACTTCTTTGATTTCGTTTTTCTGTTCATTCATGTTAATATCGTTTACATCAAAACGACTGTTTATTACTTGAAATTGTTTTTGTAAAAAATTCATTATATCATTGTCGAATTGGCTATTACATTTCTTTGAGGTTGGAGTTGATAGAGTGCCCGAGTCATCTATAGCTGATTCAGTTAGGCTGAATTCTTTTGATCGATTTACTGGGGTTGAATGAACCTCTGGTTCCCCCACACCAGCCGACTCGCTCATTTCGACTACAATCTCGTTATTATCCATTTCATTAAATTATTTTATATTTACTTATTTATAACACATTCATCAATAACACAGTAATATAAACTTTTGTGACACTCTCGTCACCTACGTCTATTTCTACGTACCAAAAAAAAATCGTTCTCATTTCAAACAACCATTCTGCTCTCCCAGTAGGCCTATTTTTATATAAAACAAAATTTTATATAAAATGTCATTGTTCGGGCGCCAATTGTGATATCACTTTTATTGATTTATTTAAACTCAATTACTTTTGAGTTTTACTCATTGTTTACTCTTTATATCAGGCGCCATCTTGCCGTATTGCAAGAAATTAATTCAATTTACCATTAATATGTGTATAAGAAATAGGTACTTACCATTTTTCGGGCCAGATTCTTTTCGGCGAACTAAAAAGAACAGAAATGGTTGTCTAAATAACGAAAACTTTATTTGTTCCCCATGATTTAAAATTTATTGTCATTTCAATTTTTATCATAAACAAATTATTCTTTTCTCCTTCTTTTACATTTTGTTCCCTAGTAATTCAAGTAAAATATAGACATAAAATGGATCATTATTAAGTTGAACATAATTGGTTCAACAATAGTCAAAATAAAACAGGAAATATAAATACAAAATAATTCGCTTAATACTTAACTTAACTAACACAACGGAAACCAGCGCTTTCACTCTCTCACACACACACACACACACACACATATATATCTACCCCAGGATTCTAAGAGCTCTCTCTATTAATTGTGAAAATATTTGAATGTGAATTTTACAATTTTGAATATTTAAATCATAATTGAAAGTTTTGTTTTCATTCTTGTAGACTACTTAGCTGAGTTTGAGTCCAGACGACGTCACATTTCTTTACGTGCGCACTTTCATTTAAATCATAAGTTCCGAACTGTATTAATGTAAATAAAACTGTTAATCACATTTTAAGTATGTATTTCTATTGTTAAATCATATTTCAGATATATTATTCACATTTTGTATGTTGCGGGCGTAAATGTACGCCCGCAACATATACGTTCCGGAAATTATGTTTCAGAACTTTTATGTACTACTCGCGCGAGTGTTGAATTTAGACTGCACGAGACAAACGGCACTATTTTGTAAAGTGGCCGCAGTTGTTTACCAAGTTTCATTGTTCTGAGTTCGTATCACTACGCCAGTATACGGTTTTGGCTTATACGCCCAACATTCCACAGCGGGGATTGTCTCTGATGCAAGATGTTGACGTCACATTGTCTGATGTTATTACATAACTTGTTTACCGTTTTGTAAGTCATTGGAGCTGACCTTGACTCAATTTCGCTGGTTGTTTATTTCGTCGTTATAATTTTCATGAATAATTTCACACTCACTGCCGCCAACTTCATTACCAACAAAATTTACCTTTCTGTTTACGTTTCCCCAAAATTATCGTAAAAAATGCTAATTCACTTTTATGTAAATACAAATTTATCTATTTCCAGGGTAGGCCAAAATGTCCCGTTACAATACCCCCTCAATGAGAGGTTTTATGCCGAAGCATAAAAACTCTCATTGACACACTCATACTTGCTAAAGGGATCAGCCTGGATATGTCGCCACAACCCCCTTTATGGTTTACAAACAAAAAAAATATATAATTAACTCACCCTTGGTTCAGTGACTGTGACCGCACCTGAATGACATTACTGGACTTCTCTCTCGAGATCCCAACACCATAAAGTTAGACTGATACTTAACGCCTCTGCTCTGACGCGCTGGCCAGCTCAGGACCGCCGCCACAGCATCACCAAACACTGAAACAACAAATCAAATATCAACTAGTGGCCTTAGACAACACCATATCCCCAACTGATCTGTTTCCCCCTAGCGGTGCTGGTTTGCGTTAAGAAGCACTGGTTTTGTTTTCACTTAACCTCTAACACATATATGAATACATCTTTTAAACTTCCATAATTTCAATCTATCTACTTTTTCTTGTTAACTTTGATTCCAAAATTCAAAATTACTGCTCTGATTCCTATCAGAAATTAAATAAACATTTCCCATTATCATATTACACATTTCTCTTATCCCCAATTTGCATCAAAAAAATTTTTTAAATTCATAAAAATTTTCTTAAATACTAACAAACACAATACAACATAAGAAAACATAGTACATTCATAATTCACATTGTTATTATTATCTTTATTATTACTTTACAATAAACAATTTGCATTTTAAAATTTACACACTTTACATCTTTAAATTTGCATATAAAGTTATAACAATTACATTTTAATCTCAATTTGACTTTTATTAATTCATTTCCCCAAGAAAAAATAAATTTTTTTAATATTTTTTTTAATTTCTTCTTTTTTTTCTTTTTACATAACATTCCATTGATTATTCCATTTTATTAACTTGGGTGATTCTCAGTTATTCATAACAATTCACTCTATCAACTTGGCATTTACCCATAATCTTACCCCTCTTACGACTCTAACGCCCACTTACAAATTCTCTAACTAATATGACACCCATCTCCCAAAAAATCTACCAACCCTTCTCTACCTCTAACTAACTACTCTAACTCATTTCGCATCACTCTACCCTTATCACAAAAATACTCTCTACCCCTTTGTACTCAGGATGTGTGTCCCCTCCCAAAGAGCTCATTCCCTTATCTGGTCCCTGGACTTCCCCTAGGCAACCCTTTCCGGCACTAAACAGTCCCTCCCTGTCCCAACACCTTTCGTTGGACTCCTTACACCACCCCCCTTACAAAATTCCCACTATCAACTAATTACTCTCCCATTACATCATTACTACTACAAAATAACATCATCATTTATAAACATCAATATATCACTAATAATTCTACATAAATTCTCCATTACTACTGTATCTCCACTTATACTCAAATTCTCTATTACTTGTATTTCATCTCTTATTCTCTTTAACACCCATCTATATTCAACTTGGACTGACTCAAATGTCTTACTTAAACAATTACTATCACCCAACTTCTATCTTTTATAACCAATTGAAAATTCTAATTATCTCAAATTTATTTCATTATTTATCTAAAATCTTTAAACACATTGAAAACTTATCCTATAAAATATTATTATATTTTTATAATCCTTATTCCTAACATACTACATGCAATTAATACAATAAGACATAATAAACACAATATAGGAAACATCTAGTGCATCTATTTTGCAAATCAAAACAAAATTATTTAGTTATCTCAGTAGCGAGTCATCATTATTAAATTACAACATATTTTAATTCGTTACCCCCCTGGGTAACCTCCCTGCCACACACACTATGACCCGCCCTGGACTGTGGCGTCCAGTTGCTTCCACAAGGACTGAAATTTTGTCATCTCCTTGTCCTTGCTTCTGCGTTACATTTTTAAAAACTATATATCATAATATCTAAATGTACAGATTATACGCCCCTAATGCGGGTCTACCACCAGGCCTTGCTGTTCCTACTCGAACAGAGTGGTGTTCCATAGTTTGGTGATTCCCCTGAATTACCCCCCTGTCAATTTCTAAATTCACCTTTACAACGATAACAGCTATGGCCAGTTAAGGCAGAACGTGACGCAATGAGCCCCAACCATAGCTGTTAAAGCTAAACCAATTCCACGGTCAGGGTTCGGTGAGGCCGTGACCGCCCGAAAAGTTGGGGAATCACAAGTAAAAGATATTTTTGTTTAAAATTAACAATTTACATTACATGACATTTCTAGTCTTGGTTATGTTTTAACCTTATACATTACTTTCTTAACTTTCCCTACCTTGACCTTCATATTTACTTAGTCACTTAAACTAATCTATTTACAGTTAATGTTGTTGTCATTACATGAAAATAAACAATTCACATTTAAGATTTACCAAAATTACATAACTTACAATTTTAATTTCATTTTCAAATTCTATTTACTCGTGACCTTGTTACATTTTATTATTGCATAATAAATTTTATTACATAACGAGTAAATTTTATTTGAACACACTACCTCACTAAAATTATTTATTTACACGCCTAGGCATTCCACAAACTAAACAATTTAACATTTATTAATTTACTAATTATTATCAAATTTAAATCTCATAAAACAATTTAATTACCTCATAAAAATTCAATTATATAACATTTTAAATCCAACAAAATATTTTAAACATCTCAAATTATTTACTTCAATTAATTATTAAAAACCCAACATATTTCAATTATTATCAAAACAATTACTGTTCATTAATTACTGTCTTCAAAATTATTTTCATTCTTTATTTAGTCTACTGAAATAATCTTATTATTATTAAAACAATTACCTACACACATTGTTTACATTATATACTTGTTACAATACACACCACTAATTTCACTATCAATTATTTACAAATTATTCGTCATTAACTGTTCAATTTTACCACACTTCATTTCATAATCTGTCCAGGTCATTACCATAAATTAAAATATTTAAAAATGTCCATACACTAATTCTAACTTCAACCTCCATCATCATATATATATCGAATATATTTATAACATGCATCATTGTTATCCACACACAATTTGTTATTATTATTATTATTATTATTATTATAATAATCCATTAACTTTATTTCATTCATTATGCCATTATAATTTATACGGTTATTCCCTATTAATATTTCATAAACCTTGTCAACATAAGTTATTATTGTCCAGTCTCCATCAGTATTATTGGTTAACGTCAGGTAAGCTATTTTATCATTTTTATATTCCTCTACTATTATATCATGTAAGTGTTTATTGTTTATATAGGTATTATCAAAATAATCCTCTATCTCTCTTTCAACAGGTAAGTATTTTATATTGTTTATCTTCACCCCTTCTAACCTCTCTCTCAACTCATTATACTTTCTCTTTAACTTATATAATTCTATCTCTCTATCTAAATCTCCCTCACCATAACCCCTTATCACACTTTCTCTCTCACTCCATGCAGAGGGCACTAACTCATTAAAGCCTTTCCTGATTTCTCCAGGAACAATAAAAAACTTTAAAAAACAATTATCTGTAGAACACTTTTCTACCCAATACCTCCGTGAAGATCTATCTTCACCCCCCTTAACACCTCGAAAAAAATTTACCCTCTGCTTCATACCCACAATATAACTCTCTTCACCCACTCTCTTTAACCCATCAACACACGCTAACATTCCATTGTTACATCCTAAAACTTCATTAGTACTCTCAATATTTACCCCATTATTCTTTAACATCATACTTTCACTTATATTGTCATAATTATCACTCCTACTTACCTCAGAATTGTAATTATCATCATTATCATCACTAGTCAATATTTTATTATCTAACACTACCTCTTCCACCATTTCGTCATTATAAATATTTGTCATACCATTGTTACCTAACTTCTCAACACTCTGTTCTAATCTGTTAAAGTTAGCTTCTATTATGTCACTAGTGTGGTTTAAATGCTTATTGATTTCATTCATATGGTTTTTCAACTCATCAAATTTATTATTTTGTACCTCTAATTTGGTGTCAAAATCATTGCTTAATTAATTTGTTCATCTAATTTCTCACTGAAACTACTCTTAACTTCTTTGATTTCGTTTTTCTGTTCATTCATGTTAATATCGTTTACATCAAAACGACTGTTTATTACTTGAAATTGTTTTTGTAAAAAATTCATTATATCATTGTCGAATTGGCTATTACATTTCTTTGAGGTTGGAGTTGATAGAGTGCCCGAGTCATCTATAGCTGATGCAGTTAGGCTGAATTCTTTTGATCGATTTACTGGGGTTGAATGAACCTCTGGTTCCCCCACACCAGCCGACTCGCTCATTTTGACTACAATCTCGTTATTATCCATTTCATTAAATTATTTTATATTTACTTATTTATAACACATTCATCAATAACACAGTAATATAACCTTTTGTGACACTCTCGTCACCTACGTCTATTTCTACGTACCAAAAAAAATTCGTTCTCATTTCAAACAACCATTCTGCTCTCCCAGTAGGCCTATTTTTATATAAAACAAAATTTTATATAAAATGTCCCTGTTCGGGCGCCAATTGTGATATCACTTTTATTGATTTATTTAAACTCAATTACTTTTGAGTTTTACTCATTGTTTACTCTTTATATCAGGCGCCATCTTGCCGTATTGCAAGAAATTAATTCAATTTACCATTAATATGTGTATAAGAAATAGGTACTTACCATTTTTCGGGCCAGATTCTTTTCGGCGAACTAAAAAGAACAGAAATGGTTGTCTAAATAACGAAAACTTTATTTGTTCCCCATGATTTAAAATTTATTGTCATTTCAATTTTTATCATAAACAAATTATTCTTTTCTCCTTCTTTTACATTTTGTTCCCTAGTAATTCAAGTAAAATATAGACATAAAATGGATCATTATTAAGTTGAACATAATTGGTTCAACAATAGTCAAAATAAAACAGGAAATATAAATACAAAATAATTCGCTTAATACTTAACTTAACTAACACAACGGAAACCAGCGCTTTCACTCACACACACACACACACACACACACATATATATCTACCCCAGGATTCTAAGAGCTCTCTCTATTAATTGTGAAAATATTTGAATGTGAATTTTACAATTTTGAATATTTAAATCATAATTGAAAGTTTTGTTTTCATTCTTGTAGACTACTTAGCTGAGTTTGAGTCCAGACGACGTCACATTTCTTTACGTGCGCACTTTCATTTAAATCATAAGTTCCGAACTGTATTAATGTAAATAAAACTGTTAATCACATTTTAAGTATGTATTTCTATTGTTAAATCATATTTCAGATATATTATTCACATTTTGTATGTTGCGGGCGTAAATGTACGCCCGCAACATATACGTTCTGGAAATTATGTTTCAGAACTTTTATGTACTACTCGCGCGAGTGTTGAATTTAGACTGCACGAGACAAACGGCACTATTTTGTAAAGTGGCCGCAGTTGTTTACCAAGTTTCATTGTTCTGAGTTCGTATCACTACGCCAGTATACGGTTTTGGCTTATACGCCCAACATTCCACAGCGGGGATTGTCTCTGATGCAAGATGTTGACGTCACATGGTCTGATGTTATTACATAACTTGTTTACCGTTTTGTAAGTCATTGGAGCTGACCTTGACTCAATTCCGCTGGTTGTTTATTTCGTCGTTATAATTTTCATGAATAATTTCACACTCACTGCCGCCAACTTCATTACCAACAAAATTTACCTTTCTGTTTACGTTTCCCCAAAATTATCGTAAAAAATGCTAATTCACTTTTATGTAAATACAAATTTATCTATTTCCCCGGGTAGGCCAAAATGTCCCGTTACAATACCCCCTCAATGAGAGGTTTTATGCCGAAGCATAAAAACTCTCATTGACACACTCATACTTGCTAAAGGGATCAGCCTGGATATGTCGCCACAACCCTCTTTATGGTTTACAAACAAAAAAATATATAATTAACTCACCCTTGGTTCAGTGACTGTGACCGCACCTGAATGACATTACTGGACTTCTCTCTCGAGATCCCAACACCATAAAGTCAGACAGATACTTAACGCCTCTGCTCTGACGCGCTGGCCAGCTCAGGACCGCCGCCACAGCATCACCAAACACTGAAACAACAAATCAAATATCAACTAGTGGCCTTAGACAACACCATATCCCCAACTGATCTGTTTCCCCCTAGCGGTGCTGGTTTGCGTTAAGAAGCACTGGTTTTGTTTTCACTTAACCTCTAACACATATATGAATACATCTTTTAAACTTCCATAATTTCAATCTATCTACTTTTTCTTGTTAACTTTGATTCCAAAATTCAAAATTACTGCTCTGATTCCTATCAGAAATTAAATAAACATTTCCCATTACCATATTACACATTTCTCTTATCCCCAATTTGCATCAAAAAAATTTTTTAAATTCATAAAAATTTTCTTAAATACTAACAAACACAATACAACATAAGAAAACATAGTACATTCATAATTCACATTGTTATTATTATCTTTATTATTACTTTACCATAAACAATTTGCATTTTAAAATTTACACACTTTACATCTTTAAATTTGCATATAAAGTTATAATAATTACATTTTAATCTCAATTTGACTTTTATTAATTCATTTCCCCAAGAAAAATTAAATTTTTTTAATATTTTTTTTTAATTTCTTCTTTTTTTCTTTTTACATAACATTCCATTGATTATTCCATTTTATTAACTTGGGTGATTCTCAGTTATTCATAACAATTCACTCTATCAACTTGGCATTTACCCATAATCTTACCCCTCTTACGACTCTAACGCCCACTTACAAATTCTCTAACTAATATGACACCCATCTCCCAAAAAATCTACCAACCCTTCTCTACCTCTAACTAACTACTCTAACTCATTTCGCATCACTCTACCCTTATCACAAAAATACTCTCTACCCCTTTGTACTCAGGATGTGTGTCCCCTCCCAAAGCTCATTCCCTTATCTGGTCCCTGGACTTCCCCTAGGCAACCCTTTCCGGCGCTAAACAGTCCCTCCCTGTCCCAACACCTTTCGTTAGACTCCTTACACCTCCCCCTTACAAAATTCCCACTATCAACTAATTACTCTCCCATTACATCATTACTACTACAAAATAACATCATCATTTATAAACATCAATATATCACTAATAATTCTACATAAATTCTCCATTACTACTGTATGTCCATTTATACTCAAATTCTCTATTACTTGTATTTCATCTCTTATTCTCTTTAACACCCATCTATATTCAACTTGGACTGACTCAAATGTCTTACTTAAACAATTACTATCACCCAACTTCTATCTTTTATAACCAATTGAAAATTCTAATTATCTCAAATTTATTTCATTATTTATCTAAAATCTTTAAACACATTGAAAACTTATCCTATAAAATATTATTATATTCTTATAATCCTTATTCCTAACATACTACATGCAATTAATACAATAAGACATAATAAACACAATATAGGAAACATCTAGTGCATCTATTTTGCAAATCAAAACAAAATTATTTAGTTATCTCAGTAGCGAGTCATCATTATTAAATTACAACATATTTTAATTCGTTACCCCCCTGGGTAACCTCCCTGCCACACACACTATGACCCGCCCTGGACTGTGGCGTCCAGTTGCTTCCACAAGGACTGAAATTTTGTCATCTCCTTGTCCTTGCTTCTGCGGTACATTTTTAAAAACTAGATATCATAATATCTAAATGTACAGATTATACGCCCCTAATGCGGGTCTACCACCAGGCCTTGCTGTTCCTACTCAAACAGAGTGGTGTTCCATAGTTTGGTGATTCCCCTGAATTACCCCCTGTCAATTTCTAAATTCACCTTTACAACGATAACAGCTATGGCCAGTTAAGGCAGAACGTGACGCAATGAGCCCCAACCATAGCTGTTAAAGCTAAACCAATTCCACGGTCAGGGTTCGGTGAGGCCGTGACCGCCCGAAAAGTTGGGGAATCACAAGTAAAAGATATTTTTGTTTAAAATTAACAATTTACATTACATGACATTTCTAGTCTTGGTTATGTTT
The DNA here is from genome assembly GCA_034769895.1 of Magicicada septendecula. Classification (NCBI taxonomy): domain Eukaryota; kingdom Metazoa; phylum Arthropoda; class Insecta; order Hemiptera; family Cicadidae; genus Magicicada; species Magicicada septendecula. The sequence goes on from CM068367.1 coordinate 465,557,549, forward strand.
TAACCTTATACATTACTTTCTTAACTTTCCCTACCTTGACCTTCATATTTACTTAATATTTACTTAGTCACTTAAACTAATCTATTTACAGTTAATGTTGTTGTCATTACATGAAAATAAACAATTCACATTTAAGATTTACCAAAATTACATAACTTACAATTTTAATTTCATTTTCAAATTCTATTTACTCGTGACCTTGTTACATATTATTATTGCATAATAAATTTTATTACATAACGAGTAAATTTTATTTGAACACACTACCTCACTAAAATTATTTATTTACACGCCTAGGCATTCCACAAACTAAACAATTTAACATTTATTAATTTACTAATTATTATCAAATTTAAATCTCATAAAACAATTTAATTACCTCATAAAAATTCAATTATATAACATTTTAAATCCAACAAAATATTTTGAACATCTCAAATTATTTACTTCAATTAATTATTAAAAACCCAACATATTTCAATTATTATCAAAGCAATTACTGTTCATTAATTACCGTCTTCAAAATTATTTTCATTCTTTATTTAGTATACTGAAATAATCTTATTATTATTAAAACAATTACCTACACACATTGTTTACATTATATACTTGTTACAATACACACCACTAATTTCACTATCAATTATTTACAAATTATTCGTCATTAACTGTTCAATTTTACCACACTTCATTTCATAATCTGTCCAGGTCATTACCATAAATTAAAATATTTAAAAATGTCCATACACTAATTCTAACTTCAACCTCCATCATCATATATATATCGAATATATTTATAACATGCATCATTGTTATCCACACACAATTTGTTATTATTATTATTATTATTATTATTATAATAATCCATTAACTTTATTTCATTCATTATGCCATTATAATTTATACGGTTATTCCCTATTAATATTTCATAAACCTTGTCAACATAAGTTATTATTGTCCAGTCTCCATCAGTATTATTGGTTAACGTCAGGTAAGCTATTTTATCATTTTTATATTCCTCTACTATTATATCATGTAAGTGTTTATTGTTTATATAGGTATTATCAAAATAATCCTCTATCTCTCTTTCAACAGGTAAGAATTTTATATTGTTTATCTTCACCCCTTCTAACCTCTCTGTCAACTCATTATACTTTCTCTTTAACTTATATAATTCTATCTCTCTATCTAAATCTCCCTCACCATAACCCCTTATCACACTTTCTCTCTCACTCCATGCAGAGGGCACTAACTCATTAAAGCCTTTCCTGATTTCTCCAGGAACAATAAAAAACTTTAAAAAACAATTATCTGTAGAACACTTTTCTACCCAATACCTCCGTGAAGATCTTTCTTCACCCCCCTTAACACTTCGAAAAAATTTACCCTCTGCTTCATGCCCACAATATAACTCTCTTCACCCACTCTCTTTAACCCATCAAGACACGCTAACATTCCATTGTTACATCCTAAAACTTCATTAGTACTCTCAATATTTACCCCATTATTCTTTAACATCATACTTTCACTTATATTGTCATAATTATCACTCCTACTTACCTCAGAATTGTAATTATCATCATTATCATCACTAGTCAATATTTTATTATCTAACACTACCTCTTCCACCATTTCGTCATTATAAATATTTGTCATACCATTGTCACCTAACTTCTCAACACTCTGTTCTAATCTGTTAAAGTTAGCTTCTATTATGTCACTAGTGTGGTTTAAGTGCTTATTGATTTCATTCATATGGTTTTTCAACTCATCAAATTTATTATTTTGTACCTCTAATTTGGTGTCAAAATCATTGCTTAATTAATTTGTTCATCTAATTTCTCACTGAAACTACTCTTAACTTCTTTGATTTCGTTTTTCTGTTCATTCATGTTAATATCGTTTACATCAAAACGACTGTTTATTACTTGAAATTGTTTTTGTAAAAAATTCATTATATCATTGTCGAATTGGCTATTACATTTCTTTGAGGTTGGAGTTGATAGAGTGCCCGAGTCATCTATAGCTGATTCAGTTAGGCTGAATTCTTTTGATCGATTTACTGGGGTTGAATGAACCTCTGGTTCCCCCACACCAGCCGACTCGCTCATTTCGACTACAATCTCGTTATTATCCATTTCATTAAATTATTTTATATTTACTTATTTATAACACATTCATCAATAACACAGTAATATAAACTTTTGTGACACTCTCGTCACCTACGTCTATTTCTACGTACCAAAAAAAAATCGTTCTCATTTCAAACAACCATTCTGCTCTCCCAGTAGGCCTATTTTTATATAAAACAAAATTTTATATAAAATGTCATTGTTCGGGCGCCAATTGTGATATCACTTTTATTGATTTATTTAAACTCAATTACTTTTGAGTTTTACTCATTGTTTACTCTCTATATCAGGCTCCATCTTGCCGTATTGCAAGAAATTAATTCAATTTACCATTAATATGTGTATAAGAAATAGGTACTTACCATTTTTCGGGCCAGATTCTTTTCGGCGAACTAAAAAGAACAGAAATGGTTGTCTAAATAACGAAAACTTTATTTGTTCCCCATGATTTAAAATTTATTGTCATTTCAATTTTTATCATAAACAAATTATTCTTTTCTCCTTCTTTTACATTTTGTTCCCTAGTAATTCAAGTAAAATATAGACATAAAATGGATCATTATTAAGTTGAACATAATTGGTGCAACAATAGTCAAAATAAAACAGGAAATATAAATACAAAATAATTCGCTTAATACTTAACTTAACTAACACAACGGAAACCAGCGCTTTCACTCACTCACACACACACACACACACACACACACACACACATATATATCTACCCCAGGATTCTACGAGCTCTCTCTATTAATTGTGAAAATATTTGAATGTGAATTTTACAATTTTGAATATTTAAATCATAATTGAAAGTTTTGTTTTCATTCTTGTAGACTACTTAGCTGAGTTTGAGTCCAGACGACGTCACATTTCTTTACGTGCGCACTTTCATTTAAATCATAAGTTCCGAACTGTATTAATGTAAATATAACTGTTAATCACATTTTAAGTATGTATTTCTATTGTTAAATCATATTTCAGATATATTATTCACATTTTGTATGTTGCGGGCGTAAATGTACGCCCGCAACATATACGTTCCGGAAATTATGTTTCAGAACTTTTATGTACTACTCGCGCGAGTGTTGAATTTAGACTGCACGAGACAAACGGCACTATTTTGTAAAGTGGCCGCAGTTGTTTACCAAGTTTCATTGTTCTGAGTTCGTATCACTACGCCAGTATACGGTTTTGGCTTATACGCCCAACATTCCACAGCGGGGATTGTCTCTGATGCAAGATGTTGACGTCACATGGTCTGATGTTATTACATAACTTGTTTACCGTTTTGTAAGTCATTGGAGCTGACCTTGACTCAATTCCGCTGGTTGTTTATTTCGTCTTTATAATTTTCATGAATAATTTCACACTCACTGCCGCCAACTTCATTACCAACAAAATTTACCTTTCTGTTTACGTTTCCCCAAAATTATCGTAAAAAATGCTAATTCACTTTTATGTAAATACAAATGTATCTATTTCCAGGGTAGGCCAAAATGTCCCGTTACAATACCCCCTCAATGAGAGGTTTTATGCCGAAGCATATAACCTCTCATTGACACACTCATACTTGCTAAAGGGATCAGCCTGGATATGTCGCCACAACCCCCTTTATGGTTTACAAACAAAAAAATATATAATTAACTCACCCTTGGTTCAGTGACTGTGACCGCACCTGAATGACATTACTGGACTTCTCTCTCGAGATCCCAACACCATAAAGTCAGACAGATACTTAACGCCTCTGCTCTGACGCGCTGGCCAGCTCAGGACCGCCGCCACAGCATCACCAAACACTGAAACAACAAATCAAATATCAACTAGTGGCCTTAGACAACACCATATCCCCAACTGATCTGTTTCCCCCTAGCGGTGCTGGTTTGCGTTATGAAGCACTGGTTTTGTTTTCACTTAACCTCTAACACATATATGAATACATCTTTTAAACTTCCATAATTTCAATCTATCTACTTTTTCTTGTTAACTTTGATTCCAAAATTCAAAATTACTGCTCTGATTCCTATCAGAAATTATTTAAACATTTCCCATTACCATATTACACATTTCTCTTATCCCCAATTTGCATCAAAAAAATTTTTTAAATTCATAAAAATTTTCTTAAATACTAACAAACACAATACAACATAAGAAAACATAGTACATTCATAATTCACGTTGTTATTATTATCTTTATTATTACTTTACCATAAACAATTTGCATTTTAAAATTTACACACTTTACATCTTTAAATTTGCATATAAAGTTATAATAATTACATTTTAATCTCAATTTGACTTTTATTAATTCATTTCCCCAAGAAAAAATAAATTTTTTTAATATTTTTTTTAATTTCTTCTTTTTTTCTTTTTACATAACATTCCATTGATTATTCCATTTTATTAACTTGGGTGATTCTCAGTTATTCATAACAATTCACTCTATCAACTTGGCATTTACCCATAATCTTACCCCTCTTACGACTCTAACGCCCACTTACAAATTCTCTAACTAATATGACACCCATCTCCCAAAAAATCTACCAACCCTTCTCTACCTCTAACTAACTACTCTAACTCATTTCGCATCACTCTACCCTTATCACAAAAATACTCTCTACCCCTTTGTACTCAGGATGTGTGTCCCCTCCCAAAGCTCATTCCCTTATCTGGTCCCTGGACTTCCCCTAGGCAACCCTTTCCGGCGCTAAACAGTCCCTCCCTGTCCCAACACCTTTCGTTAGACTCCTTACACCACCCCCTTACAAAATTCCCACTATCAACTAATTACTCTCCCATTACATCATTACTACTACAAAATAACATCATCATTTATAAACATCAATATATCACTAATAATTCTACATAAATTCTCCATTACTACTGTATCTCCACTTATACTCAAATTCTCTATTACTTGTATTTCATCTCTTATTCTCTTTAACACCCATCTATATTCAACTTGGACTGACTCAAATGTCTTACTTAAACAATTACTATCACCCAACTTCTATCTTTTATAACCAATTGAAAATTCTAATTATCTCAAATTTATTTCATTATTTATCTAAAATCTTTAAACACATTGAAAACTTATCCTATAAAATATTATTATATTTTTATAATCCTTATTCCTAACATACTACATGCAATTAATACAATAAGACATAATAAACACAATATAGGAAACATCTAGTGCATCTATTTTGCAAATCAAAACAAAATTATTTAGTTATCTCAGTAGCGAGTCATCATTATTAAATTACAACATATTTTAATTCGTTACCCCCCTGGGTAACCTCCCTGCCACACACACTATGACCCGCCCTGGACTGTGGCGTCCAGTTGCTTCCACAAGGACTGAAATTTTGTCATCTCCTTGTCCTTGCTTCTGCGTTACATTTTTAAAAACTAGATATCATAATATCTAAATGTACAGATTATACGCCCCTAATGCGGGTCTACCACCAGGCCTTGCTGTTCCTACTCGAACAGAGTGGTGTTCCATAGTTTGGTGATTCCCCTGAATTACCCCCTGTCAATTTCTAAATTCACCTTTACAACGATAACAGCTATGGCCAGTTAAGGCAGAACGTGACGCAATGAGCCCCAACCATAGCTGTTAAAGCTAAACCAATTCCACGGTCAGGGTTCGGTGAGGCCGTGACCGCCCGAAAAGTTGGGGAATCACAAGTAAAAGATATTTTTGTTTAAAATTAACAATTTACATTACATGACATTTCTAGTCTTGGTTATGTTTTAACCTTATACATTACTTTCTTAACTTTCCCTACCTTGACCTTCATATTTACTTAATATTTACTTAGTCACTTAAACTAATCTATTTACAGTTAATGTTGTTGTCATTACATGAAAATAAACAATTCACATTTAAGATTTACCAAAATTACATAACTTACAATTTTAATTTCATTTTCAAATTCTATTTACTCGTGACCTTGTTACATTTTATTATTGCATAATAAATTTTATTACATAACGAGTAAATTTTATTTGAACACACTACCTCACTAAAATTATTTATTTACACGCCTAGGCATTCCACAAACTAAACAATTTAACATTTATTAATTTACTAATTATTATCAAATTTAAATCTCATAAAACAATTTAATTACCTCATAAAAATTCAATTATATAACATTTTAAATCCAACAAAATATTTTGAACATCTCAAATTATTTACTTCAATTAATTATTAAAAACCCAACATATTTCAATTATTATCAAAGCAATTACTGTTCATTAATTACCGTCTTCAAAATTATTTTCATTCTTTATTTAGTCTACTGAAATAATCTTATTATTATTAAAACAATTACCTACACACATTGTTTACATTATATACTTGTTACAATACACACCACTAATTTCACTATCAATTATTTACAAATTATTCGTCATTAACTGTTCAATTTTACCACACTTCATTTCATAATCTGTCCAGGTCATTACCATAAATTAAAATATTTAAAAATGTCCATACACTAATTCTAACTTCAACCTCCATCATCATATATATATCGAATATATTTATAACATGCATCATTGTTATCCACACACAATTTGTTATTATTATTATTATTATTATTATAATCCATTAAATTTATTTCATTCATTATGCCATTATAATTTATACGGTTATTCCCTATTAATATTTCATAAACCTTGTCAACATAAGTTATTATTGTCCAGTCTCCATCAGTATTATTGGTTAACGTCAGGTAAGCTATTTTATCATTTTTATATTCCTCTACTATTATATCATGTAAGTGTTTATTGTTTATATAGGTATTATCAAAATAATCCTCTATCTCTCTTTCAACAGGTAAGAATTTTATATTGTTTATCTTCACCCCTTCTAACCTCTCTGTCAACTCATTATACTTTCTCTTTAACTTATATAATTCTATCTCTCTATCTAAATCTCCCTCACCATAACCCCTTATCACACTTTCTCTCTCACTCCATGCAGAGGGCACTAACTCATTAAAGCCTTTCCTGATTTCTCCAGGAACAATAAAAAACTTTAAAAAACAATTATCTGTAGAACACTTTTCTACCCAATACCTCCGTGAAGATCTTTCTTCACCCCCCTTAACACTTCGAAAAAATTTACCCTCTGCTTCATGCCCACAATATAACTCTCTTCACCCACTCTCTTTAACCCATCAAGACACGCTAACATTCCATTGTTACATCCTAAAACTTCATTAGTACTCTCAATATTTACCCCATTATTCTTTAACATCATACTTTCACTTATATTGTCATAATTATCACTCCTACTTACCTCAGAATTGTAATTATCATCATTATCATCACTAGTCAATATTTTATTATCTAACACTACCTCTTCCACCATTTCGTCATTATAAATATTTGTCATACCATTGTCACCTAACTTCTCAACACTCTGTTCTAATCTGTTAAAGTTAGCTTCTATTATGTCACTAGTGTGGTTTAAGTGCTTATTGATTTCATTCATATGGTTTTTCAACTCATCAAATTTATTATTTTGTACCTCTAATTTGGTGTCAAAATCATTGCTTAATTAATTTGTTCATCTAATTTCTCACTGAAACTACTCTTAACTTCTTTGATTTCGTTTTTCTGTTCATTCATGTTAATATCGTTTACATCAAAACGACTGTTTATTACTTGAAATTGTTTTTGTAAAAAATTCATTATATCATTGTCGAATTGGCTATTACATTTCTTTGAGGTTGGAGTTGATAGAGTGCCCGAGTCATCTATAGCTGATTCAGTTAGGCTGAATTCTTTTGATCGATTTACTGGGGTTGAATGAACCTCTGGTTCCCCCACACCAGCCGACTCGCTCATTTCGACTACAATCTCGTTATTATCCATTTCATTAAATTATTTTATATTTACTTATTTATAACACATTCATCAATAACACAGTAATATAAACTTTTGTGACACTCTCGTCACCTACGTCTATTTCTACGTACCAAAAAAAAATCGTTCTCATTTCAAACAACCATTCTGCTCTCCCAGTAGGCCTATTTTTATATAAAACAAAATTTTATATAAAATGTCCCTGTTCGGGCGCCAATTGTGATATCACTTTTATTGATTTATTTAAACTCAATTACTTTTGAGTTTTACTCATTGTTTACTCTCTATATCAGGCTCCATCTTGCCGTATTGCAAGAAATTAATTCAATTTACCATTAATATGTGTATAAGAAATAGGTACTTACCATTTTTCGGGCCAGATTCTTTTCGGCGAACTAAAAAGAACAGAAATGGTTGTCTAAATAACGAAAACTTTATTTGTTCCCCATGATTTAAAATTTATTGTCATTTCAATTTTTATCATAAACAAATTATTCTTTTCTCCTTCTTTTACATTTTGTTCCCTAGTAATTCAAGTAAAATATAGACATAAAATGGATCATTATTAAGTTGAACATAATTGGTGCAACAATAGTCAAAATAAAACAGGAAATATAAATACAAAATAATTCGCTTAATACTTAACTTAACTAACACAACGGAAACCAGCGCTTTCACTCACTCACACACACACACACACACACACACACACACACACACATATATATCTACCCCAAGATTCTAAGAGCTCTCTCTATTAATTGTGAAAATATTTGAATGTGAATTTTACAATTTTGAATATTTAAATCATAATTGAAAGTTTTGTTTTCATTCTTGTAGACTACTTAGCTGAGTTTGAGTCCAGACGACGTCACATTTCTTTACGTGCGCACTTTCATTTAAATCATAAGTTCCGAACTGTATTAATGTAAATAAAACTGTTAATCACATTTTAAGTATGTATTTCTATTGTTAAATCATATTTCAGATATATTATTCACATTTTGTATGTTGCGGGCGTAAATGTACGCCCGCAACATATACGTTCCGGAAATTATGTTTCAGAACTTTTATGTACTACTCGCGCGAGTGTTGAATTTAGACTGCACGAGACAAACGGCACTATTTTGTAAAGTGGCCGCAGTTGTTTACCAAGTTTCATTGTTCTGAGTTCGTATCACTACGCCAGTATACGGTTTTGGCTTATACGCCCAACATTCCACAGCGGGGATTGTCTCTGATGCAAGATGTTGACGTCACATGGTCTGATGTTATTACATAACTTGTTTACCGTTTTGTAAGTCATTGGAGCTGACCTTGACTCAATTCCGCTGGTTGTTTATTTCGTCTTTATAATTTTCATGAATAATTTCACACTCACTGCCGCCAACTTCATTACCAACAAAATTTTTCCTTTCTGTTTACGTTTCCCCAAAATTATCGTAAAAAATGCTAATTCACTTTTATGTAAATACAAATGTATCTATTTCCAGGGTAGGCCAAAATGTCCCGTTACAATACCCCCTCAATGAGAGGTTTTATGCCGAAGCATATAAACTCTCATTGACACACTCATACTTGCTAAAGGGATCAGCCTGGATATGTCGCCACAACCCCCTTTATGGTTTACAAACAAAAAAATATATAATTAACTCACCCTTGGTTCAGTGACTGTGACCGCACCTGAATGACATTACTGGACTTCTCTCTCGAGATCCCAACACCATAAAGTCAGACAGATACTTAACGCCTCTGCTCTGACGCGCTGGCCAGCTCAGGACCGCCGCCACAGCATCACCAAACACTGAAACAACAAATCAAATATCAACTAGTGGCCTTAGACAACACCATATCCCCATCTGATCTGTTTCCTCCTAGCGATGGTGGTTTGCGTTAAGAAGCACTGGTTTTGTTTTCACTTAACCTCTAACACATATATGAATACATCTTTTAAACTTCCATAATTTCAATCTATCTACTTTTTCTTGTTAACTTTGATTCCAAAATTCAAAATTACTGCTCTGATTCCTATCAGAAATTAAATAAACATTTCCCATTACCATATTACACATTTCTCTTATCCCCAATTTGCATCAAAAAAATTTTTTAAATTCATAAAAATTTTCTTAAATACTAACAAACACAATACAACATAAGAAAACATAGTACATTCATAATTCACATTGTTATTATTATCTTTATTATTACTTTACAATAAACAATTTGCATTTTAAAATTTACACACTTTACATCTTTAAATTTGCATATAAAGTTATAACAATTACATTTTAATCTCAATTTGACTTTTATTAATTCATTTCCCCAAGAAAAAATAAATTTTTTTAATATTTTTTTTTAATTTCTTCTTTTTTTCTTTTTACATAACATTCCATTGATTATTCCATTTTATTAACTTGGGTGATTCTCAGTTATTCATAACAATTCACTCTATCAACTTGGCATTTACCCATAATCTTACCCCTCTTACGACTCTAACGCCCACTTACAAATTCTCTAACTAATATGACACCCATCTCCCAAAAAATCTACCAACCCTTCTCTACCTCTAACTAACTACTCTAACTCATTTCGCATCACTCTACCCTTATCACAAAAATACTCTCTACCCCTTTGTACTCATGATGTGTGTCCCCTCCCAAAGCTCATTCCCTTATCTGGTCCCTGGACTTCCCCTAGGCAACCCTTTCCGGCGCTAAACAGTCCCTCCCTGTCCCAACACCTTTCGTTGGACTCCTTACACCACCCCCTTACAAAATTCCCACTATCAACTAATTACTCTCCCATTACATCATTACTACTACAAAATAACATCATCATTTATAAACATCAATATATCACTAATAATTCTACATAAATTCTCCATTACTACTGTATCTCCACTTATACTCAAATTCTCTATTACTTGTATTTCATCTCTTATTCTCTTTAACACCCATCTATATTCAACTTGGACTGACTCAAATGTCTTACTTAAACAATTACTATCACCCAACTTCTATCTTTTATAACCAATTGAAAATTCTAATTATCTCAAATTTATTTCATTATTTATCTAAAATCTTTAAACACATTGAAAACTTATCCTATAAAATATTATTATATTTTTATAATCCTTATTCCTAACATACTACATGCAATTAATACAATAAGACATAATAAACACAATATAGGAAACATCTAGTGCATCTATTTTGCAAATCAAAACAAAATTATTTAGTTATCTCAGTAGCGAGTCATCATTATTAAATTACAACATATTTTAATTCGTTACCCCCCTGGGTAACCTCCCTGCCACACACACTATGACCCGCCCTGGACTGTGGCGTCCAGTTGCTTCCACAAGGACTGAAATTTTGTCATCTCCTTGTCCTTGCTTCTGCGTTACATTTTTAAAAACTAGATATCATAATATCTAAATGTACAGATTATACGCCCCTAATGCGGGTCTACCACCAGGCCTTGCTGTTCCTACTCGAACAGAGTGGTGTTCCATAGTTTGGTGATTCCCCTGAATTACCCCCCTGTCAATTTCTAAATTCACCTTTACAACGATAACAGCTATGGCCAGTTAAGGCAGAACGTGACGCAATGAGCCCCAACCATAGCTGTTAAAGCTAAACCAATTCCACGGTCAGGGTTCGGTGAGGCCGCGACCGCCCGAAAAGTTGGGGAATCACAAGTAAAAGATATTTTTGTTTAAAATTAACAATTTACATTACATGACATTTCTAGTCTTGGTTATGTTTTAACCTTATACATTACTTTCTTAACTTTCCCTACCTTGACCTTCATATTTACTTAATATTTACTTAGTCACTTAAACTAATCTATTTACAGTTAATGTTGTTGTCATTACATGAAAATAAACAATTCACATTTAAGATTTACCAAAATTACATAACTTACAATTTTAATTTCATTTTCAAATTCTATTTACTCGTGACCTTGTTACATTTTATTATTGCATAATAAATTTTATTACATAACGAGTAAATTTTATTTGAACACACTACCTCACTAAAATTATTTATTTACACGCCTAGGCATTCCACAAATTAGCAATTTAACATTTATTAATTTACTAATTATTATCAAATTTAAATCTCATAAAACAATTTAATTACCTCATAAAAATTCAATTATATAACATTTTAAATCCAACAAAATATTTTAAACATCTCAAATTATTTACTTCAATTAATTATTAAAAACCCAACATATTTCAATTATTATCAGAACAATTACTGTTCATTAATTACTGTCTGCAAAATTATTTTCATTCTTTATTTAGTCTACTGAAATAATCTTATTATTATTAAAACAATTACCTACACACATTGTTTACATTATATACTTGTTACAATACACACCACTAATTTCACTATCAATTATTTACAAATTATTCGTCATTAACTGTTCAATTTTACCACACTTCATTTCATAATCTGTCCAGGTCATTACCATAAATTAAAATATTTAAAAATGTCCATACACTAATTCTAACTTCAACCTCCATCATCATATATATATCGAATATATTTATAACATGCATCATTGTTATCCACACACAATTTGTTATTATTATTATTATAATAATAATCCATTAACTTTATTTCATTCATTATGCCATTATAATTTATACGGTTATTCCCTATTAATATTTCATAAACCTTGTCAACATAAGTTATTATTGTCCAGTCTCCATCAGTATTATTGGTTAACGTCAGGTAAGCTATTTTATCATTTTTATATTCCTCTACTATTATATCATGTAAGTGTTTATTGTTTATATAGGTATTATCAAAATAATCCTCTATCTCTCTTTCAACAGGTAAGAATTTTATATTGTTTATCTTCACCCCTTCTAACCTCTCTGTCAACTCATTATACTTTCTCTTTAACTTATATAATTCTATCTCTCTATCTAAATCTCCCTCACCATAACCCCTTATCACACTTTCTCTCTCACTCCATGCAGAGGGCACTAACTCATTAAAGCCTTTCCTGATTTCTCCAGGAACAATAAAAAACTTTAAAAAACAATTATCTGTAGAACACTTTTCTACCCAATACCTCCGTGAAGATCTTTCTTCACCCCCCTTAACACTTCGAAAAAATTTACCCTCTGCTTCATGCCCACAATATAACTCTCTTCACCCACTCTCTTTAACCCATCAAGACACGCTAACATTCCATTGTTACATCCTAAAACTTCATTAGTACTCTCAATATTTACCCCATTATTCTTTAACATCATACTTTCACTTATATTGTCATAATTATCACTCCTACTTACCTCAGAATTGTAATTATCATCATTATCATCACTAGTCAATATTTTATTATCTAACACTACCTCTTCCACCATTTCGTCATTATAAATATTTGTCATACCATTGTCACCTAACTTCTCAACACTCTGTTCTAATCTGTTAAAGTTAGCTTCTATTATGTCACTAGTGTGGTTTAAGTGCTTATTGATTTCATTCATATGGTTTTTCAACTCATCAAATTTATTATTTTGTACCTCTAATTTGGTGTCAAAATCATTGCTTAATTAATTTGTTCATCTAATTTCTCACTGAAACTACTCTTAACTTCTTTGATTTCGTTTTTCTGTTCATTCATGTTAATATCGTTTACATCAAAACGACTGTTTATTACTTGAAATTGTTTTTGTAAAAAATTCATTATATCATTGTCGAATTGGCTATTACATTTCTTTGAGGTTGGAGTTGATAGAGTGCCCGAGTCATCTATAGCTGATTCAGTTAGGCTGAATTCTTTTGATCGATTTACTGGGGTTGAATGAACCTCTGGTTCCCCCACACCAGCCGACTCGCTCATTTCGACTACAATCTCGTTATTATCCATTTCATTAAATTATTTTATATTTACTTATTTATAACACATTCATCAATAACACAGTAATATAAACTTTTGTGACACTCTCGTCACCTACGTCTATTTCTACGTACCAAAAAAAAATCGTTCTCATTTCAAACAACCATTCTGCTCTCCCAGTAGGCCTATTTTTATATAAAACAAAATTTTATATAAAATGTCCCTGTTCGGGCGCCAATTGTGATATCACTTTTATTGATTTATTTAAACTCAATTACTTTTGAGTTTTACTCATTGTTTACTCTCTATATCAGGCTCCATCTTGCCGTATTGCAAGAAATTAATTCAATTTACCATTAATATGTGTATAAGAAATAGGTACTTACCATTTTTCGGGCCAGATTCTTTTCGGCGAACTAAAAAGAACAGAAATGGTTGTCTAAATAACGAAAACTTTATTTGTTCCCCATGATTTAAAATTTATTGTCATTTCAATTTTTATCATAAACAAATTATTCTTTTCTCCTTCTTTTACATTTTGTTCCCTAGTAATTCAAGTAAAATATAGACATAAAATGGATCATTATTAAGTTGAACATAATTGGTGCAACAATAGTCAAAATAAAACAGGAAATATAAATACAAAATAATTCGCTTAATACTTAACTTAACTAACACAACGGAAACCAGCGCTTTCACTCACTCACACACACACACACACACACACACACACACACACACATATATATCTACCCCAAGATTCTAAGAGCTCTCTCTATTAATTGTGAAAATATTTGAATGTGAATTTTACAATTTTGAATATTTAAATCATAATTGAAAGTTTTGTTTTCATTCTTGTAGACTACTTAGCTGAGTTTGAGTCCAGACGACGTCACATTTCTTTACGTGCGCACTTTCATTTAAATCATAAGTTCCGAACTGTATTAATGTAAATAAAACTGTTAATCACATTTTAAGTATGTATTTCTATTGTTAAATCATATTTCAGATATATTATTCACATTTTGTATGTTGCGGGCGTAAATGTACGCCCGCAACATATACGTTCCGGAAATTATGTTTCAGAACTTTTATGTACTACTCGCGCGAGTGTTGAATTTAGACTGCACGAGACAAACGGCACTATTTTGTAAAGTGGCCGCAGTTGTTTACCAAGTTTCATTGTTCTGAGTTCGTATCACTACGCCAGTATACGGTTTTGGCTTATACGCCCAACATTCCACAGCGGGGATTGTCTCTGATGCAAGATGTTGACGTCACATGGTCTGATGTTATTACATAACTTGTTTACCGTTTTGTAAGTCATTGGAGCTGACCTTGACTCAATTCCGCTGGTTGTTTATTTCGTCTTTATAATTTTCATGAATAATTTCACACTCACTGCCGCCAACTTCATTACCAACAAAATTTTTCCTTTCTGTTTACGTTTCCCCAAAATTATCGTAAAAAATGCTAATTCACTTTTATGTAAATACAAATGTATCTATTTCCAGGGTAGGCCAAAATGTCCCGTTACAATACCCCCTCAATGAGAGGTTTTATGCCGAAGCATATAAACTCTCATTGACACACTCATACTTGCTAAAGGGATCAGCCTGGATATGTCGCCACAACCCCCTTTATGGTTTACAAACAAAAAAATATATAATTAACTCACCCTTGGTTCAGTGACTGTGACCGCACCTGAATGACATTACTGGACTTCTCTCTCGAGATCCCAACACCATAAAGTCAGACAGATACTTAACGCCTCTGCTCTGACGCGCTGGCCAGCTCAGGACCGCCGCCACAGCATCACCAAACACTGAAACAACAAATCAAATATCAACTAGTGGCCTTAGACAACACCATATCCCCATCTGATCTGTTTCCTCCTAGCGATGGTGGTTTGCGTTAAGAAGCACTGGTTTTGTTTTCACTTAACCTCTAACACATATATGAATACATCTTTTAAACTTCCATAATTTCAATCTATCTACTTTTTCTTGTTAACTTTGATTCCAAAATTCAAAATTACTGCTCTGATTCCTATCAGAAATTAAATAAACATTTCCCATTACCATATTACACATTTCTCTTATCCCCAATTTGCATCAAAAAAATTTTTTAAATTCATAAAAATTTTCTTAAATACTAACAAACACAATACAACATAAGAAAACATAGTACATTCATAATTCACATTGTTATTATTATCTTTATTATTACTTTACAATAAACAATTTGCATTTTAAAATTTACACACTTTACATCTTTAAATTTGCATATAAAGTTATAACAATTACATTTTAATCTCAATTTGACTTTTATTAATTCATTTCCCAAGAAAAAATAAATTTTTTTAATATTTTTTTTTAATTTCTTCTTTTTTTCTTTTTACATAACATTCCATTGATTATTCCATTTTATTAACTTGGGTGATTCTCAGTTATTCATAACAATTCACTCTATCAACTTGGCATTTACCCATAATCTTACCCCTCTTACGACTCTAACGCCCACTTACAAATTCTCTAACTAATATGACACCCATCTCCCAAAAAATCTACCAACCCTTCTCTACCTCTAACTAACTACTCTAACTCATTTCGCATCACTCTACCCTTATCACAAAAATACTCTCTACCCCTTTGTACTCATGATGTGTGTCCCCTCCCAAAGCTCATTCCCTTATCTGGTCCCTGGACTTCCCCTAGGCAACCCTTTCCGGCGCTAAACAGTCCCTCCCTGTCCCAACACCTTTCGTTGGACTCCTTACACCACCCCCTTACAAAATTCCCACTATCAACTAATTACTCTCCCATTACATCATTACTACTACAAAATAACATCATCATTTATAAACATCAATATATCACTAATAATTCTACATAAATTCTCCATTACTACTGTATCTCCACTTATACTCAAATTCTCTATTACTTGTATTTCATCTCTTATTCTCTTTAACACCCATCTATATTCAACTTGGACTGACTCAAATGTCTTACTTAAACAATTACTATCACCCAACTTCTATCTTTTATAACCAATTGAAAATTCTAATTATCTCAAATTTATTTCATTATTTATCTAAAATCTTTAAACACATTGAAAACTTATCCTATAAAATATTATTATATTTTTATAATCCTTATTCCTAACATACTACATGCAATTAATACAATAAGACATAATAAACACAATATAGGAAACATCTAGTGCATCTATTTTGCAAATCAAAACAAAATTATTTAGTTATCTCAGTAGCGAGTCATCATTATTAAATTACAACATATTTTAATTCGTTACCCCCCTGGGTAACCTCCCTGCCACACACACTATGACCCGCCCTGGACTGTGGCGTCCAGTTGCTTCCACAAGGACTGAAATTTTGTCATCTCCTTGTCCTTGCTTCTGCGTTACATTTTTAAAAACTAGATATCATAATATCTAAATGTACAGATTATACGCCCCTAATGCGGGTCTACCACCAGGCCTTGCTGTTCCTACTCGAACAGAGTGGTGTTCCATAGTTTGGTGATTCCCCTGAATTACCCCCCTGTCAATTTCTAAATTCACCTTTACAACGATAACAGCTATGGCCAGTTAAGGCAGAACGTGACGCAATGAGCCCCAACCATAGCTGTTAAAGCTAAACCAATTCCACGGTCAGGGTTCGGTGAGGCCGCGACCGCCCGAAAAGTTGGGGAATCACAAGTAAAAGATATTTTTGTTTAAAATTAACAATTTACATTACATGACATTTCTAGTCTTGGTTATGTTTTAACCTTATACATTACTTTCTTAACTTTCCCTACCTTGACCTTCATATTTACTTAATATTTACTTAGTCACTTAAACTAATCTATTTACAGTTAATGTTGTTGTCATTACATGAAAATAAACAATTCACATTTAAGATTTACCAAAATTACATAACTTACAATTTTAATTTCATTTTCAAATTCTATTTACTCGTGACCTTGTTACATTTTATTATTGCATAATAAATTTTATTACATAACGAGTAAATTTTATTTGAACACACTACCTCACTAAAATTATTTATTTACACGCCTAGGCATTCCACAAATTAGCAATTTAACATTTATTAATTTACTAATTATTATCAAATTTAAATCTCATAAAACAATTTAATTACCTCATAAAAATTCAATTATATAACATTTTAAATCCAACAAAATATTTTAAACATCTCAAATTATTTACTTCAATTAATTATTAAAAACCCAACATATTTCAATTATTATCAGAACAATTACTGTTCATTAATTACTGTCTGCAAAATTATTTTCATTCTTTATTTAGTCTACTGAAATAATCTTATTATTATTAAAACAATTACCTACACACATTGTTTACATTATATACTTGTTACAATACACACCACTAATTTCACTATCAATTATTTACAAATTATTCGTCATTAACTGTTCAATTTTACCACACTTCATTTCATAATCTGTCCAGGTCATTACCATAAATTAAAATATTTAAAAATGTCCATACACTAATTCTAACTTCAACCTCCATCATCATATATATATCGAATATATTTATAACATGCATCATTGTTATCCACACACAATTTGTTATTATTATTATTATAATAATAATCCATTAACTTTATTTCATTCATTATGCCATTATAATTTATACGGTTATTCCCTATTAATATTTCATAAACCTTGTCAACATAAGTTATTATTGTCCAGTCTCCATCAGTATTATTGGTTAACGTCAGGTAAGCTATTTTATCATTTTTATATTCCTCTACTATTATATCATGTAAGTGTTTATTGTTTATATAGGTATTATCAAAATAATCCTCTATCTCTCTTTCAACAGGTAAGTATTTTATATTGTTTATCTTCACCCCTTCTAACCTCTCTCTCAACTCATTATACTTTCTCTTTAACTTATATAATTCTATCTCTCTATCTAAATCTCCCTCACCATAACCCCTTATCACACTTTCTCTCTCACTCCATGCAGAGGGCACTAACTCATTAAAGCCTTTCCTGATTTCTCCAGGAACAATAAAAAACTTTAAAAAACAATTATCTGTAGAACACTTTTCTACCCAATACCTCCGTGAAGATCTTTCTTCACCCCCCTTAACACCTCGAAAAAAATTTACCCTCTGCTTCATACCCACAATATAACTCTCTTCACCCACTCTCTTTAACCCATCAACACACGCTAACATTCCATTGTTACATCCTAAAACTTCATTAGTACTCTCAATATTTACCCCATTATTCTTTAACATCATACTTTCACTTATATTGTCATAATTATCACTCCTACTTACCTCAGAATTGTAATTATCATCATTATCATCACTAGTCAATATTTTATTATCTAACACTACCTCTTCCACCATTTCGTCATTATAAATATTTGTCATACCATTGTCACCTAACTTCTCAACACTCTGTTCTAATCTGTTAAAGTTAGCTTCTATTATGTCACTAGTGTGGTTTAAATGCTTATTGATTTCATTCATATGGTTTTTCAACTCATCAAATTTATTATTTTGTACCTCTAATTTGGTGTCAAAATCATTGCTTAATTAATTTGTTCATCTAATTTCTCACTGAAACTACTCTTAACTTCTTTGATTTCGTTTTTCTGTTCATTCATGTTAATATCGTTTACATCAAAACGACTGTTTATTACTTGAAATTGTTTTTGTAAAAAATTCATTATATCATTGTCGAATTGGCTATTACATTTCTTTGAGGTTGGAGTTGATAGAGTGCCCGAGTCATCTATAGCTGATTCAGTTAGGCTGAATTCTTTTGATCGATTTACTGGGGTTGAATGAACCTCTGGTTCCCCCACACCAGCCGACTCGCTCATTTCGACTACAATCTCGTTATTATCCATTTCATTAAATTATTTTATATTTACTTATTTATAACACATTCATCAATAACACAGTAATATAACCTTTTCTGACACTCTCGTCACCTACGTCTATTTCTACGTACCAAAAAAAATTCGTTCTCATTTCAAACAACCATTCTGCTCTCCCAGTAGGCCTATTTTTATATAAAACAAAATTTTATATAAAATGTCCCTGTTCGGGCGCCAATTGTGATATCACTTTTATTGATTTATTTAAACTCAATTACTTTTGAGTTTTACTCATTGTTTACTCTTTATATCAGGCGCCATCTTGCCGTATTGCAAGAAATTAATCCAATTTACCATTAATATGTGTATAAGAAATAGGTACTTACCATTTTTCGGGCCAGATTCTTTTCGGCGAACTAAAAAGAACAGAAATGGTTGTCTAAATAACGAAAACTTTATTTGTTCCCCATGATTTAAAATTTATTGTCATTTCAATTTTTATCATAAACAAATTATTCTTTTCTCCTTCTTTACATTTTGTTCCCTAGTAATTCAAGTAAAATATAGACATAAAATGGATCATTATTAAGTTGAACATAATTGGTTCAACAATAGTCAAAATAAAACAGGAAATATAAATACAAAATAATTCGCTTAATACTTAACTAACACAACGGAAACCAGCGCTTTCACACACACACACACACACACACACACACACACACACACACACACACACACACACACACACACACACACACATATCTACCCCAGGATTCTAAGAGCTCTCTCTATTAATTGTGAAAATATTTGAATGTGAATTTTACAATTTTGAATATTTAAATCATAATTGAAAGTTTTGTGTTCATTCTTGTAGACTACTTAGCTGAGTTTGAGTCCAGAAGACGTCACATTTCTTTACGTGCGCACTTTCATTTAAATCATAAGTTCCGAACTGTATTAATGTAAATAAAACTGTTAATCACATTTTAAGTATGTATTTCTATTGTTAAATCATATTTCAGATATATTATTCACATTTTGTATGTTGCGGGCGTAAATGTACGCCCGCAACATATACGTTCCGGAAATTATGTTTCAGAACTTTTATGTACTACTCGCGCGAGTGTTGAATTTAGACTGCACGAGACAAACGGCACTATTTTGTAAAGTGGCCGCAGTTGTTTACCAAGTTTCATTGTTCTGAGTTCGTATCACTATGCCAGTATACGGTTTTGGCTTATACGCCCAATATTCCACAGCGGGGATTGTCTCTGATGCAAGATGTTGACGTCACATGGTCTGATGTTATTACATAACTTGTTTACCGTTTTGTAAGTCATTGGAGCTGACCTTGACTCAATTCCGCTGGTTGTTTATTTCGTCGTTATAATTTTCATGAATAATTTCACACTCACTGCCGCCAACTTCATTACCAACAAAATTTACCTTTCTGTTTACGTTTCCCCAAAATTATCGTAAAAAATGCTAATTCACTTTTATGTAAATACAAATTTATCTATTTCCCCGGGTAGCCCAAAATGTCCCGTTACAATACCCCCTCAATGAGAGGTTTTATGCCGAAGCATAAAAACTCTCATTGACACACTCATACTTGCTAAAGGGATCAGCCTGGATATGTCGCCACAACCCCCTTTATGGTTTACAAACAAAAAAATATATAATTAACTCACCCTTGGTTCAGTGACTGTGACCGCACCTGAATGACATTACTGGACTTCTCTCTCGAGATCCCAACACCATAAAGTCAGACAGATACTTAACGCCTCTGCTCTGACGCGCTGGCCAGCTCAGGACTGCCGCCACAGCATCACCAAACACTGAAACAACAAATCAAATATCAACTAGTGGCCTTAGACAACACCATATCCCCAACTGATCTGTTTCCCCCTAGCGGTGCTGGTTTGCGTTAAGAAGCACTGGTTTTGTTTTCACTTAACCTCTAACACATATATGAATACATCTTTTAAACTTCCATAATTTCAATCTATCTACTTTTTCTTGTTAACTTTGATTCCAAAATTCAAAATTACTGCTCTGATTCCTATCAGAAATTAAATAAACATTTCCCATTACCATATTACACATTTCTCTTATCCCCAATTTGCATCAAAAAAATTTTTTAAATTCATAAAAATTTTCTTAAATACTAACAAACACAATACAACATAAGAAAACATAGTACATTCATAATTCACATTGTTATTATTATCTTTATTATTACTTTACAATAAACAATTTGCATTTTAAAATTTACACACTTTACATCTTTAAATTTGCATATAAAGTTATAACAATTACATTTTAATCTCAATTTGACTTTTATTAATTCATTTCCCCAAGAAAAAATAAATTTTTTTAATATTTTTTTTTAATTTCTTCTTTTTTTCTTTTTACATAACATTCCATTGATTATTCCATTTTATTAACTTGGGTGATTCTCAGTTATTCATAACAATTCACTCTATCAACTTGGCATTTACCCATAATCTTACCCCTCTTACGACTCTAACGCCCACTTACAAATTCTCTAACTAATATTACACCCATCTCCCAAAAAATCTACCAACCCTTCTCTACCGCTAACTAACTACTCTAACTCATGTCGCATCACTCTACCCTTATCACAAAAGTACTCTCTACCCCTTTGTACTCAGGATGTGTGTCCCCTCCCAAAGCTCATTCCCTTATCTGGTCCCTGGACTTCCCCTAGGCAACCCTTTCCGGCGCTAAACAGTCCCTCCCTGTCCCAACACCTTTCGTTGGACTCCTTACACCACCCCCCTTACAAAATTCCCACTATCAACTAATTACTCTCCCATTACATCATTACTACTACAAAATAACATCATCATTTATAAACATCAATATATCACTAATAATTCTACATAAATTCTCCATTACTACTGTATCTCCACTTATACTCAAATTCTCTATTACTTGTATTTCATCTCTTATTCTCTTTAACACCCATCTATATTCAACTTGGACTGACTCAAATGTCTTACTTAAACAATTACTATCACCCAACTTCTATCTTTTATAACCAATTGAAAATTCTAATTATCTCAAATTTATTTCATTATTTATCTAAAATCTTTGAACACATTGAAAACTTATCCTATAAAATATTATTATATTTTTATAATCCTTATTCCTAACATACTACATGCAATTAATACAATAAGACATAATAAACACAATATAGGAAACATCTAGTGCATCTATTTTGCAAATCAAAACAAAATTATTTAGTTATCTCAGTAGTGAGTCATCATTATTAAATTACAACATATTTTAATTCGTTACCCCCCTGGGTAACCTCCCTGCCACACACACTATGACCCGCCCTGGACTGTGGCGTCCAGTTGCTTCCACAAGGACTGAAATTTTGTCATCTCCTTGTCCTTGCTTCTGCGGTACATTTTTAAAAACTAGATATCATAATATCTAAATGTACAGATTATACGCCCCTAATGCGGGTCTACCACCAGGCCTTGCTGTTCCTACTCGAACAGAGTGGTGTTCCATAGTTTGGTGATTCCCCTGAATTACCCCCCTGTCAATTTCTAAATTCACCTTTACAACGATAACAGCTATGGCCAGTTAAGGCAGAACGTGACGCAATGAGCCCCAACCATAGCTGTTAAAGCTAAACCAATTCCACGGTCAGGGTTCGGTGAGGCCGTGACCGCCCGAAAAGTTGGGGAATCACAAGTAAAAGATATTTTTGTTTAAAATTAACAATTTACATTACATGACATTTGTAGTCTTGGTTATGTTTTAACCTTATACATTACTTTCTTAACTTTCCCTACCTTGACCTTCATATTTACTTAATATTTACTTAGTCACTTAAACTAATCTATTTACAGTTAATGTTGTTGTCATTACATGAAAATAAACAATTCACATTTAAGATTTACCAAAATTACATAACTTAAAATTTTAATTTCATTTTCAAATTCTATTTACTCGTGACCTTGTTACATTTTATTATTGCATAATAAATTTTATTACATAACGAGTAAATTTCATTTGAACACACTACCTCACTAAAATTATTTATTTACACGCCTAGGCATTCCACAAACTAAACAATTTAACATTTATTAATTTACTAATTATTATCAAATTTAAATCTCATTAAACAATTTAATTACCTCATAAAAATTCAATTATATAACATTTTAAATCCAACAAAATATTTTAAACATCTCAAATTATTTACTTCAATTAATTATTAAAAACCCAACATATTTCAATTATTATCAGAACAATTACTGTTCATTAATTACTGTCTGCAAAATTATTTTCATTCTTTATTTAGTCTACTGAAATAATCTTATTATTATTAAAACAATTACCTACACACATTGTTTACATTATATACTTGTTACAATACACACCACTAATTTCACTATCAATTATTTACAAATTATTCGTCATTAACTGTTCAATTTTACCACACTTCATTTCATAATCTGTCCAGGTCATTACCATAAATTAAAATATTTAAAAATGTCCATACACTAATTCTAACTTCAACCTCCATCATCATATATATATCGAATATATTTATAACATGCATCATTGTTATCCACACACAATTTGTTATTATTATTATTATAATAATCCATTAACTTTATTTCATTCATTATGCCATTATAATTTATACGGTTATTCCCTATTAATATTTCATAAACCTTGTCAACATAAGTTATTATTGTCCAGTCTCCATCAGTATTATTGGTTAACGTCAGGTAAGCTATTTTATCATTTTTATATTCCTCTACTATTATATCATGTAAGTGTTTATTGTTTATATAGGTATTATCAAAATAATCCTCTATCTCTCTTTCAACAGGTAAGTATTTTATATTGTTTATCTTCACCCCTTCTAAACCTCTCTCTCAACTCATTATACTTTCTCTTTAACTTATATAATTCTATCTCTCTATCTAAATCTCCCTCACCATAACCCCTTATCACACTTTCTCTCTCACTCCATGCAGAGGGCACTAACTCATTAAAGCCTTTCCTGATTTCTCCAGGAACAATAAAAAACTTTAAAAAACAATTATCTGTAGAACACTTTTCTACCCAATACCTCCGTGAAGATCTTTCTTCACCCCCCTTAACACCTCGAAAAAAATTTACCCTCTGCTTCATACCCACAATATAACTCTCTTCACCCACTCTCTTTAACCCATCAAGACACGCTAACATTCCATTGTTACATCCTAAAACTTCATTAGTACTCTCAATATTTACCCCATTATTCTTTAACATCATACTTTCACTTATATTGTCATAATTATCACTCCTACTTACCTCAGAATTGTAATTATCATCATTATCATCACTAGTCAATATTTTATTATCTAACACTACCTCTTCCACCATTTCGTCATTATAAATATTTGTCATACCATTGTCACCTAACTTCTCAACACTCTGTTCTAATCTGTTAAAGTTAGCTTCTATTATGTCACTAGTGTGGTTTAAATGCTTATTGATTTCATTCATATGGTTTTTCAACTCATCAAATTTATTATTTTGTACCTCTAATTTGGTGTCAAAATCATTGCTTAATTAATTTGTTCATCTAATTTCTCACTGAAACTACTCTTAACTTCTTTGATTTCGTTTTTCTGTTCATTCATGTTAATATCGTTTACATCAAAACGACTGTTTATTACTTGAAATTGTTTTTGTAAAAAATTCATTATATCATTGTCGAATTGGCTATTACATTTCTTTGAGGTTGGAGTTGATAGAGTGCCCGAGTCATCTGTAGCTGATTCAGTTAGGCTGAATTCTTTTGATCGATCTACTGGGGTTGAATGCACCTCTGGTTCCCCCACACCAGCCGACTCGCTCATTTCGACTACAATCTCGTTATTATCCATTTCATTAAATTATTTTATATTTACTTATTTATAACACATTCATCAATAACACAGTAATATAACCTTTTGTGACACTCTCGTCACCTACGTCTATTTCTACGTACCAAAAAAAATTCGTTCTCATTTCAAACAACCATTCTGCTCTCCCAGTAGGCCTATTTTTATATAAAACAAAATTTTATATAAAATGTCCCTGTTCGGGCGCCAATTGTGATATCACTTTTATTGATTTATTTAAACTCAATTACTTTTGAGTTTTACTCATTGTTTACTCTTTATATCAGGCGCCATCTTGCCGTATTGCAAGAAATTAATTCAATTTACCATTAATATGTGTATAAGAAATAGGTACTTACCATTTTTCGGGCCAGATTCTTTTCGGCGAACTAAAAAGAACAGAAATGGTTGTCTAAATAACGAAAACTTTATTTGCTCCCCATGATTTAAAATTTATTGTCATTTCAATTTTTATCATAAACAAATTATTCTTTTCTCCTTCTTTACATTTTGTTCCCTAGTAATTCAAGTAAAATATAGACATAAAATGGATCATTATTAAGTTGAACATAATTGGTTCAACAATAGTCAAAATAAAACAGGAAATATAAATACAAAATAATTCGCTTAATACTTAACTTAACTAACACAACGGAAACCAGCGCTTTCACACACACACACACACACACACACACATATATATATCTACCCCAGGATTCTAAGAGCTCTCTCTATTAATTGTGAAAATATTTGAATGTGAATTTTACAATTTTGAATATTTAAATCATAATTGAAAGTTTTGTTTTCATTCTTGTAGACTACTTAGCTGAGTTTGAGTCCAGACGACGTCACATTTCTTTACGTGCGCACTTTCATTTAAATCATAAGTTCCGAACTGTATTAATGTAAATAAAACTGTTAATCACATTTTAAGTATGTATTTCTATTGTTAAATCATATTTCAGATATATTATTCACATTTTGTATGTTGCGGGCGTAAATGTACGCCCGCAACATATACGTTCCGGAAATTATGTTTCAGAACTTTTATGTACTACTCGCGCGAGTGTTGAATTTAGACTGCACGAGACAAACGGCACTATTTTGTAAAGTGGCCGCAGTTGTTTACCAAGTTTCATTGTTCTGAGTTCGTATCACTATGCCAGTATACGGTTTTGGCTTATACGCCCAACATTCCACAGCGGGGATTGCCTCTGATGCAAGATGTTGACGTCACATGGTCTGATGTTATTACATAACTTGTTTACCGTTTTTTAAGTCATTGGAGCTGACCTTGACTCAATTCCGCTGGTTGTTTATTTCGTCGTTATAATTTTCATGAATAATTTCACACTCACTGCCGCCAACTTCATTACCAACAAAATTTACCTTTCTGTTTACGTTTCCCCAAAATTATCGTAAAAAATGCTAATTCACTTTTATGTAAATACAAATTTATCTATTTCCCCGGGTAGGCCAAAATGTCCCGTTACAATACCCCCTCAATGAGAGGTTTTATGCCGAAGCATAAAAACTCTCATTGACACACTCATACTTGCTAAAGGGATCAGCCTGGATATGTCGCCACAACCCCCTTTATGGTTTACAAACAAAAAATTATATAATTAACTCACCCTTGGTTCAGTGACTGTGACCGCACCTGAATGACATTACTGGACTTCTCTCTCGAGATCCCAACACCATAAAGTCAGACAGATACTTAACGCCTCTGCTCTGACGCGCTGGCCAGCTCAGGACCGCCGCCACAGCATCACCAAACACTGAAACAACAAATCAAATATCAACTAGTGGCCTTAGACAACACCATATCCCCAACTGATCTGTTTCCCCCTAGCGGTGCTGGTTTGCGTTAAGAAGCACTGGTTTTGTTTTCACTTAACCTCTAACACATATATGAATACATCTTTTAAACTTCCATAATTTCAATCTATCTACTTTTTCTTGTTAACTTTGATTCCAAAATTCAAAATTACTGCTCTGATTCCTATCAGAAATTAAATAAACATTTCCCATTACCATATTACACATTTCTCTTATCCCCAATTTGCATCAAAAAAATTTTTTAAATTCATAAAAATTTTCTTAAATACTAACAAACACAATACAACATAAGAAAACATAGTACATTCATAATTCACATTGTTATTATTATCTTTATTATTACTTTACAATAAACAATTTGCATTTTAAAATTTACACACTTTACATCTTTAAATTTGCATATAAAGTTATAACAATTACATTTTAATCTCAATTTGACTTTTATTAATTCATTTCCCCAAGAAAAAATACATTTTTTTAATATTTTTTTTTAATTTCTTCTTTTTTTTCTTTTTACATAACATTCCATTGATTATTCCATTTTATTAACTTGGGTGATTCTCAGTTATTCATAACAATTCACTCTATCAACTTGGCATTTACCCATAATCTTACCCCTCTTACGACTCTAACGCCCACTTACAAATTCTCTAACTAATATGACACCCATCTCCCAAAAAATCTACCAACCCTTCTCTACCTCTAACTAACTACTCTAACTCATTTCGCATCACTCTACCCTTATCACAAAAATACTCTCTACCCCTTTGTACTCAGGATGTGTGTCCCCTCCCAAAGAGCTCATTCCCTTATCTGGTCCCTGGACTTCCCCTAGGCAACCCTTTCCGGCACTAAACAGTCCCTCCCTGTCCCAACACCTTTCGTTGGACTCCTTACACCACCCCCCTTACAAAATTCCCACTATCAACTAATTACTCTCCCATTACATCATTACTACTACAAAATAACATCATCATTTATAAACATCAATATATCACTAATAATTCTACATAAATTCTCCATTACTACTGTATCTCCACTTATACTCAAATTCTCTATTACTTGTATTTCATCTCTTATTCTCTTTAACACCCATCTATATTCAACTTGGACTGACTCAAATGTCTTACTTAAACAATTACTATCACCCAACTTCTATCTTTTATAACCAATTGAAAATTCTAATTATCTCAAATTTATTTCATTATTTATCTAAAATCTTTAAACACATTGAAAACTTATCCTATAAAATATTATTATATTTTTATAATCCTTATTCCTAACATACTACATGCAATTAATACAATAAGACATAATAAACACAATATAGGAAACATCTAGTGCATCTATTTTGCAAATCAAAACAAAATTATTTAGTTATCTCAGTAGCGAGTCATCATTATTAAATTACAACATATTTTAATTCGTTACCCCCCTGGGTAACCTCCCTGCCACACACACTATGACCCGCCCTGGACTGTGGCGTCCAGTTGCTTCCACAAGGACTGAAATTTTGTCATCTCCTTGTCCTTGCTTCTGCGTTACATTTTTAAAAACTAGATATCATAATATCTAAATGTACAGATTATACGCCCCTAATGCGGGTCTACCACCAGGCCTTGCTGTTCCTACTCGAACAGAGTGGTGTTCCATAGTTTGGTGATTCCCCTGAATTACCCCCCTGTCAATTTCTAAATTCACCTTTACAACGATAACAGCTATGGCCAGTTAAGGCAGAACGTGACGCAATGAGCCCCAACCATAGCTGTTAAAGCTAAACCAATTCCACGGTCAGGGTTCGGTGAGGCCGCGACCGCCCGAAAAGTTGGGGAATCACAAGTAAAAGATATTTTTGTTTAAAATTAACAATTTACATTACATGACATTTCTAGTCTTGGTTATGTTTTAACCTTATACATTACTTTCTTAACTTTCCCTACCTTGACCTTCATATTTACTTAATATTTACTTAGTCACTTAAACTAATCTATTTACAGTTAATGTTGTTGTCATTACATGAAAATAAACAATTCACATTTAAGATTTACCAAAATTACATAACTTACAATTTTAATTTCATTTTCAAATTCTATTTACTCGTGACCTTGTTACATTTTATTATTGCATAATAAATTTTATTACATAACGAGTAAATTTTATTTGAACACACTACCTCACTAAAATTATTTATTTACACGCCTAGGCATTCCACAAACTAAACAATTTAACATTTATTAATTTACTAATTATTATCAAATTTAAATCTCATTAAACAATTTAATTACCTCATAAAAATTCAATTATATAACATTTTAAATCCAACAAAATATTTTAAACATCTCAAATTATTTACTTCAATTAATTATTAAAAACCCAACATACTTCAATTATTATCAAAACAATTACTGTTCATTAATTACTGTCTTCAAAATTATTTTCATTCTTTATTTAGTCTACTGAAATAATCTTATTATTATTAAAACAATTACCTACACACATTGTTTACATTATATACTTGTTACAATACACACCACTTATTTCACTATCAATTATTTACAAATTATTCGTCATTAACTGTTCAATTTTACCACACTTCATTTCATAATCTGTCCAGGTCATTACCATAAATTAAAATATTTAAAAATGTCCATACACTAATTCTAACTTCAACCTCCATCATCATATATATATCGAATATATTTATAACATGCATCATTGTTATCCACACACAATTTGTTATTATTATTATAATAATAATCCATTAACTTTATTTCATTCATTATGCCATTATAATTTATATGGTTATTCCCTATTAATATTTCATAAACCTTGTCAACATAAGTTATTATTGTCCAGTCTCCATCAGTATTATTGGTTAACGTCAGGTAAGCTATTTTATCATTTTTATATTCCTCTACTATTATATCATGTAAGTGTTTATTGTTTATATAGGTATTATCAAAATAATCCTCTATCTCTCTTTCAACAGGTAAGTATTTTATATTGTTTATTTTCACCCCTTCTAAACCTCTCTCTCAACTCATTATACTTTCTCTTTAACTTATATAATTCTATCTCTCTATCTAAATCTCCCTCACCATAACCCCTTATCACTCTTTCTCTCTCACTCCATGCAGAGGGCACTAACTCATTAAAGCCTTTCCTGATTTCTCCAGGAACAATAAAAAACTTTAAAAAACAATTATCTGTAGAACACTTTTCTACCCAATACCTCCGTGAAGATCTTTCTTCACCCCCCTTAACACCTCGAAAAAAATTTACCCTCTGCTTCATACCCACAATATAACTCTCTTCACCCACTCTCTTTAACCCATCAAGACACGCTAACATTCCATTGTTACATCCTAAAACTTCATTAGTACTCTCAATATTTACCCCATTATTCTTTAACATCATACTTTCACTTATATTGTCATAATTAGCACTCCTACTTACCTCAGAATTGTAATTATCATCATTATCATCACTAGTCAATATTTTATTATCTAACACTACCTCTTCCACCATTTCGTCATTATAAATATTTGTCATACCATTGTCACCTAACTTCTCAACACTCTGTTCTAATCTGTTAAAGTTAGCTTCTATTATGTCACTAGTGTGGTTTAAATGCTTATTGATTTCATTCATATGGTTTTTCAACTCATCAAATTTATTATTTTGTACCTCTAATTTGGTGTCAAAATCATTGCTTAATTAATTTGTTCATCTAATTTCTCACTGAAACTACTCTTAACTTCTTTGATTTCGTTTTTCTGTTCATTCATGTTAATATCGTTTACATCAAAACGACTGTTTATTACTTGAAATTGTTTTTGTAAAAAATTCATTATATCATTGTCGAATTGGCTATTACATTTCTTTGAGGTTGGAGTTGATAGAGTGCCCGAGTCATCTATAGCTGATTCAGTTAGGCTGAATTCTTTTGATCGATTTACTGGGGTTGAATGAACCTCTGGTTCCCCCACACCAGCCGACTCGCTCATTTCGACTACAATCTTGTTATTATCCATTTCATTAAATTATTTTATATTTACTTATTTATAACACATTCATCAATAACACAGTAATATAACCTTTTGTGACACTCTCGTCACCTACGTCTATTTCTACGTACCAAAAAAAATTCGTTCTCATTTCAAACAACCATTCTGCTCTCCCAGTAGGCCTATTTTTATATAAAACAAAATTTTATATAAAATGTCCCTGTTCGGGCGCCAATTGTGATATCACTTTTATTGATTTATTTAAACTCAATTACTTTTGAGTTTTACTCATTGTTTACTCTTTATATCAGGCGCCATCTTGCCGTATTGCAAGAAATTAATTCAATTTACCATTAATATGTGTATAAGAAATAGGTACTTACCATTTTTCGGGCCAGATTCTTTTCGGCGAACTAAAAAGAACAGAAATGGTTGTCTAAATAACGAAAACTTTATTTGCTCCCCATGATTTAAAATTTATTGTCATTTCAATTTTTATCATAAACAAATTATTCTTTTCTCCTTCTTTACATTTTGTTCCCTAGTAATTCAAGTAAAATATAGACATAAAATGGATCATTATTAAGTTGAACATAATTGGTTCAACAATAGTCAAAATAAAACAGGAAATATAAATACAAAATAATTCGCTTAATACTTAACTTAACTAACACAACGGAAACCAGCGCTTTCACACACACACACACACACACACACACACACATATATATATATCTACCCCAGGATTCTAAGAGCTCTCTCTACTAATTGTGAAAATATTTGAATGTGAATTTTACAATTTTGAATATTTAAATCATAATTGAAAGTTTTGTTTTCATTCTTGTAGACTACTTAGCTGAGTTTGAGTCCAGACGACGTCACATTTCTTTACGTGCGCACTTTCATTTAAATCATAAGTTCCGAACTGTATTAATGTAAATAAAACTGTTAATCACATTTTAAGTATGTATTTCTATTGTTAAATCATATTTCAGATATATTATTCACATTTTGTATGTTGCGGGCGTAAATGTACGCCCGCAACATATACGTTCTGGAAATTATGTTTCAGAACTTTTATGTACTACTCGCGCGAGTGTTGAATTTAGACTGCACGAGACAAACGGCACTATTTTGTAAAGTGGCCGCAGTTGTTTACCAAGTTTCATTGTTCTGAGTTCGTATCACTATGCCAGTATACGGTTTTGGCTTATACGCCCAACATTCCACAGCGGGGATTGCCTCTGATGCAAGATGTTGACGTCACATGGTCTGATGTTATTACATAACTTGTTTACCGTTTTTTAAGTCATTGGAGCTGACCTTGACTCAATTCCGCTGGTTGTTTATTTCGTCTTTATAATTTTCATGAATAATTTCACACTCACTGCCGCCAACTTCATTACCAACAAAATTTACCTTTCTGTTTACGTTTCCCCAAAATTATCGTAAAAAATGCTAATTCACTTTTATGTAAATACAAATTTATCTATTTCCCCGGGTAGGCCAAAATGTCCCGTT
Source organism: Magicicada septendecula (assembly GCA_034769895.1). Lineage (NCBI taxonomy): Eukaryota > Metazoa > Arthropoda > Insecta > Hemiptera > Cicadidae > Magicicada > Magicicada septendecula. Next base: position 465,590,612 of record CM068367.1, read on the forward strand.
ACAATACCCCCTCAATGAGAGGTTTTATGCCGAAGCATAAAAACTCTCATTGACACACTCATACTTGCTAAAGGGATCAGCCTGGATATGTCGCCACAACCCCCTTTATGGTTTACAAACAAAAAAATATATAATTAACTCACCCTTGGTTCAGTGACTGTGACCGCACCTGAATGACATTACTGGACTTCTCTCTCGAGATCCCAACACCATAAAGTCAGACAGATACTTAACGCCTCTGCTCTGACGCGCTGGCCAGCTCAGGACCGCCGCCACAGCATCACCAAACACTGAAACAACAAATCAAATATCAACTAGTGGCCTTAGACAACACCATATCCCCAACTGATCTGTTTCCCCCTAGCGGTGCTGGTTTGCGTTAAGAAGCACTGGTTTTGTTTTCACTTAACCTCTAACACATATATGAATACATCTTTTAAACTTCCATAATTTCAATCTATCTACTTTTTCTTGTTAACTTTGATTCCAAAATTCAAAATTACTGCTCTGATTCCTATCAGAAATTAAATAAACATTTCCCATTACCATATTACACATTTCTCTTATCCCCAATTTGCATCAAAAAAATTTTTTAAATTCATAAAAATTTTCTTAAATACTAACAAACACAATACAACATAAGAAAACATAGTACATTCATAATTCACATTGTTATTATTATCTTTATTATTACTTTACAATAAACAATTTGCATTTTAAAATTTACACACTTTACATCTTTAAATTTGCATATAAAGTTATAACAATTACATTTTCATCTCAATTTGACTTTTATTAATTCATTTCCCCAAGAAAAAATACATTTTTTTAATATTTTTTTTTAATTTCTTCTTTTTTTTCTTTTTACATAACATTCCATTGATTATTCCATTTTATTAACTTGGGTGATTCTCAGTTATTCATAACAATTCACTCTATCAACTTGGCATTTACCCATAATCTTACCCCTCTTACGACTCTAACGCCCACTTACAAATTCTCTAACTAATATTATCTCCCAAAAAATCTACCAACCCTTCTCTACCTCTAACTAACTACTCTAACTCATTTCGCATCACTCTACCCTTATCGCAAAAATACTCTCTACCCCTTTGTACTCAGGATGTGTGTCCCCTCCCAAAGCTCATTCCCTTATCTGGTCCCTGGACTTCCCCTAGGCAACCCTTTCCGGCGCTAAACAGTCCCTCCCTGTCCCAACACCTTTCGTTGGACTCCTTACACCACCCCCCTTACAAAATTCCCACTATCAACTAATTACTCTCCCATTACATCATTACTACTACAAAATAACATCATCATTTATAAACATCAATATATCACTAATAATTCTACATAAATTCTCCATTACTACTGTATCTCCACTTATACTCAAATTCTCTATTACTTGTATTTCATCTCTTATTCTCTTTAACACCCATCTATATTCAACTTGGACTGACTCAAATGTCTTACTTAAACAATTACTATCACCCAACTTCTATCTTTTATAACCAATTGAAAATTCTAATTATCTCAAATTTATTTCATTATTTATCTAAAATCTTTAAACACATTGAAAACTTATCCTATAAAATATTATTATATTTTTATAATCCTTATTCCTAACATACTACATGCAATTAATACAATAAGACATAATAAACACAATATAGGAAACATCTAGTGCATCTATTTTGCAAATCAAAACAAAATTATTTAGTTATCTCAGTAGCGAGTCATCATTATTAAATTACAACATATTTTAATTCGTTACCCCCCTGGGTAACCTCCCTGCCACACACACTATGACCCGCCCTGGACTGTGGCGTCCAGTTGCTTCCACAAGGACTGAAATTTTGTCATCTCCTTGTCCTTGCTTCTGCGTTACATTTTTAAAAACTAGATATCATAATATCTAATATACGCCCCTAATGCGGGTCTACCACCAGGCCTTGCTGTTCCTACTCGAACAGAGTGGTGTTCCATAGTTTGGTGATTCCCCTGAATTACCCCCTGTCAATTTCTAAATTCACCTTTACAACGATAACAGCTATGGCCAGTTAAGGCAGAACGTGACGCAATGAGCCCCAACCATAGCTGTTAAAGCTAAACCAATTCCACGGTCAGGGTTCGGTGAGGCCGTGACTGCCCGAAAAGTTGGGGAATCACAAGTAAAAGATATTTTTGTTTAAAATTAACAATTTACATTACATGACATTTCTAGTCTTGGTTATGTTTTAACCTTATACATTACTTTCTTAACTTTCCCTACCTTGACCTTCATATTTACTTAATATTTACTTAGTCACTTAAACTAATCTATTTACAGTTAATGTTGTTGTCATTACATGAAAATAAACAATTCACATTTAAGATTTACCAAAATTACATAACTTACAATTTTAATTTCATTTTCAAATTCTATTTACTCGTGACCTTGTTACATTTTATTATTGCATAATAAATTTTATTACATAACGAGTAAATTTTATTTGAACACACTACCTCACTAAAATTATTTATTTACACGCCTAGGCATTCCACAAACTAAACAATTTAACATTTATTAATTTACTAATTATTATCAATTTTAAATCTCATAAAACAGTTTAATTACCTCATAAAAATTCAATTATATAACATTTTAAATCCAACAAAATATTTTAAACATCTCAAATTATTTACTTCAATTAATTATTAAAAACCCAACATATTTCAATTATTATCAAAGCAATTACTGTTCATTAATTACCGTCTTCAAAATTATTTTCATTCTTTATTTAGTCTACTGAAATAATCTTATTATTATTAAAACAATTACCTACACACATTGTTTACATTATATACTTGTTACAATACACACCACTAATTTCACTATCAATTATTTACAAATTATTCGTCATTAACTGTTCAATTTTACCACACTTCATTTCATAATCTGTCCAGGTCATTACCATAAATTAAAATATTTAAAAATGTCCATACACTAATTCTAACTTCAACCTCCATCATCATATATATATATCGAATATATTTATAACATGCATCATTGTTATCCACACACAATTTGTTATTATTATTATTATTATTATTATAATCCATTAACTTTATTTCATTCATTATGCCATTATAATTTATACGGTTATTCCCTATTAATATTTCATAAACCTTGTCAACATAAGTTATTATTGTCCAGTCTCCATCAGTATTATTGGTTAACGTCAGGTAAGCTATTTTATCATTTTTATATTCCTCTACTATTATATCATGTAAGTGTTTATTGTTTATATAGGTATTATCAAAATAATCCTCTATCTCTCTTTCAACAGGTAAGTATTTTATATTGTTTATATCCACCCCTTCTAACCTCTCTCTCAACTCATTATACTTTCTCTTTAACTTATATAATTCTATCTCTCTATCTAAATCTCCCTCACCATAACCCCTTATCACACTTTCTCTCTCACTCCATGCAGAGGGCACTAACTCATTAAAGCCTTTCCTGATTTCTCCAGGAACAATAAAAAACTTTAAAAAACAATTATCTGTAGAACACTTTTCTACCCAATACCTCCGTGAAGATCTTTCTTCACCCCCCTTAACACCTCGAAAAAAATTTACCCTCTGCTTCATACCCACAATATAACTCTCTTCACCCACTCTCTTTAACCCATCAACACACGCTAACATTCCATTGTTACATCCTAAAACTTCATTAGTACTCTCAATATTTACCCCATTATTCTTTAACATCATACTTTCACTTATATTGTCATAATTATCACTCCTACTTACCTCAGAATTGTAATTATCATCATTATCATCACTAGTCAATATTTTATTATCTATCACTACCTCTTCCACCATTTCGTCATTATAAATATTTGTCATACCATTGTCACCTAACTTCTCAACACTCTGTTCTAATCTGTTAAAGTTAGCTTCTATTATGTCACTAGTGTGGTTTAAATGCTTATTGATTTCATTCATATGGTTTTTCAACTCATCAAATTTATTATTTTGTACCTCTAATTTGGTGTCAAAATCATTGCTTAATTAATTTGTTCATCTAATTTCTCACTGAAACTACTCTTAACTTCTTTGATTTCGTTTTTCTGTTCATTCATGTTAATATCGTTTACATCAAAACGACTGTTTATTACTTGAAATTGTTTTTGTAAAAAATTCATTATATCATTGTCGAATTGGCTATTACATTTCTTTGAGGTTGGAGTTGATAGAGTGCCCGAGTCTATAGCTGATTCAGTTAGGCTGAATTCTTTTGATCGATTTACTGTGGTTGAATGAACCTCTGGTTCCCCCACACCAGCCGACTCGCTCATTTCGACTACAATCTCGTTATTATCCATTTCATTAAATTATTTTATATTTACTTATTTATAACACATTCATTAATAACACAGTAATATAACCTTTTGTGACACTCTCGTCACCTACGTCTATTTCTACGTACCAAAAAAAATATTCGTTCTCATTTCAAACAACCATTCTGCTCTCCCAGTAGGCCTATTTTTATATAAAACAAAATTTTATATAAAATGTCCCTGTCCGGGCGCCAATTGTGATATCACTTTTATTGATTTATTTAAACTCAATTACTTTTGAGTTTTACTCATTGTTTACTCTTTATATCAGGCGCCATCTTGCCGTATTGCAAGAAATTAATTCAATTTACCATTAATATGTGTATAAGAAATAGGTACTTACCATTTTTCGGGCCAGATTCTTTTCGGCGAACTAAAAAGAACAGAAATGGTTGTCTAAATAACGAAAACTTTATTTGTTCCCCATGATTTAAAATTTGTCATTTCAATTTTTATCATAAACAAATTATTCTTTTCTCCTTCTTTACATTTTGTTCCCTAGTAATTCAAGTAAAATATAGACATAAAATGGATCATTATTAAGTTGAACATAATTGGTTCAACAATAGTCAAAATAAAACAGGAAATATAAATACAAAATAATTCGCTTAATACTTAACTTAACTAACACAACGGAAACCAGCGCTTTCACTCACTCACACACACACACACACACACACACACACACACACACACATATATATCTACCCCAGGATTCTAAGAGCTCTCTCTATTAATTGTGAAAATATTTGAATGTGAATTTTACAATTTTGAATATTTAAATCATAATTGAAAGTTTTGTTTTCATTCTTGTAGACTACTTAGCTGAGTTTGAGTCCAGACGACGTCACATTTCTTTACGTGCGCACTTTCATTTAAATCATAAGTTCCGAACTGTATTAATGTAAATAAAACTGTTAATCACATTTTAAGTATGTATTTCTATTGTTAAATCATATTTCAGATATATTATTCACATTTTGTATGTTGCGGGCGTAAATGTACGCCCGCAACATATACGTTCCGGAAATTATGTTTCAGAACTTTTATGTACTACTCGCGCGAGTGTTGAATTTAGACTGCACGAGACAAACGGCACTATTTTGTAAAGTGGCCGCAGTTGTTTACCAAGTTTCATTGTTCTGAGTTCGTATCACTACGCCAGTATACGGTTTTGGCTTATACGCCCAACATTCCACAGCGGGGATTGTCTCTGATGCAAGATGTTGACGTCACATGGTCTGATGTTATTACATAACTTGTTTACCGTTTTGTAAGTCATTGGAGCTGACCTTGACTCAATTCCGCTGGTTGTTTATTTCGTCGTTATAATTTTCATGAATAATTTCACACTCACTGCCGCCAACTTCATTACCAACAAAATTTACCTTTCCGTTTACGTTTCCCCAAAATTATCGTAAAAAATGCTAATTCACTTTTATGTAAATACAAATTTATCTATTTCCCCGGGTAGGCCAAAATGTCCCGTTACAATACCCCCTCAATGAGAGGTTTTATGCCGAAGCATAAAAACTCTCATTGACACACTCGTACTTGCTAAAGGGATCAGCCTGGATATGTCGCCACAACCCCCTTTATGGTTTGCAAACAAAAAAATATATAATTAACTCACCCTTGGTTCAGTGACTGTGACCGCACCTGAATGACATTACTGGACTTCTCTCTCGAGATCCCAACACCATTAAGTCAGACAGATACTTAACGCCTCTGCTCTGACGCGCTGGCCAGCTCAGGACCGCCGCCACAGCATCACCAAACACTGAAACAACAAATCAAATATCAACTAGTGGCCTTAGACAACACCATATCCCCAACTGATCTGTTTCCCCCTAGTGGTGCTGGTTTGCGTTAAGAAGCACTGGTTTTGTTTTCACTTAACCTCTAACACATATATGAATACATCTTTTAAACTTCCATAATTTCAATCTATCTACTTTTTCTTGTTAACTTTGATTCCAAAATTCAAAATTACTGCTCTGATTCCTATCAGAAATTAAATAAACATTTCCCATTACCATATTACACATTTCTCTTATCCCCAATTTGCATCAAAAAAATTTTTTAAATTCATAAAAATTTTCTTAAATACTAACAAACACAATACAACATAAGAAAACATAGTACATTCATAATTCACATTGTTATTATTATCTTTATTATTACTTTACAATAAACAATTTGCATTTTAAAATTTACACACTTTACATCTTTAAATTTGCATATAAAGTTATAACAATTACATTTTAATCTCAATTTGACTTTTATTAATTCATTTCCCCAAGAAAAAATACATTTTTTTAATATTTTTTTTTTAATTTCTTCTTTTTTTTCTTTTTACATAACATTCCATTGATTATTCCATTTTATTAACTTGGGTGATTCTCAGTTATTCATAACAATTCACTCTATCAACTTGGCATTTACCCATAATCTTACCCCTCTTACGACTCTAACGCCCACTTACAAATTCTCTAACTAATATTACACCCATCTCCCAAAAAATCTACCAACCCTTCTCTACCTCTAACTAACTACTCTAACTCATGTCGCATCACTCTACCCTTATCACAAAAATACTCTCTACCCCTTTGTACTCAGGATGTGTGTCCCCTCCCAAAGCTCATTCCCTTATCTGGTCCCTGGACTTCCCCTAGGCAACCCTTTCCGGCGCTAAACAGTCCCTCCCTGTCCCAACACCTTTCGTTGGACTCCTTACACCACCCCCTTACAAAATTCCCACTATCAACTAATTACTCTCCCATTACATCATTACTACTACAAAATAACATCATCATTTATAAACATCAATATATCACTAATAATTCTACATAAATTCTCCATTACTACTGTATCTCCACTTATACTCAAATTCTCTATTACTTGTATTTCATCTCTTATTCTCTTTAACACCCATCTATATTCAACTTGGACTGACTCAAATGTCTTACTTAAACAATTACTATCACCCAACTTCTATCTTTTATAACCAATTGAAAATTCTAATTATCTCAAATTTATTTCATTATTTATCTAAAATCTTTAAACACATTGAAAACTTATCTTATAAAATATTATTATATTTTTATAATCCTTATTCCTAACATACTACATGCAATTGTTACAATACACACCACTAATTTCACTATCAATTATTTACAAATTATTCGTCATTAACTGTTCAATTTTACCACACTTCATTTCATAATCTGTCCAGGTCATTACCATAAATTAAAATATTTAAAAATGTCCATACACTAATTCTAACTTCAACCTCCATCATCATATATATATCGAATATATTTATAACATGCATCATTGTTATCCACACACAATTTGTTATTATTATTATTATTATTATTATTATTATAATCCATTAACTTTATTTCATTCATTATGCCATTATAATTTATACGGTTATTCCCTATTAATATTTCATAAACCTTGTCAACATAAGTTATTATTGTCCAGTCTCCATCAGTATTATTGGTTAACGTCAGGTAAGCTATTTTATCATTTTTATATTCCTCTACTATTATATCATGTAAGTGTTTATTGTTTATATAGGTATTATCAAAATAATCCTCTATCTCTCTTTCAACAGGTAAGTATTTTATATTGTTTATCTTCACCCCTTCTAACCTCTCTCTCAACTCATTATACTTTCTCTTTAACTTATATAATTCTATCTCTCTATCTAAATCTCCCTCACCATAACCCCTTATCACACTTTCTCTCTCACTCCATGCAGAGGGCACTAACTCATTAAAGCCTTTCCTGATTTCTCCAGGAACAATAAAAAACTTTAAAAAACAATTATCTGTAGAACACTTTTCTACCCAATACCTCCGTGAAGATCTTTCTTCACCCCCCTTAACACCTCGAAAAAAATTTACCCTCTGCTTCATACCCACAATATAACTCTCTTCACCCACTCTCTTTAACCCATCAACACACGCTAACATTCCATTGTTACATCCTAAAACTTCATTAGTACTCTCAATATTTACCCCATTATTCTTTAACATCATACTTTCACTTATATTGTCATAATTATCACTCCTACTTACCTCAGAATTGTAATTATCATCATTATCATCACTAGTCAATATTTTATTATCTAACACTACCTCTTCCACCATTTCGTCATTATAAATATTTGTCATACCATTGTCACCTAACTTCTCAACACTCTGTTCTAATCTGTTAAAGTTAGCTTCTATTATGTCACTAGTGTGGTTTAAATGCTTATTGATTTTATTCATATGGTTTTTCAACTCATCAAATTTATTATTTTGTACCTCTAATTTGGTGTCAAAATCATTGCTTAATTAATTTGTTCATCTAATTTCTCACTGAAACTACTCTTAACTTCTTTGATTTCGTTTTTCTGTTCATTCATGTTAATATCGTTTACATCAAAACGACTGTTTATTACTTGAAATTGTTTTTGTAAAAAATTCATTATATCATTGTCGAATTGGCTATTACATTTCTTTGAGGTTGGAGTTGATAGAGTGCCCGAGTCATCTATAGCTGATTCAGTTAGGCTGAATTCTTTTGATCGATTTACTGTGGTTGAATGAACCTCTGGTTTCCCCACACCAGCCGACTCGCTCATTTCGACTACAATCTCGTTATTATCCATTTCATTAAATTATTTTATATTTACTTATTTATAACACATTCATCAATAACACAGTAATATAACCTTTTGTGACACTCTCGTCACCTACGTCTATTTCTACGTACCAAAAAAAAATCGTTCTCATTTCAAACAACCATTCTGCTCTCCCAGTAGGCCTATTTTTATATAAAACAAAATTTTATATAAAACGTCCCTGTTCGGGCGCCAATTGTGATATCACTTTTATTGATTTATTTAAACTCAATTACTTTTGAGTTTTACTCATTGTTTACTCTTTATATCAGGCGCCATCTTGCCGTATTGCAAGAAATTAATTCAATTTACCATTAATATGTGTATAAGATATAGGTACTTACCATTTTTCGGGCCAGATTCTTTTCGGCGAACTAAAAAGAACAGAAATGGTTGTCTAAATAACGAAAACTTTATTTGTTCCCCATGATTTAAAATTTATTGTCATTTCAATTTTTATCATAAACAAATTATTCTTTTCTCCTTCTTTTACATTTTGTTCCCTAGTAATTCAAGTAAAATATAGACATAAAATGGATCATTATTAAGTTGAACATAATTGGTTCAACAATAGTCAAAATAAAACAGGAAATATAAATACAAAATAATTCGCTTAATACTTAACTTAACTAACACAACGGAAACCAGCGCTTTCACTCACACACACACACACACACACACACACACACACACACACACACACACACACACACACACACACACACACACACACACACACACACACACACACACACACACACACATATATATCTACCCCAGGATTCTAAGAGCTCTCTCTATTAATTGTGAAAATATTTGAATGTGAATTTTACAATTTTGAATATTTTAATCATAATTGAAAGTTTTGTTTTCATTCTTGTAGACTACTTAACTGAGTTTGAGTCCAGACGACGTCACATTTCTTTATGTGCGCACTTTCATTTAAATCATAAGTTCCGAACTGTATTAATGTAAATAAAACTATTAATCACATTTTAAGTATGTATTTCTATTGTTAAATCATATTTCAGATATATTATTCACATTTTGTATGTTGCGGGCGTAAATGTACGCCCGCAACATATACGTTCCGGAAATTATGTTTCAGAACTTTTATGTACTACTCGCGCGAGTGTTGAATTTAGACTGCACGAGACAAACGGCACTATTTTGTAAAGTGGCCGCAGTTGTTTACCAAGTTTCATTGTTCTGAGTTCGTATCACTACGCCAGTATACGGTTTTGGCTTATACGCCCAACATTCCACAGCGGGGATTGTCTCTGATGCAAGATGTTGACGTCACATGGTCTGATGTTATTACATAAGTTGTTTACCGTTTTGTAAGTCATTGGAGCAGACCTTGACTCAATTCCGCTGGTTGTTTATTTCGTCTTTATAATTTTCATGAATAATTTCACACTCATTGCCGCCAACTTCATTACCAACAAAATGTACCTTTCTGTTTACGTTTCCCCAAAATTATCGTAAAAAATGCTAATTCACTTTTATGTAAATACAAATTTATCTATTTCCCCGGGTAGGCCAAAATGTCCCGTTACAATAACCCCTCAATGAGAGGTTTTATGCCGAAGCATAAAAACTCTCATTGACACACTCGTACTTGCTAAAGGGATCAGCCTGGATATGTCGCCACAACCCCCTTTATGGTTTGCAAACAAAAAAATATATAATTAACTCACCCTTGGTTCAGTGACTGTGACCGCACCTGAATGACATTACTGGACTTCTCTCTCGAGATCCCAACACCATAAAGTCAGACAGATACTTAACGCCTCTGCTCTGACGCGCTGGCCAGCTCAGGACCGCCGCCACAGCATCACCAAACACTGAAACAACAAATCAAATATCAACTAGTGGCCTTAGACAACACCATATCCCCAACTGATCTGTTTCCCCCTAGCGGTGCTGGTTTGCGTTAAGAAGCACTGGTTTTGTTTTCACTTAACCTCTAACACATATATGAATACATCTTTTAAACTTCCATAATTTCAATCTATCTACTTTTTCTTGTTAACTTTGATTCCAAAATTCAAAATTACTGCTCTGATTCCTATCAGAAATTAAATAAACATTTCCCATTACCATATTACACATTTCTCTTATCCCCAAATTGCATCAAAAAAATTTTTTAAATTCATAAAACTTTTCTTAAATACTAACAAAAACAATACAACATAAGAAAACATAGTACATTCATAATTCACATTGTTATTATTATCTTTATTATACTTTACAATAAACAATTTGCATTTTAAAATTTACACACTTTACATCTTTAAATTTGCATATAAAGTTATAACAATTACATTTTAATCTCAATTTGACTTTTATTAATTCATTTCCCCAAGAAAAAATACATTTTTTAATATTTTTTTTTAATTTCTTCTTTTTTTTCTTTTTACATAACATTCCATTGATTATTCCATTTTATTAACTTGGGTGATTCTCAGTTATTCATAACAATTCACTCTATCAACTTGGCATTTACCCATAATCTTACCCCTCTTACGACTCTAACGCCCACTTACAAATTCTCTAACTAATATTACACCCATCTTCCAAAAAATCTACCAACCCTTCTCTACCTCTAACTAACTACTCTAACTCATTTCGCATCACTCTACCCTTATCGCAAAAATACTCTCTACCCCTTTGTACTCAGGATGTGTGTCCCCTCCCAAAGCTCATTCCCTTATCTGGTCCCTGGACTTCCCCTAGGCAACCCTTTCCGGCGCTAAACAGTCCCTCCCTGTCCCAACACCTTTCGTTGGACTCCTTACACCACCCCCCTTACAAAATTCCCACTATCAACTAATTACTCTCCCATTACATCATTACTACTACAAAATAACATCATCATTTATAAACATCAATATATCACTAATAATTCTACATAAATTCTCCATTACTACTGTATCTCCACTTATACTCAAATTCTCTATTACTTGTATTTCATCTCTTATTCTCTTTAACACCCATCTATATTCAACTTGGACTGACTCAAATGTCTTACTTAAACAATTACTATCACCCAACTTCTATCTTTTATAACCAATTGAAAATTCTAATTATCTCAAATTTATTTCATTATTTATCTAAAATCTTTAAACACATTGAAAACTTATCCTATAAAATATTATTATATTTTTATAATCCTTATTCCTAACATACTACATGCAATTAATACAATAAGACATAATAAACACAATATAGGAAACATCTAGTGCATCTATTTTGCAAATCAAAACAAAATTATTTAGTTATCTCAGTAGCGAGTCATCATTATTAAATTACAACATATTTTAATTCGTTACCCCCCTGGGTAACCTCCCTGCCACACACACTATGACCCGCCCTGGACTGTGGCGTCCAGTTGCTTCCACAAGGACTGAAATTTTGTCATCTCCTTGTCCTTGCTTCTGCGTTACATTTTTAAAAACTAGATATCATAATATCTAAATGTACAGATTATACGCCCCTAATGCGGGTCTACCACCAGGCCTTGCTGTTCCTACTCGAACAGAGTGGTGTTCCATAGTTTGGTGATTCCCCTGAATTACCCCCTGTCAATTTCTAAATTCACCTTTACAACGATAACAGCTATGGCCAGTTAAGGCAGAACGTGACGCAATGAGCCCCAACCATAGCTGTTAAAGCTAAACCAATTCCACGGTCAGGGTTCGGTGAGGCCGTGACCGCCCGAAAAGTTGGGGAATCACAAGTAAAAGATATTTTTGTTTAAAATTAACAATTTACATTACATGACATTTCTAGTCTTGGTTATGTTTTAACCTTATACATTACTTTCTTAACTTTCCCTACCTTGACCTTCATATTTACTTAATATTTACTTAGTCACTTAAACTAATCTATTTGCAGTTAATGTTGTTGTCATTACATGAAAATAAACAATTCACATTTAAGATTTACCAAAATTACATAACTTACAATTTTAATTTCATTTTCAAATTCTATTTACTCGTGACCTTGTTACATTTTATTATTGCATAATAAATTTTATTACATAACGAGTAAATTTTATTTGAACACACTACCTCACTAAAATTATTTATTTACACGCCTAGGCATTCCACAAACTAAACAATTTAACATTTATTAATTTACTAATTATTATCAATTTTAAATCTCATAAAACAGTTTAATTACCTCATAAAAATTCAATTATATAACATTTTAAATCCAACAAAATATTTTAAACATCTCAAATTATTTACTTCAATTAATTATTAAAAACCCAACATATTTCAATTATTATCAAAGCAATTACTGTTCATTAATTACCGTCTTCAAAATTATTTTCATTCTTTATTTAGTCTACTGAAATAATCTTATTATTATTAAAACAATTACCTACACACATTGTTTACATTATATACTTGTTACAATACACACCACTAATTTCACTATCAATTATTTACAAATTATTCGTCATTAACTGTTCAATTTTACCACACTTCATTTCATAATCTGTCCAGGTCATTACCATAAATTAAAATATTTAAAAATGTCCATACACTAATTCTAACTTCAACCTCCATCATCATATATATATCGAATATATTTATAACATGCATCATTGTTATCCACACACAATTTGTTATTATTATTATTATTATTATTATAATAATCCATTAACTTTATTTCATTCATTATGCCATTATAATTTATACGGTTATTCCCTATTAATATTTCATAAACCTTGTCAACATAAGTTATTATTGTCCAGTCTCCATCAGTATTATTGGTTAACGTCAGGTAAGCTATTTTATCATTTTTATATTCCTCTAATATTATATCATGTAAGTGTTTATTGTTTATATAGGTATTATCAAAATAATCCTCTATCTCTCTTTCAACAGGTAAGTATTTTATATTGTTTATCTTCACCCCTTCTAACCTCTCTCTCAACTCATTATACTTTCTCTTTAACTTATATAATTCTATCTCTCTATCTAAATCTCCCTCACCATAACCCCTTATCACACTTTCTCTCTCACTCCATGCAGAGGGCACTAACTCATTAAAGCCTTTCCTGATTTCTCCAGGAACAATAAAAAACTTTAAAAAACAATTATCTGTAGAACACTTTTCTACCCAATACATCTGTGAAGATCTTTCTTCACCCCCCTTAACACCTCGAAAAAAATTTACCCTCTGCTTCATACCCACAATATAACTCTCTTCACCCACTCTCTTTAACCCATCAACACACGCTAACATTCCATTGTTACATCCTAAAACTTCATTAGTACTCTCAATATTTACCCCATTATTCTTTAACATCATACTTTCACTTATATTGTCATAATTATCACTCCTACTTACCTCAGAATTGTAATTATCATCATTATCATCACTAGTCAATATTTTATTATCTAACACTACCTCTTCCACCATTTCGTCATTATAAATATTTGTCATACCATTGTCACCTAACTTCTCAACACTCTGTTCTAATCTGTTAAAGTTAGCTTCTATTATGTCACTAGTGTGGTTTAAATGCTTATTGATTTCATTCATATGGTTTTCAACTCATCAAATTTATTATTTTGTACCTCTAATTTGGGGTCAAAATCATTGCTTAATTAATTTGTTCATCTAATTTCTCACTGAAACTACTCTTAACTTCTTTGATTTCGTTTTTCTGTTCATTCATGTTAATATCGTTTACATCAAAACGACTGTTTATTACTTGAAATTGTTTTTGTAAAAAATTCATTATATCATTGTCGAATTGGCTATTACATTTCTTTGAGGTTGGAGTTGATAGAGTGCCCGAGTCATCTATAGCTGATTCAGTTAGGCTGAATTCTTTTGATCGATTTACTGGGGTTGAATGAACCTCTGGTTCCCCCACACCAGCCGACTCGCTCATTTCGACTACAATCTCGTTATTATCCATTTCATTAAATTATTTTATATTTACTTATTTATAACACATTCATTAATAACACAGTAATATAACCTTTTGTGACACTCTCGTCACCTACGTCTATTTCTACGTACCAAAAAAAATTCGTTCTCATTTCAAACAACCATTCTGCTCTCCCAGTAGGCCTATTTTTATATAAAACAAAATTTTATATAAAATGTCCCTGTTCGGGCGCCAATTGTGATATCACTTTTATTGATTTATTTAAACTCAATTACTTTTGAGTTTTACTCATTGTTTACTCTTTATATCAGGCGCCATCTTGCCGTATTGCAAGAAATTAATTCAATTTACCATTAATATGTGTATAAGAAATAGGTACTTACCATTTTTCGGGCCAGATTCTTTTCGGCGAACTAAAAAGAACAGAAATGGTTGTCTAAATAACGAAAACTTTATTTGTTCCCCATGATTTAAAATTTATTGTCATTTCAATTTTTATCATCAACAAATTATTCTTTTCTCCTTCTTTTACATTTTGTTCCCTAGTAATTCAAGTAAAATATAGACATAAAATGGATCATTATTAAGTTGAACATAATTGGTTCAACAATAGTCAAAATAAAACAGGAAATATAAATACAAAATAATTCGCTTAATACTTAACTTAACTAACACAACGGAAACCAGCGCTTTCACTCACTCACACACACACACACACACACACACACACACACACACACACACACACACACACACACACACATATATATCTACCCCAGGATTCTAAGAGCTCTCTCTATTAATTGTGAAAATATTTGAATGTGAATTTTACAATTTTGAATATTTAAATCATAATTGAAAGTTTTGTTTTCATTCTTGTAGACTACTTAGCTGAGTTTGAGTCCAGACGACGTCACATTTCTTTACGTGCGCACTTTCATTTAAATCATAAGTTCCGAACTGTATTAATGTAAATAAAACTGTTAATCACATTTTAAGTATGTATTTCTATTGTTAAATCATATTTCAGATATATTATTCACATTTTGTATGTTGCGGGCGTAAATGTACGCCCTCAACATATACGTTCCGGAAATTATGTTTCAGAACTTTTATGTACTACTCGCGCGAGTGTTGAATTTAGACTGCACGAGACAAACGGCACTATTTTGTAAAGTGTCCGCAGTTGTTTACCAAGTTTCATTGTTCTGAGTTCGTATCACTACGCCAGTATACGGTTTTGGCTTATACGCCCAACATTCCACAGCGGGGATTGTCTCTGATGCAAGATGTTGACGTCACATGGTCTGATGTTATTATATAACTTGTTTACCGTTTTGTAAGTCATTGGAGCAGACCTTGACTCAATTCCGCTGGTTGTTTATTTCGTCTTTATAATTTTCATGAATAATTTCACACTCATTGCCGCCAACTTCATTACCAACAAAATTTACCTTTCTGTTTACGTTTCCCCAAAATTATCGTAAAAAATGCTAATTCACTTTTTTGTAAATACAAATTTATCTATTTCCCAGGGTAGGCCAAAATGTACCGTTACAATACCCCCTCAATGAGAGGTTTTATGCCGAAGCATAAAAACTCTCATTGACACACTCGTACTTGCTAAATGGATCAGCCTGGATATGTCGCCACAACCCCCTTTATGGTTTGCAAACAAAAAAATATATAATTAACTCACCCTTGGTTCAGTGACTGTGACCGCACCTGAATGACATTACTGGACTTCTCTCTCGAGATCCCAACACCATAAAGTCAGACAGATACTTAACGCCTCTGCTCTGACGCGCTGGCCAGCTCAGGACCGCCGCCACAGCATCACCAAACACTGAAACAACAAATCAAATATCAACTAGTGGCCTTAGACAACACCATATCCCCAACTGATCTGTTTCCCCCTAGCGGTGCTGGTTTGCGTTAAGAAGCACTGGTTTTGTTTTCACTTAACCTCTAACACATATATGAATACATCTTTTATAAACTTCCATAATTTCAATCTATCTACTTTTTCTTGTTAACTTTGATTCCAAAATTCAAAATTACTGCTCTGATTCCTATCAGAAATTAAATAAACATTTCCCATTACCATATTACACATTTCTCTTATCCCCAATTTGCATCAAAAAAATTTTTTAAATTCATAAAAATTTTCTTAAATACTAACAAACACAATACAACATAAGAAAACATAGTACATTCATAATTCACATTGTTATTATTATCTTTATTATACTTTACAATAAACAATTTGCATTTTAAAATTTACACACTTTACATCTTTAAATTTGCATATAAAGTTATAACAATTACATTTTAATCTCAATTTGACTTTTATTAATTCATTTCCCCAAGAAAAAATACATTTTTTTAATATTTTTTTTTAATTTCTTCTTTTTTTTCTTTTTACATAACATTCCATTGATTATTCCATTTTATTAACTTGGGTGATTCTCAGTTATTCATAACAATTCACTCTATCAACTTGGCATTTACCCATAATCTTACCCCTCTTACGACTCTAACGCCCACTTACAAATTCTCTAACTAATATGACACCCATCTCCCAAAAAATCTACCAACCCTTCTCTACCTCTAACTAACTACTCTAACTCATTTCGCATCACTCTACCCTTATCGCAAAAATACTCTCTACCCCTTTGTACTCAGGATGTGTGTCCCCTCCCAAAGCTCATTCCCTTATCTGGTCCCTGGACTTCCCCTAGGCAACCCTTTCCGGCGCTAAACAGTCCCTCCCTGTCCCAACACCTTTCGTTGGACTCCTTACACCACCCCCCTTACAAAATTCCCACTATCAACTAATTACTCTCCCATTACATCATTACTACTACAAAATAACATCATCATTTATAAACATCAATATATCACTAATAATTCTACATAAATTCTCCATTACTACTGTATCTCCACTTATACTCAAATTCTCTATTACTTGTATTTCATCTCTTATTCTCTTTAACACCCATCTATATTCAACTTGGACTGACTCAAATGTCTTACTTAAACAATTACTATCACCCAACTTCTATCTTTTATAACCAATTGAAAATTCTAATTATCTCAAATTTATTTCATTATTTATCTAAAATCTTTAAACACATTGAAAACTTATCCTATAAAATATTATTATATTTTTATAATCCTTATTCCTAACATACTACATGCAATTAATACAATAAGACATAATAAACACAATATAGGAAACATCTAGTGCATCTATTTTGCAAATCAAAACAAAATTATTTAGTTATCTCAGTAGCGAGTCATCATTATTAAATTACAACATATTTTAATTCGTTACCCCCCTGGGTAACCTCCCTGCCACACACACTATGACCCGCCCTGGACTGTGGCGTCCAGTTGCTTCCACAAGGACTGAAATTTTGTCATCTCCTTGTCCTTGCTTCTGCGTTACATTTTTAAAAACTAGATATCATAATATCTAAATGTACAGATTATACGCCCCTAATGCGGGTCTACCACCAGGCCTTGCTGTTCCTACTCGAACAGAGTGGTGTTCCATAGTTTGGTGATTCCCCTGAATTACCCCCTGTCAATTTCTAAATTCACCTTTACAACGATAACAGCTATGGCCAGTTAAGGCAGAACGTGACGCAATGAGCCCCAACCATAGCTGTTAAAGCTAAACCAATTCCACGGTCAGGGTTCGGTGAGGCCGTGACCGCCCGAAAAGTTGGGGAATCACAAGTAAAAGATATTTTTGTTTAAAATTAACAATTTACATTACATGACATTTCTAGTCTTGGTTATGTTTTAACCTTATACATTACTTTCTTAACTTTCCCTACCTTGACCTTCATATTTACTTAATATTTACTTAGTCACTTAAACTAATCAATTTACAGTTAATGTTGTTGTCATTACATGAAAATAAACAATTCACATTTAAGATTTACCAAAATTACATAACTTACA